>OY747714.1:43035540-43635540 GCA_963556495.2 Valencia hispanica | reverse complement strand
TTTGTGAAAGTAGTTGCGAATAACAGTAAATGTGGATCTCTTTGGTCATTGATTTGGTAAAAAAAAATGTGTTGCTCTATAATTACACACTTTTTGGGTTAATAAACATGCTCAGAATGGAAAAAGTGGAATTCGGAAAAATAAAAATAGAAAAAGTGGAATTTTGGTAAAAAATAAAACAATTTGTAAAATAATTAAAGGGATTTCATAGGACTCTAGAGAAGTCTGTGACAGTTGAAAGGAAAAAGGTGGAGTTGACGTAGGCAAAGAAGTTATTTTTGAAAAACCAACAAGCTGATAAAGCTTACAAGTAACCAATGTTGACGGTTTAAAAAAAACGTTTTGAATGTTACGGTTTAGTCTAAAAATGCACATCCCAGTGAATCATTTGAACTTTTTCTGTTCTGAGCTTCACACAGACGGAGCAGTCTAGTTTAAATGTTACCAATTGAGTTAATGAACTAAACTTGGAAATGGTGTTAAGACGTAAAACAATAAAATGAGCTGCAACCACTAGAAGTTGTTGCAGTTCATTTTATTAATTAACAGACAATAATTGAGAACCACTTGTGTAGGGGTTTGTCGGCACTAACGATCCTGATGAGTCCCCAACAGTGTCAACATTGGTCCCATGTCCTGAGGTGTGAGTTTCTGTGAAGCTGCCTTGGGAAGACGAGTCAGGGCTGTGTTAGAGAAATGGAACCTTAAACCACCTCCCCTGTTCAAGGTCGCTAGGTGAAACGTCTTCAAGAGAACAGGAGAAGTCCAGTTGTCTTTGCTTTAAACCCTCAAGACTGCTCTGTCCCGGATGACTGAGACTCTACACCAGTTTATCAACTGGTACGGTGAAGTAACTTATTTGGTCATGGATAAATTCTGTTGTGTTTGCAGTGACTCTATTGCCAACGAAAATGGCATTTCCTGCTGTGACGTAAATACGATTGAATCTCCTCTACTGTGAAGCCATAAACAGGTGCTGCCATTTGTTAAGCTGTTAATGAAACACTTGAATGTTTTCATGTTTTTGTCTTACAGTTCGGCGCAGTGACGACAAACTGCAAAGTGCAAGAGTTAAAAACAAACGCAGAGGGAAAACTAGTTGATCTCTAAGAAGGCGGAACAAACATGGAGCAGAGAGAAGATGAGCTGAATCAAGATTCTATCGCATGTCCCATCTGTTTGGATCTCCTAAGCGATCCGGTGACTATTCCCTGCGGGCACAGCCACTGTATGAGCTGCATTAAAAGCCACTGGGATGAAGAAGACCAGGAGGGCGTCCACAGCTGCCCTCAGTGTGGGCAGACCTTCAGTGGGAGGCCCTCCTTGAAGAAAAACGCCACGTTGTCCGAGTTGGTGGAGAAGCTGCAGAGAGATGGTCTCAAGCCAAGCCGATCGGACCACGGCTCTGCCGGGCCCGAAGACGTGGCCTGTGACGTCTGCACTGGGGTCAAGCTCAAAGCTGCCTGGTCCTGTTTAGTCTGCCTGGCCTCTTACTGCGAGAAACACGTTCAGCTTCATTATGAATCATCCGCGTTTGAAAAGCACAAGCTGGTGGAGCCCTGCAGGGACCTTCAGGACAGCATCTGCTCCATCCACGACGAGGCGATGAAGATCTTCTGCCGTACAGACGAGGAGCTGATCTGTTACCTCTGCCTGATGGACGAACATAAAGATCATGAAACAGTCACACTTGCAGCAGAGCGAAGCGAGAAGCAGAAGGAGCTCCAGGTGAGTCGGCAACAAATCCAGCGGAGAATCCAGGACCAAGAGAAAGATGTGAAACTGCTTCATCAGGAGGTGGAGGCCATCAATGTATCTGCTGATAAAGCAGTGGAGGACAGTGAGAAGATCTTCACTGAGATGATCCGTCTCCTCCAGAAAAGAAGCTCTGATGTGAAGCAGCAGATCAGATCCCAGCAGGAAACTGAAGTGAGTCGAGTCAAAGATCTTCAGGAGAAGCTGGAGCAGGAGATCACTGAGCTGAAGAGGAAAGATGCTGAGCTGGAGCAGCTCTCAGACACAGAGGATCACAACCAGTTTCTCCACAACTACCCCTCACTGTCAGCACTCAGTGAGTCTACACACTCACCCAGCATCAAGATTCGTCCTCTGAGATACTTTAAGGATGTGACAGCAGCTGTGTCAGAGCTCAGAGATAAACTACAGGACATCCTGAGAGACTCATGGACAAACATCTCACTGATGGTCACTGAGGTGGATGTTCTACTGTCAGAACCAAAGACAAGAGACGGTTTCCTAAAATACTATAAAGAAATCACTCTGGATCCAAACACGGCACACTCGCATCTTCTGCTGTCCGTGGAGAAAACAAAAGCGACGTATATGAAGGAAGAACAGCACTATCCCAGCCATCCAGACAGGTTCACCGCCTGGCATCAGGTGCTGAACAGGGAGAGTCTGACTGGACGCTGTTACTGGGAGTTGGAGGCCAAACGCGGCGGGGTTCGCGTTGCAGTCACGTACAAGAACATCAAAAGAGCGGGGCGCTTGAACGAATGTTTGCTCGGATGCAATGACAAATCCTGGGCGTTGTGTTGCGACCGGAACAGCTACACATTCTGGCACAGCAACGTGAAAACTCCACTTTCAGGTCCTTGTTTCCTGAGAGTCGGAGTGTACCTGGATCACCGAGCAGGTATTCTGTCTTTCTACAGCGTCTCTGAAACCATGACTCTCCTCCACAGAGTCCAGACCACATTCACTCAGCCTCTATATGCTGGGCTCCTTTTCTACTCTGATGGAGACACAGCCGAGTTCATCAACCTAAGTTAGACGAGTTCTTTAAGCAGCCGCAAGATAAATCATGCATGATAGTTTAGTTTACATTCCTGAAATATATCAAAGGCTTTTACAAGAATAAAACTTCCTCACGACGACTCAATAAATGATACTTTGGTAAAATAATTAAACAGGCTTACATATGGTTTGGGTTGCTGTCTGATTCAGAAAGGAGAGCTTCTTATCTATGATCTTTATAGCAGTAATAATAGCACACATAGAGTAAGGATTGTTGGCCTGTTGGAATATAAAACTGTGCATCTTGATTCTAGTTGGACGTCTGGCTGGAGGCTTTGTTTCTGAGAGAAACACCAAAGTAGCAGGAAACCTCAGAAAGGGATCCGCTTTTAGGAAGAGCTAAAAAGCTAGCATCTGATCATCTGTGAACAATTTAACATTTATGACTCGTGAAACATACAAAGGGTTTAACCATTAAAATTCCTGATAAAACAGGACATATAAGAATTTTTTTTTCAATTTTTTGCAAATTACTTAAATGTAAACAAACCTGACAGTTTTTTGTTGTTTTTTTTGGCTAAAATTGTAAAGTGCCATATCTCTATTGTAAAATATATATATAAAAACAAAAACAGCAAATATTTGTATTCTCGTCTCTGTTCAGCCCCAGAAAAGTTTCTGGAGATCCAGTAATTATCTGTGTTAATGTAGATAGGTTATGAATAGAAGTTAGATCATCAGACTTGCATCATCTGTATAGACAGTAACCGTAGGAGAGATTATTGTTTTTGAACTGGTAGCTTGTAAAATGTAAAAGATCATGGACTTGTAGAAATCTGGATCATGGTGCTATAAACATCTTCACAGGGATTAATCATAATTTTTTTTATGGCAATATTATTAGAACTGGTAGCATATAAAGTTTAAATGGCAAGGCAAATTTTTTGTATAGCAGATTTTCAGCAACAAGGCAATTCAAGGTGCTTTACATGATTAGAAGGGAAATAAAGCAACAATTAAGCATTAAAAAGAAGCTACATTTCAAGTAAATCATAAGTGGAAAAACAGACAGTTTATGATGTTCCTATGATTATTGATCAGAGCCAACTCTAAACAGTTGGGTTTTTAGTTTTGCTGATTAAAAGGAACTCATTGTTTCAGCAGCTTTGCAGTCGTCTGGAAGTTTGTTCCAGATTAGAGGAGCATAGAAACTGAAAGCTGCTTCTCCATGTTTGGTTCTGATTCTTGAGGATGCAGATTAGACTAGAAGCAGAGGAAATAAGTCATCTTGGGGGTTGATACGAAGGCAACAGATCATTTAATGTAAAGGACCAATGACTGAGCCTTGTGGAACACCAGAGATTATTTTCCTACTGTTTTTGTCGTTTTAAACATGCCTTTTAAAATGCTTTTTGAGGACGACAGAGAAGCAGCGAAGAGCTGCATCATGAAACCTTTGAACCAATTCGTCGTGTTGAACAGAAGTTAGACGGGTAGAAATAACAATCCAAGGTGACTTTCGCTTTTTATTTCTGCCATTGTATGAAGACATTTTATTTCTGTTTTTCTATAAGTGTGACAGTTTTACACTGATCCAGTGTTTATTATATTTGTTTGAAGGTTTGTTTTTCTTCAGTAGAACTCGTAGAGCTTATTCAAAATATTCTATAGAAAATGCAGCTTGGGCAGCTGAAATATCCAGGCATAACTACTTGACTAACTATGGGGGCAACCAATCCAGGAGTGCCATTTATTTTCCTTGCCACTGATTGGCTGTGCCCAAAAGTGCGGCGATAAGGAAGACTGTAGACGTTAGCTTCTGCTTTAGCGCCAAGACAATTTCCACTGTGCGTATGAAGGCATATTAAGGTATATTTGGTGTTTGAATTATTAAAATATGCAGTTATAAGCGTTTTTAGAGGAGGTTTCAAGTATTTGTGTATTTTATTTATTCCCGGGAAGCTATGGTCCCCAACACTCCCCAATACTAGGTAATACTGTAGTAATAATGGTGATAATTATACACTTGAATTAGCGGAAACAGCAGAGCAGAGGGTTATTTACCAAGTGAAGTGAAGAGTCTGGTAAGTAATAGTTTTCCTGCTTCTGGGGAGATTTATTTGTGAGATTTTGGTTGTTAAAGACGTGGAGTAATTATCTGAGAGCCTCATAGGTTCTAGGAAGAACTGGAGATTTGTTATATTTAGTTACGGAGACGTAAATCTGGATAAATGGGGACAGACTTGGTTTATGATGGAAAGTAATAAAACAATGTTAAACATTGATCGGCGTTAACCTGTTTGTTAATGTTGGGTTGTCTACTTTTAGTTTTCGTTAACAGTACAGTAAGCTCATTTTTATGATTCACAAAACTAGTTTTCATTTTCATGGTATATCTTAAGATAATTTAGCAGATGTAGTATGTTTTAATATATATAAAAAAGTCAAATTTCCCTTCGTATACATTTTTCTATTGCTTGAATAATTTGTGTAGAATGTGATTATTTACATGCATCTGTGTTGCTTTCTGACCACCTCTACAAATTGCTGCTCTATAAACAAACAACAGGAAAGTATTAACTCACATTTTGGTACCTCTAGATGAAGACATACATATCCTACGTCAGCAATAACCCACAAGTTCTTGTTTTTCTCATTTCCTTTTATAGAGAAGCCAATTAAAGCGTCACTACCTCATTTACTCAGCATTTTATGCTCTTTTATTTTTGTGCTTGTAGTTGAGTTGACACTGTTCCAGTCCTGTTTTCAATGTATGTGTGATTTTCTTTTAAATGATGTAAAAATCCTGATGTTTAAACAGCATCTACGATTTTCTCCAAACAAATACATTGAATGTATGTGTTGCAATAACCTTTTCTGAGCCATTATTTACAGAACATATTTTTGAAGTTGTATCCTGAAACAGGTTATGTACGTTATCTACAAACTTGAATAAAATCATTTAATTGGACGAGTTTCTGTGTTTGTGGCTTTTTCTGATCTGTTCGTGTTTGAATGTTTATTTCAGTACATGAAAGCTTGTTTTTGGTTTTCCATGAGGTGTGGTAATTTATACGGGGGTGCAGACTGGATGGATGGAAAGTTGCCTGGTGACTGGCTTCAAGCAAAGTTAACCCACTCCACAGAGATCACAGCCTGACATTTTTTTTAATGGTTACTTACAGTACCAGACCCTCCAGCCGACCGTAAGGTGTTATTCGTTTATGTCCCAACTGAGCTGGTATGGTTAGCAGCAAAACCTAACATCATAGCTTATGATCTTTGTAATGCCAGATGGAAATTAGTTCTAGGTTCTCTCATTATCTAAGTTTTTTCAGAGTTGTTACACATAGTTCTGTTTTTGAACTGGGAATGATCTGCTGTAGAGGTCCGTGTTGCTGCAGATTTGAAGAAGCTTCTGATTGAAAGTATTTTTTTTAATGCGTTATAGTCAGAGATCACGCTAGGCGTTGTCATTTTAACCGACGGGGGTCAAGAAATCTGGTCATAATCTATTTTTACCCTTCACTTTTTAAAATAACATATTCAATAATATTCTTTTTTTTATATTCAAGCTGAACAGAGAACTGCATAACAATGAAGTTAAACAATAGCATATAAAATATGAACAGTTCACCTGCTGTGGTCTGAACGAACAGTCTCACAACTTCCTCCTGCTCCACATGGAACTGAAATGCTCACCTGCTTATGTGCAAGTAAATGTCTCAAGTGGGATTGATGCAGAGGTTTTTGTCATGAGGTTGTGGATTTTTTGCCTCAGATAAATGACTTCGCATGGGGGTTTAGATGTTCTGGACCCACAATCTGCGCTCCGCTGACACAATGGAGGCTGGAATTAAGCACCACTTTGGCTAAAGTTTTCAGGAAACATTTCTCCAATTGAGGTGATCAGAAGTCGGAAAGACCCTCTGAACAAGTCGTTTCCCACAATCTATCACCTCATTAGTTTTTTGGGGGGGTTTTGTCTCAGGTTCTTGTACTAATACCGTTAAATAGTACAACATAAATAATGATACATTCTTTCTAAAGAGACTGCAGCAAATTTATTTTCTGAGATGGCGCATTCTACTGAAAAAGGAAAGTAGGTGCAGCACAGACTGGAGATAAGTGATGTATACCTTTCCCTAAAGACGTGCCACTAGTTTAGGAAAAAGGTATACATCGCTTATTTACTTGTATTCACTCTCACTGTTCAATGTGCTCGTCTTGTTTAGCAGAATACACAGTGATGATACGAGTATATGAACAAAGTGAGGAAGAGGGTAAGAGGAGAAGATGGAGATGTGATAGAACCAGAAGCCAGATATGAAGAGTCCGGGATGGTCGGTGGGCAGGGGCAGTTTTTCATCTCTGGGTAAAACTCAGTGACAGTTGTTTGGAGAGGACATTCTGTTCCAGGAAATATTATAAACTCAGAGTTGGACACCCTCAGTATTTGTTGGAGGTCTTCCAGAGTCTTAGTCTCCAGATATTTGTTTTTGGAGTCATCTTGAACGTTGTCTCCCCAGTGCGCACTCGCTATCCACGCCTTCGCGACTGCGCTGTAACAGCAGAACGCCGACCAGAGCATAGAGGGAATGTTGACCCTGCTGTTGAGGATGCTGTTGAAGCTGGGTTGTGCTCCAGTCACCACAAAGCCTTCGGTACCACCGGTGCTATTGACGCAGTACTTTTCCATGACGCATTTGGTGCACTGCTCCATCTTGCTCCAGCTGCCTTTGTTGAAGGACTCTGCCTGGGGAACGATGTTCGTCAGAGTGAAAGTTGAGATTTTGTCGTCTCTGGTCAAGGCGAAAGAGCTGGGAAAGATATGACCCCTGTCAAATTTCCTGTCGGCTCTGTAATCCTTGTCGCCAGCCTGGCAGTTGTAGGTGGTGTTCTTGCCTCCAGGGATCATGTTCTTGCCTTTAGTTTCATTCTCCAGCTGTGAAAAGCAGAATTGTGGAGAAATATGTCTAAATCAGCTTTCTTTTCACCCTGAAAGGAACATTTCATTTCCCTTTTTTTAGTGATAAAGTGTCTGTAATCCTTCTAGAAATAACCCTACCTGTGGTTCTATCTTCCAACGGGTTGGGGGTCTCTTCCCACTGACTTTTCCGACTAATCTGAAAGCAGAAAATACTGGAATTCTGTTTCGGACATCGTAGAGCGTGACAAATCTCCTCTGGTTCCTGTAGCTCTGGCAAATGGCTTTGTATCGGTTCTGGTTGAGGATCTTCCCATCCTCCAGGATGCCTGGAATATGTGGCAGAGTTTGGTTGAGAAGAAAGCGGTCACAGTCAGACATTGACTTCACCACCTCAGCAAACGTGTGGATGGATAGGAGAAGGAGGGGGAGGAGAAGAGCTGGTATGGGCAGGAAACGAAACTCCTGCTGAGACGTCATCTCCTGAGGTCGTCCTTAGATCAGAGAAAATTAAAGTAGGTCGATCTATTCTGTAGAGGTCAAACATTATAAACAGGTAAGAACATTGTCTGCTAGTTCGTTGACAATAAAACAACAGCTGCTTATGTTTTCTTGATTTAAAAAAAAACAAAAAAAAACTTTTGCCTTGTTTCCACTATTGGAATTTAAGGCTAATTTTACCAGACCTTCATCTGTCGGGGTAAAAATGTTGGGTTGATCCTCTCAGCCGTACAAAATTGGCCCTTTAAGGAATTCCCTAAGATGTCTGTATATTGTAGTGAGTAGCTTCACTGATCAGCGCCAAAAGCCCCTTACAGCAGAAGAGTATAACACCAGATCGACAATGAAAGAAGCAGAGATGGTTGCTGTGTTTCTGTTTGCTATGTTGTTATAAGCTGTTTTGCCTGCAACTCTTCCAATTTTACAAAGCCGGTTGTTTGGCGATGTCCGTTGATATTTCCTTCTGAGTTACAACCAATCCGCATGAGTTAACCACAGCTCCCGCCCAGTGACTCTACCGGGGCCATCTCCAAGTACATACCCCAAGGCTGGTTCGAAATGGCCCAGTGAAATGGAGACGCACACATACCCTGAATTTCCGATAGTGGAAACCCACCTCATGTTGATGCGAAAAAGAATGAATCATGAACAGATGCAGCTCAGTACTAGCATCCGTGTTTCAAAGCTAACCACAAAACATAGTAGATGCAGCTTGTACTGCTGGTTTCAAAAGGAAGTTCCTTAAATTGCATCTGTGTTGCAAAATGTTAAATTAGCACCTCAGCAGACCGCACAACAGCATGTATGGAGGTTCTCCTTATCAACAGTTAGCAACTCTGGTAATTTACTCTCACTGACAAGTTTATTAGGAGGATTTAAAGGGGACATGTTATGCTTCTTTTTAAACCCGTTATAACAGGTTTATGGTCTGTAAAAAACATGTTAAAGCAATCTCACCAGCTCAATTCTTGACAATTTCAGTCCCTTTCAGAATAAGCTGTTTAGAGGGCTCTGAAACTTTTGGGGGTTGCAGACCACGCCCACCCATCTTGTTACTAGGTTTGTGTCACTTCAGAATGGCATGGAATATGAATTGCTGGGCGGGGTTTGACAGGTGATGGGCAGTTATATGCAAATTCTGCTTATTGTGACATCACAATATGGCACCATTTTAAACGGCACAAGATTTCTGACAGCACATTTTAGCAAGAGAATGAATCAATGTTTTTATTCATGTTGGAGGTCTTTATAGAGGCAGCAGAGACCCAAATGGTAACCCAAAAATATGAAACAAGTCAATTTGCATAATATGTCCCCAATTAAGAGCACCTCACCCCCCCCACCAGAGTCTAAGAGTTTAAAAAAATGTGCAAAAGAAGGCATTGCCTGGCAGACCAGCGAATGCACGGATCGGAGATGGCTGGGAGTGGTCTGGGCTGTGATAGATATCTTGACAGCAGCACTACTACAGTGGCAAAGACACAAACAGCGAGAAACATGGAGAGCAATGTGAGCTCCTTTGTCTTTGCGCAATCTCTTTGAAGTGGAGAATTTCTCTCCACCTCCTTCACCAGAGGGAAGGGAGAGAGGTTCTGTGGTGGAGGCGTGGGCTGAGACTCTGCTTGTTTTATACTCCACAGCTGCAGGGTGGCTGACGTCAGCCCTCACCGCAGTGCGAATAGCCATGCCCTATTCAAATTCAAGTGCAGTATATAGTTTTAATCAGAAGAGGGTCCCACACTGACGGTTTTTGGCAGAAAATTAATATTTTTACTAAGATGCACTAAAATACCAAAATAATGACCAGACACGTAGATCCCATGAGTCTGCTTGATTACGGGGCCAGGCTAGTAGGCCACTTCGGGCCCCCTTGTATCCCTAGATTATATCAGTGAGTTCCCTGTACTATTGGCCTCTATTGGCTCAGGTCCGGTTCCAATGGGTGGGCCTGGGGGCTGGACCCGCCCATTCAGGTATCGGCCCACCCAACACAGATTACAACTCTGCAGTGTATTGCCCAAGTCAACCAGAAGAGGGTGCTGTAGCCAATTAATTGGGACTTTTGGAGGCAGTAAAGAAAAGACTTTGATACATATGGGTGCCATGTCACTGCAGGATCTGTTCAGGAAGCACGATCCGTACCATGAGTCATCTGCGCACGTGTGCAAGGAACTACTTCCGGGGGTGTTTAGTTCTCGAGACGGTACAAGATGGATGGATTTGCGCTCTTTAAATTAAAGATTGACTTCAACTGTGACTTTTGTCACATAGAACCAGAAACTATTCCTCATCTGTTTTACCGCTGCACATATAGCAAAAACCTCTTGAGTCATTTAGAGCAATTATTTATAGGAAAGCCGGTCATGTGATCGGCAACGGGCTTAAGATTACGAATGCAGCAAGTCAATTCATTACTAAAGGTTGAATATGGAACATGAACACTATAGCGACCTCTAGTGGGTCTAAGTTGTAGCTACAAAAATAAAAAAATAATTATATTTTAGAGCAGTTTAACTGACAGCTAAAGTTAGCGAGTGACTTAGCTTACCGATCCAGGAGGAAAGTCGCCGTTTCCGCGCGTGTTTGACGCCGTGGACATGTTATATGCGGGTCCATCTAGTGTAGGCTTCCCCTAAAACTACTGTTGTTTCTGTTGTTCTCCAGTCACTCCTCTCCTGAGACGGACAACGATATCTCCTCCAGGGCTCTGAAGCTGCTGCTTGACTTGTAGATTCAGCCATTTTTCCCAATACCAGCCGAGTTGTACCGACCACATAGTTGGATCATAGAGACCGTATCTGGCACCCCGCGGCCGCTTCTGGCGGTAGGTGTAAACATTACGTCATTGTCGTGCCCGTTAAAATTTATATTTTATTATATTTTAATCCTATTTTGTTATATTTTAATTCAAATGATTTCATTTTGCACCACTTGAAACACCCGTGGAGGTATTATTATTTTTTTATTAGCTTTTTAAGAAAATGTCCCATATTCAACCTTAAGTAAATGTATAAATAAGAAAGCTGTTAAGATTACGAATGCAGGATGTAAATATATCAGATCAGACAATTCCCCGAGATTTTTTTTTTTTCTTTCTTTTTTTTCTTTTTTGTTATGTTGTTAATCCTTTTTGTACAATGGTTCAGCAAGATTGCCTATCTATTTCTTTTTATTTGTAAAGTGTAAATGGCCTTGATCTGTAAATATGAATTAACAAATGAAAAACAAGAAAACAACATAAGAAATCTACCCGCAAGTAGTTCTTTGCACGCATGCGCAGATGGGCTCATGCTACAGATCGTGCTTCCTGAACAGATCGTGCAGCGACATGCCAGAATGAACATTAGAGCTTGGTTTAATGAAAACAAGAACAAAGCAGGGATGATGCTAATACATCACCAGTCTTAAAGGCAACCAGGCGTTGTGCCCACAACCCCTTCTGGTCCTCCTCTCTTCTTGCATTCACCACAGCCGCTCCCATGTCAGACACTCCACCACCGGATGGCAGCAGCAGCATAGTGTCTGACATGGCAGCGGCAGCATGGATTACTCATATTCAGATGACCTTGGGTTGGAGTTGCGCCTTGAAAATTATCCGGTGGATGTAAAAAGTTTTTGTTCAAGATGGCTCCAGTCTGTTGTGTTCTGTCACGAGGCTATGAATAGTGAGTTGCACAATGTTTTTGCCTTGAGTGGTTTGACAAAAGCGTTTACTGTTTCTACAGTCATTATTGGATCCTTGATTGGCATGCATCTTTGGAATCTCAAGAATCTTCGCTTTGTAATGATGTATAATATCCATATGTACATAGAAAGGTTTTTTTGTAAAAAAAAGGCAGATTTGACCCGGAGGTATGCAACATACCGCTAACGGGACGCAAAAATGCTAAGGGGTTGGACGAAAAGACTTTTTCTTGCTAAATTCCTCTGCCGCCAGCAGAGCACTTTTGGGATTGCGGTGAAACAGGAAGGTCACACATCATGGATGTGGAGTCAACAACTAGAGCAACTGCATGATTCCACCATGGACCGAAACGTCCTATGAAGGTTTCCAACGCCAAACTGAAGCTTTGCCCTGAATAGTTGGGGCACCTCTGAAGGCAAACGAGACTCAAACCTGGTCTGACAAGCTGTGTCTAAGGAAGTGACCTTTGAGTTTGGATTATCACTTCCTGGACATAAGAAGACTAGAAAACAATGACTCACTCTGGTTAGAATATGCCGTCTTATACCAAAGGAATGCCAGTAGAGGATGAGATGCTGTGTGGTTGAGTGGGAAGCAGAAGAAATACATCAACTATAATTATTGTTTCTGTCAGCACATTGGAATGACATTAATCCAAAATAATTCAATAAAACCTTAACAGGACTACCTGCTGAAGAAATAAATATATTCTATCCTACATTCAATAATTCTGTTCAATCGGTTGTATTGTGCCATTGGGAGGACTCATTTTAAAGGTGTTCTCTGTTTTTTATAGACTTCCCTATGTTTTTATAAAAATTTTAAGACTGTGGATACGGTACAGCAAGAAAAATTTTCATCTAAATGGATAACAAATGATCTCATCTTAAATTTCAACTGGGTGTTTAACTAGACCCACCATGAACTATATTTCTAAATGATTCACAATGAGCATAATAATCAATTTTGTATTATCTGTACTTGTAATATTTGTTTTAACATTTTCACCACGTTTTTAAAAGGGAAAAAAGTAAATAACTCACCAGTTTCCAAGAGAATCTACCAAGCTGTCTTTACTCTGCTTTCAATGAAGAAATAAACCTGACTTCCTGATGCATGACAGCCACATGCAGTTCATGATATTCATAAATCCGTTGTCAGCTGTTTGAAATGTCACTAACCGCCTTCTTCTAAGAAATATAGTTTCACTCCTTTTGCATGAATGATCAGCTTTTGGTTCTGCTGAGTGGTTCTGGAGGTCCAGGCAAGGCAAGGCAATTTTATCTGTATGGCACAGTTTCAACAACAGGGTAATTCAAGGTGCTTTACGCGACTTGGTGATAAAGCAAAACATTTGGAAATCAAAAGCAGCAATATAGCATGAAACACACACAACACATGATACACAATAAAGCATGATGAACAGCAATGAAGCAGTCCAGGTTGCTTTGCTAGCGGCGTTCAGGTCGTCTGCATTGTTGGTTCTGGTGTTTCTCATCTTCCTCTCGACTCCGTGGTGAGGCTGTGTGTGGGCCGGTACCACGTGCTGCTGGAAAAGGAAATCAATATCTCCATACAGCTTGATACCAGAAGGAAGCATGAAACAATCTAAGATTGTTGACTGAACTTCAGAAACCCGGTGGACCAGAACCAGCAGAGGAAATGGCATCCCGGATCATCACAGACTGCGAAAACGTCATGTTGAACTTCAAATAACGTAGACTCTGAGCCTCACCACTCCTTCAGACTCTGGGACCTTGATCTCAAAATGAAAAACAAAAAAACCTGAGAAGATGACCTTTAACCACTCTTAGTTGGTATCCATTGCTTTTTCCAGCAGTTGTTGCCCATATCCTGGATACATGTGTGTAGAGATCCCTAAAGCCCCGACTCCAGCGGCGGTTCACACCTCCGGAAGGTCTCCAAACTCTTCAATGGGGTTCACTTCACAATCCTTCAAGGCTGTAGTTGTCACTGTTTATGTGCACTTTTTTTTAAATCTACACACAGTTCTTCCTCTCACTAAACTTTCCAGCACTCTGAACAGCCAATATCTTCAGCAGTGACCTTTATTCGCTGGCTGTCTGCTGAAACCTGCGAATCATGACACGAAAACGTCATCTGTGCTTTAAAAATCCGCTTTATTGGTCAAACACAGGCGTAGAAGATTCAAAGAAAGGTATTTGCTTGATGTAAAGATCAAAATAAACGGGAATAAATCAGCTAAATATCCCTCTCTCTGTCGAATCTCTACGAGCCAAATTGTTGAAATGACTTTTCATTGATTTTCTGATATATTGAGGCGCACTCATAAAGACCCTGAGGGAAGTTACAGGTCTGCCTCAGGGGGTCATCTGCGCCAGTCAGACGTACCTGGAAGACCTCCGTAGCTTGTCACCATAAGCAGCTGTTGAATAGTTAAGAAATGTTAATATTTAAGTCATATAGATTCTCATTGGCACAATATCTTATAAAGTTCAGCGATAGCAGTCAGGCTAAACCACAGCTCCACACCATGACTTGTGAGTTTCTGCAACTTTCAGTAAGACCTTCATGTAAAAATATTTATTTTCTACAAAACATGTTAGCACGCACGGTTCAACTTCCACAGTCAATGTGTCCTTCCTGAGAGCTTGGCGAGTGTTTACTGAATGCTGCTCAGTTCATGTTAGTCGTCCTGAAACAGGTTTAGCAGAGACGCTGCAGCTGATAAGCAGATGTGGTCGGTGGGACGGTTCCCTCGGCTCGGCTCTCCGATTCAGCAGTCGGTTGCCGACGCGATAAGCATCGTTACTTTGCAGAATACTGTCCTTTTGTTGCTGGAAAAAATATAATCTGAATACCCCAGTGCCTTCGGAAACGGCGGGTTGTGACAGAGGAGGAGGACGACGACTGGGCGGGTCAGGTGGAGGGAAGAATGTCGTCCTCCAGGACGTCAGAGAGGCTCTGACAAAGCTGAGAGAAGGACGGGCGCTCCTCTGGTCTCTGCAGGGAGAAGGAAAGATAATCAGAAACTTCCCGTTTCAGAGCGGAAAACACCCGAGATTAAAATGAACAGCTGTTACAGGTGAATATCCTGCAAGAGTTCATTTATTTCAGTAATTCAACTTAAAAGTGGGTTTTCATAAGCTCTAAGCAATAATCATCAACAATGATAACAAATAAAGGCTTGAAATATCTCGCTTTGCATGAAATGAGTCTGTATCATATATTAGTTTCACCTTTTAAGTTGAATTACGGAAATCAATCAACTTTTGCCCAGTATTCAAATTTTTCGAGATTCACCTGTATATCCAACATGAACCAATAAAATCAGATCGATTAGACCAGTTTACAGCTGAAACCAGATGTTTACATACGTCTAAAATGTTTTCTCTGACTCTAAAATCAGATTAAACCGTCCCCGTTTTACGTCAAATGCTGTTCTAAAAAAATATTTCTTTAAGATGCCAGAATAATCAGAGAGAATAAAAGGAACCAAGTGTTTCCAGGAACTATAGTTTGCATATGCAAGCTATTTCTGGAAAGGGGAAGCTTTCATGGGTGGGACTGTAAAGTGAGAGTAAAACAATGTTGTCATACGACTCCAATTTTGAAAGGATGTAGATTTCAAAATACACAGAGGAGTGCATAAAAACCATAGAAAATACAAAATTAATACAAATAAACATGAAATTTAAATAATAGGCACTGATCTATTTAAGGACAGCGCAGCTATCCATTTAATCGTTAATTCACAAAGCTTTCGCAAAAGGAAGATCTGCGCCTCGTACTATGATGAATTGCAAAGAGTGTCTCTGTGATGATGCAGTTAATTCAAATTATAAAGTTTATGTAAATGAGTAAAAAATAAAAATACAATAATGCTAATTTTTAGGAACATTTATGTAAACTACAGCAGGATAGCAAAGATATTTGTGACACTTTGTGAGAAATATTTACAGCCAACTCAAAGCTGATGGTGATTTTGACACAAGCAATGTGCTGCATCGCTGAGAACCCTCCACCAGATGGCGCTACACATTCAAAGATTAATAACCATAACTCAGATAAATGACCTCCGTAAATAAGACCTGTTTTCAGAGAGCTTTTGAGAGGAGCTAAAGATGGTCTGGTCCTTTTGGTCACGTTATGGGTGAAAATAGTCAGAATTACTTTCAAAATTATTTTATACACTAAAAATATATCTGATTAATTACTTCAGTACATATTTGTGTTTACTACTACAGGGTGTCATCTGTAAAGTTAGACGGTCAAAGATTAACAGCAATAATCAGGGTTATTTGGCCTGTCAGAAAAGAGTTATATTTGCTTCCGTGTTATTTATTCTTCTATAAATGCCACAGTTTTAAACTTAATATTTAGTTTGCAAGCTAAATATTTAGCTAATTGTAAATCCACTTGAAGATAAGCGGAAGTTGACAATCAAAGTAAAATCTTAAGAACTTCCATATAAACTCCTGCTGCTAGTCTGTCATTGTTGCTGTAAATCCATCGGTAAACGTCAGTATCATCATTACAACAGCAAAGATGAAATGTCGGGACGAAGATAAACAATGATAAAGAGTCTCGCTAGCAGTTTATATAGAGGGTTAGCAAGACCCAGCATTTATTTTGGTAGTCCATTTCTGCTTATCTGCATGTGAATCTGCATATTAGCCAAATATTTGGCTCCTAGTTCGGAGCTATGTATTTAGCTAGCCAGTTTAGCTTGCTAGCTAAATATTTGGCTTCAAGCTACATATTTAGATTGCTAACTAATTATTTAGTTTGAAACTGTGACCTTTATAAATAAATAATAATGGAAGCAAGTTTAACTTTGAAAAATTAACCCCCATTTACTTCTCTTATGCCAGGCTAAATACCCCAAATTATTTCAGCTAACTTTTGGCTGTGTAACTTTTGCAAACGCCACCGCCATAGACTACATGTTAAAATTTATGAATATTTTAACCCTAGTCTGAGCTAAAGGGAGGATTTAACAAATCATCCAGATCACTTAGGAACATACGTTCCGATGTTTTAACAGTTTTCAGAAACGCTTCAGTCTTTCATTCGTTAAGACTTCTACCTTGGTTGAAAAAAATGGCTATTTCTTTATGTCAAACCCTGAGGTCTTTGTAGCAGAGTTCACGTTTAGATTTCCCACACCTGCTGAACTTTGCGATCATGTTTGCACCGGTATGTTATTTGTGCTATTTGCTGTGTGAGTCAGACACCGAAAGCAGGAGCTACGGAAAGATTTTTTTCTTCCCACTTACGTTGTTCCAACAGAGCTGCATGATGTCATACAAGGCGGGCGTGGCCATTTTAGGCCTGTACAGCCGATGACCGTTAGTCACCATTTTAACCACTTCGTGATTGGGACATTGGTCAAACGGCATTAGGCCCTCGGTGAACACCTCCCACATCAACACGCCTGGACACACAAACACAAGCAGGTTAAGGTCTTCAACAGAGCTGTAAAAAAAAAAAAAAGCATTCACACTAGGGATGTCCGATACTATCGGCCGATTTTGGCATTAAGATGTGATATCGGTAAATAATCGATGTCGGTTTTTACTTTTTGGACAACTTTTATACACACCGTATAGGCTACAACAAAAACATAAAAGGACAAATCAATTTAAATTTACTTTTTTTAAATCCTCTGCAAGATATATTTAACTGAAATCTAAAGCATGCACATTAACTAAAATAATATAAACATATTTGACAGGTTTCCCTTGCCAGGATCAATACTAAAACAGTAGAATGTTTGAGCAGGCACCCAAAGGAACAGGAATGTTCTTTAATTTGATTTTGACTTGCTGCCATGTCCTTTGAAAGGTGCTATATGAATTAACGTTATTTTTCTTAATAGCTCATCTATTTATCAAACAGTTATAGTCTCATTTAGTTACATTTACACAATTACACTCATTTGTGCAGTCTAGTTCAACTGAAAATTCAACTGATTCATAATAAAAGTACAACTGAGTTTTTCGAGACGAGAATTAACAATCTGGACTGTAACTCGGATGAGTCAGGGGAGCAGTGAGTGTTTAATTGTGCACGCCTTACTTTTATACCAGCTATTTCTGCTCTCACTCAAAATGTCAACATATGACAGATCCTAGGTATAATTTTTTTAGATACTTTTGTTTGTTTTGGTTAAACTCGCAACGTATCCTGTGGCTTCTCCATTTCTAAGCCAACCATGAACGTTTACGTAGACGTCTATCGGCGGCATCGGTTTATATTGGTATTGGAAATTAAGATTTAGACTAAATTGGTATATCATTGGGATGTAAGAAAATATCGATACGCCGATACATCGTGATATTTTATGTCACAATGTTGCATTGATATTTAAAAGCAATGTATTGATTTTAATTTTTTAGAATTTGAACCATTAATAAAGATTAGAATTAAAAGTATGACGCTAAAACGCATCTGTCTAGAGTTGTAATCTCTAATGCTATGTTGTATCATGTTTTGTGCATGCTTCTTGTTTTACTGCCATTTTTATTTTATCCACTTAATCATGTAAAGCACCTTGAATTACCTTGTTGATGAAAGTGTGCTATACAAATAAAATTGCCTTGCCTAGTATATCGGATATCAGTTTTAAAAAAGCCAATATACAACATTTCCTTTTTTTGCCACTTTAATATAAAAGGTGTAGAAAACCAGAATACATAAAAAAAACCTTGTTCAAATATTGATTTGACTTACTATGGGGAAAAACCCACTTGGCCAAATATGCTTTTATTAATTTTTTTCCAGGTTTTATTTGTCTGATCTTAAAATTAAGTTTGATAATCTGAAACATGCAAGTGTTGCTGCAGGGCTTAGACGTCCTCACCGTACGACCAGACGTCCGACTTGCTGCTGAATTTGCAGTAGTTAAAGACCTCAGGAGGAGACCACTTCACAGGAAACTTGGCGCCTTTTGTACTGGTGTACTGGTTGTCTAAGACGTATCTGCAAAAATGAGCATTTAACGACGGCAGATTTGTTTAAATGATTCTAAACCAAAACTATAAATCACGCCGAGTTTGGGCTCATACCTGGCCATGCCGAAGTCGGACACCTTCACCACCAGAGCGTCGTTCAACAGGCAGTTCCTGGCAGCCTTCAGAAGACAGAGAACAATTAAATGTCTGACAGAAACGATACAGGTGAAACTCGAAAAATTTGAATATCGTGCAAAAGTTCATTTATTTCAGTAATTCAACTTAAATGGTGAAACTAATGTGTGATATAGACTCATTACATGCAAAGCGAGATATTTCAAACATTTATTTATTATTTTGATGATTGTGGCTGGCCAATCAAGCACAGTAATCCCACGGTCATTGAACCTGGTTTTGGTACAGGTGTGGCCAGGTGCCAAGTCCTACTGAAAAATGAAGTCAGCACCTCCATAAAGCTGGTCTGCAGAAGGAAGCAGGAAGTGCTCCAAAATGTCCTGGTAGATACTGCATTGACTCTGGACTTAATAAAGCTCAGTGGACCGACACCAGCAGATGACATGGATCCCCAAATCAACACAGACTGTGAAAACTTCACACTGGACTTTAAGCATCTTGGATTGTGTTCTTCTCCATTCTTCCTCCAGACTCTGGGACCTTGGTTTCTAAATGAGATGCAAAGTTAGCAGTTATTTTCTTCTTTAGCCCAGGTAAGAAGTTTCTGACGTTGCTTGTTGTTCAGGAGCAGCTTGACGAGGAATATGACATTTGAAGCTCATGTCCAGGATCCGTCTGTGTGTGGCGGCTCTTGATGCTCTAACTCCAGTCTCAGTCCGCTCCTTGTGAAGGTCTCCAACACTTTTGAACTGCCTTTTTCTGACAATCCTCTCCAGGCTGCTTGTGCACCTTTTTCTTCCACATAACTTTCTAGTAATGTGCTTTGATTCAGCACTTTGGGAACATCCAACTTCTTCTGCAATTACTTTTGAGTAGCGGTGTGTTTGTATCTGGCGATACAATATGTGTCACGATACATGGGAGACGATACGATATATCTCAATATATCACGATGCTATGAGTAAGACTATATGTTGTGATTTTTAAAACTGAATTTAACTGTAGAAAAACTGTCACATTTTCTAAACACTACAACCTGTTTCATACTTTAACACATTCAGTTTTATCACCAGATCTAGTTGATCCACTGGAACAAAGAAGGTGAAAAAAGGCCACAAACTACCAGTTATACTTTTAATTTTACTACAAAAATTACTGTCATTAATGGTTCCATTCAAATCCTTAAAAAAAAACAATATTTTTGTTTTGAATATCGATGCAATATCGGGAAATAAAATATTGCGATATATTGGTGTATCGATATTTTCTTACATTTTTGAGGTTTCCCCACCTAATAGAGGGAGTCAATGCTCGTTTCCTGTACATCTGTCAGGTCAGCAGTCTTCCCCATGATTGTGATTCCTACTGAACCAGACTGAGTATGGGGTCAGATCAGTCTCATTAAGAATAAACTCATGCAGGGTTTTTCACAAATTCACATGCTCATTCACAATTGCACACGCTCTGGTTCACAAATATAATTTCGAAGAAACACTTGTAATAGAACTTCACAAATGCACACAATCCGTTTCACAAATATAATTTTGAGGGAAGCTTCAAATATAAACTCACAGATCATACGAATCGCTAAATGTGCATTTACGAACCACTTCTCATTCGCAAATCTCTGTATTTGAGAGAGAATTTTGTGTGGTGAATTTTAAGGCTGTTGTAACGTTGCAGGTCAACAAACGTCACCATTGGCTAATGAATCTGTCAGTCAAATTTACGATTCTGATTGACAGATTCGTCAGCTAACCAATGTCTTCGTTTTCAGCCAATCGTATGGCTCCTTACATTTTCTCACTAGCAGAGCTGTTATGTGCGCATGCGCCGTGAAGTTCAACCGCGACACATGGCGAAATGTGGTACTTACCGTTTGAGACTGATGCATGTGAGAAGGACCTGGCTGCAGAATGCAGAAAGGGGCGGGCTCGGCTCAGTTGTCAGACCCATACCATATTTGGAAAGGACACTGCACTGCACACCGGAAACCGAAGGGGGTGAAATTTTCTATATTAGTTGCACCGTCCCAGGATTTTTTCCCCTTTGAAATCTTTATGGATTTGGGTCAATGTTAAAACATTAAACTTATGAAACAATATATTTACAACTAAACTATTTAAGTTTATTTTACCTTTACACATTTACCAATACACATACACATTCTGTAAATATTTATAAATTGTCCAGCTCAGCTGCACATTACTCAAATCTGAGTATCCCATTTTTACTTTTAATAACTGCGCAGTACTTTAGTTTTGTCATTTTTGTCCTTACTATGCTTATATTATTCTTAATTCTGTTTAAAGATTTTTTTCTTATGTGAATCTAGATGCTTCCACTACCTGTCACTTTGCTGCCGTTACAGCAGAACTTGACCTCTGTGGGACAGTACAGAATAATTATGTTGTATTTATTCTTCATTGTTTTTGGACACCATATTTTTTGAACATTGTTAAACAAGACACAATTAAGAAACAAAATATTTACAAATATATTCATTGATTTTAGTCTTTTAATGGTTGTCTTTTGTTAAACGCGGAGGGAACTTTTACTTCATCAATTGCTGAGAAGTGTGGAACCACTGCTGTTTGTAGTAAAAGTTTGATAAATAATGCTGCTGCACAGGCCTATATGTTGAGAAGCAGGACAACGGAGCCAAATCAAAGGGGGAGACTGTAAATGTACAGAGTAAAATTAGACATTGATGTGAACTGTAGTTTCTAAAATATTCACACAGAATCTGCTGTTCATTTATTTTGGCTTTGCCCTCGTGGTAAAACGTATAGCAAAATCCATGTGTGTTTATTGCAGAAAACATTGTTAAAGGATTTGTTTCTTTGTTTTATTTTGGAAAAATGTGTTATTTAGTCTTCAAAATGATTTTTTAAATACCATATAAGTATTTAACCTTTCTATCTTATGGGCAAAACTTCCACAAATGCAAGTTTACAGAACACATCCATCTTTTCTTGGATACAATCATGAATTTATGCAGCACATTGATTCAGTTCAACACTAAGAATCCTAAAACTATTTAAACTCTTGGTGCTTGTGATGAAGTGAAAACCAGAATAACTTTGGTTTAATTAGTTTTTATCTTTTTCTCCACCCTTTAGTGCTTTATGTAAAAAAAGAAAATATGCATTTTTACCGATAAAACTGCTTTTTAAAATATACTTGTTTTTTAACAACTTTTTTCTATACTAAAGATTCACTCTATAGTACAAATGTTATAATGCAATGTTCAGTCAATAAAGATATATTTTAAAAAGGATACCCTCCCCCTTTCCAGAGTTCAATAGTGATAGTAAGATTTTTAAAATAAAACTCTTTAAATTTGATTAACAATAGAAATAGAACTGAGAATGCACTCAAAATAAAGCATAGTCTGCATAATAAATTATACTTACACATTTCAACCAATTACTGGTGGGATTAAAGAAAAAAGAAATCATAAACAGTAACTTTTAAAAAGTTTTAAAAACCGGCATTGACAATGTACACAAAATAAAGTACTGTTGATATGCAGTGAAATGTTAATGTAATGATTTAAAAAAAGCAGCAGGGGGCAGTATATTTTGGAGAAGCTCATTGATGGCAACAGGTTAGCACATGAAGAAGACTGGTCGGTGGTGTTGAACAATAAAAGGTTGGAAGTGCTTCCAAGTCATGATGCTAAGATGCTAAGCTATTTTTAACAAGCTCTACAAGAAGACCACAAACATTAATGAGTCCAAATATAAGAATGTATGTATCATGGTGCCAGTAATGACCGGAATCAATAAAGATTTCAAAAGAAAGAAAATGTGAGACAGCGGGTAATATTACAATTATCGCCCCCTTCAGTACCGATATGTAAGAGTGCCATTGCCAAATATGGTATGGATCTGACAACTGACCCGGCCCCGCCCCTTTCTGCGTTCTGCAGCCAGGTCTACTTGACGCATGCCGCTATGTGTCGCGGTTAAACTTCACTGCACATGCGCACATAACAGCTCTGCCAGTGCAGCGTCATAGAGAGAGAGAGTTACGACAGACTTTGAACTAGCCGACACGCGGTCACGTGGTTCATGGAGTCCTCAGTAGTTCCAAACACCCCAGCGCTGTCAGTCAGTCTGAGCAGCTTCTGGCGGGACAGAACGCAAAATCGAATATTTTCTCATTTCTCCTGGCGATTTCTGATCCTTATTGACTAATAATGTGTACTGATTACTTATTACCGAGTAGCCTATGCATTATTTTATCAAAGCATTTCTAGAGGGACAGACATTCGTCACTGTTCTACATTTTAGAGGGAGACGAGAGTGCTAACACATTGTAGAATACATGTAGATCACCGATCATATTTATTGATAAATTAATGCACTACACTGCTCAATATAAGCACGTTTAATAACTATGTGCCACAAGAAACCCTAAATTGGAGTAATAATACCCAATTTATAGCCTGTTTTCTGAATGCTAGCAATGTTAATGCCATACCTTGGCCTCCTATACACTAAAAACATGCCAGTGGTTAAGACCTCTGCTCCAGCTTACCTTTAGATCTCCATCTTTCAACAAAGCATGGGATATTACTGTTCCCAGGATTTACTCCTAAAACACCCTATATGTCTAGCAGATGACAGTCAGTATGTGTTCTCTCTGCCTGCTGTTGGATAGAAAATGAGCTGAATGTAAGCCTGATCTAAGTTACATGTTTTGAACCAGTTTTAAATAACTTTGAGGAAAACATGCGGCTGTCTATGCGTTGACTGATGACCTGGGATGAACTTTTTCGGTAGAAGACATCGTTCTATAATTATTTATTTTCTTATGAACTCATGCATCTATAACCCAGTGGATTGTGGTTGTAGCCTGACTACAGTAAAATAGCAATTCATTGATAATGTTAAAACTAGTATATGTAAAAAAAAAAAAAAAAACTGTTGTGGAAAAAACAATACGCAAACGTTTTATCAAACAATATTACGCAAAATGTAAAACAAGCTTAAATGAAGTACTTTTACTATCATTCTCACTGTCATATCTATACAAATACACTGCATGGATCAAATTTGGGCAATGTGGAAATGTGCTGAAGTCCTAATGAAGGTTCATCCTTGGTAACATTAACAGCAGCTCCTTGTGATAACAACCACTGGTGACCTTCCTGAAAACAACAATAGAGAAACAGTTCATTAGTGAAATGTTTTGCTTTGAAGGACTTAGTGGGTGAAAAATTCAAATTACAAATCAAGATGTTTAGGGTGGAACAAGAGAAAAGTTTAAAGTGTAATTATACATATAATTATATTTGGTTTTGTACAACATTTCATATGTATAAAATGTATATTTAAATAATACCTTTATAGGTTTATTGCTTTACCATGACTGGCTGTGCTGCATTTGGATGCAGCAATCGGTCCAAGAAAGGGATCAGAACGTACGGCTTCCCTAAAGACGCAGAAAGAAGAAGGAAATGGTTGGCTCAAGTCAGCAGGAAAAACCTCACCATCGCCAGAGGTCATAATAACAGAAAGCTGTGTACAATAAGTTTAATCTGCACTGTCAAATATTTTCAATCAGGGCTCTACACGCCACCCTGTGATGGCACTTAGGGATAAGATGGAAGAGTACAACAAAGCCATCACATTCCTCCAAGACATGATAACACTCTTCTGTGGACTTAAGATTGGTCTAACAGGAAACCAGTGCAAACAGGAGTTGTGATGGCAACATCTACAATGTTATCAATCCAAAAGACATGCTTGACCATGGACATATAAGACATGCTTGACCTTGACCATGGACATATAAGACATGCTTGACCATGGACATATTCTGTACCATCCTACAAGATACAAACAAAATCATCAAATATTCCAACATCTGTGATGGATGCTCTAGTTCAATAAAGCAAAATTGATGACAGTCTGGAAGGAGAGCACCGTACCCTATTGACCCTGAAGGAATTCAAACCAGGAGTCGACCATCACATGACGCCTTCGGTCTGGTCCAAAAAGTTGAGGAGCTTTTCCGAACAAGGTCTGGTGCATCTCTCATGGAGCTCCCAAATACCATGGCCACTTTAGAGAGAAAAGCAAGTCTGTTAGAAAGCGTGCTCCCTGTATGTCATGATGTGCAACAAAACCCCAAAAACCAGCAGATTCATCAGGCTGAGACTACAAATTGCAGCAAAACAGATCTTCCATAAGAAAGAAAAAAAGTGCTGTACAATACTGGGGATCTTGGAAGTACAAGACAAACAAAAAACAGCAATGCAAAACAGCATCTGATAGCACAACAAGCAAGCCCCCACCAAACACCTTGATCGTTGCCATGGAGGAACTTGGTCTCCATTTTGCAAACAAGCCCCCCCCCCCATCACCACCCACCCACCTCCAGCTCTCCACTTACCAACTTATGTATCACTCCATCACTGACAGAACTGGGAAGTTCCACCAAACCTGATCAGATCTCCGTTCAGAAACTCATCTGAAAACAGGAAGATGGACATGAATGCAACGCAGTGTTACCTGTAATAGTTTAATAATACTTTTTTAGTTACTCTTCAACAGTTGTTTATTTAGGCTGACATTCTAAATAATTCTTAAATTCTTGTGTGTCAAAAAAAGATTGTAATCTCTACTTAATCAAATTATTACAAACGATAATTTCATAAAACAAGTGCAAATGAACAGTTCTGCAGTAAATATCAACTTTATAAAGGTTATGGTGTTCAAGTACTGTTCTTTAAATGTCTTGATTCAGCTCTTATTATTTTGGAGAACACAAAACAAGAAAACAACATATCTTGTTACCTTGGTGATCCTGTGTGCCATATGCTTCAGCAGTTTATTGCAGTCAGTTCTTATGTGGTTTAACTGAAAAATAAAGAAATAATTTCTCATCTTCACAATCACATTTTTCTTTACTGATATCTCCATTTATACTTCTATCTCTGATGCATCAAAGTCAGTTAAAGACTGTTGATACAGCGACCAGCAACTCATTAGATATATTTTAGACAAAAAAAAAAACCCATTAAAATTAATGAGATATAAAAGTGTATATCCTATTTCAAACTGTGATGAATATTTTTAAAAAGCTGAATTTGACATACTGAAATAAACCCGTCAATAGGTCGTCAAGCTTTTCCAGACCTCTGCTACTCACAATTAGCTAGCTGCAGTTAAACTACAACTAGCTCATTAACACAGTTAATTAACCAAAACTGGCTACATTAAATATGACCCTTGACTTATTTTTGGTACAGAGCAGTCAGCTAACGCTTTTCAATGCAAAAAAATTTTGTGATTCCATTAACTTACCGGAACAATAGTTCCAAAACGCCGAGGATGAACTGCGGTCAATGACGCTGCGCTGTTTGTAAGTATCTGCAGCTGCAGACACACGTGACTTCCGCATTCCATTCTTTCTATAGAAGTCTATGGGAGTGTCAGAACTCGCTTGTAAGCAGCCATACGATTGGCTGAAAACGAAGACATTGGTTAGCTGACGAATCTGTCAATCAGAATCGTAAATTTGATTGACAGATTCATTAGCCAATGGCGACGTTTGTTGACCTGCAACGTTACAACAGTCTCAAAATTCACCACACAAAATTCTCTCACAAATAGAGAGATTCGCGAATGAGGTGGTTCGTAAATGCACATTTAGCGATTCGTATGATCTGTGAGTTTATATTTGAACCCTTTGTATGTGTTTTGGATTAATTATCTGATCAGAGTGTGACAGTTTGAGCCTAAAATATTGAACCTTTTCACAATATTCTAATATTCTGAGATGTAGAATTTGGGTTTTTTTATAAGCTGTACGCCATAATCATCAGAATTATAACAAATAAAAGGCTTTAAATATCTCGCTTTGCATGTAATGAGTCTATATCATATATTAGTTTCACCTTTTAGGTTGAATTACTGAAATAAAAGAACCGTAGCACAATATTTTAATTTTTTTTTCAGTTTCACCTGTACGTCACCTGTAAGCGAATCGATGAACAAACAACAGTACCAGGTCTCTGTGGATGAAGCTGTTTGCCTCCAGGTACTCCATACCCTCGCAGACATCCAGGCAAATACTCAGCAAGGATCCCAGGCTGAAGCTGCCTCGCCGCTGCCTCAGAAAGTTCACCAGGCAGCCTTGCTGCATGAACTCGGTGACGATGTAGATGGGCTTCTGCTGGCTGCAGATGCCATAAAGCTGCACCAGCTTGGGATGGGACAGCTTCCTGGAGAGTCAGCATGACAATAAATAAAAAAAGATACATGTTTTTGAAGGCAAAGGTTAAAATATTTACTAAAATCTCATTTTTTTTGGTTCTATGTTTTTGAATAAATCTGATTAATTGATAGCGTTCAAAATGAAACTTTGTTTTTGTCGGAGTGCCTTTCGCGTACCACCAGACGGCGACAGTTTAAGAGTCTTACATCATGAGCTTGGCCTCCTCGATGAAGTCCTCCTCGTACATCGCTCCCTCCTTGATGGCCTTGATGGCCACCTTGTGCTGAGCCCTCCACATGCCGAGCCTCACCTGGCCGTACTGACCGCTGCCCAACTCCTTCATGAAGGTCAGCTCGCTAGGGTTGATCTCCCACATCTCTGCAGAGAAACCAGCTCACTGGGTAAGATGGAGAGCAGGTCAGCAGGTGAAAGTAAAAATACTCTGGGGGCGCCGCATGGTGTATGGCGCGGGGAGGCCCTAACTCCAGTCCTCGAGGGGCCGGAGTCCTGCAACGTTTAGATCCGTCTCTGCTTCAACACAGTCAAATACTCGTTAGCAGGACTGTGGAGGACTTGACTCCATACTGAGGAGGCAATTCAGCCAATTCATTGAGGTTTGTTGGACCAGGGACACATCTAGAAGTTACAGGACAACGGCCCCTCAAGGACAGGGCAATCAGAAATCTTACAAATTACTCAGGTTAGGTTTGTACTCACTAGGGATGTAAAGGTAAAGGTACATGTACAGTGGGGCAAAAACTTATTTGGCCAACGATTGTGCAAATTGTCCCACTTAAAAAGATGAGAGATCTGTAATTTTCATCATAGCTACACTTCAACTGTGAGAGACAGAATGCAAAATAAAATTCCAGGAAATCCGTTGTAGTATTTGGCCAATGACAAAAGTTCACCTCAATACTTTATAATCTAACCTTGGTTGGCAAAGACAGAGGCCAAATGTTTCCTGTAGGTCTTCACCAGGTTTGCACACTGTAGCTGGTATTTTGGCCCATTCCTCCATGCAGATCTTCTCTAAAGCTGGGATGTTTTGGAGCTGTTGCTGTGCCACACGGACTTTCAGCTCCCTCCATAGATTCTCTATTGGATTGAGGTCTGGAGACTGGCTAGGCCGTTCCAGGACCTTGAAATGTTTTTTATGTAGCCACCCCTTCGTTGCCCGGGAGATGTGTTTGGGATCATTGTCACTAGGGTTGGGCATCGAGAATCGAGCATCGATTGGAACCGGGACTCATATGTCGATTCTCCCGGAATCGTTCAATTTTTAAAATTACGATTCCTAGTTTCGATTCCCAGTCCGCCGACCAGAAGAAGGACCCGCCGAATACCAACGAAGAAGAATCCACCAGAAGTGTTAGCGTTAGATTACTGCGCAATCATGGAAGGTGTGTGGAGACACTAAGATTTGTCTTCACATTAGCAAACAAAACAACAGAGCTCATTGGTATACCTGCATATAACCGACCGCTCTGTGTTTGACGCGCTGCGCCGGCTTACCTCATTAGCTCTTCCTTCCGGTTCCCACCGTCAGCCCAGCGCCGCACGTCAGTCCAAATCCGGTCAGTAAAATACGTCTGATGTCAACATTGAGGCAGCAAACAAGTTATACTCGAATCGTTGTTCAACTCAAGTGCAAATTTTCAGCTAACGTTAGCTAATGTGTTTGTTTTCATAGACAAACGGTCTGAGATTGCTAAGCTAACGTTAGCCAGGCAGCTGATAATACTCCGATGGGCTCCGCCTCCTCCGTTCACCATAGCAACCGAGGGAAACGCAACAGCTAGATTTTATAACGTTCCTGCAGCTAATATGAACGGGATTGTTGAAGTTGTTTCTTATTTTTAGTTCAATATTCTGCAGACAGACATGCAGGATGTTTGGAAATCGGTTTTTAATGGTTTTCAAAAATAAAGCTCTCCTCGTCTCCTGTAAAAATGTTACCACTGTGAAAAAAAATGTAATATTTATCCCCAAGTCCATAGATAAAAGCCCTGTGAGAAATTCATTGAAAGTAAAAAGTTAATAGAATTAAAATGCATCTTCCAATTCCATAGTTCATCAAATTCAATTCAAAAATACTTACTTGATCCCAGAACTAAATTAAGTAAATCAAGCAATTAAATTAAGTAAAGTTTAGACTATTTCATCAAGTAAGACTACCTATAGGTAGGTGGGTAGGTAGATAGAAATACTTTATTAATCCCATATTAATCCGCTCATTCCGGAATTGCGCCGCTCAAGGTGGCAGCATGTTGGAGTAGCTCTGTTACTTTGGTTCATATTTTTTTCTTTTTTAAAACTTTAATTCTTCCATTTTTGGTAGAAACATTGTTTTTGTGGACAACTGTTCTCTCTGGTTTTGAATGCTGTGCAGCTGGAAGGATTTTTGCTGATACTTTATATTTTTGGACATTTGTTATGATGCATAACCATGGCAACAAGGTGGTTTACAACTGGCAGCCGCTGATTAACATCACAAAAGCTCAAATAATACCTCAACTACAGCCACAAAACCCTGAAGTGGTTGAAAAGAAGACGCCATAGATCCAGAGTATCTTCTAGATGCAGCAGCAGCACTCAAAAACACAAATGAAACCAATACACACACAACCAAAAAAGAAACTGTGCCAGTAAATAAATAAGCTTAACATACACACATGTAGGACCAACACACAACGATTAAGAAGAAATAGCAGTGTAAACAAGTAGTGTATTTTAAAGTAGGTCGTTTAAAATATGCAAACAAATGAATTAATTAATAAATAAATGACCCTGTCCCTCCAAAGAATCAGAATCGAGAATCGTTTGGAACCGGAATCGAAAGAAGGAATCGGAATTGGAATCGGAATCGTCCAAATTCAAAGGATGCCCAACCCTAATTGTCCTGCTGGAAGATCCAGCCACATTTCATCTTCAATGATCTCACTGATGGAAGGAGGTTTTTACTCAAAATCTCACCATTCATGGCCCAATTTATTATTTCCTTAATGCGGATCAGTCGTCCTGTCCCCTTTGCAAAAATGCTTCCACCCCCGTGCTTCACAGTGGGTATTGTGTTCTTGGGGTTCAACTCGGCATTCTTCCCCCTCCAAACATGGTGAGTTGTGTTTATACCAAATATTTCTACTTTGGTCTCATCTGACCACATGACATTCTCCCAATCCTCCTCTGGATCATCCAGATGGTGTCTGGCAAACTTTATACGGGCCTCAACATGTGCTGGCTTAAGCAGGGGGACCTTTCGAGCGCTGCAGGATGTTAATCCATGACAATGTGGTGTGTTACTGATAGTAACTTTTGTTACTGATGCCCTAGCTCTGTTCAGGTCATTCACTTTAGTTGGAGCAATGGAATCAATGATGTTGGAAATTTTGGTGATGACATTTACCAGCTTGTTTACGGAGTTGGAGTTGGGAGATGAGGGGGATGTGGTGGAAGGGAGAAATACGGTTTCAACTAAACTGTCCCCTAGAAAACACTTTTTTAAACTTATCTCACTGTGGCTAGATAGTTTAGAAGAGATTGTACTTTTAAAGAAAACACAGAAATGGTCAGATATATCAATCAATCACCAAGATGTTGGAAACATTTAAACCTTTGCTGATAATTAAGTCCAGAGTGTGTCCTTTATTGTGTGTTGGCTGTTTGACGTGCTGAGTCAGACCAAAGTTGTGAAGAGTGTCACCTAATATTTTTGCTAGTCTATCCTGGGGGTTGTCAGTATGGATGTTTAAGTCCCCCATAATGATTAATTGGTCATGGTCGATACATATTACGTAAAGAAGGTCGCTGAAATCATTGAAGAAGTTAAGAGTTAAATTTTGGGGGTTTATATAAACTAGAAATAAAGCTTTGTTAGGGTCCTTAATTTGGAGAGCTAAATACTCAGAGTCAAATATGACCAGGGATACTTTTTAAAGTTCATGTTGTTATGAATAATTGTGGCTACGCCTCCACCTCATCTGTGTTTCCTGCTCTCGCTTATAAAATTGTAATTTGGAGGAGTCGATTCTATTAATGCAGATGTTTCATAATTTACGTCTAACCAGGTTTCCGATAGAAACGCAGAGAAGGGATTTTCCCCACCGCTGCCCATGCTGCATTCAAGTACAGCTGGGAAACTAGCTTGTCAAAATATCAAAAACAACTCCAAAGGGATTTAAGCAGGTTTTATTCTCAAATATGGGCAAAGTATTATTTAAACATTTCTAAACATTAATACTGGCTGTTTTCAAGTGGTTAAATTGTTTTCTACTCTGGCTATGTCTGCTTGTACTATTTTATTTATATTTTAAAAATCAAATCAAATCTCAAGTTCGTTCTATACTTTCAACTTTTTTAAGTTATAAAACATAATACAATCTAATTTATTTCAGGGATTGAAAGAAAGGAATTAATGATAAAGGTTATTTGTTTGATGCTGATCCATCCAGAACATCCTCTACATCAGACTGTCCTACAACTACAGAGCGTCTTCAGTCAGAGGCTTCTTCAGATCTGCAGACTGCTACAGGAGATCATCCCTACCCACAGCCATCAGCATCTACAACAAATCTTTGAAGGAACTTGCATAATGAGTTACAACAACATTTAATTTCCCTTTGGGATTAATAAAGTAATTTTGAATTTGAATTTGAATTTGAAGTAAAAAAAAATAAAAAAATTAATATGCACATTTGTATTTATTTTTCTTGATTAAAGTGGTGTGCCAAAAATGTACATAACCGTGATGTTAAAACCCCAAATACGCACTGAAGCGTGATTTTTGTGCACCATTACACCCGTAGTACTCACCGTAGCTGAAGCCCGCCGTCGATGGAGCTGACTTGTCTTGTTTTCCTACAGGATATCTCAATCTGGCCGCAAGACCTGAAAAACACCAGATACACACAGATGGGACCTATTAGCCTAATTTAAGAATTAAAGCCTCTCTGTTTTTCACTGCAAATCGTGTTATCAAAGTTTAACTTTCAGAGCTTAATTAAACAGACAGTTAACTATTCAGAAAACCTAAATTATGATATACAAAGTCTAGATTCATTGCTGGTGTTTAGTAACTATAAGCAGAACTGGTTAGCATAGGTTGGGTTTAGGATTAGCTGGATTAGCATCGGATAAGAAGCAAGCTCCATACTGTGGTGGTTGTTACCTGCTCCGTTGTGCTTGTGGTAATCGATGAGTTCAGGGATGGAGTTGAACAGGTGTTTCTCAGCCAGGTAATACTGTCTGGGCGAGCATCGAGTCTCCTTAATGTGATAATGTTTAATGAGCGGACGTCCGTCCCTAAAAGCAAAGAAAAGAAAGAAAAAACTGCAGAGGAGAGGCTTATCCTGGCAGAAAAGGGCAAACGCAGATGTTCTCTGAAGGCTTCAGCGGTTTTCCAGAGAACATTGCAGGACAAACTGGAACCCAGCAGACGGGTCAGGAAGACGGTTCCGGAGAAGTTTAAAACGGGGTTGGGTTCTAGAACAACATCGCAACATTTGATTGGCTCAACAAGAAGATGGAACCAAATGGAGGAGCTGCACAGCTCATATAGGAGAAACTGTTCACAGGAAAATGAGCAGTGGAGCACTCTTCTAATCTGGCTTTTATAAAAAAGTAGCAAGAAGACAATCGTTCAAAGGATTTCAGTCACAAGAAGTCATGTTTAAAGTAGTTTTCTCCAAGCAATGGAGGGGACACAGTGAACCTGTGCGAAAAGGTGCTCTGATCAGATTAAGCTAAAGTTAAACTGTTTGGATGATGATGCTCCCAGTAACTGAGCATCCCCCCCCCCCCCCCCCCCCGAGTCCTGTTATCAACTTTCTATTTTCTTTAATTTAGAAAGGACTCTTACATCAGATCTTCTGTTCTTTCTGTGTTTCTGCTCTGTCTTCTCGAACCACCAGACGGTCGTGGCAGATGGCCGCTCGTACTGAGCCTGGTTCTGTTGGAGGTTTCTTCCTGTTAAAGGGGAGTTTTTCCTCTCCACTGTCGCTACATGCTTGCTCAGTATGAGGGATTGCTGCGGTTGGAAGTCTGTATTAACGGGGCGCAACCTCTTGTCAATGACTCAATGCAATCTGCTGGGATTCCTACATAGAAAACTAGCTCAAACTTTAAACTGAGTGGAATATTTGTATTGAAATGCCTTTTCTTGTAAAGTGCCTTGAGATGACATCTGTTGTGAATCGGCGCTATATAAATAAGCTGAATTTTAAAAAAACAAACTATTACTGCATGTCATTTTGAATATATCACCATGGTGTAACATAGAGGTGGCAGCGTCATGCTGCGGGGAAGACAAGCCCAGGAGAGATGCTGTTAGAGGCTGAGAGTGGGGTGGAGGACGACACCAGATATGCAGGCAGAGCCGCAGTGGGATGGCTGTGTGTACGAACGGCCTAGTCAAAGTTTTGACCTAAATCCAGTTGGGAATCTGTGGCAATACGCTGAAGCTCCCAGAAGCTCTCTGTTCAATCTGACTGAAGCCGAGTTATGATGTAAAGAATAATGGTAAAAACAATCATTAGACATGCAAAGCTGGTAGAGAGAAAACCCCAAAACTCTTCCAGCGAATATTAAACTCGCCACAATTTCAAGATTTTGTTTAGTTATAAGATGTTGAAAACTTGTGCATCTGGTGGTAATCGCATAAAAACAAAATAAAATAAACTTTGTGGTTTCAACACGAAAAATTATAAAAATTATAATTTGAATTGTTACTCAGGCAGAATCTAAAACTAAAGGAGTCTCATAATAAATTATATGAAGAGAATGAAAAAAGAAAGAATATGTAAGAAACCATAATAGAGCGTTTTAAAAAAATATTGGAAAAGAAAAAAATCCCAAAGCAGAAATCAAGCTAAATCAAGCCTTATCGGAACTCTAAAGGGGTCTGTAAAACATCTAAACAGGGCCTAAAAAGCCCAGAATCCCCCATTTATCAGTAGAATTTTTCAATTCAATTCAGTTTATTTATATAGCGCCAATTCACAACAGATGTCATCTCAAGGCACTTAACAAGAAGTCATTTCAATACATTTATACAAACATTCCAATCTGTTAAAAAGTTTCCTATTTAAGGAATCCCAGCAGATTGCGTCAGTCATTGGCGTGAGGTTGAGCACACTTTCCAACCACAGCAATCCTTCAGCAATCCCTCATACTGAGCAAGCATGTGGCGACAGTGGAGAGGAAAAACTCCCCTTTAACAGGAAGAAACCTCCAACAGAACCAGAACCAGGCTCAGTAGGAGCGGCCATCTGCCACGACCATCTGGGGGTTTGAGAAGACAGAGCAGAAACACAGAAGGAACAGAAGATCTGATATAAGAGAACTTTCTATGTTACAGAAAGTAAAAAGTTGATAACAGGACAGAGTGGATGTTCAGTTACTGGGAGCATCATCCTATAGAAGACCTATAGTCCCAAATCCATCCAGAAAAACAGACGAAACAAACATAAACCCGGCTCTTAAACAAGACAAAGCCAAGATAAGAGAATAAAAACCAGCACAAACATGACTGAAACAAACAGTATCGTAATGAAACAAAAATTTCGGAGTATAATAAAGATAATAGTGTCAGTTTGCAGAAGACGACTGACAGCTTTGAGTCGGTGCCTCTGCTAAAGGTTAACAGCCGGAGATCATTACCCGGATCCACTCTTGGTGTAAAGAGACACGGTGTAGGTCGAAGGATGGCTGGAGTCTCTGACAATGAAGGCTCCTTCTTTATCCTGCAGGGGGCGACAAACACACGCAAACAGAAAGCTGAGCGTTGTTGATAGATCCAATTAATATAAAACCAGTTGCATTCTCAGTGTTCAGCAGCTGAACAGTTTCTATGTTTAACTGATGAGGTTTAAACCGTAGCAGCTCGACTAAACACCGGCTCTGAATCTGAATCGGTCGTATTGTGAAGGTCGAGCGTTTGTGTTTGACAACGGCTTCAGTTCGGGGGGGAAAGAGACGCAGGATTAAAGGGAAAGAGGCAGTAAATGAACATCATGGAGCGAGACTGACTGACTGACCTCCTTCCTCAGCAGCTCCTCGGCCATGTTCCTGTTTACATCTTTACAGTACCACCTGAAACACACGTCACCGCACCATTAAACATCCAGGTCAAGGGTCAAAATAACACACTGAGAGACAACAAAACACACACACACACAAAAACCACAATGTAACAGGTTCATTACATTTTGTTTTAAATGTTTGTGGCTTTTAATAAAAAAATAAAATAATGCAAGATGTATTTTTAGATTTTAAATAGATGCAGAAAAAAAAGAGTGCTACTGAAAGAAAAGCAACCTTATCCATTTAGGTTAATATTTGTAGGCTTTACGCTAAAAGAAATATTAAAATACAATAATAATTTACCTGCACGGAGCTTAAAAAAGAAAACAATGAAAGGTTAACCAAACTAACCAGCAAAAAAGGAACACAGCTTCTTAGTACACTACCGTTCAAAAGTTTGGGGTCACCCAAACAATTTTGTGTTTTCCATGAAAAGTCACACTTATTCACCACCATACGTTGTGAAATGAATAGAAAATAGAGTCAAGACATTGACAAGGTTAGAAATAATGATTTGTATTTGAAATAAGATTTTTTTTATATCAAACTTTGCTTTCGTCAAAGAATCCTCCATTTGCAGCAATTACAGCATTGCAGACCTTTGGCATTCTAGCTGTTAATTTGTTGAGGTAATCTGGAGAAATTGCACCCCACGCTTCTAGAAGCAGCTCCCACAATTTGGATTGGTTGGATGGGCACTTCTTGCGTACCATACGGTCAAGCTGCTCCCACAACAGCTCAACGGGGTTCAAATCTGGTGACTGCGCTGGCCACTCCATTACCGATAGAATACCAGCTGCCTGCTTCTTCTCTAAATAGTTCTTGCACAATTTGGAGGTGTGTTTTGGGTCATTGTCCTGTTGTAGGATGAAATTGGCTCCAATCAAGCGCTGTCCACTGGGTATGGCATGGCGTTGCAAAATGGAGTGATAGCCTTCCTTATTCAGAATCCCTTTTACCCTGTACAAATCTCCCACCTTACCAGCACCAAAGCAACCCCAGACCATCACATTACCTCCACCATGCTTAACAGATGGCGTCAGGCATTCTTCCAGCATCTTTTCAGTTGTTCTGCGTCTCACAAACGTTCTTCTTTGTGATCCAAACACCTCAAACTTGGATTCATCCGTCCACAACACTTTTTTCCAGTCTTCCTCTGTCCAATGTCTGTGTTCTTTTGCCCATCTTAATCTTTTTCTTTTATTGGCCAGTCTCAGATATGGCTTTTTCTTTGCCACTCTGCCCTGAAGCCCAGAATCCCGCAGCCGCCTCTTCACTGTAGATGTTGACACTGGTGTTTTGCGGGTACTATTTAATGAAGATGCCAGTTGGGGACCTGTGAGGCGTCTGTTTCTCAAACTAGAGACTCTAATGTACTTATCTTCTTGCTCAGTTGTGCAACGCGACCTCCCACTTCTTTTTCTACTCTGGTTAGAGCCTGTTTGTGCTGTCCTCTGAAGGGAGTAGTACACACCGTTGTAGGAAATCTTCAATTTCTTAGCAATTTCTCGCATGGAATAGCCTTCATTTCTAAGAACAAGAATAGACTGTCGAGTTTCAGATCAAAGTTCTCTTTTTCTGGCCATTTTGAGCGTTTAATTGACCCCACAAATGTGATGCTCCAGAAACTCAATCTGCTCAAAGGAAGGTCAGTTTTGTAGCTTCTGTACCGAGCTAAACTGTTTTCAGATGTGTGAACATGATTGCACAAGGGTTTTCTAATCATCAATTAGCCTTCTGAGCCAATGAGCAAACACATTGTACCATTAGAACACTGGAGTGATAGTTGCTGGAAATGGGCCTGTATACACCTATGTAGATATTGCACCAAAAACCAGACATTTGCAGCTAGAATAGTCATTTACCACATTAGCAATGTATAGAGTGTATTTCTTTAAAGTTAAGACTAGTTTAAAGTTATCTTCATTGAAAAGTACAGTGCTTTTCCTTCAAAAATAAGGACATTTCAATGTGACCCCAAACTTTTGAACGGTAGTGTAAATGAATTATTTCAGATCACAGTGGATCCCCGCCTAACTGCGGTATCTAAAATATTCCGCTTGGGAAGCTAAAAATACCGAGCGGAGAAAAGACCGTCGATACTAGCTTCTGTAAAAAGTACCAAGATGGTATTTAATTAGGGGTGTAACGGTACATGTATTAGTATTTTCCCTTCACATGCGAAATATTTATGTGCAGAACTCACAGCGCAGTGCAACGTTTACGAATGGCAACTTTAAAATAATGACACCAAAACAAAACAGAAAGGACTCCCAGCTATCACTAAACTCTGCTATTTGGGAACACTAATTGTTTTTCATGCAGAAACAGTAGAAAAAGGAAGATGGACCGAACCAGAACTTTGTCAGTCTTTCAGCAGCAACAAGGTCCATAACACGCTCTGCACTGAACTGAATGACTCACCTGAAATAATGACAAGCTGAATGTAAACATCAGTGATACTAGAGTAAAACCAGCTGACGTCCAACATGGCTACCAGTAGCATCCAATCAGCACAAACTCCTTATTTTGGATAAAACGCAAGTCGATGGAATCCCTGTTGATGATCAGGGATTTTTCCTATTACCTATGCATTACATGTATTCAATTACAGAAGGGAAACTAGGCTGTCAAAATATCAAAACAACTCCAAAGTAATTAAGCATGGTTTATTCTCAAATATGGGCAAAGTATTATTTAAACATTTCGAAACATTAATGCTGACTATTTAAGTGGTAAAATTATTTTCTACTCTGCTATGTCTGCTTGTACTATTTTTTTTTTATCTAATCAAATCTCTAGTCAGTTCTATCCTTAATTTTTTTAAGTTATAAAAACATAATAAAAAACAAATTAATTGCAGGAATTGAAAGTAAGGAATTCATGAGGAAAAATTTTCTTTGTTTAATGTTGATTAAACTAAAAAGTCACATGCATACTTGTATTTATTTTTCTTGATTAAAGTGTACCAAAAACATACTGAACCTGACTTTTGACGAGAGAGAGCGAGAGAGAGAGAGAGAGAGAGAGCGAGAGAGAGCGAGAGAGAGCGAGAGAGAGAGAGAGAGAGAGAGCGAGAGAGAGAGAGAGAGAGAGAGAGAGAGAGAGCGAGAGAGAGAGAGAGCGGGAGCGAGAGCGAGAGAGAGATTGGTTACAGCAGATGGAGGTTTTTGGATCCCTACCCTGGCTCGTCTGTAGATTTTATTACGAAATGTATATCAGCTGTAAATAAAGAGAAGCTGCACTAAAATAGCAACATAAAAATAATAAAATAAAACCTTCTGATGCACTGCCTTACGGCATTGTTTGAGTCGAAAATTGTTATGTCTGACCTTTTTTTATTACTGCAGCTCAGATCAGTGCAAGTTAATAAAGTTAATGACTAATCACTCCCCCTGGAATACTGCTTAGAAACAGATTCGCAGCCCTCAGTTCCCCAAACGACAACACAGCCCTTGGGGCCAGTCAAGGCCACCAGGAGAAATCCATCCACATAAAGTGGAGACATAAGAAAGTAAGAACCCCCCACCACCACCAAAAGTTCTCATCATACACGACAGATCAATTAATGGTGTTGAAGGTTTTTGTAGCCAGAACACTAGCGTTATCAGCTGCTCCAAGAGTACAGTGAAATATCAGAAAAAATCCAGACTATTTTAGAACCACACCCTAACCAGGAAAAGCTTGTTATCCACGCAGTTGTGAATGATGTAGCCAAAAAGCAATCTGAAGTTATCAAAGCAGACCTCTCTGAACTGCTACAGAGACTTGGTGGACTCAACATAAACATCTTTATCAGCGGACCAGTCCCTGAAGGAAATGATGAAAGGTACAGTAGACTACGTATGCTCCATAAATGGTTGAAGAGAAAATGTGTTGAAAAATCGATCCCATTTATTATTAACTTTAAAATATTTGGATGTGCAAAACACTTGTTCAAGTCAAATGAGCGTTATCTTAACAGAGCTGGACTGAGACTCTTGACCTCAAATATTTACTGTTATCTGAATAAAAACTTTATAAGGCTCTCAAAAGTCGACCTTGAGGCACAGCCTGTGGACACTATCAGAGAACAAACACAGTCAAGATTACACCACCCTCTCAGACAGCTGCAAGGACTGACAGAACAAACATTTCCAGCAGCGAGTAAAGATGTACATTGTTCTGCAAAGTGTTCTTCAAGTATCCCAATGTAATCAGACACATCGACACCTAATGACTCTCCGTTTGGATTAAATCAGCAGCAGACTAACTTTGTACCAGTGAATAATAAAAGCCACTTACACATACTGCACCAGGTTCCCGGTTCTTTTCTCGGTGACGTAGTTACTCGGGATGTAACCTTCCTCGCTGTGAAACAAACCAGAAGACAGAATTTTGTTTAAAAATGCAATCAGTGCAAAAAAAAAAAAAAAAATCAACTTTATCGTGCGGAATGTGTCGTTTTTACACATTTAAATGTATGCTGATGACTTTAATCAGAGATCTTTCTTCTGAGGTGTCTTCTTTATACTGAGTGAGTGAGTGAGTGAGGAAGTCTAGTTCACATCATCTGCCTCCATGACATTAACATACACGAGTACATTTCTAGTACTTTGACCAGCTAGAGCTGCAGCTCTTACAAGGTCACCATTATAGCCCAGATTATAAATAGTTTTACTCAGAAAAGAAATAAGACACCATGTTTGTCAAGCGAGAGTCTTAAACGGACCCATTTGTGTGATGTGTGCAGAAATAACGTTCCTCGAACCTATTTTTTTTTTACAAACAGTTTCATAAAAGCTGCAGCTCAGCAGGAGAGGCCGAGATGTGCAACACGTCAGGGTCAGGCCGACTGCTCCAAAACCATTGGCAGGCTTCATGCTACAATGCATGATGGTCTATTTCAGACTAAATAAAAATGTAAATAGCTCTGGTGTTCTGGTTTAGTCTTTTAGCCTCGTTTTTCTTCATTGTATAAAAGGGCATCTGCTTGCTTTTAAAATTGCTGGGGGACAAATAATATGAAAATTTCGTATGTAGTCTAAGTATTCATCTGTTTGACGTTTCATTACAATATACACTGCAGTGTATTGTAGGGGTGTGACATCTTGGGTGCCTCACGATTCGATTATAAAACTATTAATTTTGTTGTATTTTAATAATTGGAGTATCCAAACAAATTCATGTCTTGTCTTTTTATGTATTTTATTTGTTTCATAACCACATGAAGGTCATTTTTTTCAATGAAAGCTAAAGGAAATGTGTGTTGGCAATTTAGATATAATATAGGGTGACCCTATTTTGATTTCCATTAAAGCGGAAACTTGGTCCAATCCTTAATATTTATTATATTTTTTTATAATATTTATTTAAAGTATTCCTACTCTATCATTCAAGGCCCCGCCCACCTTGGCTCGGGACCGCCCACAGAAAAGCTGTATTGATTTTGCGGCTAGTAGGAGCTAACCGTTAGCAACTCCACAACACGTTCAGGCTTGTATTATTTATAGAGATAAAACATCAGTGTTGCATTTTTTTTACCCAAGAAAAGAAGAGCTGAGGAAGAAACGGTTGGAATCGGTCTTTGGAGCACCACCAGCGAAGTATAACGCCAAGAGTCGCATTGCTGTTAGCCAATCAGAAGCGAAACGTTTGCATATCATGAATAATAATGAGTTAGACTCGTAATCTTGTCCTTTTTCCCCCCAGCCACCCCTCCGACAAACCTCAACCTCCTGAATCAGGAGCACCAGAAAAAACCCCTATGAAGGCATTTATTTAAGCTAGAGACCACAGCAATTGTTTTGAAATAACGAGTGTAAGACACCTTTGAGAAAAGCAACTGTTGCTGCCCATCAATCTGGGAAGGGTTATTAGGTAATGGAGAAGCCACAGGATACGTTGCGAGTTTAACCAAACATACAAAAGTATCTCAAAAATTAAACCTTGGATCTGTCGTATGTTGACATTTTGAGTGAGAGCAGAAATAGCTGAAGAGTTTGTCGTGAAATATGTGCATGGTATAAAAGTAAGGTATAAAACCTTGCAAAGCTAAAAAAAACCCCAGCAAAAACAACCATCTCAGAGCTGCGTTAGATTATTAAATGTTAAAGTTCAAGACAGATGGTACAAGACTGAACAAGAACGGCTTGATTCTAATGGCAAGATTTTAAAATTGTGGTAAGATTTTCAAAACCTGAAGACCACACATGGTGATAAAAAAATAAATTTAAAATAGTTTAAAAAAAAAAATCACAGATAATAGATTTCTAGACACCACACACCAACAGATTTTACTCACAAACATTCCCAATGCAGACTGAAATGTTCGCACAGCCTCACAAGCTAAAACGCGACTTCGGACTTGTGGACTCGTTTCCTCGCTTTCTGATTGGCTACCTGCACGTTCAACAGGCTGCGTGCTCGTTTGTCCTCGCAACACACCGCGACACGCTGCGACATCGGGTCAAAACAATCCAACACGCGCTGAACATCCCTGATTTGTGATCGGTGCGGTCCAGAGCGCTCTGAACACGCCACACACGGCAGGAATATCTGTTAGGGTTATCTTTAGAGCAATCCTGATAATCTGGGGGCTCCCTAAATTGTCGGAAGACGAGAATCGGGTCAGAAATGTGCGTAATTATCTTGCCACGTGAACCAGGCCTTAGCAGCACGAGTTATATTTGCTGGTTGCATCCGAACAAACCAAAAGTCTTCTTCACCTCCAAAGCGGAACGGTTTGTTCATTATGGATGTCGGGAGAAATAACGACTTTAGAGAGAGTGTCAAGCATGGTGGTGGAGGGATGATGATCTGGGCTTGTTTGGCAGATACGTGCTGCAGGTAATGAGTGAGGGAGACGGTGGCTCAGGACTTAAACCTAGTTTATACTTCTCTGTCAGCAAGTTTTCACTCATGCTCACGTATCGACGGAGACGTTTTCCTTTCAGACTCCTCCGCTGCCTGGGGAGTCTTGCAAAGCCATTCCGTGCCTGGACAGCAGGGGGCGTAGCGCTTTTCTGGGGAGGTTACATTTACTTGAGTGACTTTTTGGATAAAATGTACTTTTAAGCGTAGTTTTACAACACTGTACATTGTACTTCTACTTGATTAATATTATTATGAAGTATCGCTACTCTTCAGTAAAATTTCTGCATGCTCTCTCCCCTGGGAGTAACTTCACTGAATGGAAAACAATCATGTTTTAGCCAAAAGTACACCAGACACACATCTACAGTTTATTAAAGGAGAACACTTGTTTTTATTCAAACTTTAGTTTTCTAATGTAACTTTTTTTATCTGTTGAGCTTATTGTTGCACTTTAAGGTCAAGTGAATATACAGTAAACACCATAAATTGTCCCTGGAAGTCCTTTTTACCTTGTTCTATGATATATATTTACATTGCCCTACTGTAAGTATTGGTATGATATTGAAAAAAGTACAACTTAAAAATGTGTTGTTTTCTAATTATTTATTTGCATTATTTTATTTATTAATTTTAGTCTTTAAAATACCAGAATTTTCCCATATATTCGTATTTTTGTCAGTCGGATGACATCATTTAAAAAATATTAGCTCAGATGTTACTCAGTACTCAAGTAGCCTTTTCACCAAATACTTTTTTGCTCTTATTAGAGTCATTTCTTTTGGATCGCTTATCTTTACTTTTGCTCGAGTAAAAATATGTTGAAGTAGTGCTACTCTCACTCGAGTACAGTTTTTCGGTACTCTACCCACCTCTGGTCCAACCACCGTTGCAGTCACGGCTCTGGTCAACAACAGTGTTTTTACTTTTTTAACTAAAACCCGTTACTTGAACAACTTTAGCCACTTTAATACTTAAAAAGAGCTTTTTCTTGCACAGATGTGACAAAAAGCTCCCATGGTAACGGACGCCGAACACACGCAAATTGTCTTATTCAAGACGTTCTTTGATCTGCTCCATGTCTGCAGCTGGATATCTTCAGGACTGATTTTTTGTGTGTGTGTGTAAATGTTGGCGTTATTGATTAATTCAAAGGATTCACAATGAATTCACAGGCTAAAGAAGAAACTGGGCATGTCGCAGAGCGCTTGCGTCGACGGATGATGCCGCTGCGAGTTCCTGCTTCTGAATCTTGGGGTGTACTTAGTTTTTTTTTTTTTTTCATGGATGCAAAGAGACCACCGGATTCATAGCAGAAGCGTTCCCAGTGTGCGAGCGCTCACCCGTACTGGTTGCGGGCCTTGTACCAGTTGACGTCACACTTCTCCAGAATCACGTACTCGCCTCCTCTCACCAGCTTCAGGTCGTGGGGCTCCAATCCCTGGAAGTCGTAGAGGGCCACCACCACCACCTCCTCCTCATCATCATCATCCTCGTCCATGTCTTCATCGTCCTCAGCGCCCTGCGGGACGGGCGGGAGGCGGGGCCGACGCTGCGGGAGGAGGGACAGGGAGTTCGTCTCAGCGTCTCCGAGTCGTTTCGTCTGCTGCTGCCTGTTTTCTACTCACCGTCTTTTCCTCTCCAGGAATCGGGGGCAAAGGTTTCCTGGAAGCTAGAAAAGAGGAACAGAAACAGTCAACAATTCCGGCTCACTGTGAACTTTGACCTCAAACTGCAGTGTGCTTCAGTGGAGCTACTCCTCTCACCTCTGTCACTGTCAAAGAAATCCTCCAGGGAGACTTTATGTTCTGCTACCTAAAGTTTTAAAGCGCTCATGACACCATTTTGCATTGATGGTTGATTAAAATCATCATATACGATACAACCGAAATAACATGGGGATGTCCCGATCAGCATTCTGGGCCTCCGATCCGATATTTGGCCTTTAGTATTGCAATTTATAAAAGTGAAATATAATTTTAAAAAGTAACTCTACTTAACTTTTTAATAAAAACAATTTTATTAAGCATTACCATTATTGTAAATCCCATGAAATCAAAATCTTACAGCGAACTAAAGGTCAACTTCAGTTCAGTATTTCAGACAAAAGTAAAACACTTACTTGGTACAGTATTATGTAAAAAAAAAAAAAAAAAATTATATATATATATATATATATATATATATATATATATATATATATATATATATATATATATATATATATATATATGCCGTCAGAGAGGTAACGAACTTTTCGCATTGTTAGCTGGTCGATCTTTTTTAAAGCAATGCCACATCGGTGTGTACAGGATGCTGTTCCATCACAAGAGAGGCAGATTTAAATCTGTTAAAAGTTGAGAAGATTGAAAAAAAAAAAAAAAAAAAGTCACATCAAACCAGAGACAAGTTGGCCCCATCAGATGCATCGAGACAATTCACCATCAATATTTGTCACCTGAACATTATATATTGATAAAAAATAATATAAACATGAAAATAGATGACGTCTAATCTGAATAAATCCGTTTTATTTGAGAATAATGACATTCGAAATCTATACAGAACCTAACAATGACTGATCAGTTGTGACTTTTTTTTTTCTTATTACCCCCCTTAGCGTTCCTATATCAGGCGGTTGGAACGTTGCCTACTTTTGGGTTTAGATCCGCCATTCTTCTCGATAAACTACTATGTACATATATACATATTCTAGCTCATTGGACAGCTAAGAGTCTTGTGATTCCAATTTTGTATGCCAATAAAGGAAACAATCATAACTGTAGACAGAGTAAACGGGGGTTATCGAGGCGCACACAGCGTGGAAAGAAAAACTTTTCAGCTCCTGTTGTTAAGTAAGGATCGCTTTATGAATTGAACTTAGCCAACCAAAATGTTAAAATGTATAATTTTTTTATTTCATGTAAAAAAAAATTGGTGTCATGAGAACTTTGAAGGTGTTAAAGGTCACTTGATTAAATATAATCTGTGATAAATGAACGTTTAAAATCTTAAAAATCTGTTTAAACCTAAATTGTTAACATTGTTAAACGTAATCCTGAACAACCCGATGCTGCTGAAGAAAACCCGGATAAAACATCTTAAATCAGACGCTAAACGAGCAGCGACTTTTTAATGTTGGTTCCATTTTTTTTTTAAGTACTTGGAAACATATTTAAACCCCTTCAGCTTTTCCACATTTTGTCAGGTTTTAACCACAAAGTCATGCGTGTTCTACTGAGACTTATATTATAGTTTCGGATTTAGTGCCACATATGAAGCTGACATTGGTCAGATTAGTGAGAGAGAGAAAAGAAATGGTGCTGTTCATAATAAAATCAGATATCGGTCGCATATGGGCAAAAAAGTCGGATTAGATCCGCTTTTGCCTACAGTGTGTATGTTAAGCCACGCCTAAATCAGGAGTGGCTTAACACGAGGAATCCATCCGCGGTCCTTCATGTCCTGAACCCTGAAACTCAAGGCTACAGAAATCCCCATTTTACCTCGACATTTCAACTTTCTATTAATATGCTTGGGAAACAACTAAACTAACAGAAATTCAACTTTAAACCATATTTGAACTGCATAACTTGATTGAACTTTTCAATCTAATTAATGAAGCTGCATGTAATGACAATTCTGTCTCAGCCCAACAAACACGAAGGCTCGTCTTACCGTCTGCGAACAGATTGTACTCCTCGCAGCCCAGCGCCCGTTTGTCGGCCTGGCGACAGCAGAGCCACAGTCCCTCCAGCCAGAACTGGGGGTGAAACTTCATCAGAACTCCTGGGTTGTTCTGGATCTCTGCAAGAACACAAGACAAACAACAAAATGAAGACGGTCAGCGTAAAGACGCTCGTGTGCAGCTTCCTCTTGAGAATCCTCTCTCCCTGCTTGAATGTGGTCAACTTTTAGAGTAACTGGAGGATAAATCAGTGTTTTTATATGCCAAGTTAATAATTCACACAACATCCCTCTGATAAGAGTCGGTCCAAAAAAATTCAGTTGTGCAGATGCTTAAAGCAGCTATTATTATTGAATTTTCCTAAACCCACCTTGCTTTCTTTAGGCGAATAAATTCAATTGGAATACATTTTTAAAAGAATGATTTTTATTCTTAGCTTTTGATCCAGAGATTGATAAAACTGATCACCTGCAGCAGATCTTGGTTTTTAATCAAACCAGTTCAGTCTGCAGCTAGAGGGTCCATTTCCTGCCAAGTTTGAGCTTTCAACAAAAAAAACAAAAAAACAGCTACACAATAAGAGCCACAAAGCAGTGGAAACAGAGGGGGCTGCAGAAAAAAAACAAAAAAACAGCCTCAAGTGTGCGGTTCAACGTGTGAAAACATATTTGAGCATTAAAAAAAAAGAAGAGCATCCGCTCTCGGCTCCAATGTTCTGCTCATCAGGTCGAGGTGAATCGAACCTGATCAGGTCGAGGTCCGGACCGCTGCCGGGTTTGGGGTCATCGCGGTGCTGGTGACCCGGTTGGTACCGATGGCTGCGAGGTTACCCTGTCGGGTAGCTGCAGATCAAGACAAACCATCACACCTCTCCCACCGTGCTTCACTGCTGATGTGAGACGTTTGTCCTAAAACGCTGCACTTGTTTTGCTTTCCAAACATGATTCTGTCCATCATAGCTAAACATCTCTCTCTTTTTTTTTATATTTACCCTTGCAACTTAACCATTTGTGATTTACAACAGAAACCCAGTAGTTGATTTTAATCCGATTAGTCCAGAGGATATTAATCCAGATTAGGCAAGGCAATTTTATTTGTACAGCACACTTTCAACAGCAAGGTAATTCAAAATTAGGGGTGCAACGGTACACACAAGTCACAGTTCGGTACTTTTTCGGTACACTTTAATTGAGAAAAAAATAAATACAAATGTGCATGATTATTTTTTTTTTTTACTTTGATGAGCATTAAACAAAGAACCTTTTTCATGAATTCCTTCCTTTCAATTCCTGAAATTAATTAGATTTTATTATGTTCTATAACTTTAAAAAAGTTCAAAGTATCTCAAATCTCAAACTAGAGATTTGATTGGATTATTTTTTTTAATATATAAATAAAGTAGTACAAGCAGACATAGCCAGAGTAGAAAGCAATATAACCACTTAAAAACAGTCATTGTTATTGTTTAGAAATGTTTAATGGCAGCTGTTGGAAATATCCCTTCTTATTAACAGGGATTCCTCCGACTTGGGTTTTATCCAAGATAAGGAGTTTGGGCTGATTGGATGCTACTGGTAGCCATGTTGGACGTCAGCTGGTTTTTCTCCAGTATCAGTGATGTTAACATTCAGCTTGACATTGTTGTTTTTATTTTATCCCCTAATCACATAAAGCTCCTTGAATTGCCTTGTTGTTGAAAGTGTGCTATACAGATAACGTTGCACTGCGCTCCGAGTTCTGCACATAAAACCTCTGCATGTGTTCAGGTAGAAAACAGCTGAATTCACTCGGCACACGTCCAAAAACAGAACAGACAGGGCCGCACCAAAAAAAGATACAAATGCATGTACCGTTGCACCCCTAGTCCAGAAATATTCTGGTTCATTCAGATGCAACTCTGCAAACTTGAGCTGTGCTGTCAAATTATTTGTGCAGCCTAGAGGTTTTCTAAGCAGAAGAAATTGATCTGTAATTGGCTTAAAACATCGCCTACAATGGTGGGTAGGATTAGCTGCTGCTCTAAGGTGGGTGTTTTCTTAGTCACATTTAGTGAATAAGTTAACTATACAGCAAATATTTCTATGATGGCCAAACTTTTTAGTATGGAATCCACAGAGACCAGTGAAAGGAAGAAGGTGGGATATAAAATGAAATGGATGGTAGAGCTGCTCAGTGTATCGACTCCCAATCGTCATCTTACTACCCGTATGTGAAAAGTCACATTTGCAGAGGAAGCTTGGATGCATTATTTGCTCAGATAATATATTGAATGTGAGACATTTTGCAAGGTTTTGCAAACCCTGCATGCCAGTAATAACCCCACTGGGTGTACAGTGGACCCCCATCTAAAAAAACTCTTATAACCAGAGGAGGGACCAAGTCATTCTCAAATCACAAACTTTGGATTTCAAGTCATTGAGTCTTTTTTTCTTCTTTTTTTTAAATAAACAACGTTGCAATTATATGTTCAATGTCATAGACCATGTATTCTTTAAAAATCAAATCTGGTTAATATAATTGGCTGTGCTGCAGCTCTCGCACACAGGTACAGAGAGACCGTCTCAGTTTGTCAATACGGGGATGAGAAAAATTACTTAAGTGCGCAACTCTGAAATAATATACGTTTCAAACTTTAGATATTGGGTAAAATATCAAGTCTAATTAAAGTCTTTGAATTAAGCAAAACGCCAGCCAACAGAGTGTCAGGTAGCATAAGAATTTCAGCTTCCCAAGTTGCATTTTCATTTGAATATTTTATATATGTCTTTAGTGACTGAAAGGCAAAATCTCAGAATGGGAACAATGTTGATTCCATGCAGCCCTAATGGATGGAGACACAAACAGATCATCAAGCGGACGGACGGATGGATGATGGACATGCAGATGGGGAACAAAAAACATGTTTGAATAGGTGTGCTTTCTTTTCCCGAAACTTATCTGGACCTGGAAAATACTTGAAACATCGTGGCCTCACCGTGTTCCTGCATCTGTGCTTTAACCGATGCAGTAGACACTATGGTGGGGACCAGATGACAATCACTTGTAAAGAAAAAATGTAAATAACCCTCCAGCTGAAAGGCGGACATCTTGGTTTTTTTCTCGTGACTCGTCCGTTACACTTTGAGGAGTTATTTTTTTATTCACTCATAACCCTCAAGCTGAAAGGCGGACATCTTGGTTTTCCTTGTGACTCGTCCGTTACACTTGGATTTTTTTTATTTTTTTTATTCACTCAACCCTTAGAGAGACCCACCATGTTTGAGCATCAGGACCCACAGAGCTCTGCTCCTCTGACTCGGAGCGAAGATGTACAGGGTGTTGGAGTCGTACACCACCTAAACACAAACACAGAACACCATTTATGAAGATTTTCCCTGGGAAAACAAGAGCGTGGTAAACGTAAACACGACCGTCTAATGTTCAATTTTCTTAAAACCAATTTTAAAAGTTACACTTTTTTGCATGGCTGTTTTCAAAAGAGTTAACAATAAAATGGAAATTGCTGTTATTCAGTAAACGGCTTAAAATCCTGAAGAAAGCGACTGAAAAAAAAAAAAAAAAGTTAAAGTGTAAAAAACTGTTCGGCATGTTTAAGGTCAGTCGGTGTTAAGTTGCTGATAATATCATAAAGATGTGAAGGATGGAAAAAGGATGTGCTGCTTTACAGTTGCTACTACATAAAAACTGTGTGGGAGTGAATGCAGTTCAGTTCCTCTCTTCTTTAGTTTCCTATGAGGCGAAACCCTGATCTGCAGCTTAAAACAGGTGCATCATGTCAGCGCTGCCGGCAGCCGGTTATTCACAGATGGTTATCTTTAAACGCACTCTCTTCTCAAAGTGCTAAAAAACGGTCATGGATCCTACTCTCTGCTCGCTCTCAGTGCCACAGCGGCTGGCTGCTCATCGTCTTCACCTGTGCCACTCCCTAGTAGGATTTCATTTATAAAACTGTGTAAAATCCTTACTAAAACCTTACTTAAGCTCAGCAAAACAAAACAAACCCCCCCCCCCTACTTACGCCTAGTAAGTTTCAGATCCATCAAACCTGGAGTACGCACAGCTGCACGCAATTTCTGCTTTATAAATCCCACTCCTCTTAAAATTGTGATTTTGGATCACATCTTGCACACCCACTTTCTGCCATAAACGGTCAATGCAAAGTGCCTGGTGAATATTCTGCGTAGACTTGTGTATCTCACAAAACAAATATATTTTTTCTATGATCTGGCCTGTCATCCACGAAAACGCTGATTTACGGCACCGAAAACAAATCTTTTTAAAAACTCCGGCCAAAGTGAAGATCTGCGTTTTCTCCGTTTTAAGCGTTTGCGTGTGGACAGAAATAAACCGGCGTTTGCGGCTCCGAAGCGTCACTTTTTGCGACAAAAAAGCTCTGACATCACTTGTGCGACCTGCGTTTACAACAGCAATTATGCACTCAGAGACGTGTTGGCATCATCGATTGTCCGAGCGCTTTTTGTTTGCTTGTTTTTACAAGCTTAATTACTGCTCTATGTAGAAGTTAGAACTTAGAAAGTTACTTTGAGTGAATAGGATTTGGGGGGGGGGGACTACTGCCCCCTACAGGTTTGGCACGTCAATGAATGTGCTTAGCAACGCACTTATGTGGTTAGGTGTGGATGGAGTTTTTTATTTATTTAAACGAGGTGGTGAGAATATTCGTTAAAAAAAAAAAAACCCGTGTGTACATGGCTGATATGGGGCGGTTCACGGGCAACCGAGAGACGGCGAAAGCGCAATTCCACCAAGACTGAAATCGAGGCGTCTATGGGAGACGTGAAGGCACAAAAAACTTTTAATTTTAGATTAATCAATCATTAATCAATCAACGTTTATCTATATAGACCTTTACAGCCAATAGGCGACTAAAGTGCTTCACAATAAAAGATAAACATGTAGCTAGTAATAAGGGCGATGTGACCTCAAATCTATATTGCGATATGATCTAAAGCGTGTGCGGTAACGATATCTATTGCGATATATTCCTTTTCTCTATATGTCAAACTGGCAGTTTATGAACATTCTTACTTTCCAGATACATTGCAGCAGAACATAAAAATTCAAAAAAGGTTTAGAACCCTATTTAAAGAACAATTCTGCTAAATCCATCACAAAAATTCTCACAACATAAAGATATTTTAAATAAATTAAAAGCTAAGTGTTTTGTTTTTTTAAACACGCAAAGTTAAACATTGTCCGCTTTCCTGGTTGCTTATTTATAAATTTAATTTCGCTCAAAAATAAACCTGCACATATTTGAATTAAAAATGCTTCAAGTTCAACAGGTTGTTTTTTCTCCATTAACTGGAAAACAACAAATTTTAAACCTGCAATATGTAACGTAAAGATTTATTATTAATTATTTATGGCTACCCAGTTTTTATTTTTACATCTTTTATCATCATTAATTGTTTTAGTTTTTTATATGTTGTTATGCTTATACTACGGGTTCAACCTCGCCCATTTTAACAAACTGTAAAGCACTTTGGTCAACCCAGGTCATGGAAACGTGCTATATAAATAAAGATTAATTGATTGCTAAAGACGAACACTAAGCATTAGTATTTATCCTCCTTGATGACAGCTTGATGACATCATCAAAATGCGCAGTCGCGGTATAGTCAAAATCTCTACCTTTGGCTAAATTTATATCATTTCTACTTTATACCTTTTATATCGCCCACCCCTACTAGCAATAAGAAAATGTCTAACAAGACAAAAAGAGCGAAGAGATGAAAAATAATAATAATTTTAAATAATTCACAAATAATTTCTGCCTTCACATTTGCGTCCAAGCGCTCTGTGTGCGAAGCTCTAAAAGTCTAAAAATGCGGCCTGAATTCACCATGTTTCCATCTCACAGGCTGCGCTGCCAGTGTCGTCCGTGTCCAAAAATATGCGTAAGCAGCAAAATCCTTAGCGTGCTTATTAATGTGTCGCACATTTTTCTGTCACGCTTCTTTTATTTTTTTCTATAAATCCCAAACCTGGCGTAGAAAGTGACTAACGCAGTTTTCAGACCCCCGTCTTGTGCATATAAGCAAGCTCTATAAACGAGAGCCCTGCCCTCCTACTGCTCAAGCCTCGTTTCCTGTTTTGACTTCAAACCAACAGATCCTTGACCCTGCCTGATTCTGACTCTTTGTTGGTTTTTTTTTTTTTTTGCCTGATCCATTCTGGTTTGTGAAAGTTTGTCCTCCTGTTGCTGAACCACGCCTGCTTCTGACCTTTATTTCAAGCCCGTCGGATTCCAGATTAATCTGCTGAAACTCGGTCTGTATGAGCCTGGACCGATTGGTGGACGACGAGTTTCTGGGTTCTGGATGCTTTGACCTTCGTGCCTCTTTTTGAGAAAGCTCCAGGCCCCCCCAAGGCCAAAAGGTTCACATCTCCGGCTATCCTGGACTCTGTCTTGAAATGTTTACCACTAAACGTCACAACCCCCCCCGCAGATTCATTCATGTTTGACTGATGATGTGTTTTTAATACCTGAAAGGGGTATTTGTTCTGGCAGGGGATAATCCCACCTCCATTCTTGACGATCTCCACACATTTGATGCGGCTCAGCTCAATCGAGCCCCTCTTGAACTTCTTCTGTTGATGGAAAAAAAATAAAAAAATTTGCGTCAGAAATAGCTTTTTTTTCTTTTCCTTTTTGTTTCACACATGTGATTTTCGGTTGAGAGCCACTTTGGTTTTTGATCTGGAGCTTATCAGATGAGTTCTAAGCAAATGCTTTTTTTTTTTTTTCTTACATGATGGTACCAAACCAAAAAAGTCATTTCCTTTAGCACAGTTTTTGATTGAGTTGTCACAGCTATCTGCATCCCTGTAGAGACGCGTGGGTGTAAATAAGGGTTTTTCTCAAAGCAAACTGTATATGAGCTCCAAATATACTATACAGTACTACATGTGAATAAAGTAAATAAATAAATACCTCAATCTTTTTTGACTAGCATTGTACGGTAAAATACCACATTTAGATGAAAAAAATTTAACGCTCCTATAGCTATTTGCATTTCTGCGCTGTTTTGTGTTTGTATGTATAGTTAAGCCAAAACAAATATTCATAACACTAGCATATTACGGTTTAAAGTAATTTAAGAATTAGGAGTCGCCAAGTAAGGATCTAAACTAGGTTAGGGTGATGGCAAGGAGGCCTTCCAACCTCAGACACTTGGAGCCCATTAAGAGTGTGCCGATTCACCATAAATCGATTAATTACAATGTGAAACCTCCAAAATCTATAGCGATTGAAAATTGTTCAAAAATCGATCATTTTTGTTAATAATAAAATGAGAAAAACATAAAAGTCCAGCTTTCCGCACGGACATTTTTAGAGGTCGGACCGGCGGAAACATCACGGCTGCAGCTAGTATGTTTTAGCCATGCAGCGCAAAATTGACAAAATACAGCAAATATTTTGCACTTTAGTCGTGAAAGAAGCGTTTTTGTTGTTATGTATCATGTTAGCAGCAACATGTTCCACTTTATCGGTGCTGTCCGGGGCGTCCTCCCCGAGCTGCAGCTCATGTTTACCAGACGTCAGCCCAAGTGTAGCTTTACGTACGAAACACGGAGGAAACGTCCTTCATTCCATCCTGGTGGCGACTAATGTGTGGCGTAGAGCAGCGACTCATAGCTGGTAGATTAGTTTCTGTGTATGACAGGTGGCAAACATCCCATCGGTCAAACTGACACAAAAACTATAAAAACGCTGCAAAGTTACAGTTCTGTATTAAATTGACAGCGAAAAAAACTAAGACTGGAGTATAAACTTTAAGTGTCTTTGGGAGAGTGCTGCTTTTTTTTCCTATTACTTTGAATAGAAAAATAAAATTATTTTCTCAGAATATAATTTCCAATTTTTGTGTAATTTTTGTCCTGTATAAAAAGGGAGCTATTACTGTTACAGGTTTATTTTCTAATATAGAAGATTAATTATTTCTATTTAGATTTTAAATATATTTCTGTAATGGTTGACTAGTAAAAGCTGATCTAAAGTTTATTTAAGTGTTCTTTTTAAAACACAGAGAACGGACACTTTAAATATGTTAAAATCAAAAGTTTACTTTAAGTAAACAAAATATGATTGATGCGTTTAAGGATTGGATCAAGGTTCCTCTTTTATGCAGATCAAAATATGGTCAGCCGATATTATATTTAAATTCCCAATACACCTTTCCTTTAGCTTTCATTAAACATATGACCTTGATATGATTATGAAACATATTATGGACGTGTGTTGGTTTATTTGTGGTTCCAAATAAATAAAAGACAGGACATCTATTTGTTGGCACACTTCAGTTTATGGAAACTGAATGGATTTAAGAGTAGAAATTAGCCATGGAAGGAATGAAGAAAAAACCCTAAATGGGAAAAAAATAAATAATAATAATCGTTTTATAATAAAATCATAATCCAAATCGTGAGGCAATCATATTAATCAAAATAAACTGTGAAAATAACAGAGGAAGCACGGTCAGCAATTAAATAAAGGTTTTGATTACTGCAAAAATGTCAAAAATGATTCTTCCATTAATGATTAGTAAGGGAAAAAAGAACTTTTGCCATTTTTAATAAAATGTAAATTAACGTTGTTGACGTCAAATCAAATAATGTAATAATGCCAATGTGATAAACATCAACTGGAATTTAGTTTATGAGACTTAAATCTGATACATCCAACAAAAACAAAAAATCGTGAGAAAGTAGCCTGTATAATTACATAAATAAATAAATACAGTTGGATAAATTTGGTACTGAGCATTAGAAGAAAAGACCAAGCATACGAACTGCTAACAAGGGAAAGCCTTATTAGGCACACAACTGCTCGTTAATGCAAATTTCTAATCAGCCAATCACATGGCGGTAACTCAATGCATTTAGGCATGTAGACATGGTCAAAACGATCTGTTGCAGTTCAAAGCGAGCATCAGAATGGGGGAAGAAAGGTGATTTAAGTGACTCTGAACGTGGCATGGTTGTTGGTGCAGAAACTGCTGATCTACTGGGATTTTCACCCACAACCATCTCTAGGGTTTACAGAGAATGGTCCGAAAAAGGGAAACTATCCAGTGAGCGGCAGTTCTTTGGGTGAAAATGCCTTGTTGATGTCTCCCTCACAGTTGCCGATGCCGGCCTATCAATAGTCAGATCAGTTGCTGGCTTCGGAATGGATATAGGCTCCTGCGGCAGGGAAGTAGTCTTAATTTTGGCCCCAACACTGTGCCATACCCTTAGTACCAATGGAGCATCGTTGCAACGCCACAGCCTACCTGAGTATTGTTGCTGACCATGTCCATCCCTTTATGACCACAGTGTACCCATCTTCTGATGGCTACTTCCAGCAGGATAATGCGCCATGTCATAAAGCTCCAATCATCTCAGACTGGTTTCTTGAACATGAACAGTGAGTTCACTGGACTCAAATGGCCTCCACAGTCCCCAGATCTCAATCCAGTAAAGCACTTTTGGGATGTGGTGGAACGGGAGATTCGCATCACGGATGTGCAGCCGACAAATCTGCGGCATCTGTGTGATGCTATCATGTCAATATGGACCAAAATCTCTGAGGAATGTCTCCGGTGTTTGTTGAATCTATGCCACGAAGGATTAAGGCCGTTCTGATGGTAAAAGGGGCTCCAACCTGGTACTAGCAAGGTGCACCAAATAAAGTGACCATATTGCATTCGTATTTGAAAAAGAAGACAATAAGAGTGACCTCTGGTTTTCCTTCGTAGTACGTCAGCCTGGTCTTGGTGAGGACAAACAATCGTTCCTTGTAGTTCAGTGGCGATGTCCTTTTTTTCTGCTGCGAACGCTTGATCATCGTCTCCTGCATTAGCGGATGGGCACTCATTCTGGCTCCTCCTGCAGCATCTGTCCATCAGTCCACGGCGTCACAGCACAAAGGGACGGATCGGGGCTAAGAGGAAATACAAGAGAAGTTACTTTAAGAAAAGTTTGGACTACAGAGAATTTATCTGGTAAAACTGGCCTAAAAGGGAACATACTACACACTGCTTTAACAAAAGTATTTACACCTCTTGAGCTTTGTCACATTTTGACAGATTATAACCTCAACCTTCAAAGTGTTTCATTAACATTTTATCTCACTTAACCAGAAGAACACATGGTGCTACAAAAATTTTAACCAAAAAAAGAGTGGCAGGTCTGATTACAGACTGCTTTACTCTTATACCCTTAAATACAATCCAGTGCAACCGATTTCTAAATCAGATTCACAGATTTGTTAGAGTCTGCATGTGTGAAATCAAACCTTAGCATAAAGCAGCTGTTCTGTGAAGGCCTCAGAGGTTCTTTAGAGAACATTGGGGAACGACGAGGATCATGAAGACCAAGGAACTTAGCAGACGCGTAAATACGTGGAAGACAGAAGGTGCTCTGGTCAGACGTGACTAGAGTTGAATTTATTGGTTCAGATGGAAAATTTTACACTCGACAGGAATGATCAACGTTGTTCATCGTCACCAGGATGAAAAGTGGCGGTGGCAGGATGATGCTGAGGGGATGCTTTTCCTCTGAACAGACAGAGAAAACCTGCTGGAAGCTGCAAAAGACTTGAGACCGGGGTGGAGGATTCACCTTCCATCAGGGCAACAACCCTAAACACACAGACGGAGCTTAAACGATGGCCCAGTCAAAGTTCAGCTCTAAATCCAAGTGAGAGTCTGAAAGAAGACTTTAATAAAAAATAAAAAAAGGTAATGTTGACAGTTGTTCGCCATCTAATCTGAGATTGAGCCGTTTTGAAAACAAGAAAAGGGGGAAAAAACAACAACTTTCAATGAAGACGGTAGGGCTGGGCGATACGGCTTAAAGGATCAGGGGGCTGGATTTCTAAACTAAATTATATTCATGTTCAGTTTTGTAATTGTATTGGGTAATGAAGCGTTTTAAACCAAGCAAAAATGAGCCCACCCATGTGTAATCCCATTATCTTGAACAGTCTGAGTGCTGCAAAATAGGCTGCGATTCGGTGGCCAAATTTCCCGCGCTTAAACGCGGATGTGACGTCAATCTACAATTTTTGCGCATTCTCGATTTAACAGGAAGAAGGAAGAGAAAGAACCTGGACTTCATACGCGGCTGATTGTTGTCAAAGATATTTACTAGTGTTACAAAAAAGTAAACACTATTACTTACTTAGTCGCTAGACATGTTGCATCTGTACAGCTGGCGATGTGCGCTACGTCACTGAATAATTTACTTTTTGTGCACGCTCCCGCGGTGGCTGCAGTTACTCGCAGCCGCCAGTTTAATTTCTTCAAACCGGCCCCCTGATCCTTTAAAAATAAAATATAGGATTTGTGCCATGCCAAATCTGATTTTAATTTTTTAAATTTTTTTCTCCCTTTCTATTCCTGAAAAGAAATTTGAAACAACAAAAAATATTTTTAAAACTTGCTTTTATTTTAATCATCCTTTCTGGGTGTTCACCTGAATTCAAAGTCCAAATAAATGCACACTGTAAAACATGAAGGTTGACCTTTGGCGGGCTCACATCACTTTGAACTACTGAAACCCTTGGAGTGCATTGGTGATTTTTTTTCTCGATTTATCCAAAAAATGAAATGTTCATAAACAGAAAATTCGATTTTATCGATTAATCGCCCAGCCCTAAAAGACGGCGGAGATGTTCACCAAACGGCTTGCAGCCGTAACAGCAGCAGACGGACGTTTTACAAAAGTTCACTCTGGAGGGGCAAAAACGTTCCCACGTTTAATTTCATTTTTTATGGTTTTTGAAAACCACGTACTGTAGGAAAGTTTTGTCGGTGACCTTAGATTTAGTGCTTAAATTTAATATATGGGAAGGTTCGCCATTATGAAACACAGTTTTACTCCTTTTGCATGCATGGTTACGCTCCCACGAAAAAACGGGCAAGTAAGGTTGCACATCCGCAGGAGACGGTAATAAAACAAACTACGAGAGAGGCGGGCTTAAGAACCGTATAAATCATGGACGGAGAAGAAGGTCGGAGCTCTTTAGGCGACCTGCTGCTGGAACAGACAAAGCGCGCTGTTATTATATCCTTTGCTGGACTGCTTAGGGTTTTCATTCCTAATTAAACAAACTTCAAACCGACTTCACTTCCTATCAAACAAGTCCAAAAGCGCAGGCATGCACAATCAATCTGCACATGGATCCTGCTCCTTCCTGTTTATTGGCCAATAGTAGAGCAGCTGGACCAAGAAGGCCAGCCCTCCTCATTTGCATAATGAGGCAGAAATGCATAGGTTAAGGTAAAAAGCTGGCTGATAAATCCACCTCCCATTTTGAAACGGGGATGGCTATTGATTCATCTAATGTAGATAAAAGTTTTGTATATTTTAGACAGCAATTTGGGGGGGGGGGTTGAGATTAAGAAAATCTAAAACTCTTGCTGGAATTTGTAATTCAACTGTATTGAGCCTAAATTTACCTTTAATAATAGATTTAATTTCGGGGTTATTCCAGATGGGTGTACGTCTATACGTCTGCATGGGATTATTGTGGACTCTGTCATTTTTAGAAACTCCCACCATGCTGTCAGAGAGGAGCTGATATTTATGCTTTTAAAGCATTCATGTCGTTTTATGTTTGAGCTAATAAATGGTAGGTCTGAAAGTTTTATCTTATTACATAGTGTCTGTTCTACGTCTATCCAGGACTCGTCTAGGTAGCTATGTTTTAACCATCTTGAGATGTATTGGAGCCTGTTGGCTAAGAAATAATGATGGAAGTTTGGTAGATCTAGACCTCCTTTTTCTTTGGTCTTCCGCAGTTTTTTTAAGCTGATACGTGGGGGTTTATCTTTCCAAAGCAATTTAGAGACAGAGGAGTCCAGAGATCTAAACCAGTCTAGGCAAGGCAAGGCAATTTTATTTGTATAGCACACTTTCAACAGCAGGGTAATTCAAGGTGCTTTACATGATTTGGTGATAAAAAAAATAAAAAAGGTCTAGTGATGGTTTACTTGGGATCATTGAAAATAAGTAGTTGATTCTGGACAAAACCATAATTTTTTTGAAGCAACCCTTCCCATAAGTGATATGGGTCGGGATTTCCATCTAGCAAGATCATCTTCCACTTTTTTTAAAAGTGGGATGTAGTTTAGCTTTATTAAATCTGCCAGTCTTGGTGAGACATTGATACCTAATAGCTAAATTTTGCAATATATTTATAGGAAATGTGAAAACAGCTATTCCAACACCATCAAAATATTGAAGAAAAATACATTACCGTTGAAGTTTACGAGTTTTCCTTCACATCGCATTTAGCATCTGAAGTAAAAAACCCACTGAAGGTGGGAAATTCACAACGAATCGAAGAAAACCAGACAATTGGTCTGTTTTCATCCAAAGCTTCCACCATTCCGGTGCGGCACTGAAAGCGCCGGGCTTACAAAGTGTCTTTGAGCAAAAAAAACCCCTCACTAATGTGGTCATTAATTTCCAAATGAGTCACCAACCAAAAAGCGGTCACTTGTGCGACATTTTTTTTGTTTCAGTCACATCCTTTAAAAAAAATAAAATAAATAGGTGTTTATAGTTGTGAAGAGTCCAAGCTATGTAGGGGGTGTTTTACAGATGGAACCGGAGGAAACCTTCTGTTTAAAGTCAGTTCTCACATAGTTACCCCAGATCTAGCAGATCCAGTTTTATTGAGGTGGTACTTCATCAGGCGGGGCTCTTTGAAGCTGGTCTTTGGGCCTTTTCACAAGAAAGCTCAGTGATATGAGCAGGTAAAACGCACCGAGTGACTTGGCTAGGCAAACGCCTTCCTTAATAGAATAGAAATAACCTTTATTGCCCCTCAGTGGGGAGGAAGGATCTGCGATAACACGGCTTTAACACCTGAAAAACATCTCTAGGATTAAAGGACTGATGTCGCAACAGGACCTGGAAAAACTCATCCATGCGTTTATCTTTAGTCTGATTGATTACTGCAACAGCGTCTTCACAGGTCTGCCTAAAAAGTCAATCAGGCAGCTGCAGCTGATCCAGAACGCTGCTGCTCATGTTCCTCACTAGAACCAGGAAAGTAGAGCACATCACCCCAGTTCTAAAGTCCTTACACTGGCTCCCTGTAGCTCAGAGAATAGACTTCTAAATACTTTTACTAGTTTATAAATCATTACATGGCTTAACACCAAAATATGTTGAAGACCTGTTGTCAAAGTACCAACCATCAAGACCACTCAGGTCCTCTAATTCCAGTCTACTCAACATCCCTAGAATCAGAACCAAACATGGAGAAGCAGCTTTCAGTTTCTAGGCTCCTCTAATCTGGAACAAACTTCCAGAAAACTGCAAAGCTGCTGAAACACTGAGTTCTTTTAAATCACAACTAAAAACGTATCTGTTTAGAGCTGCCTTTAAGTCATGCTTTAATGTATCATATGTGTTGTGTGTTTCTTGCCCTATTGCTATTTTTACTTTATATGCTTTGTCTTTTACTGCTATTTTTATTTGACCTCTTAATCATGTAAAGCACCTTGAATTACCTTGTTGTAGGATACAGCAGTCCCTCACTGGGCATTTCAAAGGCCCAACAGCTTTGGGTCGAGTTCAGCTTTGTCCCTTAAATAAGTCGTACCAAGGCCCACAGAACTATGTCTTAGTTTAAAGGGTCTTTTGAAAGAGGAGAAATGTCTCGGCCTCTGTGCCACGATGAAACGGAAAGCACGGGTGCATTTCAATAATTTTAACACCATTGGAAAGGTAACTTATTTCAATTATTCAGCTGGAGAAAAAAAAGTGAAACTAAAGATCTATTTAAGTGTCTATTTCTGTTATTAATTGGAGCAGATGAAAGGCCAGAGTACAGAAAAGTAGACATTATAGATATTACCAAAACGTACGTTATGTCCAACACAATGAAGGGAACACTATTGACTTGACAGCAGCGTGTCATTGCGCACAATAACACCTTGCCAAAGAAGCTGGCTGTTTACAGAGTGCCGTATCCATATTTATGGGTAGTTTTGAGGAGGGGAAAAATGTGGTAGGCAGAAAAAAAAAAAAGAAAAAAGGCAAAAGCAAAAATGATAAATACAGTCTTGGGGATTGTGAAGCAAAGTCCATTTTGGCTGAGATTCACAAAGCGCAGACTCAGTCTGGAGTCAGAGGGCGCTTTCAAAGCAACCTGGACGTAACGTTTCAGCAGAGACATGGGTTGATTACTTAGATACAAAGCAGCATTAATGCAGGGACTCATGCAAAAGGACTGACTGCATCTACTGTACAGGATACAGAGAGACTTTTAGGTAGGCCTACAGTCCTGATTTTCTGGACTATTGTAGTTTTCTGAGAAAATTTTTTTTTTTTTTTGCTGTAAGCCAAAACCATCATTACTCTGTTTGCAATAAATCTGTACAATACATGGATTTAACTTGTTGACTCAAGTTACTGAAATAAATTACCTGTCTGTTGGCATTTTAGTTTAGTGAGCAGCACCATAAGTTTTCTAGCTAAGTTGGACCGGGATCAAGACACAAAAGCAGACGTTTACCGTTTTACCAAAATTACACTCTTTAAAATGCTCGGAGACTCCAACACTGTTTCAGAAACATTTAAAGTGTCTTTGCATTCAAGGGTTACTGACCAAGAATTTTATCGTTTACACTAAAGAGAACCAAATTGGTCCGCTGTCCACAAGAAACAACGGTTGTAAACTGGTACATAGTAAATATATGTGGTTCTCCTAAATATCTGTTAGATATTATGTGTAATAACACATGATGTAGACACAGTGTTCGTGAAAACACATCGGACATTACCGACGTATTTCAATATCCTCCAACAAAAACCTTAAAAACGTTGTCAGAGACGTCGACCGACCCGTTTCTCCTCTCACCTTGCCAATATGTCGCCATTGAAAAACGTCATGAAAACCACAAACTGCGTATTGGTCTGTTGACAATTTGCAACAACACTTTTCTTTCTGTAAATCCAAAAAGAGACGACTTTCTTTCAAGCATTATGATAGGTCAAGGCACTAAGTATGCAGTTTGGCCAGTTCAAACGCAAAGTAAGAATAATTTAATATTTCTAAACATTTTCAGACATTTTCTTATGTTTTGAGATAATAATGTTTTGCATTTTAGAAAAAGAAGAAAATAAATCACATTGATCTTTTTTTTCCACAATTGTTCCAACAGATCAATACTTACAATAAATATACAAGTGTGAATTCAAAGCGCTCTTAGTAGGCAAGGCAATTATATTTGTATAGCACACTTTCAACAACAAGGTGATTCAAGGTGCTTTACATCAAGGCATTACAAAGCATATGATGTAAAAACAGCATGAAGCACACATTAAACATATGATACATGAAAGCATGACTCAAATGCAGCTCTAAACAGATACGTTTTTAGTTGTGATTTAAAAGAACTCAGTGTTTCAGCAGCTTTGCAGTCGTCTGGAAGTTGGCTCCAGATTTGAGGAGCCTAGAAACTGAAAGCTGCTTCTCCGTGTTTGGTTTGGCAAGAAATACTTTTATCAGATTACAGTTTGGACTGTAGCAAGTTACTGTAAAGCTTTACTCAACAGGCTGAAATCAGAAGTACAGATTAAAAATGTCCTGCCTGAGACGTCTCCCACTTTGGCTAGCGGAGCTCCAAGGTTTTCTGTAAACACGTCATATATTGCACATAAAATTAGCTATTGGTTGGGGCTGCAACGGTACACTTATTCCTATTTTTGGGTAAGGCCTCGTCGGATCTGTACGCACGTGTACCGAACGAATACAGCCGTTTTCTACTGTACCTGAACACATGCAGAAAGTTTAACGTGGGGAACTCAGAGCGCAACGCAACATTTCCGGATGGCAACTTTAAAAAGTGACACCAAAACAAAAACAGAAAGGACTCCCAGCTATCACTAAACTCTGCTATTTGGGAACATTCATTGTTTCTCATGCAGCTACAGTAAAACAAAAGACAGATGGACCGAACCAGAACTTTGTCAGCATCTTTCAGCAGCCATAAGGTCCATAACACGCTCTGCACTGAACTGAATGACTCGCCTGAAACAATGTCAAGCTTGTTTTCTTGTAATAATCGGTACCATGACGCCGTTGTTGTATTCGTATATCTATTTGTGGAATGTGGTTGTGTAGTTCTCGTTTTGCATTGTTTGATTTGTTTTGTCTTTGTTGTTTTTCTTCCCTCTCCCTGCCGTCCTGCAGATGTGGAGGCGGACTAGGATGTTTTCTTGTGTTTTCTTTGTTCCCCTTCCTCTCTTGTATCTTCAACTTACCCTCTCCCTCTTAAATGTTTTTCCTACCTCTCTTCATCTTCTTTCTTCCTTCCCCTTTATTTTTCGTCTAATAAAGATTTCTTACACACATATATCAAGTGGAGGACTATAGCAAAAGCCGTAGTGCTCCACTTGTGAAAGTAAATCTGTTGGGCTTCTACTTGGTACTCAGACACCAATTCTGAGCATCAAATGGAAAAAAAAAGAGACAATGTGAAGCTGAATGTAAACATCACTGATACTAGAGAAAAACCAGCCGACGTCCGCATGGCTACCAGTAGCGTCCAATCAGCCCAAAATTCTGATTTTGGATGAAACTTTGAGGAAGCTTAGGTCCTTCAAGGTTTGCAGCAAGATGCTGCAAATCTTCTACAAGTCTGTTGTGGAGACTGTAATCTCTTCAGCCGTCATCTGTTGGGGTAGCAGCATCAGAGCCAGGGACTTAAAAAGGCTAAACAACCTGATAAAGAAGGCTGGTTCTGTTCTTGGGACGACTGTGGAACATCTGGAGATGATAATGCAAAGAAGGATTCTTCATAAAATCAAAAAAAATTATGGACAACCCTGAGCATTCTCTTCATGAGACTGTCATACAACAACAGAGCGTCTTCAGTCGGAGGCTTCTTCAATTTCGCTGCAACACAGACCGCTACAGGAAAAGTATTATTTAAACATTTCTAACTGACTGTTTGGAAGTTGTTATATTGTTTTCTACTCTGGCTATGTCTGCTTGTACTATACTTTCAACGTTTTCTTTAAATTATAAAACATAAGTCAAATTAATTTCAGGAATTGAAAGGACAGTTTAAAAAAAAAAAGATTCTTTGTTTGATGCTGATCAAAGTAAAAAAAAAAAGAAAAATAGTCGTTTTTATTTTTGTAAACTTAAGTATTCTAAAAACGTAAGAAACGTTGACTTTAAAACTCCCCAATACCCACCGAACCGTGATTTTTGTGTGCCGTTACACCCCCTACTATTTGGACGTCATGGATTACATCGTTTGCAGATGACTTCGTGATACGTAATCAGTGTGGAGCAGTGGCGGGGAATAGGAGTGAAGGTTTAGAGGAAGCCAGATAAAAAGCAGGAGTATGAATGCCACACAGCCGGGGACAGCTAAGAGTTCGTCATCAACATCTGACATAACCACACTATCCAACTCTGAAGATAATTATTTTACTTCAAACAAACAGAAAGCAGAATTTGGTCAAATTACCTTTTTATCCTCCAACTCAATTGCAGTGATATGATTCCAATGTCAACTTGATTTTCTGTGTTAATTATCAGCCCTTCATGTTAAATTTTCTATCCCTGCCATCATAATGTGCACCACCCTGTCTTCCTGACATCAGTTAAAGATTTCATTTCCATTTTTGTCATCATGACGATCACTTTTTATTCAAGATAAAAACAGAAATACAGTTTTGATGCAAGATAGAGGCTGATGAGATACTTCCTCAACAATAAGTGCAAATAAGCCTCTTATTTTAAGCAGAGCAGAAGTCATTTCTTTCAGAGACCTAATGGTTACTGAGAGGAGATGAATCAGAATGGCTATAAAAACTCTCGTCCCACAATAATAAATCAGAACCTGCTTGCTGCTCAGGGGTTATCTGAACAGGGAGGTGGTAACGGCAAAGCTCGACGTACACAGAATCAGGAACAGGTTTGCTGAAAAGGAAATGTATTTTTAAGTCCTGTCGCCGGGTCGTGCAGCCAGTCGATGAGCTGCGTTACCCGACGGTCAGCGATGCATGTGTGTGACGACAGCTCCTCGCCAGCAGGAAGAACTGGTTTTTGTATTGATAAACACAAATGCAAAATTAAAACATTGTGTTGTATCGTGAAATCAGCTAAAATTTGTAATATAATTATCTCCTTTTTTTTGTTTTAAATGCCAGTTGTGTTGGAGCAGGTTAAAAATCTTTCTGGAGCCACGCAAAGTTATGCTGACAAGCAGAAACTTTATAAACAAACAAAATGGCCACTTGGTTCGTTCGTTCTCTCTCTCTCTCTTTCTTTATTTACAGCTGATATACATTTCGTAATAAAATCTACAGACGAGCCAGGGTAGGGATCCAAAAACCTCCATCCGCTGTAACCAATCTCTCTCTCTCTCTCTCTCTCTCTCTCTCTCTCTCTCTCTCTCTCTCTCTCTCTCTCTCTCTCTCTCTCTCTCTCTCTCTCTCTCTCTCTCTCTCTCTCTCTCTCTCTCTCTCTCTCTCTCTCTCTCTCTCTCTCTCTCTCTCTCTCTCTCTCTCTCTCTCTCTCTCTCTCTCTCTCTCTCTCTCTCTCTCTCTCTCTCTCTCTCTCTCTCTCTCTCTCTCTCTCTCTCTCTCTCTCTCTCTCTCTCTCTCTCTCTCTCTCTCTCTCTCTCTCTCTCTCTCTCTCTCTCTCTCATCAGAACCAAACTTCCAGAAAACTGCAAAGATGCTGAAACACTGAGTTCCTTTAAATCACAACTAAAAACATATCTGTTTAGAGCTGCCTTTGAGTCATGCTTTCATGTTTGGTGTGTTTCTTGCCTTATTGTCGTGTTTACTTTATATGCTTTGTCTGTGTTTTACTGCTATTTTTTATTTTACCCCTTAATCACGTAAAGCACCTTGACTCACCTTGTTGTTGAAAGTGTTTGTGGTTGTACAACACTAGGCAGCAAGGGCTGCGATTTCAAGAAATCAAGAGTTAAAAGTCTTTAGCGTCACTGTGGAGGAATATTGATCCGCTCTTCTTTGCAGAATTGTCTTAATCCGATTTAATTCAAAAGTAATTTATTTCATCCCGAAGGGAAATAAAATTTTTACCAAACTTGTATCATCCAAGTACAACTTAATATCCTGGCAGCAGAAAAGATATTCCACAGTAACATCTCCTGGTTGACACCATAAACTGTTAGCAAACACTGCTAATCCACCTAGTTTGCTTTTGCCGCTCCTCCTTAAATCTCCGACTGGCCGGATGGTTAAAAAGCCGGACAGAGAGACGTTGGAGTAGGGCATATGATCCATGCACAATATGATCGATGAAACTGACGCTTTGAACTTCCTCCTTCTCTCTCTCCTCTTTGGTGCTGCTCTGCATCCATGAAGCCTCCTTTTCAACTCCTCTGGGATTTGGGGTCATTGCACAGGTATTATCTGAGCTTTTCAGGTGTTAATCAGCTGCTCCCAACTTTTATCCCTCATAACAAATGCCCAAAAGTAAAAAAAAAAGAGAGAAAATCCTTCCAGTTGCTCAGCAACCAGAGGGAATAATTGTCCAAAGGGCAACAGAATCCAGCCACGTTTGAGGGTTTTTGAGCATGAGCAGCCTTAGCTTAGGTCACATCAAAGCATCTCAATCAGGCCAAAGTCTGAGACTTTGACTAGGGCTCTCCAAAAACTTCAAGTCGTCGTTGTCATTGAGTCATGAGGAGGACTTTTTGGTTCGGCTTGGATCATTGTCCTGCTCTTCAACCACAGTGTCCTTGAGCTTAAGGTCACAAACTGATTCTGAGACGTTCTCCTTCGAGTCAGGTTTATATTTGCACTGCACATTTCAGGAAGTCCAAAGGTTCCTCACATGCTTCAGGTGGAGAGAAGAACTCATGATTCCCTCAGTCACAGCAGGTCATCCAGGGCCAGGAGCAGAAAAGCAGCCCAGACCATCACACCCCCACCACCATGTTTGACTGTCATGACGATGTTTATTTCTGAAACGCTGTTAGTTTTATACCGAACAGGAGGCTCGCCTCCCCCAAAAAAGGTCCCCTTTAATCTCGAAGCGAGTGACGAGCGAACATTGGAGCAAGTGGGATGTCAAAATGAACAGGAATAAATCTGCGTTTATTTAGGTTCTGAATATAATCGACCGGGCTGAATCAGAACCAAACTGTGACTCAAACAAGTTAATCAGAACTCCTTTCGGCTTGAACTCAGGCCTTGATCGGTCACAGAAATGACCTCAGAATAACTTGAGTGTTCAACTAGAACCGGCCTTTTGTGATGTCATCGACAAAATACACTTATGTCCTCATTTTTGTTTGCATACTTAAAAAAAAACAACAGTATTTTTGTACCATCTTGCTAAGGAAATCCACACTCCCTCACCCAGCTGTGTTTATATTTCTGGCTGTAGGGTTGGTAATGAAGGGGGGGGGGGGGAACACAACTAACGAGCACATTTAAAAAGGTAATAAATCATATAATGTAGAGATTGCAGCTTGATTGTGAGGACTTTGAATGCGGTGCGCGATCCCCCCCCCCCCCATTTCAGCTGAAATACCTTTTTGTTCCTTTTTTTTTTTTTAAATCCAAAACCATTTAAATTCTGCCCTTTCAAAATTCACAAGAACTATGGTAATATACGAACTGTTTAGGGAAGTTATTACCTTACAGGTTTTCGCAGGTAAATTGGCCAAAACGTCTTTCCGACAGCTCTTGAACGCAACAGTGCTGACGGGCGGAGAGGCGCTGCGTGTTTTCGCACCTGTTCTCAGGTGTTCTCATTCCTACGATGAAGATCTGCGAGTTGCAGACAAACACTAAAGCCCATCTTCTAGAGTCTGTATTTGTATTGTTATGTTGTCATATTTCTGGAGAGATCAGATTTATTGCGTTGAAAGTCCCGGCTGAGCAGCAGCTCCGCACTCTTTAGACTTTGACCTGGTTTTTGATTTATTTTTTTATTTTTTTTTACAGAGTTTATCCACCGTCCAGTCCCGCTTTCAGACACTAAAACGTGAAAAAAAGCAATGTTTTGCTCCTACCTTGAAGCGTCATCCTCCGGTCGCAGCCGAGCCTCTGGCCCCTCACCAAGCCGACTGCTGGAAGCAGGATTGAGGAAATGAAGAGGGAGGCAGGGGGCGGACAAGCAACGCAACAAAAACGTCCTGCCCCTCTGCGCCACCGACCGCAAACACGCACAGACCGAGCCAAACGGAACAGGAATGCAAGGGTGAAATATGTAATATAGTCATTTATTGTGCGAAATTACACTCATTGTTTGTTACAAGGAAGTCAGACTTAGTTGGTGACCTTTAATGAGGTCCCGAATATCAGGCTGTGGTTTTCTGCCTTACGGAATGGATTTTAAAAACTTAAAAAATTGGGGGGGAATATATATATTTACAGTGCTGTGAAACATTATTTACCTCCTTCAGATTCCTTCTGCTTTTGCTTTTCCCCCTCTCTCATACTTAAATGTTTAATGTAAAAAAAAAAATATATATATATATATATATAATATATTATTAGATTACTGTGCGAAAATCCACCCATGTTTGTTACAAGGAAGTCAGACTTTGCTTGGTAACCTTTAATGAGGTGCCGAATATCAGGCTGCTGTGGGTTTTCTGCCCTGCGGAATGGATTTTAAAAACTGAAAAAAAAAAATATATATATATATATATATATATGTTTTTTTGGGGGGGGGGGGATTTTAAAAACTGAAAATTAGAAAGAAAGAAAGAAAAAGGGAATTTTTTAAAATATATATATATTTATACAGAGGGTGGCAGTTGCCACCCTAAAAGAAAGCCTGCTGCCACCCCATAGCCGTCAGCTATGAATTCAAGAAATAGTTACGCAAAATTAGACATACTCTTTCATATATCTGTATGTATGTGTAGGCTATATACACATGCTTATATTTATTTATATTTCTACATTTATTCCTACTATACATCACTTTGGCTGACTGTACTTGTCATATTGAAAGTGCTATATAAATAAAATGGTATGATAAGGTATTAGGAGCGTGTAGCTCCTTTTTCTCATGGCGCATAGTAATTTGGTCGCATTATATTTTCTTTGGTGAACCTTTAAAGCTGCTCTGCAGCATTTGCTGAGAGTGCTGCAGAGAGCGCACCATGTGGCCGTTAGACGAACTGCAATTAGCAAAATGCGCACTCCCATGACTTTCAGGCGTGCGCTTATGAGTCCGAGGCTCTGCGACGGTCAGAGGCCATTTTTTGCTCTTTTTGTAATGCTGGATAAAATTCTTCACTTAACTTATCTAAGCTAGCTTAGACCGCGGGTACGTACGTGCATCATTACGTCACGGTACGCGCTCTCACAAAGCGCACCCTGAGGTGGTACTGGTATTCATGGAATTGCTGCCTCTACATGCAACTGTGGCAAAAAGTACTCGATTTAATTGTATCATAAGGACATGAAAAAACTGACTATAGGTTTTTTTAAAAACTTTTATTTGAACAAAAATATTACATAATGCAGCTTTAAGGTGCTTAAATAGCCTGAAGCAAAACAAATCCGTGTATGTATCTGTCATATATGTACATAATGGGTAGTGAAGAGGTGAAGCATGTGTTTGACTGATCAGTAAAACCAATATATATATAAAATTCTGGCATATGGTGCCACCCCGGGAAAAATCTTGCCCCTCTCTTGCCATATTTTTCTAGATTCACCACTGCATCTAGGATAACCTGAGTAAATACATTAAAAGTAAAATTTCTATTTAACTTTTGATTTATTATTACTATTTCATTTGTATTTTTTGTTTATTTTAATTATTTTTATATACTTTTTTATTTTTCATAAGTAGATTTTTTGGCCCTGTGTGAAAATCTAGTTGTGTCCTATAATTAATAACTAGTTGTGCCAGCCTTCATGTCAGGAACTGCCATGAAGTGTTTTGTGATAACTTAATTCAGCAGCATTTGGGAGTTTTCAAGCATAATCGGCCCATTTTAGGTCCTGCCTCTGCATCTCAAATGGATTTTACGTCCAGACTTTGACTAGGCCACTCCAGAATCGTCATTTTGTTTGACTGACTCGTTGGTGTGCTCCAGAGCTTTAGGTCACAACTTCATGGTCGGACTTTCTCCTTCAGGATGTTTCAGGTAGAGAACAGAAATCATGGCTCCATCAATTACGGCGTTTTGGACTCATCCACCTACTGGAGTAGCAGGGCGATCCCAGAGCATAAAACTACCACCACCATGTTTGACTGTTGGTATGTTCTATTTCTGAAATGCTTTTATCCCAGATGTAAGGCAAACCCAGGTTTTTTGGGGAATCTGAGATGGATTTTTGAGTTCATTATAAAGAAATGAGGACGATTATCAAATCAACTGAGCTGAGAACTTGGAAGACAATGATGTGAAAAGTTTTGTATGAGGAGGCAAAAGTGAGGACATTAAAATATGTCTGATATTTGAGAAATGGGAGAAAGATTTGGGAAAACTGGACATCTTTGTTGGGATGATGAATACCAAGCGTTCTTTGATCAAGAGTAAGAGATATTTAAGAAAGTGAGAGTTTTAACAACCCACTTGTTAAGTTTATATAAAACCAACAATATATTTAAACAATAACAGCTCAGAGGTAACAAGTCCAGGTCTGATTTTTTTGGCAAAATATTGCCCAACCCCAACATCTGTCCTCCCAGACCAACAGTGAACCCTGCTTTGACTTTTCTCACTAATCTGCAGTGGGTTTCACTTCTGTTCTTGGAGGATCAGCCTGTCTGTACACACTGGCTCATCATATTCTATATTTACCATCCACTAGTAGAATAATATGTAGGCGCGAACGCTGCGCATGTGTAGCGGGTCTCTCAACAGTAACAGAAAGCTACCATGAATATTAGTCGTTCTTTTAAAGACAGAGCTCAGCTTTTCTCTATTGTTTGTTTTTAAGTGGGGCTCTGTGGAGTAGTTATGAGCAGTCAGTCTCCTATCTGCAGAAGGAAGAACTCAGCCAGGAATTCAGTTTGGGAGAGTCAAGCTAATAGCTAACAGAGTCCAGTTAACAGCTACGTCAAGTCAAGAGAACAACTAGGCTACTCGGTCAAGCTTACAACTAACAAAGTCATATTAACAGCCATCCTGAATCAAGCTAACAGAGTAAAGCTAACAGCTACTTAAAGTCAAACTAACACGTGTCCACAAACAGTTAGTTTAATTAACAGCTAAACACAGTCAAGCTAACAGCTACTTAAAGTAGGGTGAACAAACTTACTCTTTTCAAATTCTTTTTACGCATACAGGGAGCAATTATTTTTAACCACATGGTAAAAGAAACATGTTAAATATGTTAGCATCAAATGTCTTCTTTAAATAAACAGAGTATGATTAAAGTGTTTCAGGACTGGTCCATCAAGTGTCTTCTTTTTTTGGAAGTCAAAATATAGTCACCCTTACAAAGTCAAACTAACAGATTGCATAAAACATTAACAGCTAAATACAGTCAAGCTAACAGCTACCCAGAGATCTAACAGCTGATATACTAAAGCTTACAGATAACAGAATAAAGCTAACAGCTAATATAGTCAGTCTAACAGCTGGTTGAGAGTCAAGATAACCACCAACAATTTATTTTTCTGCTACTCAAAGTCAGGCTAACAGCTAATATATTCAAGCTAACAGATAACAAAACAAAGCTAACAAGTCATATGGTCAATCTTAAAGCTGGTTGAGAGTCGAGCTAACCACCAACGGTTTATTTTTCTACCACTGAGTTAATCTAACAGCTAACACATTTAAGATAACAGATGACAGAATAAAGCTAACAGCTAATCTGGTCACACTAACAGCTATTTTCCAATTGAACAGAAACAAAACAGAAGTAATTACTTTTGGACCTAAAGAGGAACGATCAACAGTCAGCACACAGCTCTAGTTAACACAACTAGAAACTACTGATCAGGCCCGAAATCTAGGTGTAGTTATGGACTCAGACCTGAACCTCCAGGGTCACATAAAGGCAATAACAAGGTCAGCTTCTATCACCTGAAGAACATTTCTAGGATTAAAGGATTGATGTCACAATAGGACGTAGAAAAACTCATCCATGCATTTATCTTTAGTCGGATTGATTACTTACAGGGCTGCCTAAAAAGTCAATCAGACAGCTGCAGCTGATCCAGAACGCTGCTGATCGTGTTCCTCACTAGAACCAGGAAAGTAGAGAACATCCCCCCAGTTCTAAAGTCCTTACACTGGCTCCCTGTAGCTCAGAGAATAGACTTCTAAATACTTTTACTAGTTTATAAATCATTACATGGCTTAGCACCAAAATATGTTGAAGATCTACTGTTACTATACCAACCACCAGACCACTCAGGTCCTCTAATTCCAGTCTACTCAACATCCCTAGAATCAGAACCAAACACGGAGAAGCAGCTTTCAGTTTCTATGCTCCTCTAATCTGGAACAAACTTCCAGAAAACTGCAAAGCTGCTGAAACACTGAGTTATTTTAAATCACAACTAAAAACTTCTGTTTAGAGCTGCCTTTGAGTCATGCTTTGACGTATCATGTTTTGTGTATTCTTCTTGTTTTACTGCTGTTTTTACTTTATATGCTTTGTCTGTGTTTTACTGCTATTTTTATTTTACCCCTTAATCATGTAAAGCACCTTGAATCACCTTGTTGATGAAAGTGTGCTATACTAATAAAATTGCCTTGCCTTGCCTATTTAGAGTCAAGCTAACAGCTAGCTACTCTGTGTCAAGCTAAGAGCTAACAAAGTTAGACTATCAGCTACATAGAGTCACGGCTAAAGCTACCAGTCTAATTTAAAGCTAATCAGCAACAAGGTAACAATACAGTCAAAGTAAGAACTGCTTGTAACTTTGATTAAACCAAACAAATACAATTAGTCCTTTTTAAGGGGAAAATATCTGTAATGCAAACCTGTGTCTAGTCTTGCTTTATAAGCACAGAGCTTGCTTTGAAGCAATGAGCTAAACATTTTTAGAGCTTCAGAGTTTAAGTCAAAGAGTCAGATTGACAAGGCTGAATTTCAGTACTGTATGTGTGCCCTTCTTCTTCCTGGCTTTATTCTCAGACGGATGCTTTGTGGTTTCATTCACGTCACTGTTTCACTTCCTCTCCGTCGCTCTCTACATCTTTCTGGCACTTCATAAAATACTGACGAATAACAGGCCGAGTTTAACGCAGACATTTCATGCTCTACTAACAATGCCAACGTGGGAATCAACACCGGCAATTAAAGATCCTCTTTCTGCCCTCCTCACGCTTTCTTTCTTTGTCTTCTCTCCTTCGCCTACTTCACTTCCTCCACCCACCTGCCTCTCCTCTCGTCTCTGACTCTACCTCCACGCCTCAGCCGTTTCCTACCTGCCGCATCACAGCGGCTCAGTCGGTGCCGAGAACCCGAAGCCGACCTCGAGCTGCAGAATAAAAACTGGAGCTGAGGGAGAGATATACAGGAGGAGGAAGAGGAGAAGGGAAGAGAGCGAAGGCTGAAGACGAACATGATTCACTCGAGTAAGTAGATGCTCCAAAAATCTTCACGTTTGTCCTCTCGAACTTCAAAACTGTGACACGATGCGGCGAAACCGCATATTCTGGAGAACCAGAAGAGCAAACTAAGTATCAGAGGAAGAAGGTATGTTAGAGAAAGCAAAGAGGTGAGTGGTGTTTACTGTACGGGTGTTGGTTAGTACAGTCGCCCCTACAGAAGAGGCTGTCACAGATTTCCAAAACAATCTGGAGAGTCTTCAGTCTCTGAAGCTCAGATATTCAGTTTGCTCCTAAAAACTGCAAAATCAGCCAAAATCTGAAGAGTGACGGTAAGCCGTCGATTCACCATGTGACGAATCAAAACAAAACAGCTAACTTTGACGGTACGGTGTTTCACTTGTGCATGCACTACTGCAGATGCTGTGGAAATGCAGACGTAGCGTGTCAGAGAGGCTGGGTGCAAGTTTAGCACCTCTGGCTTGCAGAGAAGAGCTCAGCAGCTGAAGTTTTAGTTCTCACAGTCAGGCAGGTTTCAGAGACCCAGTCTACTGTGGGGGTTGTTTGTTAAGACTCAAGATAACGCAACTTTCAGATATTTGCTCGTTAACCAAAGTAAACCATGTGTAAACATGAAAAGGCTTTGACTGAACAGCTGATTAAACATTACAACTGGCAGGAAATCTGGTTAAAACATTTAGAAGTACAGTACCGAGCAAAAGTCTTGAGTCATTTGTCGAGGGGGTGTTTTTGTACATTTTCCTTCTTAGCAGCCTGACGTTCGTTCAAGACTTTTCTGAAAGTCTTTCGAGGTTCTTCTTCGGACTTTGGCTGCTTTTTCACGCATTCTTTGTTCAGTACTTGATCATTTCAGATGAATGTTAAAACACCAATTTTACATTGAAACTTGAAGTTCATTCACCCATCCATCCGTCCATCTGTCCGTCCGTCGACTCCCCAGCTCATTGATTGGGACCAAGGAGGGCTTCTCTCCAGATCCACGAACCACCAAACCTGCCTATTTGCTACCTACTCCCTTCAGTATCTAGTATCGTGTTTTTTCGTTTGTTTGTTTGTGTTTGTCATGATCTGTATCTGATAGGGATGTGTATTGGCAAAAATCTGCCGATACGATATGTATCGCGTTAAATTGGAGACGATACGATATATCTCGATATATCGCGATACTATGAGTAAGACTATATATATTGTGATTTTTAAAACTGGATTTAACAGTAGGGAAACTGTCGCATCATTCTAAACACTCCAACCTGTTTCATACTTTAACACATCCAGTTTTATTACCAGATCTAGTTGATCCACTGGAACGAAGAAGGTGAAAACAGCCACAAACTACCAGTCATATTTTTTTTGTTGTGAATATCGATACAATATCGGGAAATAAAATATTGCGATATACCGGTGTATCGATATTTCCTTACATCCCTAGTATCTGATGACCATGATCAGGACGTAGATGAACCTGGCCGATCAGCCTAGCTGCTTTTTGCCACGGCAAAGTAGATTCCTGTTGCTTTAGCTTAGAATAGGTGAATACTAAAGGAAAAAAAAGAGTTTGAGATCTGAAAACAGGATTTGAGTTCAAAGCGGTCCGCTGAAAACGTGACATACAGAATAAGGCAAGGTAAATTTACTTTCAGCAACAAAGCAATTCAAGGTGCTTTGGGGGATTTGGGGTATAAATAAAAGCAGGAATGAAACAACAATAAAAACAGAAACATAAAAAACATGAAAACATACTATTGTTATGACATTCCAGCTGTTAGATACCAGGTGTTGTCCTTGACAGCACTCTTTTATTTAAGTCCCATGTCGATAACATCACTCGGTCTGCCTACTTTCACCTACATAATAGTAATCGTCTTCGCCACGATCTCTCCTCCCACTCGTCTTTTATTCTCATTCACAGTCTACTAACTTAATGAATTGATTATTGTAACTCTCTCTTGTTTGGTTTCCATAAGCTCCGGTTGGTTCAGAACCCTGCTGCCCGCATCGTCACCAAAACCCCCGTATTTAATCGTATTACCCCTATCCTTCATTAACTCCTCTGGCTCCCTGTGAAACAACATATCGAATCCGAAGTCCTTCTTTTCACCTTCAAACTCGTCCACAACCTTCCTCCCCATATCTATCTGACCTGATCCACATAATCTCACCTCATCCGCTCCTCTTCATCCTCCATTCCATCTTTCCGTCTCAGCTCCAATAGCTTCTCTACCTGAAGCTATCCGAAACTCTGACTCATCCAGACTCAAAACCCACCGCCTACTGTTTATGAGCTATGTTCTCTTATTGCACTTGTTTTTTTCTCGTTTGTTTTGTGTTATTTGGGTTGTTTTCTTTTGGGTTTTGTAAGTCTTCTTGTTTATGTTCTTTTAACTTGCTTTGGTTATTTTCTCTGTTCTTTATTGCTGTAAAGTGTCCTTGTGTGTCTTGAAAGGTGCTTATAAATAAAAAATAATATTATTATTGTTATTATTAATCAATTAATAATCAAAGGCAGCTCTAAACAGAAGAGGTTTTAGCTTTGATTTAAAGGAACTCGATGTTTCAGCAGCTTTGCAGTCGTCTGGAAGTTTGTTCCAGATAAGGGGAGCATAGAAACTGAAAGCTGCTTCTCCATGTTTGGTTATAATTCTAGGGATGATTAGTAGAGTAGTGTTGAAGACCTGAGTGGTCTGGGGGGGTTGGTATAGTGACAGTAGATCTTCAACATATTTTGGTGCTAAGCCATTCAATGATTTATAAACTTGTAAAAGTATTTTGAAGTGTATTCTCTGAGCTACTGGGAGCCAGTGTAAGGACTTCAGAAGATCATCTACATAAGGATGTAGCTTCTCTTATCTTATCCGTCTTATGTCAGGTCATTGATGGATTTATTTCATGATTAATGTAGACATGACATACCCTGATCCTTACTCTTTTGTCCTCTACTTGACCTCCTCAACACAACAAGACATGGTCTGTTTTGTAAGTGTTCCATGGGAATTATTTTCACTACATTTGTCTAGTTCTTGCTTTTTTAAAGACATTCTGCACAAATTTGGTTAATAGCTGGATTCAAAATGGGTGAAAAGGCAGCCGAATTTCGAAGAAATACTTTGAAAGAACTTCAAAAAGCCTGAAAATCAGCTGATTAAAACTACATTGGAAGATTGAAAGAAAGGAAAACATCATAATTAAGGCTTTTCTACTAATTCACATTCCAAATTGTCACAAAACTAAGCAACTTCCAACAAAACTGACAGGCCTAGAAAAGATGAAACAGAGAAGAAGAAGAGGGGCCATGACAAGTGTTTGTTGAGCACATCACAAATCCTGCTCCACACGACCCGCTGTCCTGTATGTTTTAGATGTTTGAGCACGTCCGATTCAAATAACAAAATGTTCTCCTCAGGGAGTCATCAAGTGCTGCAGAAGCCTGTAAATCACTTTTTTGTTTAAGTCAGTTGTGTTGCATCAGAGAAACACCTAAAACATGCAGGACAAGCAAATCCTGAGGACCAAAGCATATTAAAATGGCCTAGTCAAAGTCCAGACACACATCTAATTAGAAAGCTAAGGACAAAATGTCCGCTCCTTGATGTGCAGCTGATAAAGGCATTTAAAGAGTTTTTGAAATATAATAGGGATTGAATACAAATGCAAACTGTTAATAACTGCAACAGTTAAGCATTCAAGGCATTTTCTCCCTATTATACACTTATTTTCAATGTTTTGTGAACTTTTGGTGGAATAGAATTTGACACTTAGTGCACATTTAGTGCACCTGTTTTGAAATAAAATTTAAAAAAATAACAATACAGGACATTACAGAAAGAATCGAACATGCAGTTCCTAAGAGAAGGCAGCCTAGCAGTAAACACGGCAGCATAATGGCAGCTAACTAGTGAGGAGAAGAATAAGAGTCAGTTTCATGCAAGGATTTAAGAAGAGAAAGGCCAGGAGTGATGAAGAAAATCTTAATACTGTCAGGACACTTGAGTGGGTGCAGTAGTACACATATGAGCCACAAAAAAGGGAAAATTCAGCTGACTTAGCAGCCAAGCAGCTGGGTGACCAAGATTGGTTATGTTGTGCCATTTGTTGTCATTTGACATGAGATAAGATGAGCGTTTTGTAGGTGTTGACCCGAGAAAACCATGTTTCGTGGTGTTTTATGTTTTGGGATTCCATTATAGTTTTAACTGCTTATGTAAACAAACAAAATGTGATCTTCCAGAATAGCAATAGTATTTGCAGCATGCTGCTAATCTCCGTCCCTTATGAGTGTGAATCTAGTCGGTTTTGAATGATTATTGTCCTTCATTGCTTATTAGCTGAATAATTAGACTAAATGAAATGTAAACAACCGTATTCAATATGCCTAGGTCTCCTCCCCTTCTGGTCGGCCCATTGGTCCCCAGGCTGAAAAAAAAAATCAATGAAAATCAAGTTATTTTCTGGTCCGCTTTGCCTTACGCCCTGATTCACACATATGCTCTATACCTCAATTTAAACAACTAATGATGTGCCTTTCGATTGATTTATTTGCTTTTAAAAATTTGTACTTAAAATGACTACAAATCAGATGTCGCATATGTGGCGTCAAGTTAGCTAACATTAGCTAGCACTTGAAATACTCACCCAGACCTTGTAGAGCTCGCCCCTCATGCTGGCTCTCACTCGACCGACTATTTCTCCCCCAACATGGCTGCCACTTCCCACATGACCAGATTTATGGCGGTTTTCTCCACTTTTAACGCTCCTTCCTTCATCCTGGAAGAAGCTGGCTAAACTCACGTCCATTTTTCTTCTTCTTCTTCAGTTGTAGTTCACTACGTGTTTTCAAACAAAACCTAAAGTAACTTTTGCCGCCTGTCGAAAATGAGCGCTTTCCCGAAATCAAAAATTCATCGACATTATATGTTAAATCCATGGCGCATTTCAAACGGGATCAGAAAATAACTTTTATCGCTCCATTGACCCTCATTCATTTTTTTGTGACAGTAGGGGACTCATGGACCGGAACTAGATGGGCGTAACTTAGACTTCCCATTCCCACTTTAAAGGGGCTATATGCAATCTTCTGAAATTTAAACTCGCGACTGACACCTGTGACCAAAAAACGGAACTGCTCTTCCTTTCTGCTCGCTCTCGCAGCGCGCGCTCGTACGCCGGTCGCTCTCAATCTTCGATCTTTTCCGGGCACTTGTCAGGGGTTTAACTTTTTTTAGTCTTATGGGGAGTTACTGTTGGTGTCAGAGTTGTCCTTGGTCTGTTCTGTGTATTCGTACAATCCACTGAACTGCTTGCGAGTGCTGACTAGCGGTGGTGGCAGAGTGATCTGAAACATTAAACATGAACGCACTTGACGTCACATCCGCAGACAGCGCGGGAAAATCCGACCCGACAGAAAATAGAAAAAAATGGATACAGGCTTATAGGTGCACCCACTGTGAGCTGACAAGGTGTCAGTATGCTCATCAGGAGATGTTTGAGTCATAAATGGTCAAATAAAAAGGGTAATAATACGTTTATTTTGGGGAAAAAGTTGCATATAGCCCCTTTAATGATGGTTCTGATAATGACATATTTGGTGATTTCCATCTTTATCTCGTGTCTCGTGGTGCGCATGCGTCAGCGTCAATCAGCCCGCCAAGACCGGCTCCCTATCATGAACGGTTTTTAACTGGTTTTAAACCTTTTAAAGGCCGGTTTTAACGGATTTTTAAACACCACTGACTTATTAATAACCAGGACGTTTTTTACCGGATCGTTTTAATCGGTGGGAAGCGCGGATTACTTCTCCCCCACCATGCCTCTACTCACCTGCAGTCCTGGGTGTGATGGCTGCGCAAAACTTAGCCAGAGGGTTCTGGAGCTGGAGCAGAGGATCTCAACACTCCACCAAATCCAGGACCATGAGCGTGAAGTGGACATCATCTTCGGCCGGACATTCCCTGCAAGCCCGGCAAAGCTGTGGCGGGAGGATCCATCGCTTGGCCTCCAGGCGGACTCGGGGTGCCAAACGCCCGCGTAACATCTGCAGCAGAGGAGGACCGCTGGTTCCAGCAGGGGGCTAAACCAAAAGCCCCCATCAGCTCCACTCCGGTGCTCCAGGGTGCCCGGTTAACGTTTGGGCCAGGCCGCGGTTTGGAGGAGAGCGGTGCCGGCTGCTCCAAGCGCCTCCACCGCTCTCCTCCAACCTGCCTGCCTCTATCAAACCGTTTCAACGCCCTGGATGCGGATTTCCCTCCTCTGACAGCTTCTGGTCGCCGTAGCTCCGTAGGAGCGCCGCCTAATCCCTCCCAGCAGCAGGAGCAACTGCCAGACTCCCGCAGCCCCCCACGTCGCGCCAAACCCTGGGCTGCAGCCAGAACTCGCCGAGGAGTGCTCCACTTCACCCTGAACCCAGGGAACAAGCCCTCAGCACCGATTAAACATCGCTGCAGTCCTGGGGAAGCTTCTACACCTGGCATACAGCAAGTCCTGGATGGTGAACGATCCTCTGCCCAGCGCAAACATCCGCCTGCAGACCTGGCGCCCACCACACTCATCATCGGGGACTCTATCACCAGAAACGTGAGGATGAGAGGAGCCCTTACACTGTGTTTCCCTGGAGCCACTGTCACGGACATTACCGAACAGATCCTGCAGCTCATTGATCATCACAAATCTGTGAGTAAAGTTGTGATTCATGCTGGCACCAATGACATTTATAAACAGCAGACTGAGCTCCTGAAGCGTGATTTTATTCACCTTTTTAATCTTCTAGAAAACACACATGTCTCTGTTTTTATTTCTGGCCCCACTCCCACTGTTGGCAGAGGAATTGGCCGTTTTAGCAGACATTTATCCCTTAATACTTGGCTCTCCTCCATTACCGCCGTTCACAATATTGGTTTTATAGACAATTGTAACATTTTTTGGGGCAGGAAGCACCTGTTTGGACCAGACGGGCTCCATCTAAATAGACAAGGTACTTGTACACTGACAATGAGCCTGGGATGTCCACGCCCCCCCCCTGTCAACTACACTGGCCACAGCTGCCCCTGCCCTCTCTGATTCCTCCGCCACATCCTGATGTGCAAATGGTCCCTGCTCCTATGAACTCACCCCTGATTTTAACAGTAACTCACATACTGGACTTGGACCTTGTTCTACCTCATTCATACCTGTTATTATCAGCAGAGAGCGGGCTAAAAATCATAAACCGAACAAATGCAATCCAAATAATCTCAAAAAGTTGCCAAAAGCTCCACTTTCAGTAAATCATACAGTCCCTCCATCTCCAATCACTATTAATATGGTACTTTTTAATGTTCGCTCTCTGCTGAACAAAACTTTTATAATAAATGATCTGATTTTAGACCATAATCTTCATTGTTTATTTTTAACAGAAACTTGGCTGAGTGCAGATGCCCCTGTTGTTCTTACAGAGGCCTCCCCACCTAATTTTAACTTCACTTATTCTATGAGGAGTAGCAAAAGGGGAGGCGGAACTGCTTTTATAAGTTCATCAACACTTTCCGCCAAACCTGTTCTATTTGATAACTATTTTACTTTTGAATATAATGCAAATGTTTTTAGCACTCCTCAGATTTTATGTCACAATTTATAGGCCTCCTAAAAAGAGTGCACTTTTTATTCAAGAATTTTTTGAGTTTTTATCAATTTTGCACAACTCCTTTGAAATGATAATTTTAGCTGGTGATTTTAATCTACATATAGATTACCTTTTAGATCCTTTATCAACAGATTTTTTAAACATCCTGACTTATATGGATTTTAGCCAACATTTCATGCAGCCGACTCACAACAAAGGACACACCCTGGACTTGGTCATCACGCATGGCCTGTCCACCCGTGTGTCCTCTGTTGTTGACTTGGCTGTCTCTGACCACTACTGTGTGTTTTTTAACATCACCAGTTTTATTCAGCAGGAGACCTCGGTGTGAACTGTCAGGAAGCGCCATCTAACCCCTGAAGTGACTGCAGGTTTTCTGGAAATTTTTAAAAAGAATCCTCCTATTGTTTTACCTGCCCCCTGTGATTTTATTGTCAAGGATTTTAACAGAAGACTTCAGTCCACTCTTGACCGGCTTGCTCCACTACAAGTTAAAAGTTTAAAATCTAAAGCTGCAACGCCGTGGAAAAATGAAAACCTCAGAAAACTGAAGAGAAATTGTAGGGCGGCAGAGAGAAAATGGAGGAAAAGTAAAACCACAATAAACCATCAAATAGACACAGATCTTCTCAAATTATACAACAATGCAGTAAGAAATTCAAGAAATTCATACTTCTCCAAAATCATCTCGGAACATAAAAATAATTCCAAAATCCTTTTTTCCACCATTGATAAACTTTTTAACAGACCTACTACTGCATTTCCTAAAACCCCCTCAAACTCTCTGTGTGAGGAGTTTGCAGACCACTTCAGAGGGAAGGTAGACACCATCAGATGTAAGATTTTATCTTCTCAGAGTAACATGGTTTTAGACATATCTGAGTGTGTGTCTCTACCAGAGGAAACACTGGACAGTTTTGTCCTGGTAGAAGCTGGGACTCTTGATAAAGTTTTCTCCTCAGTGAGGCCCACCACATGTGTTTTGGACCCGATTCCCACTTCCTTTTTTAAGCAATTTTATGGATCTTTTAGAGATGAGATTTTAACCATGATGAATTGCTCTCTTCAGACGGCGGTCTTTCCTGCCGCCTTTAAAGGGGCGGTGGTGAGGCCCCTGTTGAAGAAGAGCAATTTAGATTTTAATGACTTTAACAATTTTAGACCGGTATCTAACTTACCTTTTTTAAGCAAAATTTTAGAAAAAATTGTTTTAATTCAACTTAATGATTTTATTAATGAGCACAATGTCCTGGAGAAATTTCAGTCTGGTTTTAGGGTGAACCACAGCACAGAGAAGGCCCTTCTAAAGATTTTAAATGATTTTAGATTAAACTATGATGCACAGAAGGTGACAGTGTTGGTTCTACTGGATCTAAGCGCTGCCTTCGATACAGTAGACCACACTGTTCTTTTAACCCGTTTAAAACAGATTGGCCTCTTTGGTGCTGTTCATAAATGGTTCACATCCTATCTCACAGACAGGACTTTTATGGTAAGTTTAGATACCTGCTCCTCTAGGGTCCATAGGATTACATGTGGTGTGCCCCAGGGTTCAATTTGAGGCCCAGTGCTTTTTAACCTGTATATACAGGTCCTTCTAAAAAAATTAGCATATTGGGATAAAGTTCATTCTTTTCCATAATGTAATGATAAAAATTAAACTTTCATATATTTTAGATTCATTGCACACCAACTGAAATATTTCAGGTCTTTTATTGTTTTAAAACTGATGATTTTGGCATACAGCTCATGAAAACCCCAAATTCCTATCTCAAAAAATTAGCATATTTCATTCGACCAATAAAAGAAAAGTGTTTTTAATACAAAAAAAGTCAACCTTCAAATAATTATGTTCAGTTATGCACTCAATACTTGGTCAGGAATCCTTTTGCAGAAATGACTGCTTCAATGCGGCGTGGCATGGAGGCAATCAGCCTGTGGCACTGCTGAGGTGTTATGGAGGCCCAGGATGCTTCGATATCGGCCTTAAGCTCATCCAGAGTGTTGGGTCTTGCGTCTCTCAACTTCCTCTTCACAATATCCCACAGATTCTCTATGGGGTTCAGGTCAGGAGAGTTGGCAGACCAATTGAGCACAGTAAAACCATGGTCAGTAAACCATTTACCAGTGGTTTTGGCACTGTGAGCAGGTGCCAGGTCGTGCTGAAAAATGAAATCTTCATCTCCATAAAGCTTTTCAGCAGATAGAAGGATGAAGTGCTCCAAAATCTCCTGATAGCTAGCTGCATTGACCCTGCCCTTGATAAAACACAGTGGACCAACACCAGCAGCTGACATGGTACCCCAGACCATCACTGACTGTGGGTACTTGACACTGGACTTCAGGCATTTTGGCATTTCCTTCTCCCCAGTCTTCCTCCAGACTCTGGCACCTTGATTTCCGAATGACATGCAAAATTAGCTTTAAACCGAAAAAAGTACTTTGGACCACTGAGCAACAGTCCAGTGCTGCTTCTCTGTAGCCCAGTTCAGGCGCTTCTGCCGCTGTTTCTGGTTCAACGGTGGCTTGACCTGGGGAATAGGGCAGCTGTGGCCCATTTCCTGCACACGCCTGTGCACGGTGGCTCTGGATGTTTCTACTCCAGACTCAGTCCACTGCTTCTGCAGGTCCCCCAAGGTCTGGAATCGGTCCTTCTCCACAATCTTCCTCAGGGTCCGGTCACCTCTTCTCGTTGTGCAGCGTTTTCTGCCACACTTTTTCCTTCCCACAGACTTCCCACTGAGGTGCCTTGATACAGCACTCTGGGAACAGCCTATTCGTTCAGAAATTTCTTTCTGTGTCTTACCCTCTTGCTTGAGGGTGTCAATGATGGCCTTCTGGGCAGCAGTCAGGTCGGCAGTCTTACCCATGATTGCGGTTTTGAGTAATGAACCAGGCTGGGAGTTTTTAAAAGCCTCAGGAATCTTTTGCAGGTGTTTAGAGTTAATTAGTTGATTCAGATGATTAGGTTAATAGCTCGTTTAGAAAACCTTTTCATGATATGCTAATTTTTTGAGATAGGAATTTTGGGTTTTCATGGGGTGTATGCCAAAATCATCCGTTTTAAAACAATAAAAGACCTGAAATATTTCAGTTGGTGTGCAATGAATCTAAAATATATGAAAGTTTAATTTTTATCATTACATTATGGAAAAGAATGAACTTTTCCATAATGGGAGCGGTGGTCGGCTGTAGCTGCCTGGTTGCTCTCCAGGTGGAGCTTGGGTGGAGGTGGGGATCTTGGCCTTGCCTCCACTGGGCGCCCTGTGTCAGTGCCTCGGCTGCTGCTGTTAATCTACTGCTGCCGGGGCAGATGGCTCCTCTGATGGCGTTTCCTTGCATGGTTCATCTACACTCGGCCCAATGTCCTTTTAACTTTTGCTTTTAACTGTGTGTGTGCATGGGAGATGGGTTGGGGGGAGGGGGGTATAACTGTGACCATGCTTTTAAATCTGTGGGGGAGGGAAGGGAAGGTGGTTTTATGTGGGGTCATTTTAATCTGTAAAGCACTTCGTGATGCAACTTCTTGTATGAAAAGCGCTTTATAAATAAAGTTTGATTTGATTTGACATAATGGATTGTTTACACCTGCAGATATGCTAGCAGCTATAGGGCGCCGTTTATAAAGTTACACAGTCAAAAATTCACAGCAGTAATATGAGTTATTTAGCCATAAGAGAAAAAATGGGAGTTTATTTTTCAAAGTCATATTTGCTTCCATGTTATTTATTAATTTATAAATGTCACGGTTTGAAGCTAAATATTTAGCTACCAAGCTAAACTAGCTAGCTAAATAAACTGGGTAGCTTCAAAGTAAATATTTAACTAAGCTAAATATTTAGCTAATACGCACATTCACTTGCCTGGAAGCAGAACTGGATAATAAAATAAAGGCAAGGTCCCGCGAACCTCTATATATACACTCCTGCTGCTGGTGCAGTCATGTTGCTGTAAATCCATCGGTCAACGCCTGTATCGCTGTTAAAACAGCTCATCCTACAGTTTAAGCTGAAATGTTGGACATGTTGGGAGGAAAATAAACATTGATAAAAAGTAGACATTCAGAGACTTTTGCAAGACCCAGCTATTATTTTGGTCTTCCACTTATGCTTATCGCCAATTAAATTTGCATATTAGCTAAATATTTAGCTCTGAGTTACATGTTTAGTTTGTAAATTAAATATTTAATTTGTAAACTAAATATTTAGCTTGAAATTGTGACATTTCTAAAAGAATAAATAACATGGACTTATGAATAACATAAATTATTGCTTTACAAACGGCATCCCATTAACAGCGTGTCACATCTCTGCACTGAAACCTTAATCGACACTGATGGTATAGGGGGCTGCTTTGGTGCCAGGAGAACTGAAAGAACCTGCTTGGTTCACCAATATTCACACCAACCTTTAGAGTTCCCACAGAATTCAGTTTTCATATTTAAAACAATACAACAAACAAGCAAGTAACCAAACTTTGATAGAAATGCAGATGTGCATTGTGTCTGTAAATGCTTCGATCTGTATAAAGCTGGTACATCTGGAAAAAGCACCAGGTGAGGGCAATTTCATCATACAGCTACCAAAATATTAGCCATTAAAAAAACCTATCAAGGTCTGGTAATGTTGTCCAAAAAGCATCTCCTGTGTCTGTTGACCTTCACTTATTGTTTTTGATCAACTGTTGGAAATAAAATCAGTTAAGTTAACATTGCTGGTTTTTCACGGTGCCTTTAAACAGTAATGTTGCACCTTTAAAATGGATCCCTTTGTTCCTGTTATAATCGCAAACTTCAATGTGTTTTATTGGGCCAAACCAAACCCCTGTGGTTCTCATGCATGTGTTCCGCTGTTGGTAAACCTCAGATTTAAAAGTGCAGAAAAAAGTTGGTCATCATACCAGATCTAAAATAAAGTTTGGTGAGTAGGTACAACATGTCCGTATGCATAGTTCAGGCTGGGCAATTCACTTAAATTATGCAGAAACATCGCTGACAAACATAAGGCGGGTTTTTTATAAGCAGGGCCTTGTTTAAAAACATCACACTTTTTAAGTTTGCTCACTTATAATTTATTGGCATAGGTTAATTCTGGTAAATGATACAGCGTTTTCTGTTTTGTGCATTTGAGTCTACAATATTTTTAGCTGCTTTTCCAGCTGCAGGTCTTTTTCTCTCTACCAGCTCTGCACATTGAGAGACATTTGTCGTCTGTTCTTCTTTGCAGAACAGCTGAAACTCAGTCAGATTGGATGGAGAGCATCTGTGAAAAACAATTTACACATCTAGCCCCAAATGCTCAGTTGGATTTTGGTCTGGGATTTGACTAGGCCATTCTAACACATTAATATGATTTAATCTTAACCCATTTATTTGCAGCTCTGCTGTATGTTTATAGACGCTGATTAACTTCCACCCTCTACTTTCATCCATCCGTCTGTGGACAGTATTACAAATGGCTCTCCTGTCAATAGATTCTTCCACCTAAGCCATGAATCTCTGCAGCTCCTCCAGAGTTATCTCAGAAAAGCTTTTTATGTAGCCACTCCTTCGTTGCCCCAGCGATGTGTTTGGGTTTAATTGTGACGCTGGAACATCCAGCCACGTTTCATCTTCAATGTTCTCACTGATGGAAGGAGGTTTTTGCCCAAAATCTCCCGATACATGACCCCATTCATCCTTTCCTTAATATGGATCAGCCGTCCTGTCCCCTTTTGTAGAAAAGCAGCCCCACAGTATAATGCTTCCACCCCCGTGCTTCACAGTGGGTATGGTGTTCTTGGGATGTAACTCAGCTTTCTTCCCCCTCCAAACACGGCGAGTGGCGTTTATATCAAAGAGTTCTATTTTGGTCTCATCTGACCACATGACATTCTCCCAATCCTTCTCTGGATCATCCAGATGGTCTCTGGCAAACTTTAGACAGGCCTGAACATGTGTTGGCTTAAGCAGGGGGACCTTTCGAGCGCTGCAGGATTTTAATCCACGACGACGTAGTGTGTTACTAATAGTAACCTTTGTTACTGTGGTCCCAGCTCTCTTCAGGTCATTGACCAGTTCCTCCTGTGTAGTTCTGGGCTGTTTCCTCACCGTTCTCTAGCTAATGTGTTCCCCACCAAGTGAGATCTTGGAGCCCCAGGTCGAGGGAGATTGTCAGTGATCTTGTATTTATTCCTTTTTTTCTCTTCTCACCAAGCCGCTTGCCTATTGTGGATTGGCTCATTGGCTTGTTCAGGTGTACAATCTTGTCCTTGGTGTCCTTGGACAGCTCTCGGGTCTTGGCCATGGTGGAGGTTGGAGTCTGACTGTTTGAAGGTTGTGGACAGGTGTCTTATACAGATAACGAGTTCAAACAGGTGCCATTATTACAGGTAATGAGTGAAGCATAGAAGAGCTTCTTAAAGAACAAGTAACAGGTCTGTGAGGACCAGAACTCTTGCTTGTTTGCAGGTGCTAAATAATTATTTTCTGCACTATTATACAAATCAGTTATTTAAAAATCATGCAATGGGATTTCCTGGATTTTTTTACATTCTGTCTCTCACAGTTGAAGTGTACCTATGATGAACATCTTCTTAGTGGGACAACTTGCGCATTCTGTGGTTGTCAAATACTTTTTTGCCCCATTGTATCCGTTGTGCTTTGAAAAGTTTTAAGCACAAATAGTTGATTAAGTGTATTAATGAGATATTGGTGCAACACCAAACACTAGGAGAGTCAATCACTCCTTGACTCACATCTGCTGCTGGGATGAAGCATGATTTATTTATTTTAGGACCTGTATCTCTGAAGACCTGCTTTTTTTTTGTACGTTTGCCTTTAGAATCTCATCAGACTCGTTGCTTTGCACACGAGTAGGAGATGTTTTTTTTTTTTAACTCAAAGTCACGCAGGAAGTAATGTAGCCTCCTCTCGCTGCAGACAAACAATGACCCAGCCACATGCGCCATCTCGTTCACTCGCCCACAGAAACACACAAACTGACTCGCAGAAAGCAAGGAGAGTGTCAATTCTAAAGAAAAGGAAACTATACTTCCTGACAAAGACCTCCCACCTAAAACCACAGAAACACAAAGACAGAAAGAATTTAACTATAACAGCTGGTGGGGCAGTTTGCAAATATGCATTTCCTCGTTAGATATCTTTTTCTGATTAAAACGTCACTCTGAAAGGGCACAAGTTAGCTTTAGTAGTTTAAACCTGGCCGATATCAAACAGCGACTAAACACGTAACCAACATTGAAAGTTGTGTGAAAACCAGTTTTTACTCTAAAAGGCTCAAACAAGGCTGAATATTAGAACAAAGGTTTACGTAGGACATATCTTCCTGAATGTAGCATACAGGTCTTTTCTGTGTCATTGGATTCAATGTTTACACTTTTTATGGACTGTAACAGTTGTCAATGCTGCCGGTACTCTAGATAAATAGGAGAAGTGTTATAATTATTGGACATTAAACACTGATGTGCTGCTATGTATGTGGATCAGAAACTTTCATGACAAAGACTTTGTGTTTTATAGATTCATTAAAATTGCTCTGAACTGGTTTGGTTAACAGCTTCTCTTATCCACAGGTGTTCTCCAGGGATGTGTTTTAGTCCCCGTTTTATTTCACATTTTCATAAATGAGTAAAGAAAACATATAAAGAGTTAGGAAATGGACGACATTTAGCTAAAATACATGATGACCGTATCATTTATATGATGTTACTTTTTTAATCAAGTCAGTAAGCTGTTGCATCTTTTTAAAATTGTGTCCTGAAGTGAGAGAAACTGAACTACTTCACTTTCACTTTCTGTGATTGATGCCGGGCGTACACCAAAGGATTTTCACAGTCTCAGACTAAAGACGGGTAGTCTTTAAAAATCTTGCATAAGTCTCGGTGCGCTCCGTCGTCTTGAACGTTAAATGTAAGGTGATAATCTGCAGTTGGGGACCCGATTTATGCCAGTCTTTCATTAGTCTTTTGAATCAAACATGTTTGATATTATCGCAAGTCCTAGTGTAGTCGTGACGTAAATCAACCAACAACCAATAAAGCTGTTCTCACACAAGGAAGCACAAAGCTACAGATCCCAGCAGGGGTCAGGTGCAGAAATCATTTTTGAGGGGTAAGAATCTGTACCCTCGGTTTATTAAGCCGTGCTACGGAGTTGTAATCTGTTCCCTCCGTTTATTCAACTTATGACCGTGTGGGGGTCCTGTCCGCTTCATAGTGTACCTTGGCTGTATGGGGTTGTACCTTGCTGCTATGGCACAATGGTTAATAAGCAGATTTTACATCCACGATGATGGTGGGTTCAAGTCCCATCCATGATATCGTCTTGCACCTTGCCACATATCAATTTTTTTTTGTTCCTGCGGTAAAGTAGGCTATAAACATAGGTGTCATGCTTATTAATAACAGTTTTGTAGCCGCCTATGGAGCCTGGCAGGGTCGATACACAACAAATACAATATTTGTGGTGCATGGCCTAGAAATGGGCCATAAACTACAAAGTGTATGCCAACCTTGCCCCCTGGAATACAGGCACAAACCAGCGCTATCTGTGCATCTGCATGGAGCAAGTGGTACAGCATGAACACCTTGCATTAAAAAGATATGAGTTAACCAGTTACATGATGATACAGTACCCACTTTGAATGCAAGTCTTTATTTGACATAACATTAATCTTGGCAAAGAATGCTACAACATTCGCACATAAAGAAACTATAATGCTGAGCATAATGAGAGGAATTTTGCGGGAAGCTAAAATAGCCTAGGTGTAGTGTTTTAAATAGTGTCCCAACAAGATTCAGTGTTTATAAAATCTTTAGTCTGAGACTAAAAAACTGTTAACCCAAGTCTTTAGATGTGAGCTGATAATCTTTAAGAATCTTTTCTAAATCGTTTCAAAGTCTCTAGGTGAACAGAAAGCATTAGGAAACTCGTCCCTCTAGAACACCAGAATGTTTCTGAATGTAAAAATTTACAGGAATATTTATAGATACACCATATTCTGTCCATCCATCCATCCCATCCATCCATCCATCCACTTGTCCATCCATCCATCCACTTGTCCATCCATCCATCCATCCATCCATCCATCCATCCATCCATCCACTTGTCCATCCATCCATCCACTTGTCCATCCATCCATCTATTTGTCCATCTATCTACTTGTCCGTCTGTCCGTCACAAATCAAAATTTTGCTTTGTTTTATTCTTTTTCTTTGGAGCCATTTAAAAGTTGTAAAATGTCTCTGTTAATTGATTAGTTTGGTAAAATTCTACTCTTGTTTTTAAATAAACCCTAAAACACCACCAACCTTCTACTCAAGCTTTAAGAGCCTTTAATGTCTTCTATCACATGGAAATGCTTAAAAAGATCAGCTGTAACTCTTCTTTCTGTTTCTCCTTCAGATCACTCCACCCACTCTCTGTTCTGCTGCTGCTGTGCCGTTCAAACCAGGTAAAGAACAGTCTGTCATATCACAGATGTATCTACTGTCCCTGGAAAAACAAAAATAAGTCTCAACGCCTTCATGTGAAAAACTAAGTGCAGACTTGCTGCTGTTTGAAATGATTATCAGCCATTTCAAGCATCTCTATGAAAGCAGGAGCTTTAGCAGTCAGCTGTTCTGAAACATACAGGTCTGTGTTAACACAATGCCAAGATAAAATGACATCAGAAATGCTCTTAGAGAAGCAACTGGTACAGGGCGTCAGTCTGGTAAGGGTTATAAGGTTATTTCCCAACAATATGAAGCCCACCTTCTACTATGAAACAAATTATTTTGTTGGTTGGAAGTGTATAAAGGAGCCATTCCATCAAAACTGCTCCAAAGTCAGACTCTTCAATGGTCAGAGAAATAGAAAAAAAACCTAAGAACTCTTAATTAGCATGATAAATGTTAAAGTTCATGACGGTACAATTAAAGATAGCATGAACAATTATGTGGCTTGGTTGGAAGGGTTGAAGGACAAAGCTTCTTCTCTCCAAAAAGAATATGGGACATAGACTTAGATTTGTAAGGTTTTATCTGAATGAACCAGAAAACTATCTGTGGACAGATGAGACCAAAAACCTCACAGAATGTCAAGCACAGTGGTGGAGGGATAGTGCTTGGGGCTTGTTTAGCAGCCTCGGGACTAAGGAACCTTGCAGTCACTCTATCTCTAAACCAAATTATTCTAAATACAGCAGGGGATCCACAACAGAATGACTGAAAAAGATAAGTACTTTGGCCCAGTCAAAGTCCAGCCCCCAGCTTGGTTGAAACTATTGGGAGTTTTTGCTCTATTGACGGTGAAATGAGGATATTTATAACTTTCCCAATTTAAACGAGGTTTTGCACATCTATAAACATACAGAGGAAAATGCAGGCCATCCTGCGGAAGCTTACAAAGTGAGGCCATGTTTTAGAGTTTTTAGTTTGTGGTGAACCTCAGAGCCATGTGGTGAGTGAGCAGTGTCCAATGCATGAAAGGTTTGCAAAAGATGCAAGCACTAAAATAACATTAAAGAAAAGCAAGGGTAAGAAGTCAGGATTCCAGTTTTAACCAATACACACTGTTTTTAGTCTACAATTATATATGAGGAAGATGTTCTTTCACTGCATTTCGTTACTCTATTCACTCGTGTCCTATTTGTAAGTTTCCTTCACGTAATAGCTCTGAAAATAAAGATTAATTTAGGCTTCTTTTACAAAAGAAAAGGTTAACAAAACAGTCTTATTACAGGAGGTCAACTTTGCAATATGTGACAATAAAGCAAATATTTAGGTTTGTGTTTATAAAGTGGGCGGAGTCTAATATTTGACCCCGTACAATCTCTGCCAGTAGATGGAACATTTGAGTCTAAGTGATGGGCGGAGTGAAACACATGACTCCGCCCATATTTTGGGCTGCCCTAAAATCTAACATTGAGTCAGGGATACTTATTTCCTAATAGTTCTTCAATGTCGTGCTACATTAATCTTAAAGATAAGTATGTGCACCCAAATAACTCAAATTTGTTGATTTGATTTGGTTTTCGTTCCTATTGTCCTTTGGGCCATTTGATTAATAAAATATGACAACAGAATCTCTTGATCAACCAAAATAACTACATTTTATAGCTAAATGTTTTATTTGAAAACTAAATATTTAATTTGGAAACTAAATATTTAGCTTGTAAACTAAATATTTAATTTGGAGCTAAATATTTTAATTGTCAACTAAACATTTAGCTGGTAATCTAAATGTTTGATTTGTAAACTAAATATTTAGCTTGTAAACTAAATACTTAAATTGTCAACTAAACATTTAGCTGGTAAGCTAAATGTTTGATTTCTAAACTAAATATTTAGCTTGTAAACTAAATGTTTGATTTCTAAACTAAATATTTAGCTTGTAAACTAAATACTTAAATTGTCAACTAAACATTTAGCTGGTAAGCTGATTTCTAAACTAAATATTTAGCTTGTAAACTAAATATTTACTTTGTAAACTAAACATTTAGCTGGTAAGCTAAATGTTTGATTTCTAAGCTAAATATTTAGCTTGTAAACTAAATATTTACTTTGTAAACTAAACATTTTAATTTGGAGCCAAACATTTAATTTGTCAACTAAATATTCAGCTTGTAAGCTAAATGTTTGATTTGTAAACTAAATATTTAATTTGAAACAAAATATTTACTTTGTAAACTAAATATTTACTTTGTGAACTGAAATATTTAATTCGTAAACTAAACATTTGGCTTACAAAATAAATATTTAATTAATTAATTTAATTAATTTAGTAGCTAACTAAAATAACATATATTAGTCATTCAAAAATAAATTTTGACAAATTTATATAATGAATGACAAAAGGCAAACAGAAAGACTGCTTGGCTGATTTTCAGGGAGATCAGCACACGCATGGAGTTAGAGGGCAGATCTTCTCTTTGCTTCCCGAGCAGGCGACACCCCGGAGCTGCCCGACGGGTGAGAAACATTCAGTTTCTCCATATCCCTGTGTTATTAGGGGGCTATAATAGTGATTGTTATCATGTTTTGGTCAGGTTGAGCGGTCCAGGAAAAAGCTCCCTCTGCCCCCACCAGAGAATGGTGAAGGTGAGGGCTTGCTGAGCGTTGTGGCCATGTACGACTTCACTGCCAAGGAGGACACCGACCTCACTCTAAAACAGGTAGCAGGTCAAATCGAACACCTATTGTTTATTTTTCAGTGTTGTCATGTACTTTTTGATAAATTATGAAGAAAACATGTTATTAATCTCACTTTTAATTTTCTTTAAGTGTATATTATTATCTGAAAACTTAGTATTACACTGTATTCCTATTGGTTTTGGTTCCTATTGTCCTTTGGCCCATTTGACTAATTAAATATGACAACAGAATCTCTTGATCAACCAAAATAACTTTGAGCTTCTACTTATGGATATTTACTAGTCATTAAATCACATTTACTTAGTGTAGACTATAAGTAGATCACGGTAAACTGGTTTAAATGGTCAGTTGCAAAAGCCGATTTTAAATGCCCTGCTGGTGGGTACAAAGTAGGGTGTAAGAGTACACAGAACTCACAGTTGGGTACGTTTTTGGTACGCTTTAATCAAGAAAAACAAATACAAATGTACATATGACTTTCTTTTTACTTTGATCAGCATTAAACAAAGAACCCTTTTTTCCTGAATTGCTTCCTTTCAATTCCTGAAATTAAATTGATTATTTTTAATGTTCTATAACTTAAAAAATCTTGAAAGTACAGAAATGACTGGAGACTGGATTGGATTTCTTTTAAATAAATGAAATAGTACAAGCAGACATAGCCAGAGTAGAGAACAATATAACCACTTGAAAACAGTCATTGTTCATGTTTAGAAATGTTTAAATAGTAAAACATGCTTGAATCACTTTTGAGTTGTTTTGATATTTTGACAACCTAGACTTGCGTTTTATCCAAAATAAGGAATTTGGGCTGATTGGATGCTACTGGTAGCCATGTTGGACATCAGCTGGTTTTTCTCTAGTATCAGTGATGTTTACAATCAGCTTGACTTTGATTCAGGTGAGTCATTCAGTTCCGTGCAGATCGTGTTATGGACCTTATTGCTGCTGAAAGATGCTGACAAAGTTCAGGTTCGGTCCATCTTTCTTTTTCTACTGTAGCTGCATGAGAAACCATTAATGTTCCCAAATAGCAGAGTCTAGTGATAGCTGGGAGTTCTTTCTGTTTCGCGTTGCGCTGCGCTCTAAATTACACACATAAACATTCTGCATGTGTTCAGGTTGAAAACAGCAGTCATTCAGTTGGTACAGAGCCGTAGCAAAAAGTCCAAATACGAATACATTTACCGTTACACTCTTAGTACAAAGTGCATGGTTGGCAGTGAATGCGCCGTTTCATTTGGTATCCCAAAAAGTTGGGTATTCTAAAGGTAAGAGATACTGAAAGAGTGAACTGGCCAGCACCTATAAAGAAATGGGTTTTGATGCAGGTGTGAATCGTCACCAAATTGATGCATTGTCAGTACAACACCTACTGCAGTACTGCACACAATTACGTACCCAAAAAAACAAGTTCGCAAAACCAAAGGTACAAATTTTGGATATGTCGAAGGGGCGAGATGACGGGAACCCGTACACGCTGCAGACGAACCCGCAAATAAATGTTTTGATGCAAATGCTTTGTGTGTACAGGGAGAGGAGTACATTATCCTCCACAAGCAAGACCAGCTGTGGTGGAGAGCGGAGGACAAACACGGGTACGTCAAACCAAACCTGCAGAAATGTGTCCAGAGCCACCAGAGATTTATTTATGTTTTCCTTCCAAGAAGCTAAACTGTGTTTTAATCTCCTAAAGTGGTGTCAGTCAGCAGGTATTCTGGCTTTTAAAGTTTAGTTTCAGATAAAGAAACTGTTTAAAAAATGAAATTACAGAAGCAATCAGCTGCAAATGCTAATGTTTTGTATTGCTTTGCTCAGGAATAAAGGCTTCATCCCAAGTAACTATGTAACAGAGAAAAACAGAATCGAGGCAAACTCGTAAGTCTCAAGTTGTTTATTTTTACTCAGTTGAGTATTGCAGTAATAAAACACTTATATTGTTTTAATTTGTCCATCGTGAAGGTGGTACTGCAAGAACATCACCAGAACAGAAGCTGAACAGCTGCTGAAACAGCAGGTATTTATTCAACATCCTACATGAATATATTTAGTTTGCAAACTAAATATTTTGTTTGCAAACTATATATTCTGTTAGCAAGCTAAACTGACTAGCTACATATATAGCTTCGAAGTAAATATTTAACTCTGAGCTAAATATTTAGCTAAAATAAAAATTCACTTGCCGAGAAGCGGAAGTGGTCCATCTAAAAACTAGCTGGGACCCGCAAACCTCTGTGTAAACTCCTGCTGCTGGTGCATCACTGCTGCTGTACATCCATCGGTAAGCGTCTGTATTGCCGTTAAAACGGCTCATCCTACGTTTTAAGTTCAAATGTTGGACATGTCAGGACGAAAATAAACAATTATAAAGAGGTAACATTCAGTCTCGCCAGCAGTTTATATGGAGGTGTGCAAGACACAGCTTGTATTTTATTAATCCACATCTGCTTGCCGGAAAGTTAATTTACGTTTTAGCTTAATATTTAGCTCCAAGCCAAATGTTTAGTTCAAAGCTAAATATTTAGCTTGCCAACTACTAAGTATTTAGTTTAAAGTTCAAAGTTAAATATTTAGGTTATTGACTAAATATTTAGTTGACAAGCTAAACAAATAAATGTTTAGTTTGGAGCTAAATATTAAATTTTTAAACTAAATATTTAGTTTACAAAATAAACATTTAGATTGTTACCTAAATATTTAGTTGGGAGATAAACATTTAATTTGTAAGCTAAATATTTAGCTTGTAAACGAAATATATACTTTGTAAACTAAACATTTAATTTGGAGACAAACATTTAATTTGTCTACTAAATATTCAGCTTGAAAGCTAAATGTTTGATTTGTAAACTAAACATTTAGCTGGTAAGCTGGTAATCTAAACATTTTTATTTTGAAACTAAATATTTAATTTGTAAACTAAATATTTACTTTGGAGCCAAACATTTAATTTGTTAACTAAATATTTAATGTGAAAACCAAATATTTAGCTTGTAAACTAAATATTTAATTTGTCAACTAAACATTTAGCTAGTAAGCTAAATGTTTGATTTGTAAGCTAAATATTTAATGTGAAAACCAAATATTTAGCTTGTAAACTAAATATTTAATTTGGATCTAAATATTTAATTTGTCAACTAAACATTTAGCTAGTAAGCTAAATGTTTGATTTGTAAACTAAATATTTTTATTTGGAAACTAAATATTTACTTTGTAAACTGAAATATTTAATTTGTAAACTAAACATTTGGCTTGCAAAGTAAATATTTAATTTGTAACCTAAATATTTTGCTTATAAACTAAATAAATTACATATTTAGCAAGCTAACTAAATATTTAGTTTGAAACTGTGACATTTATAAATGAATAAAATAACATGGACGCAAATATGACTTTGAAAAATTAACCCTCGTGCATTTATCTTATGACAGGCTAAATAACCAAAATTCTTGCTTTTAACTTTTGTTCCATGTACCTTTACAAACAGCACCTTATAGAAATGACCTCCTGATGTAGGTTAAATTGGCCTTTTCACTATGGTGAGAATGATAAAGATATTGTACTTTTATTTCTGAGGATTCACTATTGTTTCCTTATATTTTCCAGGATAAAGAAGGTGGTTTTATTGTGCGGGAGTCCAGTAAACAAGGAACCTACACTGTTTCTGTTTATACAAAGATGTTGGGGTGAGTCACAAAGCTGGGGTGTGGATTTAAATACCTGACAGTCAAAAACATATTAACATCTAATGAAAATATTTATTAACCAAATTGTTTTTATTCTACAGTCCAACTGGAGATGTTAGACATTACCAGATAAAAATAACAGACACTGGACAGTTCTACTTAGCTGAAAAACACATCTTCAGCTCCATACCAGATGTTATACACTACCACGAACACAACGCAGCAGGTAGGTGGACGACCTGGTCAGGTGTACATGGACCAACACCAATGTTACATCTCATGCTTCTGCTCCAATCATATATGGGTTTGTAGGTCTTGTGACCCGGTTACGGTATGCTGTAGGACCCATGGGAAGGTGTGTCCCAACCACAGCAGGATTCAGCTCAGGTAAATACGCATACATGTTTATTTTAAACATACTTGCATCATTTAATAAAAACAAACAAAAAGGTGAATTGATGAATTATACAAAAGATAGCTTATTATTGTGAGTACAGAGTGAAGCGCTTTGTTAGTTTCCTGATCTACAATCAGTATTCAGAGACCGAACTAAAGAAGTTGACAACTCAAAGGGATTCCCATTGCTTTTAATAGCCCCTCTCTGTTTATCTTCTTTCCTCTGGTTGGTCACAAGTCTAATAATCCCCTACCTGAAACACACATTCATTTAAGAGGTTTGTAAGGGTCTTAGCAAGGTCTTCAGCCGGACCTTTTGACTTTCAACTATTTCAGGAAATAGTTTCACAAGATGGCTGCAGGGCGAGTGTCATAGTTCTTAGGTTTTTGTGTTTGAAGGTAGTTCTTTTCCTTATTCTGTTTAATCATCATTTTAATGTATTTGGTATCTATTTTATGGCACTTCCTTGTTTTATTGGTCAAATCAAATGTGTAAGCGAGTTAGTACCTGCTAGCCACCGAAGCTGCAACTACTAAGCGATAACCAACCATAGATGACTGCTTTGGATCTAAAAAAACATTTTCCGATAGCTAAAATTACTTGACTTACATTTGAATTGGAAATTCGCTCCCAAAGTTGCTGCTGCGGGCGAAAATACCGCGCTGTATTCTGGGAAATTTTTGACCGAGGTAAGGCATCAAGGAACCTCCCATGTATCCTCGGTCAGTTAGCTAAACAGCAGACAAACGGAGGACAGACGCCTCGGTAGCACATGAACATTGGCGGTCCCTGATGACGTGTCTCCTAGGCAACCGGGGCGGGACCAAGGCATCAAGGCGAGGTTCCTTGGCATTGAGAGACACCCAGACTTCCCTCTCCCCAGCCACTTGTTCCAGCTCCTCAGGAGGAATCCCAAGGCGTTCCCAGGCCAGCCGAGAAACATAGTCTCTCCAGCGTGTCCTGGATCTTCCCCTGGGTCTCCTCCCAGTGAGACGTGCCTGAAACACCTCACCAGGGAGGCGTCCAGGAGGCATCCTGACCAGATGCCCTAGCCACCTCAACTGACTCCTCTATGTGGAGAAGCAGCGGCTCTACTCTGAGCCCCCTCCGGATGACTGAGCTTCTCACCCTATCTCTAAGGGAGAGCCCAGACACTCTGCGGAGGAAACTCATTTCAGCCGCTTGTATCCGTGATCTTGTTCTTTCAGTCACCACCCAGAGTTCGTGACCATAGATGAGGGTAGGAACGTAGATCGACCAGTAAATCGAGAGCTTTGCCTTTCGGCTCAGCTCTCTCTTCACCACGGCGGACCGGTACCGCCTATCGATCTCCCACTCTATTTTTCCCTCATTTGTGAACAAGACCCCCCGGTATTTAAACTCCTGCACTTGGGGAAGGACCTCGTCCCCGACCCGGAGAAGGCACTCTACCCTTTTCCACCTCAAGATAACATCCAATCCTGCTATTATTCTTTTCTTACTGTATTTGACTCATTTTCTCTTCTTCTTCTTCTTCTTCTTCTTCTTCTTCCTCCTCAATGTTTTTCTTCCAGAGAAGTGGGAGATCAATCCCAGTGAGCTGACCCACATGAAGGAGCTGGGCAGTGGCCAGTTTGGAGTGGTGAGGCTCGGCAAGTGGAGGGACCAGCAGAAGGTGGCCATCAAGGCCATCAGAGAGGGAGCCATGTATGAGGAGGACTTCGTCGAGGAGGCCAAAGTCATGATGTAGGGGAGGAGAATCAGGACTGTAGACGGTAACCAGATGCACAGGATGTGCTTTCTGTAGCTTTCTGTAGCTTTCTGTGTGTCCCCCTCTCCAGGAGGCTGTGCCATCCCAAACTGGTTCAGCTGTACGGCGTTTGCCTCAAGCAGCGCCCCCTGCTGATCGTGGCTGAGTTCATGGATCACGGCTGCCTGCTGAACTACCTGCGGCAGAGGGGCGGGGCTCTGAAGGAGGCGTGGCTTCTGTCCATGTGTCAGGACGTCTGCGAGGGCATGGAGTACCTGGAAGCTCACAGCTTCATCCACAGAGACCTGGTGAGTGACTGCAGGGAGGCTTACTGGCTGTCATCTATGGATTAATCTATGGATTACACAGTACAAAAATTAACAGCAGTAATTTGGGTTATTTAGCCTGTCATAAGAGGGAAAAAATTGGGATTGTTTATTCTAAGTCATATTTGCATCCATGTTATCCTAGTGTCAAACTTCATATTTAGTTAGCAAGCTAAAAATTTTGCCAAAAATAAAACAAAAGCAGGATCCTGCGATATATATATAAACTGACGAGACTTAATGCCACCTCTTTATCATTGTTTATGACCAATATTTCAGCTCAAAAGTAGTTTACCGATGGATTTACAGCAGCAATGACGGCACCGTCAGGAGGAATTTATATGGAGGTTAACAAGACCCGGCTTTTATAGTAAATATAGTAAATTTGTATATTAGCTAAATATTTACCTCTAAGCTAAATGTTTAGCATGGTATCTAAAAAGTTATTTTGTAGGATAAACATTTAGTCTACAAGCTAAATATCTGTTCCTAAACTAAATATTAAGCTTTTCAAATAAACATTTATTCTATAAACTAAAGATTTAGTTTGTAGACTAAATATTTAGTTGACAAGCTAAATGTTTAGTTTTGAGTTAAATATTTAATTTGTAAACTAAATTTTTTATTTGGAGCTAAATCTTTCATTTTTAAAACCGTTTAATGTATTATTGCTGTCAAACAATTAAAAATGTTAATCTAATCAAAAGGAGCTGTGAATTAATTAGAATTAATCACAATTAATTAAAATTCTTAAATTTGACTGAAGAACTGCAATTTTCGGTGTAAATAAAAGACAAAACCGGATGTCGTTGCTCTTGTTTATTTTAAAGGAAATAGAAGAGAGATCCGTGGAACTTTTGTTTTGAACTCCACTATCACATTTACACATGGCCCTTTTAACCTATTTATCATTTTGCTAGTTGCTAAGGCAATCTAACTGGTTAACATTTTCTGAATGTAAAGCTGACCGTTTTTTTAGGGGTGTTACATCTTTCAATTTGGTTATAAAACGATTATTTTTGTTGCATATTGTTTACCATTTAGGTTTTTCCTTTATTCCTTCCATGGCTACTTTCTACTCTTACATCCATTCAGTTTCAATTGATGTGCTGTCTTTTATTTGAAGCCACAAATCAAATCAACACATGTCCAAAATACGCTTCATAATCATAATAATGCCTTCACACCAGCCCTGTTTAGTCCCCTTTAATCGAACTCGAGTTCGTTTGCCCACACCTAAACAGGGCTGGTGTGAATGCACCAATTTATTTGCCCAGAAAGTCCGGTTCGTTTGGGGAGGTGTGAATGCAGACCAAAGAAGCGAACTCTAGTCCCCCTAAAAACCCAGATCTAGGCTTGGTTGAAGTGAACTCTGGTGCGGTTAATTTGCATATGTGAATGCCAGGTGGACTGGGAACGCTCCAAAAGCAGGACTATAGCGCAGGGCATTCTAGGTAAATACAACAAAAACAACCCTGCAACAATGACTCATCCTGGTTCTCTGCTCATGCTGAGCCCGTTGCTGCAACGTATTTGTCCGGCACTTTTGGGAAAGACAACAGAGTGACCCTAAAACCACTAAAATCTGATGCAACTCCATGCTAGTTTACATTTCACGGAACAGGAAGCTTCGCTGTGTTCAGTGCTTCTTGGTGCAGCGCCCCCACAGGCGAGGAGGTGAACATGTTGCTCAAAGGGTTTAGTTTGTTTGACAAAGTGCAGTGTGAAAGCGAACCGCACCAGCTCCCCAATCGAACCGAGACCACCGGGCTATCAGGTGTGAATGCACCCTAAAATGTGATTTGATCTTACCCAACATTGTCATCAGTTGAAATGTATTGTTTCATTTTACTTGACAAATTTTTGTTTAGATTTGGTCGACTAAAATCCATCCATCCATCCATTTTCTTTACCCTTCCATGCTAGGCAGGGTTGGGGGGGAGGGGGGGGGCTGGTGCCTATCTCCAGCAGTCATGGGGCGAGAGGCGGGGTAAACCCTGGAAAGGTCGCTGGTCCATCGCGGGGCAACACACAGAGAGACATACAAGACACACTCATACCTAAGGGCAATGTAGAGAGACCAATCCACCTTCCCGGAGAGAACCCACGCATGCACAGGGAGAACATGCAGAAAGACCCCAGGCTGAGATTTGAACCCAGGACCTTCTTGCTGCAAGGCAACAGTGCTACCAACTGTGCAGCCCGTCGACTAAAATCTGAAGTCAGATTTAGGTGAAGCTTAGGTGAAACATTTACTTTGGATGGAAGGAATTCAAAGATATACTTTGCCAACTGATTTATTGTTGTTAATTGAGGCCCTTTTTTTATTTTGTATTCTCTTTTTCGATCAAGTCTTGAAAGTGGCGTTACAGCGGGAGCCCCACATATGGAGGCTTACAGTTCTTACCTGGTGTGTGACCCCCAACCTATGCCGTCTGTCTTCCCACCTTTTCCTTCGGCCCGTTTCATTTCCATACGACGTCCTTTGCTTCCTGCTGCTCAAGGAAAAATTTATCTTGTTATCCTGTCTTTATGCATGACTTCAGTTAGACCTACCAATAGTTTTGTCTTGTTTTTTACTCAGTTTTGTTATAATTATTGTGTGTTGCATTACAAAAGGTTGTTGATGATTAACTTTGACAAAAGCTTTGCAGTAACACAATGAACATGTCTCTGACAAATCAACTAGATACAAACAAGTCATGACCATTTTCATTAATTCAGGAAACTGAACAAATCTTTGAATTATCCCTAATTTCTGTTTAACTTACATTCAGGCTGCCAGACTTTAATGTTTTGTTTTATCTGTAGTAGATAATGAACATCATTTCATATAAATCCTGATTAGTTGGTTCAACAGTCGAAGAACCAAAAGCAGACCTCTGTCATTTAAAAATGACCCCACACTCTTAAATGAATGAACCTTTAATCATTGTTATTGCATTGGGTGGCTGAAAATCAGTTTAACCGCTATAATATATTTGGTTCCTATTGGAAACAGTTCTAAGTCTGTGTTTAATGTAGGAAGATTATGGGCGATGGATCATCTTTCTTTCCTCTATTTAAGTTCAACTCTGTGAAAAAACATGGCGATGGATTAAAGTTACATGAGACGGTGTTTTCATAAACGGTTCTAATGCTTTTAATACTAGAGTTGTTTTAAGACGGTAGAAGTCTGGTTTGGTTCTTGTACTAGGTGTTAGCCTCACCCACTGGGTCCATCTAATCTGGATTATACAAAATTGACACCAACACATGTAAGATATTAACTGCTTCTAACTTCTTTATAGATCCTCACCTTAAAAAGAGGTAAAATTTCAGTTTAATGTCTGATTAAATATCTGATTAAACTCTCATTGTGTTGGTTTATTCTCTTTTACTCAGGCAGCCAGGAACTGTCTGATTAACGAGAACAACGTGGTGAAAGTCAGCGACTTTGGGATGACCAGGTACACAAAATGGTTCATAATGATAAAATATAAAGTAACAAGGACGGATGGATGGATGTTTGGTTGGTTGGTTGGATGGATGGACGGACGGACGGACGGATGGATGGATGGATGGATGGATGGACAGACGAATGGACGGACGGACGGATGGATGGATGGACAGACGAACGGATGGATGGACAGACGGATGGATGGATGGATGGATGGATGGATGGATGGATGGATGGATGGATGGATCTATGGATGGACAAACGGACGGACGGATGAATGGATGGACAGACGGATGGATGGATGGATGGATGGATGGATGGATGGATGGATGGATGGATGGATGGATGGATGGATGGACAGGCAAGTGGATGGATGGATGGACACAACTGGGGGACGGACGGATGGACAAGTGGATTGATGGATGGATGGATAAAACAATGGATGGATGGATGGATGGATGGATGGATGGATGGATGGATGGATGGACGGATGGACGGACAAGTGGATTGATGGATGGATGGATGGATGGATGGATGGATGGATGGATGGACGGACGGATGGACGGACAAGTGGATTGATGGATGGATGGCTGAATGGATGGATAAATGGATAAAACAATGGATGGACGGATGGATGGATGGATTGATAAAACAATGGATGGACGGACAGATGAATGGATGGATGGATGGATGGATGGATGGATGGATGGATGGATGGATGGATGGATGGATGGATGGACGGACGGATGGACGGACGGATGGATGGATGGACAAGTGGATGGATGGATGTGTAAATTAACTTTATTTAAATTAGTCACCCTTTTTATGTATATTGCTTGTGATGTTATAAAGTATCAGTACTTATTTAAAGGAACAGTGGGGCAGGATTTGTAAATAAAATAAACATTCATGTCCAATTTTTTAATGCTGTTGGGTGATGAAGCGTTGTAAATCAAAAAGAATGAACCCACCCACGTATCGCTCCATTTTCTTACACTGGCTGTGTGCTGCAAAATGTGCTGCAGTTCGGGGCCCGAATTTCCCGCGCTGTCCTACGGATGTGACTTCAATTGACACGGCTTGCGCGTTCTCGACAGCTTTAAAAGAGGAAGAAAAATGGTCGCAGACCTCCATTGATTTAATTGTGAGAATGGATTCTTCTCTTCTGCAACTGGGAAACGACCAAGGACGACTCACAGCCCACTAAAAAGTGGCACTTAGAAAAAGAAGTATGTCACTGTGAAGAGGTGTGTTTTTTGTGAAGCATTTGTGCGGCTGGCTGCAGTTACTTGCAGCGCCGACCGCGTCGCTCGTGAGTTTCGTTTCTTCATTCTGCCCCATGCTCCTTTAATGTTTTTCGTTGTACTGTTGAATCCTTCTGATCAGAAACAAATAAACTTCTCCTAAATATTTAGATTTGATAAGTTCTAAAAATGTAAATCTCTCTCTGGAAGAGAAACATCCTGAACTATGAGCTTCTCTTTTTAAAATGGCTGCAGATACGTTCTGGACAACCAGTACACCAGCTCCAGTGGCGCCAAGTTCCCAGTAAAGTGGTCTCCCCCCGAGGTTCTCCACTACAGTAAATACAGCAACAAGTCGGACGTCTGGTCCTTCGGTGAGAGACCTTAAAGACTCTAGAAGCAGCAGCTGATCGCTGTGTGGTTTTAACATCAGGGGTTAACGACGTCTCTCTGCTCAGGTGTGGTGATGTGGGAGATCTTCTCAGAGGGTCGAACGCCGTTTGAGAACCGCTCCAACTTGGAAGTGGTGAACGACATCACCAAAGGGATCCGGCTGTACAGACCGCACCGCGCCTCCCAGGAGCTGTACACCATCATGTACCGCTGCTGGCACGAGGTACCGAGGCACACATTTACCCCCTAACGAACAAAACTGGTTTCATAAAAGTCCGATTTCTTTACAATCTGTAGGAGCAGGACAGAAAGAAAAGTAGGTTTTCTTTACTAGCCACTTTCATTGCCGTGGATTGATCGTCTCACACCACCACAGTTTGCAGCTGTAACCAGTGGGCTGCTGGTCATTTCATCCCTTTTCCATGTGGTACCTTTACACTTTTGGTCATTTCCTGCCTGACATTTTCCTCATCTACTGTAAATCTCTAGATCTTGAGCTGAACGCAAAACGACCAAAAGATGTGGCATTAAAATTCAAGCCCAGGATTCCCTACACGTTTTCCACGAAAAACAAAAATCCCAAACTCAACTCCTCAGTTCTCAAATTTTCAGACCTTTGTGTTCATTTTAAAATATAAAACACAAAAGTTCACTTTGTTATTTATGGGAGGTAGTTTTTAGACTTGTAGTCAAGACCACCTAAACTGAGACCAAGACACTACCAAGACCAGAGGGTATTGAGACCAAGACAAGACCAAGTCAAGACCAAGACCAAGTCAAGACCAAGACCGATACCAAGTTGAGACAAGAGAAAAAAAAACAGACTAGTGTTGAAGCTACGCAATAACTTGTATGAACAGCAGCTTACTAGGGTTCAGCCACAGTTTACATTCAATACATATTAGACGTATTACTTCAACTACAGGCAATATAGAGAGAGACCATGTCATGTGTGTGACTGAGCTCACTGTAAATGTTTTTGCAGGCTAGGTGAGATCAACTATCTGTAACAATTGTATGATGGCTGTTACTGTACTAGACTTGTAGTCAAGAACCGCCTAAACTGAGACCAAGACAAGACCAAGACTAGAGGGTATCGAGACTAAGACCAAGACCAAGACCAGAGGGTATCAAGACCAAGACCAGAGGGTATCGAGATCAAGACAAGACCAAGACCAGAGGGTATCAAGAGCAAGACCAGAGTGTATCAAGATCAAGACAAGACCAAGACCAGAGTGTATCGAGATCAAGACAAGACCAAGACCAGAGTGTATCGAGATCAAGACCAAGACCAGAGTGTATCGAGATCAAGACCAAGACCAGAGTGTATCGAGATCAAGAATAAGACCAGAGTGTATCGAGATCAAGACAAGACCAAGACCAGAGGGTATCAAGACCAAGACAAGACCAAGACCAGAGTGTATCGAGATCAAGACCAGAGGGTATCAAGACCAAGACTAGACCAAGACCAGAGTGTCTCAAGATCAAGACCAAGACAAGACCAGAGGGTATCAAGACCAAGACCAGAGTGTATCGAGATCAAGACAAGACCAAGACCAGAGGGTATCAAGACCAAGACCAAGACTAAGACCAGAGGGTATCAAGACCAAGACCAAGACCAGAGTGTCTCAAGATCAAGACCAAGACCAAGACCAGAGGGTATCAAGACCAAGACCAGAGTGTATCGAGATCAAGACAAGACCAAGACCAGAGGGTATCAAGACCAAGACAAGACCAAGACCAGAGTGTATCGAGATCAAGACCAAGACTAAGACCAGAGGGTATCAAGACCAAGACCAAGACCAGAGTGTATCGAGATCAAGACCAAGACCAAGACCAGAGTGTATCGAGATCAAGACCAAGACCAGAGTGTATCGAGATCAAGACAAGACCAAGACCGTCAAGGCCGTGACAAGACCGAGACCACGTAAAAGTGGTCTCGAGACATACATCACTAGTAGTTTATACAGCAAACAGGGTAGGAAGAAAGGTATGACAACAAGGACATATAAAAAAGGGAAGCAGAAAGGACACAAAGAAAAGAGGAAGGACATGAGGGAATGAGGAAGAAGGGAAGGAAGGAAAGTAAAAAGTAAAGAAGCAAAAAAAAAAAGGAAGACTGTTAGGAAGGAAACAACAATTTAAAGAACGGGATAGGGAATAAAGTCTATAAATAAAAATATTTTTTCCATACTAATCCATGTCATGTGACATGAGTAGAAAAGTAATAACTCCTCTGACCGGTTTAATTTCATTACAATAAATATATCTGATAATCAGACATTTGTACTGACATCCTCTTCTCCCCCTTTTTTCTTCTTGTTGTTATAGAAAGCTCAGGGTCGGCCTTCGTTCTCGGAGATCCTGGAGGAAATCAGAAAACTGGCAGAAAATCCAGAAAATCCAGATTAACCCAAAGACTCTTTTGCCTCTGAATATAAAACTGTTCTTTAAACTCCTACGTACTGATAAAACTTGTTTTATTGTTGTAAATATATATATATATATATATATATATATATATATATATATATATATATATATATATATATACATATGCATGTATGTATATATATATATATGCATGTATGTATATATATATATATGCATGTATGTATATATATATATATGCATGTATGTATATATATATATATATATGCATGTATGTATATATATATATATATATATGCATGTATGTATGTATGTATGTATGTATATATGCATGTATGTATGTATGTATGTATGTATGTATATATACACACACATATATATATATATGTGTGTGTGTGTATAAAAAAATATGTTTCCTTTGCCAGAGCTTTAAATCATTTATTTATTGTTGAAATATACAGTAAGACCAACAAGAGTTTTATACCGATTCCTCTGTATGTGAAGTCGGTTTTATACATATGAAGCTTCTGTTTATATTAATGTACAGACAGTAAAGTACAAACTAGCAGCAAAACTGTGAATGATGTGTTTGTAAAGCATGAATGATTGAATAAATGGTGACTTGGAGTATTTGTGCTGTGAAATTCTCCATTTTCTGGTTACATAACCTTACAAAGTTAATTTATATGTAGATTATTAATTTTTAAGAAGAGAATTGTAAAAAAAAAAAAAAAAGGAGGTCTGCGTTTTGGTCCAGTATAGCCATGGCTGGGTTTCAAATTCAAAAATACTTTAATGATCCCAGAGGCAAATTAAGTGTCAGTGTAGCTCATATAATTAATTCTTTAAGGAGTTGTTGCAGATGATGATGGCTGTGGGCAGGAAAGATTTCCTGTAGTAGTCTGTGTTGCAGCGAAACTAAAGAAGCCTCCGACTGAAGACACTGTTGTTGCAGGATAGTCTCGTGAAGAGGATGCTCAGGGTTGTCCATAATTTTTATATGATTTAATGAAGAATCCTTTTTGCATCATCATCTCCAGATGTTCCACAGTCGTCCCCAGAACAGAACCAGAACGTTCTTCATCAGGTTGTTTAGCCTTTTTAAGTCCCTGGATCTGATGTTTCTGATGTTTGGTCTTGCCAAAGTAATAATTACACCTGGGGGGGGACATTTTCTTATAAACCAAACGGGGCCCCAGTAGAAATAGTTTGAGAACCACTGGTTTAATTGTTTTGCCATCTCCACCAGTTTCATTCAGAGATGGGGACTCGAGTTCGACTTAAGTCGCACACACAGTGACTTCAGATTTGAATTGAGACTCGTCCTCGAAAGACTTCAGACTCGACTCGGACTCGAGCTGCAGGACTCGTGAACAATGTTTACTTTTAGCAAACAATGGATGAGCTCGCTGTTACTCCCCTCCCTCCTTTACCTATAACCTGCCCACGTCAGTGTTTCCCACGCACCATGCTCAGGTAGGGGAGACGACTCACCCAGACACGAATCTGTGGCGGCGCGCCTCAGATTAAACTCCGACCCAAAAAAATAAAAATCAACACCGACCGTCACATATTGCATTTCGTTTTTCCTTTTTACGCTATTTAAAACACGCAGCGTGTTCCTTGCTCTCTCTTGGTCTCTCTGTCACACACATGCACACAGCCCCGCCCCTCCGTGCACAGCACCTGTGTCTGGATCACCTGTGGAGGCGTGGCCTATTTGGTGCAGAGAAGACGGCTGGCGAAAACTTGGTATCTCGTGAACACTTCTAACACACAATCACAGATTAAAAAGGGCTTTAAAATATTTTATATTCTGAATACAATAGTTTCAGTGTGTTGATGTTACTGTAGGCCCCAACCCTTAGCAAACAAGCGATTGCGTCTTCTTTAGAAAGTTAACTATAGTCGCAAGTTTGCGGTACAATATAGGGTGTTAAAATTAATGTAATACAGTATGTGTAACCAATTATTAACTTTTTTAACTTATTAACCTTTAGGAATTAAGATATCCCTTTAGGAATCCTTGGTCTGTACTGTACTATGTGTTCATGCTACAAGCCAAAAGACAGATATTAACTTAAGAGTAAAGCATTCTTGGTCTTTTGGTCATGTTGCAAAACTAATTATATATTCAAATCAAAGCTGATACTGTATGCTAATAGATAAATGAGTCATAATAACATATTATGTGCTTTGAATTCCTTATATTTAGCTATGCAGTGTTGGATGGGTCGCTGTAGGTGATGATGCAACACTTATAACCGGAGACTTAATATGATAAAGAGACTTGAGACTCGACTTGGACTCTAGCTCAGAGACTGCGGAAAATCTGGAGATGATAATGCAAAGAAGGATTCTTCATAAAATCAAAAAAATGATTGACAACCTTGAGCATCCTCTTCATGAGACTGTCATACAAAAACAGAGCGTCTTCAGTCGGAGGCTTCTTCAGTTTCGCTGCAACACAGACCGCTACAGGAAATCCTTCCTACCCACAGCCATCATCATCTACAACAACTCCTTAAAGAATTAATTAAATGAGCTATACCAACACTTAATTTGCCTCTGGGATCAATAAAGTATTTTTGAATTTGAATTGTGAGCATCTCTGGTTTCAATTAACGCAGACATTAGAATTATCTTTGGTCAGCACTGCCATCTGCTGGACAAATAGGAGAACACTGTCTTTTTTGAGGGTTTTTTTTACAAGCACGTGGATGGATCATGGGATAGATTTATGGATAGGCTATTTGTGACCTCTTGTTTGACTAAAAAAATTCTGGCACCTTTTCCCACGTGGAATTTTCTAATTTAACAGAATTTTAGTTCTATATAAAAAAATGTATCATTAAAATAAAACAAGCAGACTAGCCTTGGAAAGACAAAAGGGTTGAGAGGGATTCGCTAAAAAGGGCAAGTATATAAACTATGTTTTTAAGCAGCTAAATCGGACCAGAACTTGGTGTTTCGTATATGTCTTTGCTATTAGTTGTGAGGATAAACTGAAAGGTACTTTTTATATTTGTTGAATTAGGAAAAGTGCCTTAAAGTTGTTTAATTTATCGAGTTTTCCACATTTCAACACCTCCTATGGCGGCGGGCGCAGGAAGATGTTTTGTTTTTGTTTTTTCTTTTTTTTTCTTTCTTGGCTACGTCACCAACTGCAGGGCGGCGGGGAGCGTTGCCGTGGCAACGCGTCAGGTGAAACACACACACGCAGCTGCGTACGCGGCCGTGTTCTCTGGTGGCCTCGACACGTTTCCCACACACGGGCGGAGACACCGACACTCCGGGGTTTGCGTTGATGGAACAGATTAAAGCGACAAACAGAGATCAACCTCTGAGGTCGGTGACGTGGTGAATTAGTTTGTTTATTTGTTCTGTTCTGGTCCACAGAACCATCCTCATGGTTCCGTTTGCAGAACTTCATTATGTAGGTTAATTTCTTTAGGATAAATTGTCACCTATTTAGTCCTGTTTTATAGCTCTATTGTCTAAATAACCTTTTTCAAAAATTGTTTTATATATATATATATATAATATATATATTTACATTAAATGCATAAAAAAGCTCTAATTATTCGTGAGAAATTTTGTAGTGATGTTGATTTAATACAAGTTAGTAATGCAAGAGTAGTCAAAAGCTTTTCTTTCTCTTATTATTTTGTTGTTGAAACATTAGTTTAATTTATTTTCTAGAATTAGTTCAACAATCAAAAGTACCGGTAATAATTACTATGCAGCATCAGAGCCAGGGACTTAAAAAGGCTAAACAACCTGATAAAGAAGGTTCTGGTTCTGTTCTTGGGACAACTGTGGAAAATCTGGAGATGATGATGCAAAGAAGGATTCTTCATAAAATCAAGAACATTATGGACAACCCTGAGCATCTTCTTCATGAGACTGTCACACAACAACAGAGCGTCTTCAGTCGGAGGCTTCTTCAGTTTCGCTGCAATACAGACCGCTACAGGAAATCCTTCCTGCCCACAGCCATCATCATCTACAACAACTCCTTAAAGAATTAATTAAATGAGCTATACCAACACTTAATTTCCCTCTGGGATCAATAAAGTATTTTTGAATTTTGAATTGAATTGAAGAAATGGTTTAAATGGCCTTTATTTGTATAGCGCTTTACACCGTTCACACAACTCAATTCAATTCAAAAATACTTTATTGATCCCAAAGGGAAATTAAGTAGAAAGATTATTATTATTATTATTAAATTATTATATTATGTATACACATTAATGCTAATTTAGTAATATATATATATATATAATATTATATTATTATGTACAAGAAGCCTCGTACATAATAATAAATCTACATTAACATTCACCATTATCAATGATCAATGCAGTATTTTCTTTACTTCTGAAATTACCACCATTAACACGGACTGTGGTAGTAATTTTCATAGATTTTATTGAAATGAAAATAAATTGGCTTTGACTATTGATGTATGAATAATCCAAATTTAAATATTTTTTTGTTTTGTTAAGTGTCTGCCATGTCTTGACTCACTGGCTCTAGAGTCTCTGGAGTTTGGAAAACTTTATGCTTCAATAAGTCATAGGTCAGCGTTAGGTGACATATCTCTGAACGTAGTTGTGTTAATGAACTAAAGACGAGTGAAACAGCAACTATCTGTTTGGATGATCTTCAGAATGTCTGCAGCATTATTTATCAAGGCGAATGTGTATGTATAGTACACTTTCAGAAACACGGCAATTCAATGTGCTTTACACGATTGTGGGGGGGGGGGAGGGGTAAAATCAACAATAAAAGAACAACGTAAAAAACACAACATCGAAGACATGAGGAACGTTAAAACACATGACATTCCCACTATTATTGATCAATTAATCAAAGGCAGCTCTAAACAGGTGGGTATTTAGATTTGATTTAAAAGAACTCCGTGTTTCAGCAGCTTTGCAGTCATCTGGAAGTTTGTTTAAGACTGCATTAAACCACAAAAAGAAAGTCCTGTTACTTTTAAGAAGGATATCCTAAAATAAGGAGTGAAACATGGGTTTTTGCAAGGTGCTGAAATCAAATATATTTAGAAAATGTTTGATATTTTTATTTATTGTGATAAGAAAGAGCCACTAAATCCAATAACTTGAAAGATTATATTCCGTCCTTTCAGAATAAGAGTCTGATGGAGCGATACGAGTCTCTGGGTCCGGTCGGGGAAGGCAGTTATGGCACCGTGCTCAAGTGCCGTCACCGAGACTCCGGTCGCCTCGTCGCCATCAAGAAATTCATGGACTCAGACGACGATAAGACGGTGAAGAAGATCGCCCTCAGGGAAATCAAGCTGCTCAGGGTACCCGTCGATCAGCCCATCAACCAACCAATCAGTCAGTCCGTCAATGAATAACTAAGCATAATTCTGCATGAGCCTGAAACCTGAGTGCTGCTGAAACACGAAGGTGATCAGCCAACCACAAGACGGACAACTCAGGCTCAAATTCTCACATTTGTTCTTCAGGTCACCACCAGACGAAGCACGGATAATGAGCTGTTATTTTGAGTTGATTGTGCTAACAATGCATGACCCCATTAAGAAAACATTTGTCTGGAAACCGTGACGGTCAACATGTTGTCTATAATCATCTTAGATCATCTAAAATTCTCTGCTCTCTTTTAAACCTTGCAGCAACTTCGTCATGACAATCTGGTGAATCTCCTGGAGGTGTGGAAGCGTCGTCGTCGCTGGTATCTGGTGTTTGAGTTTGTGGACCGGACGCTTCTGGATGAACTGGAGCAGAACTCAAGCGGGTTGGACCTCAACACCTGTCGGCAGTACTTATTCCAGATCCTTAGAGCTGCCAACTTTTGTCATCAGCAAAATGTAGGGAATACTTCTTTTTAACATGACCAAACACGGGCGTCAAACGTCATTAAAGTTACTGCACAGGTTCAGAAGTCCAGACCAATGTTCCGGGTCAAGACTCTCAGCTTTAAAGTTACAAATGTGTTGCCGTTGATGTGCTGGTGTATGGAAAATTCTACCCCCTCCATTCTAGGTCATCCACCGTGACATCAAACCTGAGAACATCCTCATCTCTCAGGAGGGTGTGGTCAAACTGTGTGACTTTGGTTTCGCCCGAACCATTGCATCGCCCTCTGCAGGTGGCGTATATACCGACTACGTAGCAACTCGTTGGTACAGAGCTCCTGAACTGCTCGTAGGGGACATCAAGTACGGCAAGTAGGTGTTTCTGGACCGCTCTGAGGTTGCCCGATGGATGTTACTAATAGCAAACAATAACTGGTTTATGTGGTTGTGTGTGTAGACCGGTAGACGTTTGGGCCCTGGGTTGTCTGTTAATAGAGATGCTAACTGCCCAACCTCTGTTTCCCGGAGACTCCGATCTTGACCAGATATACCACATTGTTAGGTGTTTTGGTAAGTGCTCACAGGAACCTCATCAAATACTGCTTTTTCTTCGCCTTCTGAATGAATTCTTCTTGGCTCCAGGTAACTTGACGGCTCATCACCAGGAGTTATTTTACAGAAATCCCATCTTTTCTGGAGTTAAACTGCCTGAATGTTCAAAAACAGACCCACTGCAGGAACGCTTCCCCACAGTTCCACCAACTGCCCTTGATCTGGCGCAGGTATTTCACAGTTTGGTTATCAGTTACAGTACCTCTAAAGACAGTTCAGGAGAGTAGTCTAATCCGTGAAGTCTCTCCAAATCCTGACTTTAGGCCCAAAAAACATTTCTAATCCTACTCTTACTGCTTAGCCAGTAAAATAATGTCAAAAACATAGGAAGTTTAGATTTCACTGTAAAAACTCAACAGCACTTCAGCCAGTCATCATGTATGTTCATCCTTGCTCAGTATGAGGGATTGCTGAGGGATTGCTGTGTTTGGAGTCTGCATCAACAGGGCGGAACTGCCAGTCAATGACTCCATGCAATCTGCTGGGATTCCATACATAGGAAACTAGCTAAACCTTTAAACTGAATGGAATGTTTGTATTGAAATGACTTTTGCTTGTAAATTCAATTTAAAATTCAATTCAATTCAAAAATACTTTATTGATCCCAGAGGGAAATTAAGTGTTGCTATAGCTCATATAATTAATTCTTGCCCCTTGAGATGACATCTGTTGTGAATTGGCGCTATATAAATAAACTGAATCGAATTGAATTGAATGTATGCGTGAGCCCCAAATGGATATTAACCTACTCAGGCTGGATCAGTACTAAGTGAGACTAGGCCCACACTTTGATTCTTGTATACTTTCACTAAATACAACATATATCACCAATAATAGCTAGAAACGCTGTGTGGGGGATTGTTGGGTCTCAAATAGATATTAGAAAATACGTCACTAGGGGTCTTCACAAGGTCTCGGCACATAGGATTTCACGATATTAAATCATTATAATACTTCTCGTTGAGGTGGCTGCAATCTCGCGAGCACTATCCAGTTGTGGTCAGCATGGCTTCACCTAAAGAAGTTGGTATTTAAGATGCACCAACAATTCTTTTATCATTTCAATCATTTGAATGGCGGCATTTCGACCTTCCACTAGGAATGATAAAAGGTGACAACCAAGAGACAAGCAACATGTGAGCACTGCAAGTAGTTTAGACGCTGAAGGATGCAGAAAAAATAGCTATAGCAACCGAGAGCTGGACATCTAGGGGTACGTTGAGCTACGCCACAATCACAACGCATGCTATCAGTAGCGATTGGGAAATGATACAGGACTGCTGTCTGTGGGTTAGTTTAGGATTCAATATTGCCTTGCAATGTTTTTTGTGTTTTTTATAATTGTTTTGATATCTATCTATCTATCTATCTATCTATCTATCTATCTATCTATCTATCTATCTATCTATCTATCTATCTATCTATCTATCTATCTATCTATCTATCTATCTATCTATCTATCTATCTATCTATCTATCTATCTATCTACCTACCTACCTACCTACCTACCTACCTACCTACCTACCTACCTACCTACCTACCTACCTACCTACCTACCTACCTACCTACCTACCTACCTACCTACCTACCTACCTACCTACCTACCTACCTACCTACCTACCTACCTACCTATCTATCTATCTATCTATCTATCTATCTATCTATCTATCTATCTATCTATCTATCTATCTATCTATCTATCTATCTATCTATCTATCTATCTATCTATCTATCTATCTATCTATCTATCTATCTATCTATCTATCTATCTATCTCATTATTGTAAACACAGTATACAGTCCATAGAATGCCAATGCTCTTAGCCAATTTACCTCCAAAAAAATTGATGTGTGGTTTCCAGCAGATTTTGTGGACTGAAGGGGAAAATCACACCAAGGAATTTAATTTCAATTACCCTTTCAATATGTGCATCATCAATGCTTATCTTTATTTCTGTACTTGCCTTATATTTATATAGTAATATAAATTTGGTTTGATCTAAGTTTAATCGTAGTTTGTTTTTATCACACCACTTTTTTATTTTGTGTCACCTCCAAAACCTGCTGCAAATCAATCCCAGAACAAAGAACACTAGTGTCATCTGCAAATAAAACACATTTCAAAACATTTGATACTTTACATCCATCCATCCATTTTCTTCCGCTTATCCGGGGTCGGGTCGCGGGGGCAGCAGCTTAAGCAAGGAGACCCCGACTTCCCTCTCCCCAGCCACTTGTTCCAGCTCCTCGGGAGGAATCCCAAGGCGCTCCCAGGCCAGCCGAGAAACATAGTCCCTCCAGCGTGTCCTGGGTCTTCCACTGGGCCTCCTCCCGGTGGGAGGTGCCCGGAACACCTCACCAGAACTGACCAGATGCCCAACCCACCTTAACTGACTCCTCTCGATGTGGAGGAGCAACGGCTCTACTCTGAGCCCCCCCTGGATGACTGAGCTTCTCACCCTATCTCTAAGGGAGAGCCCAGACACTCTACGGAGGAAACTCATTTCAGCCGCTTGTATCCGTGATCTCGTTCTTTCGGTCTCCACCCAGAGTTCGTGACCATAGATGAGGGTAGGAACGTAGATCGACCGGTAACTCGATAGCTTCGCCTTTCGGTTAAGCTCTTTCTTCACCATGACAGACCGGTACAGCGCCCGCATAACTGGAGATGCCCCACCAATCCGTCTATCAATCTCCCCCAGATACTTAAACTCCTCCACTTGGGGAAGGACCCCATCCCCGACCCGGAGAAGGCACCCCACCCTTTTCCGGCTCAAGACCATGGCCTCGGATTTTAAGGTGCTGATTCTCATCCCAGCCACTTTACACTCGGCTGCGACCCGCTCCAGCGAAAGCTGCAGATCACGTTCCGATGAAGCCAACAGGACCACATCATCTGCAAAAAGCAGAGACCCGATCCTGAGGCCACCAAAACGTATCCCCTCAACACCTTGGCTGCGCCTAGAAATCCCGTCCATAAACGTTATGAACAGGATCGGTGACAAAGGGAAACCTTGGCGGAGTCCAACTCTCACTGGAAACAAGCCCGACTTACTGCCGGCAATGCGAACCAAACTCTGGCACCGGTCGTACAGGGACCTAACAGCCCGTATCAAGGGGCCCAGTACCCCATACTCCCGGAGCACCCCACACAGGGCCCCCCGAGGGACACGGTCGAACGCCTTCTCCAAGTCCACAAAACACATGTAGACCGGTTGGGCGAACTCCCACGCACCCTCTAGGACCCTGCTGAGGGTGTAGAGCTGGTCCAGTGTTCCATGACCTTTACAAACATCATTAATATACATTATAAAAAAATTGGACCAAAAATCGATCCTTGATGCACTCCACATGACATACTGTTGATTAATTTGTACAAACTGTTGTCTGTAGCTTAAGTAGCTCTTCAACCAGTCCAGTACAACACCTCTGAAACCATATTTTTCCAACTTTCTTAACAGAAAGTCATAATTTACAGTATCAAATGCTTTTCTTAGATTTAAAAACACTCCAAGTGTATAATCCTCACTGTCAATGGATTCAGTTATTTCTCCCACTAAGTCAATTAATGACAGAGGCAGGTATCGTTACACCCATTTACAAGTAATAGACGTGTGAACAACCCCATCTGGGACACATCATTCAACCCATCTCCTCATCTTATAGGCTCTGTATGTAAATGTTGGCTGGGTCGAAGGTTTAAGAACAAGACAAGGGGCAGAAAAAAATAATGAATTCAGTAAGAGTTGTATTCCTTTTTGCCATTGTTTTGAGTCACCACATCATTTGTACTTTTGCTTGTTGCTTAGAGCTGTCTAGAAATGGACCCAAAAAGACGAGCTCAGTGTTCAGACCTGTTAGAACATCTTCTCTTCACTCAAGACTCTTTCAACATCAGGTATAGTTTTTGTGTCTTAGCTTTCCCTCGTGAGATAAGTCGGAAACGCTAGAGTTTGTCTTACATATATTCAAAAACCTCTGCCTCTTTCTTTGTATCTGCACAGATTTTTGGATGAGCTGAACACTAAAATCCAAAAAGACCACAGAGAAAACTCTACCCTTCCCAAAATACCCAAAACCTCACTGCAAGAAAAAGAAAAAGGAGATGATAAAAACTGCAGAAGCAAAGACAAGAAACAACAGGAAGAAACTGAGGATAAAGTAAACAAGGAAAAGATGGAGAAAGCCAAGGGAAAACAATTGTCCAAGCTGTCTAAATCTATTCATACCACAACTGAATCGTTTATGACCAAACAACCCAAGTCATTTGGCAACAAGGGTATTTATCACACAGAGCAGTTTTCAGTGAAACCAGAAAAAACAACTGGTTCAGAGTTAAAGGAGTTTGAGGTTTTAAAGTCAACTAAAATCTGCATCTCTGACTCATCAGATGTTACTAAGAAAGCTGTAAGTTTAAAGAAGAAAAGCTCATTAGCAACAAAACCGAAACATGAACAGGATATGTCTCCAGATCCAAGGAAAGGCCACCTTCACAAAGCAAAAGACATAGACTATAGCAACCCTGACACTGACAAAACAATGATGGTAATCAGGGATTCGTCTAATTCAGAGACAAGCAAAGAGGTTGTGAGGAGCTTAAGCAACCTTAGCTTAAAAGTTTCTAAATTGTCTAAAATGTCCATCACTGATGGTCAAAGTTTAAATCTATCTCCAAAAACAGTTTTGGAAAGTGTAGCACCTACATGTCCTCCACTATCCTCAACAATGCTTGATGTCACAAAATCAGGAAAGACAAGTTTGGCATCAAAGTTTCAGTTCGACATATTTGAAGATGATGCAATGCAAGACACCTCTGAATGGCCAAAAGCTCAAGCCAAAAACCCCAGGAAATCCCAACCTATCTCAACTAGTGGCCGACACGGTCACAACACCTCCTTCAGTCCTTCAAGGGCTGTTGTTGATCTTTACAAACAGTCATTTTTGGCTGTCACGGAAGCCAGTGGTGTCCACAACCCTTCTGCCCTACCTCAAGGAATCTCACATTCAAAAACAACCTGCACTGCAAAGACTCCTTCGAAAGACATGGAACCTACAGAAGACCAGGATCTGAGGAAGTATCACAGATACCTGAGGCTGAATCCAATGACAGAAACTCCTACAAAAGCTATTCAATCGTCTCAAGTTTTAGATGGAGATCCTGAATCATCAGAGCCTTACTTTCCAAGTCGGCAAAGCAACATGATCGCTGCAGAAGAAAGATTTACCTCAACCCCTATGCCGGATGAAAATCTATCAATAGAAAACGCTCTGACAGGGTCCGCGGAAGACAGCCTAGAGGATTTAGTCTGTTCTGTGTCCATTTATGCACCAGCTAATGCTTTAATAAATACAATCTTAAAACCTCCTGAAAGATCAGCTAATGAAAAAAGGAACAATAGCAGTCAAGAATTGAAATTCGATTCAAAATCCTTGAACATTTCTCATTATAGTCAGAACCTAACAACACCTTTTACTGACCATGTGCGGTCCTTGGTGAACCCCAAGACTCAAAAAATTACATTTACTCCTGATACAAGGAAGATATGCAACAAAGTAGAAGGAAACAGCGCAAATATGTCCAAAGATTTGACTTCAGTCATGTCTGTAGACCTCAAAGTTTTGACGAGGAGCCTCATCCTTCATGAAAAAGACTCTGATGAATTTGATTGCAGTGTACTCCGATCCTGTACACCTTCTCCTCCTCCAACAGCTTCTACCAATCGTCTTCATTGGCCTCCATCTTCCAAAACCCTTACCCCTTCCATCGCTGTCTCCAGTGCCAACCGGCCTGCTGCCAGTGACCACTTTCTCCAGGGAGCAGGTGTTCATACCTGGACCAACGGTCTTTGGTACTTCTCAGTTTACTTGCCTTTGAAATTCTGCCTTAACTCAGACCGATTTACCTCTACAAGCTAGATTTGTTTGATATTATGACTGTATTTAAATATGCAATTCCTGTCTCAGGAACGTCGGAAATCTTTGTCCAACAGATAAAACCATAAATCTAAATTTGCTACTTGGAGAAAATCAATGCAAAAGTTTGGAGTTTAAAAACAAGAAAGGTTGCAGGTTTCAGTCATTGTATCTAAAACAATCCTGCAGCTCACAATGAGCAAACCAGACATCGGATAGAGGGAAACAAGTGGGAAGCATTAAGGCAACTATGAATTTTGGTGTAATCCTTTACACGCGTTTTTATGTGTCACTAAACTGAGTCATGGTTGGGTTTCGGACTCTTGATTCCCATACAGTTCTGTGGGAATATGCCCCACGTTGGGCGCCAAATATGGAAAAAATAACGCCTCTTTAACAAAGATGAGACTGATGTCCTTCAGGCGTTTTTAGGATTTAATAATGTGTTTATACACCTTTTTATATGTCACTAAACTGTAATTCTAGGTCTTTGCAACTGTTTTCTTACACTACATTTATTTATTATATTTTTGTCACCTGCTATTTTTGGTTTTCATTGATATGAAATTAACATTTCAAATCAAATATTAGCTGGTATTACATTGTATAAATGTTGCCCTGCCTGATTAAAGCTAGTTAACTCTTCCTGACCTCATTGTTAAACTTCAGACTGAACTTCTTTGTTCCTTTAAGTGCGCCTAGGTTAGCATTCTGTATGACAGGATTCATTCATGGTTGGGTTTCGGATTCTTGATTCCCTTACAGTGTTATGGGAATATTACCCACTTTGGGCGCCAAATATGGAAAAAAATAACGCCTCTTTAACAAAGATGAGACCGATGTCCTTCAGGCGTGTTTAGGATTTAATAATGTGCTGATCAGACACGGAGGAATAGCGTACACAGAACGTTTGCATAAGCTGGGCTGCTCCCCCACAGCTAAACTCTTACTATACAGTATGGAGTAATCCAATTTTTCTTCTCAGTACGTCCCCTTCAGTCTTGTCCCACTCCTACAGGAACTGGTCCATGCCACTAATAGTAAAATATGGGGTAGTCCTCCAAGGCCAGAACGTACCGTAGATATCGGCTGCTCTGACGTCCATCAGCCTGTGATCTAACACATACAGTGGCTTGCAAAAGTATTCGGCCCCCTTGAACTTTTCCACATTTTGTCACATTACAGCCACAAACATGAATCAAGTTGATTGGAATTCCACGTGAAAGACCAATACAAAGTGGTGTACACGTGAGAAGTGGAACGAAAATCATACATGATTCCAAAAATTTTTTGCAAATCAATAACTGAAAAGTGGGGTGTGCGCAATTATTCAGCCCCCTGAGTCAATACTTTGTAGAACCACCTTTTGCTGCAATTCCAGCTGCCAGTCTTTTAGGGTATGTCTCTACCAGCTTTGCACATCTAGAGACTGAAATTCTTGCCCATTCTTCTTTGCAAAACAGCTCCAGCTCAGTCAGATTAGATGGACAGCGTTTGTGAACAGCAGCTTTCAGATCTTGCCACAGATTCTGGATTGGATTTAGATATGGACTTTGACTGGGCCATTCTAACACATGGATATGTTTTGTTTTCAACCATTCCATTGTTGCCCTGGCTTTATGTTTAGGGTCGTTGTCCTGTTGGAAGGTGAACCTCCGCCCCAGTCTCAAGTCTTTTGCAGACTCCAAGAGGTTTTCTTCCAAGATTGCCCTGTATTTGGCTCCATCCATCTTCCCATCAACTCTGACCAGCTTCCCTGTCCCTGCTGAAGAGAAGAACCCCCAGAGCATGATGCTGCCACCACCATATTTGACAGTGGGGATGGTGTGTTCAGAGTGATGTGCAGTGTTAGTTTTCCGCCACACATAGCGTTTTGCATTTTGGTCTCATCTGACCAGAGCACCTTCTTCCACATGTTTGCTGTGTCCCCCACATGGCTTGTGGCAAACTGCAAACGGGACTTCTTATGGTTTTCTTTTAACAATGGCTTTCTTCTTGCCACTCTTCCATTAAGGCCAACTTTGTGCAGTGCACGACTAATACTTGTCCTATGGACAGATTCCTCCACCTGAGCTGTAGATCTCTGCAGCTCGTCCAGAGTCACCATGGGCCTCTTGGCTGCATTTCTGATCAGCGCTCTCCTTGTTCGCCCTGTGAGTTTAGGTGGACGGCCTTGTCTTGGTAGGGTTACAGTTGTGCCATACTCCTTCCATTTCTGAATGATTGCTTGAACAGCGCTCTGTGGGTTGTTCAAGGCTTGGGAAATCTTTTTGTAGCCTAAGCCTGCTTTAAATTTCTCAATAACTTTATCCCTGACCTGTCTGGTGTGTTCTTTGGACTTCATGGTGTTGTTGCTCCCAACATTCTCTTAGACAACCTCTGAGGCCGTCACAGGGCAGCTGTATTTGTACTGACATTAGATTACACACAGGTGCACTCTATTTAGTCATTAGCACTCATCAGGCAATGTCTATGGGCAACTGACTGCACTCAGACCAAAGGGGGCTGAATAATTACACACACCCCACTTTTCAGTTATTTATTTGTAAAAAATGTTTGGAATCATGTATGATTTTCGTTCCACTTCTCACGTGTACACCACTTTGTATTGGTCTTTTACGTGGAATTCCAATAAAACTGATTCATGTTTGTGGCTGTAATGTGACAAAATGTGGAAAACTTCAAGGGGGCCAAATACTTTTACAAGCCACTGTATCTTTCCATTACCTCACGTTGTTGTCTTTAGCCTGACATCGTTCCATTCCTGTAAACACTGTTGTCATCCAGTATGAGAAATCCAGTCACTAATATATTACTTCCACAACAACAGTCCAGTGAGGGTCTAGTAGCGATATTTCACACGACTTATAGCTTACTGTTCCTTTTGTATGTTGCAGGAGTTTAGACAAGCCGAGGCATTATGGTGGCATTCAAGGTCGACAGGACCAACAGTTTGGACTGAACCACGCTACAAGGTCCTTCACCTTACAGGTAATCATTTAAACGGGTGTCGTTCTTGTTCACAGCAGAATACAATATAGATCATGATTCACTCTTTCTGTCTCTTCAGGCATCAGAAAACAGCTTTGTAAGTGAAAGGGCTAAAAACAGTGTCCATTTTCCTGATGTAAGAAGCCCAGTGCTGCCGGAGCTCAGTGGAAAAGAAGGTACGAACGAGTTATTTACAAAATATTTAGTTACACAGTGTCAAAAGACAAATAATTATCCTTTTCACTGTCTGACTTTAAATCAGGCTGAACTCGTTCAGTCATTTTAGATTGCAAAAATTATTGCGATTTACTAAAATCAGGAAGAACGAGAGATTTTTTAACCACTTTCTTCAAGGCTAGAAGTTTACAAACACTAGGGTTACTATGTCTTCAAGCAAGTAATGTCATGGCTTGTAAGCTTCTGGAGGGTTAATGTACATAACATTTGTGTTAAACTGATGCATATCGTGATGTCTGGAGGTGACATGTTCATCTGTTCAGTCATATGCACGATTAAATAAAATCGAGCTGTTAAGCCATAATGACCATCGTTACATTTTGAGTAAAAACTGGGAAGTTTGCAAGCTTGAGAACACTATCGCAACTGTGAACTATTGAAGCAATATCTGAAAACATCTGGCATAAACTTAAAGCTTGTCACTTCATGACAACAAAGTCAATATTTTTGAGAGTTTGTCACAAAGTCCTGATCTCACAGTCTGCAGAGTTTATTAATGTGGGTGAGCAAGGCAGCCCACTAACCTAACCAGTTCTATCAGGAGAAATGGGCCAAAATTCCAGCAAATTGTCGTGTGAAACTTTAGAAAGGGATGACCAGAATGCTTGACTGAACTCATATAGTTTAGAGGCAATTATACTATCGAAATACATCCACATGTTTAATTTCAAAGAAAGTAAAAGTCTCCTATTATTATTATTGGCAAATGCAAATAAATGTGAAACTTTTGTGTTAATTCCAACTGATCTACAGCTGGAGAGGTTTTCTCTGATTTATTGTCAGACAGAGAAAAAGATAAAGGTTATCAGTATTTTCAAACAGTATGTGTAAACATCTGGTTTATTCTGTACATATACTCAAATTGATTACGTTTTCAGTTTTGTATACATTGGTTAAAATACAAGAATAGTAATACTACATAATATTTAAAAACGTAAATAAACACTGATGCAAATATAAAAAGTCAAAATGTGTCTTAGAGACAAACTATTGTAATTGAAGCTTAATTAGATAAAAGTTTTGTTAGGGTTTTGGAAAGGTGCAAAATTCACATTACCGCCTTTCATTGAACATAGCCAGTAACAAAACAAAATGTTTAATGTCTTCTCAGCCAAACAGAACAAAGGCGCTGCCAATGAGCAGAGGACAGAAAAGACTCCAGTCTCGCCATCAGAAGGACAATATGGACAAAACTTCAACACAAATACACCAAAACAGTCGGAGTAAAAGGAGTAAAGTTTTTTTTAAAAATATTTAATCTTGGTAAAGTAAACACTGCTGGGCTACATTACAAATATTGTCCTTACGTACTTGAAATGCGTTTATTTTGCTAAACTTTGCTAATGTGAGCAAATTAATACTGTAGCTATTTTTCCTAACCAAACAAACCTTTAATGATCTACATAGAGCTTTAGACAACCCTTGAATAATTAAAACTGTTAATGGATGATTTATTTAGCTATATTCATGGTAAAGCACTACACATGGAACTGCAAGCGTTTCCCCCAAAAAATCAACATTAAATAAGCTGTTTTGGGTCACATGTACTAAACCATGAAATTTATTCTATAAATATTTTAAAAATCCAACCCATAAAACAAACTTACTACAGCAGGTTGGTTCACTGACAACTTCCCATCTGGTTTCTGTATTTAGCATCAATTTTAAATGACTCGTGGTTCAATTCACGACTCATCACTTGAGTCCTCTGAGGTAACGGCACCAATTTTCCAAACTGCCATTGACTCCTCGCTACTGGACATCACATCGAGGCCTCTCATTGGCTGAGAACCTGCCAAACGCCCTCTGCTATTGGCCAGAAGGGAGTGGAGGAGTTCAAGAAAATTATTGGTGTTGTGGTTTCTTATTGGTCCTCCAGCAGCAGGCCGTGTCCTGATTGGTGCTTTGGTTACTGGCTTCCTCTGTGACGATTGGACCACTGGCCTTTTGGTTATGATGACCATCTGCTGTGAAGTTTTACAAATGAAAAAAGTTTACTCTTGTAACATTGACTTAACACAGACATTCAAACTATTACTATTGATGCAGAGTATTTATTTATTACAGAAAGGATCAGACTTATGAGGGCTAGGCTGCCTAAAACTGGGTAAAGTTGTTGTAGTTGTTTTTTTCCCCCTAAAGTAATGATTCAACCTCATGATCCAGTTTTGTGATTATATCCAGGCTGAATGCAAAATGGCCATTTTATGGAGACAGACATCTTTAAAACAGACTAAACAATATTATTCAATAGTTCAATGTAAGGTACGATGTTAGATGCATCAACGGTTGGCAATTTCCCTTTAATGGCGACCATCTTGAATTCATTGATGATGGACAACAACTGATTTTGGTGGCATTGACAATGTGTACATAGTAATAAATGGAAATGTGTCTTTGGCTACTGATCCAAGATGGCACCTAAAAGACGTACAGATCCACTGAATTCACACATTGTGGGAAAATAAAGGTTATTTATAATCTTTTAGAGTAGTATTTATTAGGGGTGGGAATCTTTTACCATCTCACGATTCAATTCGATTCAGATTCTTGAGGCCACGATTTGATTCAAATCGATTTTCCATTCAAAACGATTTGATTTTATTCATAATGTTTTATAATCTGGTTTCTGATCATGATCTACTCTCATCTGCTTTGCTATATAGAATGACAAACGGAGACATTAAAGTGTCTTTGTCACATTTATTAAGTTAAATTCTCAGGGAAGTGCCTTTTATCAAAAACATTGTCTGGTTCTCAATTGCTACTCATTAGTAGCTAGCTATAAAATAAAGTGGTTCTACATAATACAAAATGGTTTAAAATAGATACATTTCCCAGGAAAGTTGCAGTTTACCACAAATATCATGTAGAACACAAACAGTGAAGACAAAAAAACATCTATATTTCTCAGTCAGACTCAGTAACTTAAAGAAAAACAAGTTATGAAAATAAAGTGCTTCTTTCAAAATGAAAAGTAGTGCCCCTAAGCTACTTGTCTCTGAAATGTTCATGACAGCGTCTCTTGCAACAATAAAACTGTAAACTGCGCAACTGATTATATGATTTTCAACAAATCATTAAAAAAAAACTGGACATGAACCGTCCCATATTGGCTAGTTACAAAAATGGAGGCGAACAGCCAGTTTATTTTATTAATTAATTAAATTGATTCTTGGACATTTCAGATCAATTCTCAATTGTTGCAAATGAGAATCTAGATTCTTCTGTGAAACGATTTTTTGGCACACCCCTAGTATTTATACAGTTTGCTATCAAGATATTGTGATATCAAGCTCTTACAGGAAGACATGTAGAACTCCTCTAAGAGTGTTGATACTGGACAGTGTGTGGAGGGTTTCTGTCGTCATCTCCTTACCTGCCTGGTGACGGGCCTGGTTGTTGCCTTGGTCGTTGTTGGACTGGTGTTAGATCCCGTGTCGACAATCTTGCAGGTGTCATCAACAGCTGAACCGTCAATCTCTGGAAGCTCAAATCCATACAAAAAAGGGGAAGACTGAGCTGGAGAAGAGAAGTTAGAGCTATGTTGGTTTCTTCATTCACCAAAAATGTGATAAAAGCAGCTGATAACATGGATCCACGGTCTGCATCTCTTCTGTTTCGCATTTAGTTATCTCTTTGTCAACCATCTTTACATCATCAGATAGAGCTTTGGCCTGTTTGTTTGTCTAATGAAATCCTGAGAAACGAACGAAACCTCTTTACGGATGGAAGGAAGGAAGGAAGGAAGGAAGGAAGGAAGGAAGGAAGGAAGGAAGGAAGGAAGGAAGGAAGGAAGGAAGGAAGGAAGGAAGGAAGGAAGGAAGGAAGGAAGGAAGGAAGGAAGGAAGGAAGGAAGGAAGGAAGTTGAGAAAGAAGGATGAAAAGATGTTGAGAAGGAAGGAAGGAAGTAAAGATGTTGAGAAGGAAGGATGAGAGGATGTTGAGAAGGAAGGATGAGAGGATGTTGAGAAGGATGTCGAAATGGAATGAAGGATGAAAGGATGTTGACAAGGAAGGAAGGAAGGATGTTGAGAAGGAAGGATGAGAGGATGTTGAGAAGAACGGATAAAAGGATGTTGAGAAGGAAGGAAAGATGAAAGGATGTTAAGAAGGAAGAAAAGGTGAAAGGATGTTGACAAGAAAGGAAGGATGGGAGGATGTTGAGATGAGAGGATGTTGAGAAGGAAGGATGAAAGGATGTTGAGAAGGAAGGATGAAAGGATGTTGAGAAGGAAGGATGAGAGGATGTTGAGAAGAATGGAAAGATGAAAGGATATTAAGAAGGAAGAAAAGGTGAAAGGATGTTGACAAGAAAGGAAGGATGGGAGGATGTTGAGAAGGAAGTGTGGTGGAAAATTGTTATGCAATTAGGAATTAAGTGTATATTCTCTGTTTAGTGAATGCATCTAAGGTAAGAGGACAAGCTTATTGTTCCAGCTTAATGTTATGAGAAAGATATATGTGTCAGGTCACCAGAGAGACAGACGCCGGGGCAGTAAGATAACAGTCTGGCCTTCGGATGAGCTGCTTTATGCGTTGATATAAGACTCGCATGAAGCAGTTCTCTGGAGGCGGGGCGTGAAGGTTGGAGAAGACATCTACAGAGATAAACAATGATTGCTGAATACTATTTAAGCGGTTGGTTAGAAAGGTTGGTGAGGGTGATGCACGAGTAACTCTGTCTCCTCCGTGTCTGGCCAGATATGTTTGAATTAAATACTTAAACGCCTTCTTGGACTCAAGTCTTCTTTATAATGGAAACCCTGAGATACTATTTTTTGCCATTACACTTGGCGCCCAACGCAGCCTCAGCGAACAGAATGGACCGGCAGGGATGGGGTCAAGGGAGTTGCTAGCGTCCTGGGAAATTTTCTCCCAGCCTCTTACCTCCAGTAGCTGTTTGGGAGATGGAGGCCTTGAAGCGTCTCTGTCGGCCCGGCTGTCGCCTGAGACAGAACCTGGTAAGACTGAGTCCTTTAAATAAATAGTGATAACAGAATTTTATTTGCACTCTCAGGAGGTGAAATATTTGCTAGCGGTTTCGTGTTTATTTACTTACACGCGGTAGATTGATTGATTACTTAATCTAATATATATACTTATATATAATTGTATGGGTAATTATTTAATCAAGGTTAAAGAAAGTATCGGGTTTTTGCTCCGGGTTTTACCTGGGAGCACGGCAGTTGGACAAGTAGTCAATTAATTAAATTGATTGATTATTTTCCGACCAGGGTTTTTTTAAGCTTTTTTTTTATCAGCTTGCAAGGCGCTAATGTAAACAATCGCGAGACTTAAAAAATAACAAGACTTTGCTGTGAGCAGCAACAGTAAAACAACATTGTTTAGGCTATAATTTGAAAACAACTAAAAAATAAAACTTTAGGTTTCTGCTGGGTAACATTAAAATAAAGATGACTGGTCCTTAGGCTACTTAGGTCTTAAATAAATGGAAAAATGATAAATACTAATCTTATCTGGGGAATATTCAAGCGTCAGAGCAGTTAGTGGGCCTTATTATAAATTTTGCTTGGAAAATTACTGAATTGATCTCAAGCTGTGAAGTATTCTGTGTCTCCTTCCAGGATAAGGGGGCAAGAGGTCAGGAAAGGTTTGATCCTAGAAATCTATCGGTTTTGTCACACTCTGGTGGGTAAACACAGCAAGTTATATAAGTGGGTCTTAATATTAGGCACCTGATTTTGTAAAAAAAGGGAAGTCGTCTCACTATTTTAAGTAAATATTAATATACCTGAAATGTTTTTTAGGGTCCATCAAGTATAACAACACAGTGGTCCTGTGAGTTTGGAATTTTGCTTATGACAACCAATGCAAGTTTCAATTTCAACCGAACCAGAATGCAAATCAGGCTGGTTCTCATTCTTTTTTGCCTTTTTTCTAGAATGGACTGACCACTTTGTCCACAGGGGAGGAGTCATGTTCGAGGTTCGACCCAAAAAGGTATGGACAAGTGGCTTGGGAGGTTACCTGTGCGTACCTGAGTTTGGGGGCTGCTTATATATTTTGGCTTATTTGGGGCTATGGTGAAGGGAATTCAAATTCTTACATTTTCTCTTAGACCTTACAAGGGAGGCTCAGAAGTGTGATCCCTGTAGCTGCAAAAACACTCTGGGGACCCGTTTTCTTTAAAATAGTAATAATGAAACGTAATGAGAACATGAAATGTTGGAATTTAATTGCTTGTTTCCAAATGAATGAGCATACTGAATTACTGATGTTGGACACTGTTCAGCCAATTGTTTTACTTTCTTGTAGTAAAAGCAAATCCAACAAAATGTAATTGTTCGTCAACAGTGACGTATCACTTTTCAAATTAAGAAAGCAAATAAAATATAATCACTTGGTGTTTATGGGTAAAAATCTAATCCTGAACTATAGATTTCACAGTTAGTTTTGTTGCAGCTCTCTTGGCTTTTATCAAAGTCTAAATTATTTGAGGCCTGTTGTGAGAATTTTTCTGCGTAGCATTTTTTATAAAAGAAGATTTGAATGGCTTAATGTGGAAAAAATATATTGATCATGTTAAAGCTTAAGTCTCTGTGTTGACTTAGATATGCATTGTTATGTTGAACCAACGTGTGAGATGTGTCTGCATGCTGACTGAAGGACGTGGGAACCACTCCATTATCTGCACTCTGACCCAGAGCGTCTGAGTGGTGTCTTACTAACGAGGTTAAAGTTATTCTATCTTACTGAAGACAGACACCCTATCTATGAAGGAGGAGTCTAAGTTTTATTCATTTCTATACAGTAAGATGTTAAGATGTGGGTGCAGGTCAGTTACTGCCATGCTGTATGTGCTAAACACCGTGTTGATCAACAAGCCAAATTGAAGCTCTTGAACTAAGAAGGAATCCTTTCTCGTCATTGTTAAATATTATTTCCATAATAGGCTTTTTAATGCATTTGACATGCATTTAGTATCAGTGGTTTGCTCAGGATCTCAGGATTATAAATATGTTATCGCTCTATCTGAAAAACTAAACGCAACAGATCTAGGAAACTGCAATCTTAACATCAAGTGATCTTGGATAAAAATGGATCAAATAAAACAGAAAATATTCCAATTTAAAGCATAATGAATGATGGATTATTATTATGATCTATATTGGTGCATATGAGTCAGATTTAATGTTTAAACTAAACTATATTATCTTGAAAACTTGCTGTAGTTTTAATGGTGATAATATAATAATGATTAATTATCTAAACGTGACTCAGTGATTTACAGGAGAATAAATTCCTACATCAGTTTTGAAAACATATTTGCTGGAACATATTTCCAACAATCATTAATAATGATATTTATTCTGCAAGGTGCAAATATGAATAAAAATTATTTAGTCTATTTGATTTATTACGTGAATTTTTTCAAAGCAATCCTTCAAATTAATGTGAGAGATGGAAATTACATTTACCTCATCAATCTAATATTTGAGTATTTTCTAACCTGAATCCATATTAATTTTATAGCCTATTAAATGGGTGAGCTGTACTCAGTGAGTTACAGCGGGGGGAAATAATGCACAAAGGTAAATGGTAATATAACATTTGAACTATTGTAACTGATTAAAACTGGTTTGACCTAAAACTATAACACTCTGTGTTCATGAGATAAGGGGCGGCCGCGTTTGGCCCGGGAACCTTAGCTTGGAAACGTTCTTTTAAGATTCTATGAGAAACGATGCAATTCAGCAATAAACTAGATAAATGATGGTTTCTATGTTTAACTAATACTTTTGATAAAACGTAGCCTACTCCGCAGTAAATAGAAATAACACGGAAAACACACCGTTAAAATCGGATATATATTGAAAACCAACTCCAGTTAATACAGATGCGAGTGGCAGTATGAAAGTATTTCAGTCTTTTGAGTAATTTACAGAAAACGAATAGAAAACAACGCGGGTAAAAACTCTAAGGTTAATCTTAGCCAGCGAGTTATTAACTACAATGTGGTAAAAATGATCTGAAATAAAGTCCGTTGCAGGTTTAATGTGATTCTCTTGTTGCTAATAAGCTAATTGAGCCACAAACTTCTTTCTTACAACCGATGTGCCGCGATTCTCTGGTTGTAAACAATCACAGATCCTGACACTGATGAAGCGTTAATAGCTCTGCGGCTGGAATTCTAAAATAGGAACTTGAACACTTGTTTTGATGAAAAGTTTAGTCTTGAGTTTTCAGTTGCTTCCTGGATGTTAACGAGTCCGGGTTAGTCAAACTGTTTGTTTTTTGTGAAAAACCACTTCCTGTTTCAAACATGAGCTTTCCAAATTAAAATATGGTAATTCTTAACTTCATGAATCATTCTTTTATTTTCCCAAGAAGGGGAACTTCTGCTGCACCGGCAGCAAAGTGACAGATAATGGAAGCATTTAGATCATAGACCGTATATAAGTTTAGATTCACACAAAGGAGGTAGAAATCATAAAGCAAACTTAGGATTAGAACATTAAATGATAAAGAATAAAGCTTTAGTCATACCTCAACCAAAAATAACTTTTACTTAATGATAGTAATGTTTAATAAAACTGTTAAATAATAATGACACATTTGGGATACACTAGGCTACCTGTTGCAGTGGTATATGTGAAAATTATGCATTTAGTGCAATCTTTAAGCCAACAGGTGTGACCTACACACACAGTGGGGTTTAACTTGGTTTCTATTTTTTAAAATTTAGTTTACTTCATCAAGACAAATGATGATTAAAAATAGATTCAGAATTTCGGTCACTGTTCTAAAGACGGGACAAATGTGGAAAATATTCAGTTTACACCTGTGTGCATTATATGCTATAGATCGCATAAAAACAGGGTGTCAGAATAATAAATTTGAGACCGACTGTCAAACCGCAGTAAATTCTATTCAGTTGCAACACTTTTTGATGTTTGAGGGGGTTTTTGTGTGTTCCTTTTAATAAAAGACTAAATGAGACAGGAGTAACAAGGCTAACTTTAAAATATAAGCAGTCTAAAGTACTGAGTAGAGGTAAAAGTGGGCAAATAGATAATTACTTCGGTAAAGTATAAAGTATAACTCAAGTCCTACACACAAACTGCAATGAAGAAAAGTTTCTTTCTTAAGCAAGAGTATCAGGTACAGGTAAAATGGTTACTTGACATCGTTGTTATTAAAATAGAAGTGGCATACTCAAATCTGAATGTGCAACTGAGTTAGATAAATTGAATTAGAGATGTGTTACAGTTGTACAGGCTTTAAAATTGTGCATTTAGAATAAACGTATTATTTTTTTCAAGGAGTTAACAGAGAATAAACTGTAAGAAACAGAAGAGCAAATAACAGCAGCAGAGATATTAATTAGGTAAATAAACTGTGTCCTGAGTAAAACAATTTTAACTAAGGTGGTTGCAAAGATAATCCTTATTGTAACATCAATTAGATTATGGAAAAGCAGGGTCTGAAGAAGTTGTCTAATTCAATTCAAAATACTTTATTGATCCCAGAGGGAAATTAAGTGTTGTTGTAGCTAATGCAAGTAGGACTAAAATTCTTAAATACATTAGGTAACTATGTGGTGAAATTATTAATTTTTGGTTTTGCAAGGCAATTTTGTTTGTATAGCACACTTTCAACAACAAGGTAATTCAAATATAAGAACCTAATTGCAAACCTAAATGATTGGGATATGATCATCTGGGGGTTGAAGCTGCCTCAGCAGCGACAGCATCAGGATACACAGGTTCTGAGGTTATGTCTTATGCATGACCTTTAACCTACTATGTTTCTTTTCTTGACACTTGAGAAGCAGTTGAAGTTATTGTTTCCTTGTTTCTTGATTTTTAAGGCATGTGCAAGACGCCTTAAAAAAAGGGGGGAATTGGATTTGATAGTAATTGGAACAGATTTTTAAGGGATTATGAAGAGAATTGTAACTTGCAAGTAATTGAGTTTCTTGTGAATCATAACGCTGTCATAAATTAATGAGGGTTTTTACTACCTGGACTTGACATCTGACTTCATATTCCATTTCGGTTCGGGTTCAGACTTGTAGTACATATTGTGTCTGGGAACTTTACAAAGTTTTAATTTGATCTGAAAACCTTCTTTACTTCTTGCTGGGAGTAGTTGATTCTTGGGATTTTTTACTCTCACAAGTTGGAATGGTTGGTTGTCTTTTTCTTGGCATGGATTTAGTAAAGATTGATTTGGAGACATTTACCTTAATTGTAATCTAGCTTCAGTTGATGAGGTTTGGCTCATTAACCAGGTTGTGAGTTGTTTAGAATTGCTTTTGCACACAGTTGCATCAGGTTGATCTGAAACCATACTCAGAGGGTGTGGGTTCCACTCTTTTGTGAATTGGCTCACCTATGTTTGAACATCAATGCTCTAATACCTAATTAGCTCAGCTCCCAAGGGTCACATTGGGAGGTTCTCACTGAAGGACCTTCAGAGGGGTGACCACTCTCTCCTTTCCGGAGAAGGACTGATCGGTGGCTACGGGTCACTGGATGCTGGCGGAGGCTGACTTCATGGCAACAGACAACAAACAGCGCAAGGGAAGAGTATACATTTCAACACCTAGTGTTGATGTAATACCCTCTGAAGTGTACTGGAAGATGCTACATAATTTCTCCTTTGTTCTGTGTTTTATATAGAACATCCTGACCGATGACGAGACCTGTGGATGGCCGCCTCTGGGGCGAGGGGCTGTTGAGATGACATTTTGCCCACAAGAAAATGGCGTAAGAAGACCCCGTGGGTTTTCGGTCTCAATGCACAGGAGTCTCAGCAAAGTCATCTGGAAGGATCTAATATTTGTCACTGTGAGCTAATTCCATGGCCAAGCATGTCTCATGTCTGATTGTAATTTGTGTTTTGAACAATGTCTTTTTTTTTGATCAACCTACCAACCTTTTAGGGAGATTTGTGATAGCACTTTAAAATTTTCCTTTATATGGTATTATTTAGGGTTAATAAAAGCGGGGAATTGTGGTGGAAAATTGTTATGCAATTCGGAATTAAGTGTATATTCTCTGTTTAGTGAATCCATCTAGGGTAAAATGACAAGCTTATTGTTCCAGCTTAATGTTATGAGAAAGATATATGTGTCAGGTCACCAGAGAGACAGACGCCGGGGCAGTAAGATAACAGTCTGGCCTTCGGATGTGCTGCTTTATGCGTTGATATGACTCGCATGAAGCAGTTACTCTGGAGGCGGGGCGTGAAGGTTGGAGAAGACATCTACAGAGATAAACAATGATTGCTGAATACTATTTAAGCGGTTGGTTAGAAAGGTTGGTTAGGGTGATGCACGAGTAACTCTGTCTCCTCCATGTCTGGCCAGATATGTTTGAATTAAATACTTAAACGCCTTCTTGGACTCAAGTCTTCTTTATAATGGAAACCCTGAGATACTATTTTTTGCCATTACAGAAGGATGAAAGGATGTTGAGAACGAAGGATGAAAGGATGTTGAGAAGGAAGGATGAAAGGATGTTGAGAAGGAAGGATGAGAGGATGTTGAGAAGGAAGGTTGAGAGGATGTTGAAAAGGAAGGAAGGATGAAAAGATGATAAGAAGGAAGGAAGGCTGAGAGGATGTTGAGAAGGAAGGAAGGATGAAAGGATGTTGAGAAGGATGAAAGGATGTTGAGAAGGAAGGATGAGAGGATGTTGAGAAGAACAGATAAAAGGATGTTGAGAAGGAAGGAATATTGAAAGGATGTTAAGAAGGAAGAAAAGGTGAAAGGATGTTGAGAATAAAGGAAGGATGGGAGGATGTTGAGAAGGAAGGATGAGAGGATGTTGAGAAGGAAGGATGAAAGGATGTCGAGAACGAAGGATGAAAGGATGTTGAGAAGGAAGGAAGAAAGGATGTTGAGAAGGAAGGATGAGAGGATGTTGAGAAGGAAAGTTGAGAGGATGTTGAAAAGGAAGGAAGGATGAAAGGATGATGAGAAGGAAGGAAGAATGAGAGGATGTTGAGAAGGAAGGAAGGATGAGAGGATGTTGAAAAGGAAGGAAGGATGAAAGGATGATGAGAAGGACGGAATGTTGAGAGGATGTTTAGAAGGAAGGAAGGATGAAAGGATGTTGAGAAGGAAGGAAGGATGAGAGGATGTTGAGAAGGAAGGAAGGATTAGAGGATGTTGAGAAGGAAGGAAGGATGAAAGGATGTTGAGAAGGACGGAAGGATGAAAGGATGTTGAGAAGGAAGGAAGGATGAAAGGATGTTGAGAAGGAAGGAAGGATGAGAGGATGTTGAGAAGGACGGTAGGATGAAAGGATGTTGAGAAGGACGGAAGGATGAAAGGATGTTGAGAAGGAAGGAAGGATGAAAGGATATTGAGAAGGAAGGAAGGATGAAAGGATATTGAGAAGGAAGGAAGGATGAGAGGATGTTGAGAAGGAGGGAAGGATGAAAGGATGTTGACAAGGATGGAAGGATGAAAGGATGTTGAGAAGGAAGGAAGGATGAGAGGATGTTGAGAAGGAAGGATGAGAGGATGTTGAGAAAAATGGATAAAAGGATGTTGAGAAGGAAAGAAAGATGAAAGGATGTTAAGAAGGAAGAAAAGGTGAAAGGATGTTGAGAAGAAAGGATGGATGGGAGGATGTTGAGAAGGAAGGATGGGAGGATGTTGAGAAGGAAGGATGAGAGGATGTTGAGAACGAAGGAAGGATGAAAGGATGTGGAGAAGGAAGGATGAGAGGATGTTGAGAAGGAAGGATGAAAGGATGTTGAGAAGGAAGGAAGAAAGGATGTTGAGAAGGAAGGATGAGAGGATGTTGAGAAGGAAGGAAGGAAGGATGAGCGAAAGTTGAGAAGGAAGGAAGGATGAGAGGACGTTGAGAAGGAAGGAAGGATGAGAGGATGTTAAGAAGGAAGGAAGGATGAAAGGATGATGAGAAGGACGGAATCTTGAGAGGATGTTTAGAAGGAAGGAAGGATGAAAGGATGTTGAGAACGAAGGAAGGATGAGAGGATGTTGAGAAGGAAGGAAGGATGAGAGGATGTTGAGAAGGAAGGAAGGATGAAAGGATGTTGAGAAGGAAGGATGAAAGGATGTTGAGAAGGAAGGATGAGAGGATGTTGAGAAGGAAGGATGAAAGGATGTTGAGAAGGAAGGAAGAAAGGATGTTGAGAAGGAAGGATGAGAGGAAGTTGAGAAGGAAGGAAGGATGAAAGGATTTTGAGAAGGAAGGAAGGATGAAAGGATGTTGAGAAGGAAGGAAGGATGAGCGAAAGTTGAGAAGGAAGGAAGGATGAGAGGACGTTGAGAAGGAAGGAAGGATGAGAGGATGTTAAGAAGGAAGGAAGGATGAAAGGATGATGAGAAGGACCGAATCTTGAGAGGATGTTAAGAAGGAAGGAAGGATGAAAGGATGTTGAGAACGAAGGAAGGATGAGAGGATGTTGAGAAGGAAGGAAGGATGAGAGGATGTTGAGAAGGACGGAAGGATGAAAGGATGTTGAGAAGGAAGGAAGGATGAAAGGATGTTGAGAAGGACAGAAGGATGAGAGGATGTTTCGAAGGAAGGAAGGATGAAAGGATGTTGAGAAGGAAGGAAGGATGAAAGGATTTTGAGAAGGACGGAAGGATAAGAGGATGTTGAAAAGGACGGAAGGATGAAAGGATTTTGAGAAGGACGGAAGGATAAGAGGATGTTGAAAAGGAAGGATGAAAGGATGTTGAGAAGGAAGGAAGGATGAGAGGATGCTGAGAAGGAAGGAAGGATGAAAGGATGTTGAGAAGGACGGAAGGATGAAAGGATGTTGAGAAGGAAGGAAGGATGAAAGGATGTTGAGAAGGAAGGAAGGATGAGAGGATGCTGAGAAGGAAGGAAGGATGAAAGGATGTTGAGAAGGACGGAGGGATGAAAGGATGTTGAGAAGGACGGAGGGATGAAAGGATGTTGAGAAGGTAGGAAGGATGAAAGGATGTTGAGAAGGACGGAAGGATGAAAGGATGTTGAGAAGGAAGGAAGGATGAGAGGATGCTGAGAAGGACGGAAGGATGAAAGGATGTTGAGAAGGACGGAAGGATGAAAGGATGTTGAGAAGGAAGGAAGGATGAGAGGACGTTGAGAAGGAAGGAAGGATGAGAGGATGTTAAGAAGGAAGGAAGGTTGAAAGGATGATGAGAAGGACGGAATCTTGAGAGGATGTTTAGAAGGAAGGAAGGATGAAAGGATGTTGAGAACGAAGGAAGGATGAGAGGATGTTGAGAAGGAAGGAAGGATGAGAGGATGTTGAGAAGGAAGGAAGGATGAAAGGATGTTGAGAAGGATGGAAGGATAAGAGGATGTTGAGAAGGAAGGAAGGATGAAAGGATGTTGAGAAGGAAGGAAGGATGAGGGGATGCTGAGAAGGAAGGAAGGATAAAAGGATGTTGAGAAGGACGGAAGGATGATAGGATGTTGAGAAGGAAGGAAGGATGAAAGGATGTTGAGAAGGAAGGAAGGATGAGTGAAAGTTGAGAAGGAAGGATAGATGAGAGGACGTTGAGAAGGAAGGAAGGATGAGAGGATGTTAAGAAGTAAGGAAGGATGAAAGGATGATGAGAAGGATGGAATCTTGAGAGGATGTTTAGAAGGAAGGAAGGAGGAAAGGATGTTGAGAAGGACGGAAGGATAAGAGGATGTTGAGAAGGAAGGAAGGATGAAAGGATGTTGAGAAGGAAGGAAGGATGAGGGGATGCTGAGAAGGAAGGAAGGATAAAAGGATGTTGAGAAGGACGGAAGGATGATAGGATGTTGAGAAGGAAGGAAGGATGAAAGGATGTTGAGAAGGAAGGAAGGATGAGTGAAAGTTGAGAAGGAAGGATAGATGAGAGGACGTTGAGAAGGAAGGAAGGATGAGAGGATGTTAAGAAGTAAGGAAGGATGAAAGGATGATGAGAAGGATGGAATCTTGAGAGGATGTTTAGAAGGAAGGAAGGAGGAAAGGATGTTGAGAAGGAAGGAAGGATGAGAGGATGCTGAGAAGGAAGGAAGGATGAAAGGATGTTGAGAAGGACGGAGGGATGAAAGGATGTTGAGAAGGACGGAGGGATGAAAGGATGTTGAGAAGGTAGGAAGGATGAAAGGATGTTGAGAAGGACGGAAGGATGAAAGGATGTTGAGAAGGAAGGAAGGATGAGAGGATGCTGAGAAGGACGGAAGGATGAAAGGATGTTGAGAAGGACGGAAGGATGAAAGGATGTTGAGAAGGAAGGAAGGATGAGAGGACGTTGAGAAGGAAGGAAGGATGAGAGGATGTTAAGAAGGAAGGAAGGATGAAAGGATGATGAGAAGGACGGAATCTTGAGAGGATGTTTAGAAGGAAGGAAGGATGAAAGGATGTTGAGAACGAAGGAAGGATGAGAGGATGTTGAGAAGGAAGGAAGGATGAGAGGATGTTGAGAAGGAAGGAAGGATGAAAGGATGTTGAGAAGGATGGAAGGATAAGAGGATGTTGAGAAGGAAGGAAGGATGAAAGGATGTTGAGAAGGAAGGAAGGATGAGGGGATGCTGAGAAGGAAGGAAGGATAAAAGGATGTTGAGATGGACGGAAGGATGATAGGATGTTGAGAAGGAAGGAAGGATGAAAGGATGTTGAGAAGGAAGGAAGGATGAGTGAAAGTTGAGAAGGAAGGATAGATGAGAGGACGTTGAGAAGGAAGGAAGGATGAGAGGATGTTAAGAAGTAAGGAAGGATGAAAGGATGATGAGAAGGATGGAATCTTGAGAGGATGTTTAGAAGGAAGGAAGGAGGAAAGGATGTTGAGAAGGACGGAAGGATAAGAGGATGTTGAGAAGGAAGGAAGGATGAAAGGATGTTGAGAAGGAAGGAAGGATGAGGGGATGCTGAGAAGGAAGGAAGGATAAAAGGATGTTGAGAAGGACGGAAGGATGATAGGATGTTGAGAAGGAAGGAAGGATGAAAGGATGTTGAGAAGGAAGGAAGGATGAGTGAAAGTTGAGAAGGAAGGATGAGAGGACGTTGAGAAGGAAGGAAGGATGAGAGGATGTTAAGAAGTAAGGAAGGATGAAAGGATGATGAGAAGGATGGAATCTTGAGAGGATGTTTAGAAGGAAGGAAGGAGGAAAGGATGTTGAGAAGGACGGAAGGATGAAAGGATGTTGAGAAGGAAGGAAGGAAGGATGAAAGGATGTTGAGAAGGAAGGAAGGATGAGAGGATGTTGAGAAGGAAGGAAGGAAGGATGAAAGGATGTTTCGAAGGAAGGAAGGAAGGATGAAAGGATGTTGAGAAGGAAGGACGGATGAGAGGATGTTGAGAAGGACAGAAGGATGAAAGGATGTTTCGAAGGAAGTAAGGATGAAAGGATGTTGAGAAGGACGGAAGGAACCATGCTGTTGTGACGGCTGTGAGAGTTCATTGGGGGTCGTCGCCTCTAAATATCGAATCGTTAAGGGCCTAAAGATTTCCACTCCTCGAACTCATCATGCACTTGGAAAGTTCTGGGTTCATTTCCAGCTTCCCACCACGCCGCATGTCGATGTGCCCCTGAGCAAGGCACTAAACCCGGTATTCTGAATGCCGAGGAACCCCACAGAACGAACCTGTTACCTTTGCAGCTCAAACACCACAAACACCAGATGGATGGATTGCTTTTCTTTCTAGACTGCAAAATTTTGAGTTCAAACATATTGGACAGAATAAATATTTAAAAACTGCAAAAAGTCAGAATTTAGAGTAATTTTTGACTATTATTTTCTTTACTAGTTTATTGTCAAATGTTGAAAAAGGCTTACAGTAGTTTGTGAATAGTTTGTGGGCTTAGATAGGTTTACTGGACTCACCCATAACTTCTACTAAACCTGAGTTCACTGCTGTGTTTGTTCGAAGGTGTCTTTGCTGCAATCCGATCCGTCAGCCTGGGCTGCATTATTTATAACAACAGCTCCGAGGTGTGTTTTTCTTTGGTCTCCATCTTTTGTTGTCTGCAAAGCTACTATAAACGCTGATTACATATATACAGCCTGATTCCCACCGTGCAGAAACACCTCCACCTGTTTCTTTAAGCTAGAAAGCCAAAACTATTTCTCAGAGTAAAAGTTGTTACGGTCATGATGAGGGAATCTTTACTCACGCCGGATCCAGTTGTTGCCGTGAACTCTGAGGAAACACAGGAGGAAACAGATGGAAAAACAAAGAGACATGATGACCGTGGAGGAGAAGGAAGAGGGACTGCTGGGTGAACGAGGAAGGCGATGAAGGGTAGGATAGTGTCTAGACTTTAAGGTTTATTCAGAGCAGGTCTGGAACGGTTTGTGGTTCAGAGTTACAACAGAGTTAAAAGCCGGGAAAATCCTTCCTGCTTTTCCCGGGAAGCCCCGAAGAAAGGAGCATCAAATCCTCCACTCAATCACTGGACTGTTTCTCAATCTTTCTTCAGCTTTTACTCATCGGATGTTTAGTAATCAAAACACGAACCTCAACACAATTCCATCAGATCGCTGCTTAGTTAAATCGACACATGACAAAAGATCCACGGTGGTTGAGAAAACCGGCGAGTTTGGGAAAGCTCTGCCTGTTTCCTTCATCTTGAAATCATCTGACATGGAGACGGTTGGAACTCCCCAAACATTTCTGCCCCTTAAAAGTTTTAACCGTCATGCTGAACCTTTCCAGCATCAGCAGGATGATTGTGTAATATATTCCAGCCCAGATTAGCCGAGCATTAAACCCAGATTCCCTGTTTGATCTACAGAGAGGTGATTTCCAAAACACGTCACCTACCATCATGAACCCGATTGTCTGCAATCTAATCTGTGCAACAATTTTCCCCGAGTCACGTTTTTTTTTTAAATACCTCCAAATCCTCGATATCTAATGTCATTTTGATTTAATTTGGTGAAATCCTGTCCTGTTGTGCCTGCAAACGTGCGCTAATGTGTCCCAACGGGGGTTTTTGGTTCCCTGAAGGTTCCTTTTCCTTCCAGATTCAGAACACCCGACGTCCAAGAAATAATTCGTCCGACGAAGAAGAAATAAACACTCACTGGTTGCTTTATTGGTCAGGTCAAGTTTATTTGTATGGCAGTTCAAAGTACTTTACGTGATAAAAAAAACAAAAAACACAAGCAAATAAAAATAGGACATTACAGGGACAAAATAAAGAGAGGTAGAGAAAAACTGCAATCCAGATTAGAATTCATAGTAATCCAGTTATAATTAATTAAAGGCAGCTCCAAACAGATGGGCTTTTTTAGCCTTGATTTAAAGGAACTCAGTGTTTCGGCAGTTTTGCCGTTTTCTGGAAGTTTGTTCCAGGTTTGGAGGAGCATATAATCTGAATGTTTGGTTCTGACTCTGGGGGATGCTGAGTAGACCTGAACCAGAAGACCTGTGTGGTCTGGAAGGTTGATACAACAACGAAACATCTTTAATGTACATTTGTGCAAAACAATTCAGTAACTTAAAGTGAAACTGAACCCCATGAAAAATCATAACCCCGCCCCCAGACAACATTTGAAAAATCCTACAAAGTGGGCGGTGCCAGGAAGAACGGAGGGGCGTGGCTAGGTGTGGAGGATGAGGGGAGGGGGGAACGTGGGGGCGTGTTCAGGAGGACAATGACAGCTCGCTTAATGTGACACTGAAACATGGACAGTGACCAAAGCGACGTTGGCAGTTTTACGACTGATCAACATTCATCTGTTTTGAACGTTAGCCTATGTTAGCATCACCACCCAGAGACTGGACTCCTCCTGTCTCCCTCTGTCTCAGCATCACCGAGCTCGGGCGGCGCTGACTCAGCGCCTTGAGCCAGCGGATCTCCTCCGCCGCCACCGGAGGTAGAGGAGTAGAAGGAGGCTTTATGGGGCCCAGCGGCCGTGAGCCGTATCAATTCGAGCCGCAGGCTCGGGGCGCTGAGTCAGCGCTGTCTGAGCCTGGCGCTGCTGCTGAGGGAGAGAGAGACAGGATGGGTCCGGTCTCTGAGTGCTAATGCTAACATAGTCTAACGTTCAAAACAGTATGTTAGCTAATCTAACTAAGTGCTAATGTGATAATAATGGTAACCTGAAAAACGCAATCCAAGTCCAAACTCGCCACGGGGGCGGTATGTCTGATAGTTTTATCCCCAAACCCACGGGGCGTGTCTGTGAGACCATGGCTGCTGTGACGCAGAGATGTACCGCTCTCCACCAATCACAAAATTAAAATGCAGTAGCCACAGTTCAACCCTAAGGGGGCAGCACTAAGACGTTTTTAGACCAAAAAGGGTAGAATTAAACAAGTTTACACCAAAATGTAAAAGAATCCCCAGAAACTCAAAGATTGCATTGGTAAAGACCCATTTATACAGTTTAGAAGCAAAAAAACGTTGTTTTGGGGTTTAGTTACTCTTTAAAAACTAATAAAAGGATTTTAAGGTCTATTCTCTGAGCTAAAGGGAGCCAGTGTAAGGACTTTAGAACTGGGGTGATGTGCTCTACTTTCCTGGTTCTAGTGAGGAACACCAGCAGCAGCGTTCTGGATCAGCTGCAGCTGTCTGATTTACTTTCTAGGCAGACCTGCAAAGACAGTCAGTACGTTTACATGCACAGCTAAATCGAGCTTTTTGGAGTAATCGGACTAAAGACTTCCCTCCTGCAGCGAGCCGAGTCCCAGTTTACATGTCCATCAGAAAATCGAATTATTAAATGAAGCACGTTCCACTCCCTGACGATAGATGGCGATATGCGCTCCTACGAGTTAGCCTAATAGCTGTTAGCTTCCAGCTGCATTCAGGCAGGAAACTGAGGCTGGCGGGAGTGAAGCAGACGAAGTTAAAGCAGGATATTCACAGTAACAACGCATCGCCTCTTCGTAAGTCCAAACAAGCACTGATTGGCCGCTTACGTTTGTCTTAGATGCCATATGCCTCTTATAACACCACTGTTGTTAGTGCTGGGTCACATTTCCGGCTCTCCAAACTTCCCGAGGGGGGTGCACAAGTGCGGGCGGGGCCGGGTTGGTGGTAGCAGAGTAGTCCGATTTGAATCGCATTATCCAGCAAGAGTAGTCGAGCTTCTGAAACTCCAGTTCGGTTTGATTCCAGCCGGACTAAGGTGTATACATGCATTTTAAAAGTCTGATTTCAGTCGGACTAAGGCAATAATTCGAATTTCTCTTGCTGCATGTAAACGTATTGACTGTTGCAGTAATCAATCAGACTAAGGCCTAGTTTATGCTTCTCTCTCAGCAAGTTTGCACGCAAAGTATTGACGGAAACGTTTTTTTCTTTTATACTTCTCCGTTGGTGTGTCGGTGTTGCAAAAGCAATTCCCCACCAGGACAGCAGGGGGTGTAGGCCTTTTCTGGCTGGTCTGCCTACCATTGCAGTGACCTCTCTGGTCAACGACGGTTTATTTACTTCTGGTTGTAAAGGCACATTCAGAGACAGAGAGCGAGTTTTGATTGAGCTGGAACGCTTTTTAAGTTCAGCCCAAAGAATACTGTAAAAATGCATGTAAACAAACAGGGTCTGTTTTGTTGTTCTCTACACCTACTGGTGTTCAAAATTGCCAAAAGACCGTATTAGATGAACTGGCCTTGAAATATAGCTCATCTAGTGGCCAAAAGCTGCACTGACTACTGATTACATCGACTATAGAGCACCGTTCTGATGGAAGGATCTGGGGTTGACCAATCACAGACGTCCGCTCTCCGTTGCGTTCGACGGATAGTTGCGTGACTGTTGGAGAACCTTTGTTAAACTAGACTTAAAGATAAATGCATAGATGAGTTTCTGTAGATCTTATTGGGACATTAGTCCTTTAGTCCTGGAATTGTTTTTCAGGTGATAAGAAGGCCGACTTTGTAATTGTCTTTGTGTTTCTGAAGGTTTAGGTCTGAGTCCATCATGAGTCCACCGAGATTCGGTGACATTTGTTCAACTGGTTGTTAACGCCAGTAGTAAATCAGCCGATCACATGTAAGCATCTGCATCTAGACACAGGGAAGACTCCTTAGTAAAGCTCCAACTGAGCTTCAGAAAGAGGAGGAAAAGGATTTACGTGATTTTGAGCATGGCTGTTGGTGCCGCACAGAGTATTTCAGAGGCTGCTGATCTACTGGGACTTTCCAATCTCCGGTTTTACAGAGGATGAACATAAAACTTAGAAAATATCCAAGGAGTAGTGTGGACAAAAATGCCCGTTAGATGTCAGAGGAAAATAGGCAGACGAAGACCAGACTGGGTGCCAAGGATTTTAATTTATTTTTTTCAAATATTTCTTGACAAACTGAACGCGGCCTATCTTTGATCCTCAAAGACCTAAAACTGAGATTGTTTTTCTTTTTTTAACAGAAATTTTCATAACTGATTTTATACATCTACCGCCGTAGCTCATTTATTGTAATTTGCAGTCCTGCGTGTTGTGGTATTCCCTTTTTATATTATAACATATATTAGCTAATGTAGCATTAATATTTCTCTAGTTGAAGTCAGTCAAACCAAAGAGGTAACGCAGTGTTACTAGAGACGTCTCAACATTTAAAGTACTTGTGTTTTAGGTCTTTATTTTTATTTTTAATTTTAATGATCTGTGCTTTTCTATGACCACTTTTAAAATGGTTATTTTTAAAGTAATGTTTATGTTTCAAACAGCCATTCACCCGAAATAAAAATGGTTGCACAAAGAGTGTCTCCTTCTCTCATTTACTGAAACCCAGCTGCTAGATCAGGGTTAAGCCTCATAATTTGTGGTGGGGATGAATCAGCTCCTGTTTGTGATTTGGTTTAGAGAACAGTTACTCATGCAGCTTCCACGTGAAGATTTCCCTCCCACGCATACGGCAGCACCTCTCACAATTGCACGGTTTAAAAGACTGGTTTCTATGGAAGAGTCCGTTCATACGTCAGCTGTGACGCTTCACCTTTAATGATCCGCTTCCATTTTCTTCTTGTACAGAAAACAAAAAGGCCCTTTAAAGCTGACCGTAACCCTGGAAGTGTCAAAATTTACTAAACTAAGCATTCTTCTACACCCCCTTAAGGTTAATAATGGTGTCTCACAAGGAATGATATAGAAGACTAAAATGCTAACATAAAATATTTGGTCCAAACATTTAAGTGGCTCAATTGAAACATTATTAAACACACACATTTTTCCGTTAATACATATTTTTACTTTCCAGCATGTCCTCCCTGTGTGTATTTCACAATCATAGCTATTTCTAGCCCACATATTTTCTAATTTTCCTGCTTTAGTCCACTGGGCAAAAAAAGATCTCTTCCTCCATTTTAAATGTCTTATTCTCACAATTTTATTGTATTAGATAGAGGACGGAGTGGTGATGTTTTTATATTTCAAACATTACGGTAGGCTACTTCATTAGCATGCAAAAACATTTGAATTACCATTTTCCGTCTTTTCATTTTCTGAGAAATCTGTCTGGGAAATCCTCATTGCTGTCTAATTTTCATACACCAAAAGATTTTTTTTAAAACTGGATATGGCGTCGAAATTATTCTGAAGTGAGCAGTTGATTGAAATTCAGACCAGTTTTCTTTTTTAAATGTCATTTAGGATGCATTTGTTTGTTATTTGGGTAAAATGTTGATCTTGAGACATGTTATGCTCATATGCTACGAATCTCCAAGGTATGGAGAAAAAGAAAATCATTTATTAGCTTTGGAAGTCACAGTTAGAAAGTTAGCACAATGCTAACACTACAGGCAGCATAATGCTAGTTGTAATGTTAGCATGCTATCTGTTTGGACCTCAGTGCCTTATGGTTCCTTTAAACTGATATAGAGGACGATAAGAAAGATTATTAGGCTGTTGTGTGACAAAGTTTTAGTCTAAATCACGCCGCATAGAGATTATTTATATAGTTGGGATTTTAAACTCCACTACACACTCACGACAGATTATATGGTAAACTAGAGCAAAGTTCAAACACAGCACACTGTGCTAAACGTTAGCTTCATTAGCGGGTGTTGCTAACAGGCCTAAAGGTTAGCACAAATAAAAATGTGAGAAAATCTTGTTTTATTCTTAATCGTTTTTTTTCAAAATACCCGTTTTTACCTTTTGTCCTAAATATAAATACTTCCAGATACTTTTTAATGCTGCATAAAAAAAAAAAAAAAAAAAAAAAAAAAAGAGTATTTATACATTTGAAGTTGGAACACAGTAGAAGAAAGAACAAAACGACAGCTCACATAAAGGCCGCCATGTTGACTTTGAGGACATGGAACATCACAGCTGGTCTCAATTGGACTTTTATGGTTGAAAAAAATTAGGTTATTTACAAGTACTCGTATTATGATCGTATTTCTTTAAAATAAACCCTTTGTTGACCCTGTGTTGTGTTTTTGCACCCGTGTGATTTAGCACCGATCATAACCTGCACTCATGTATATATATTAATCAGTTTACCCCATTTTAATTTATTTATTTCATGCTTAGAAGTGATTATTTTATGTTTGCACAAAGTATCGCAGCAATTTCCTAATGTTGTGAACCTTTTCACACATATGGCAGTAAAATCTTTCTGATTTCTTTCCATGATTCTTTGGGGTTTTTTAAAGACCCACTCCGATGAAAATCATGTTTTTCTAGGTGTTAGCATGTTCTTGTGGCATTTTTCTGATGCTAGAGGACATATCTTGAGAAAATTAAGCTCAAAGTTGTATTTCTGTGTATTTCAGCATTCAAATGTCTGTGAATCAGTAGCAGACGTTAAAAGGCCGGCTAAAATAGACTGGAGTTGTGACGTAGTAACTCCAATGGGCGGAGCCACAAGCTCCTGCTCCGCCCCGCCCGCTCAGGTTCTGAGGAGTAGAGAAGACGATGGCGGATCAACACCTGTGTGCTGTAGCGGGTTGCAATGCATTGCTGAATAAAACAGCCCCTTTCTTTAAAGGGGGGGGGGGGGGTCTCAGTGCCAACGGCTCCGCCCACAACGCAGCACAGGTTTTATGATTTTGGCTAAAAACGGCATAATCATAATTTAAAGACCACTGAGAATGTTTAAAAAACAGCTCAAAATATGATCGGAGTGGGACTTTAAGCGAACTGCTTTATTTCCGTAGAAAAAAAAAAAGTAAAATATAAAATGATACATTTACATGACTTTAAACATCAAGGTGCAAAAATCAGAATATAGTTTACACTAAAACAGCATGATGCAGTGATAATAAGGAGTGAGTAAATGATTTGTCATCAAAACCAAACATTTTACAAGTTACGTGGGAGGATCCATACTGGTCTTTGCCAGGCTAATCAACTCCGAAAACAATATTAAACCAAACAGATGAAAAACAACAGAATGCATCTAAACTTTGGTAGAGGAGTTTCCAGAAGGCTTTATGTGAACTTCTTGATGAAGCGCAGCTTGAGGTATGTGATGGCGAGGAAGAAGATGGTCATGATGCTCAGAGCCAGGTGGTTCTGCCAAAGACCCCAGGTGGAGTAATCGACTCCCTGTTCCTCCAGAAAATACTCCCCTGTGCTGCTCGAGACACAAGACAGACAGAACAATCACTTTATCTGTAAGATTGATGTTAATATCTCTATAACTGAGGTTATTTAGCCTGTGAGAAGAGAAAAAAAATGAGGGTTTATTTTTCAAGTAATATCTGCGTCCATGTTATTTATTAATTTATAAATGTCGCAGTTTCAAACTACATATTTAGTTAGCAAGCTAAATGCTTAGTTTGAAGCTAAATATTTAGATAATGCAAATATTTAGTTTACAATTAAATATTTAGTTAAGCTATTCATTTATAAATGTCAGTTTCAAACTAAATATTTAGTGTACAAATTGAATATTTAGTTTACAAGCTAAATAGTTTACAAGCCAAATATTTAGTTAACAAAATAAATATTTAGTTAAAGTAAATATTTAGTTTACAAATAAATATATAGCATACAAATTAAAGATTTAGTTTACAAATACATATTTAGAATACAGATTAAATATTTAGTTTTCAAAGTACATGTTTAGTTTACAGGCTAAATATTTATTTTACAAATTAAATATTTAGCTAACAAGCTATTCATTTATAAATGTCCATTTAAAACTAAATATTTATTTTACAATTTAAAATATTTATTTTACAAATTAAATTTGACAATCTAAATATTTAGTTAATAAATATATAGTTAACATAGTAAATATCTGTTTTACAAGATAAATATGTAGTTTTCTAATTTAATATTTAGGGCCAGTTAAACATTTAGCTTATCAAGTAAATATTTAATCTACAAAATATTTAACTTCGAACTAAGTACTTTGTTTGAAGCTAAATCTAGATAGACAGAATATAGAGGTTTGCAGGACCCAGCTTTTATTTTGATAATCGACTTCCACTTCTAGGTAAATTAATTTGCATAATAGCAAAATATTTAGATCTGAATTACACATTTACTTAGAAGGTATCTATTTTACTAGTCATTTTAGCTTACTAAAGAAATATTTAGTTTACAACTTATTTAGCTAGCAAGCTAAATATTTAGTTTTGAAATGAAATATTTAGCTTCATACTATATGCTTGCTAACTTAATATTTAGTTTGACAACTAAATAGGGTTAGCTCTATTTGGTTTGTGTGTTTTTCTGGGTCTTACACGGAAAGGTTTCCTGGCCGAGAGAAGTTCAGTCCTGGAAACTCATTTGCTTGCAGAGCCTAAAGGGCAAGAATGAAAAAAATAAAAGATTATACATACACATTTAAACCTTTTTCATTCAAATTTGAACAGCTGATTGAATGTCTGGTGTGTGAACATACACTCAATCCATATCTGGGTATACTGAGGTACTTCAACCAGGAGAGCCAGCTGACGATGGAGGGTAAATTCACCAACAGACCAGCAAAGATCTGCACAAAACAAAACAGGTGCATTGGTGACCTGAAGATACACACATTCAGTTTTTATTGCTGGAATTTTGATTTCAAATGTTCTTGTTTGAGTTTTTAATGACACTTTAAAAATATAATACAGCAGGTGAGACGGTTAAAACAGATCAAATACTAAGGTTCCTGTAAATTTAAAGTTATGCAAAACTTTAAACTTGTACAACTTTGTTTCTAAAAAGCTTTTGAAATAAACGTGTCAAGTGCATCCGTGAGGTGGTGAAAACTAATGAGAGGGGTGGAAAGTAGGAAAGTATTCCAATATTAATAGAAAATATAGAGAAAATTACACATCTAAATGATGACGTGATCAGGTGTAGCTGGTAACGACCAGACTAATGTCGAACAGATGGTAAACTGGTGGTTTTCACATTAAATTGATAATTTACCAGTAGATTCTTGGACTGACACAAGTCTCTGCCATCACATGCTCAATATAATTAAAAATACAGGTGAACCTTCTCATTATTTGTATCCTCAGTTGTTAGATAATAGCAATAGATGTAAGTGAAGAACAGGGTTTTCTGGTTGGACTGTCTTCTTTTAAACATTTTGATAGAATATTAGCTAAGTATTTGAGGGACTTTGGTGTGATGGAAACAGAATATATTGTATGCAGTTTAAGGACTGGTGAGTGACGATGCGTTACCATCATGAAGACGCAGGTAATGGTCATGAAGATGTTGGCGATGGCCACCACCGTCTGGTCGGCCGAGATTGCCATTGCCATGGAGGTGGCTGTGTAGGCCACCAGAGCCACGGAGAACATGAAGGTGAAGAAGGCCCCCGCTGTGGGCTTCAGACCTGCACAGAAACACACAAACCAGAACGCAACGTGAATCGGTATTCCAAGGTTATTATTATTGACAGCGTAAAGGGAAGGGAGACCATCTGTGGAAATGTCTGAAAACAAGACTGGAGACAAAAAAATGTAGCTCAAACAGCAACGTTTTACCTACCAACCATGTAGTAGGCGACGCAGGTGAAGACGATGGCAGGGATGGTCCTCAGAGTGATGATGTCGGACAGGATCTTGGTCAGAAAGTAGACAGAGAGTCTGTAGTAACCGCTGATATACTCATGGCTGCAGAGAGAGAAATACGGGGGAAGCTTTCATCAGTAAACCTCCTCTGTGAAGGTCGGGGGCAATTAGAGAGGGCTGTACACATGAACTATTATTGTTACTACTACAGTCACCTGAATCACTATAGCAACCGTCAACCAAAAACCCAGTTCATGGAAAGGTTTAAAGATGGACAGGTTGCCAACATACAGTCGTGGCCAAAAGTTTTGAGAATTGCATAAATATTGGAAATTGGAAAAGTTGCTGCTTAAGTTTTTATAATAGCAATTTGCATATACTCCAGAATGTTATGAACAGTGATCAGATGAATTGCATAGTCCTTCTTTGCCATGAAAATTCCACTGCATTTCATTGCTGTCATTAAAGGACCTGCTGAGATCGTTTCAGTAATCGTCTTGTTAACTCAGGTGAGAATGTTGACGAGCACAAGGCTGGAGATCATTATGTCAGGCTGATTGGGTTAGAATGGCAGACTTGACATGTTAAAAGGAGGGTGATGCTTAAAATCATTATTCTTCCATTGTTAACCATGGTGACCTGCAAAGAAATGCGTGCAGCCATCATTGCGTTGCATAAAAATGGCTTCACAGGCAAGGATATTGTGGCTAATAAAATTGCACCTAAATCTACAATTTATAGGATTATCAAGAACTTCAAGGAAAGAGGTTCAATTCTTGTTAAGAAGGCTTCAGGGCATCCAAGAAAGTCCAGCAAGCGCCAGGATCGTCTCCTAAAGAGGATTCAGCTGCAGGATCGGCGTGCCACCACTGCAGAGCTTGCTCAGGAATGGCAGCAGGCATTGAGCGCATCTGCACGCACAGTGAGGCGAAGACTTATGGAAGATGGCCTGGTGTCAAGAAGGGGAGCAAAGAAGCCACTTCTCTCCAATAAAAACATCCGGGACAGATTGATCTTCTGCAGAAAGTCTGGTGAATGGACTGCTGAGGACTGGGGCAAAGTCATATTCTCCCATGAAGCCTCTTTCCGATTGTTTGGGGCATCTGGAAAAAGGCTTGTCTGGAGAAGAAAAGGTGAGCGCTACCATCAGTCCTGTGTCATGCCAACAGTAAAGCATCCTGAGACCATTCATGTGTGGGGTTGCTTCTCATCCAAGGGAGTGGGCTCACTTACCATTTAGCCCAAAAACACAGCCATGAATAAAGAATGGTACCAAAACATCCTCCAACAGCAACTTCTTCCAACAATCCAACAACAGTTTGGTGAAGAACAATGCATTTTCCAGCACGATGGAGCAGCGTGCCATAAGGCAAAAGGGATAACTAAGTGGCTCGGGGACCAAAACGTTGAAATTTTGGGTCCATGGCCTGGAAACTCCCCAGATCTTAATCCCATTGAGAACTTGTGGTCAGTCCTCAAGAGGCGGGTGGACAAACAAAAACCCACTAATTCTGACAAACTCCAGGAAGTGATTATGAAAGAGTGGGTTGCTATCAGTCAGGATTTGGCTCAGAAGTTGATTAAGAGCATGCCCAGTCGAATTGCAGAGGTCCTGAAAAAGAAGGGCCAACGCTGCAAATACTGACTCTGTGGATAAATGTCATGTAATTGTCAATAAAAGCCTTTGAAACGTATAAAGTGCTTGTAATTATATTTCAGTACATCACAGAAACAACTGAAACAAAGATCTAAAAGTAGTTTTGCAGCAAACTTTGTGAAAACTAATATTTGTGTCATTCTCAAAACTTTTGGCCACAACTGTAGAATGATTTTTACTAATGTTTAAAATTACAAGCAAAATCTAATTAATTCATTTATATTTTTTTATGTTGGGTAAAGGTTTTGTGTCTATTTGTGTTTTTATGAGTCAGACCCACACGAAGAGTTTCCTCTCAGCGATGAAGAGCTCAGCGGCCGACAGCGAGCTGAAACACTGATTCACCACGATGAAGAAGAGCGCGCCGGTCCTGAAAAACACAACCCCACATTGAGCCGCGTGAAACCACACAGAAATAACAACACAAGCAGGCTCCAAACTAAAGTAATCCGTTTTATAAAAGGGGAATCCACACAACGACCACATTTAACCCGAGAAAGCACCCCAATCCATCTCACGAAACTAAAGATTTCTAGATAATCAAAGGGTAAAATACCTGTTCTGGATCCCGCTGTCATCCAGCTGGACATCAAAGAATAGAGCTCCGACAACCAGAGCGAGGAAGAATGTTACCGCTACCTGGAACAACCACATGTTGGAAACTGTAATTTAAATTTATAATTACTTTGTGACCAGGCCCAGCACCAATGGGCGCAAATTTGGCCCATTCAGGTATCAGGTCTGCCCAAGACAGATTACAACAACAGTGTAAATTAAGTGGCAACCATGCAATGTAATGACCCAAGACAACCAGCAGAGGGTGCTGTAGGCTAATCAGGACTTTTGTAGGCAGGAAAGAAGATACTTTGATACGGTTGAATGCTAAAATGGACATTAGAGCTTGGCTTAATGAAAACAAGAGCAAAGCTAGCACAAGCAGGGACGACGCTAATACATCACCAGTCTTAGAGAGGCAAGTGCAACCTTGAGTGACATTCTGGTCCACACTCCATACCAATCGGTGACGGTAGTGCACCAATTTGTTGTGTACCAGCAGCCAATAAACATCCCAAAGAAAAAGACGAAGGGTGCAGCTGTTATTTTTAGGTTAATATGAGCATGCTAACAGTAGTTATTATGAAAACTTTGTGAGAAATACACACAAAGAAGGGAATTATCAAGGCTTTTGAGTGGCAAATTATGTTGGATTGTAGCCATAAGACTTGTTGTGGACAAGCTATTTCACTGGACGACATTAGTTGGACCATTGTGGATGTAAAAACACAATTTTTGTTCAAGATAGCTCTGTCGATGCGTGGCTTTAAATGGCGAGTTACACATAATTTTTCTTTCTGAGTAGTTTGACAAAAGAATTTACTGTCTACAGCTATGATTGGCATACATCTTAGGAATCACAAGAATCTCAGCTTTCAAATTATGCATAATATGTATATGTACATAAAAATGGAGTAGCAAAAGAAGGAAAATTTGACCCAGAAGCATGTAAAGGTGGATTTAATAATCCCTGGTTGTGACAGAGTTGAATTAAGGAATAAAACTGGCTCCAGCTGGAAGGTGCAGTACCCTTTTTGTCCAGTATATGGTGCTACAGAACTGAAAAACCCTTTAAACATTCTGTCCACCAGAACCTCAGATCACGTTTAGTTTAAAGGAAGCAGATGCAGAAACCAGCTGTGTTTTATTACCTGGGCGATGGAGGTCTGAGGGTTCAGCGCCAAGTTGCGGAACGTTCTCTTGAGAACCCATCTGAACTGGGTCACGAAACTGGTGTTGTAGGTAATGGTTCTGGAGCGAGAAACCTTGATCGTTGGCTTTCCCTGAATTATCCTTTCTAGAACGTAGAAGGTGAGAAAAAAAAATAATAATAATAATTGTCTACGACAGAGATCTCTGTCAATGTTTCTACCTCTTTGACCGGCAGGAAAACTGATCCTACATGTCTTCTTTACCTACCAAGCTCGTCTTTTGTTTGTTTGTAGTATTGGCAGTTTCTGTACTCCTCTACCAGTTTGTCCTCAATTCCTTTTCTGGACTTGTACATTGAATCTGCATCTTGTTGGGAATCTGCATCAAGAAAAGTAACATTTGAGACTGAGATCAACAGCCATCCACCGTTTTTTCCCCTCTAACCAGGGTCTTTCCTGTTCTGAGAGAAAACAGCTTGGTATGAGATGCTCTGCTTTGCTTGTTTCCATGAACCATTTCCAGTTTTAGTTGAGAAAAATCTAATCAATCCCAGGCCAGATCTAGGGCCTTGTTTCTACTGAATGGTACACCACGGATCTATCTGGTTTGGTATGCCATTTTATTGTCCGGCATATTCAGAAGAGCATTTCCACCACCAGTTGGTCTCTCACTGGGCAGGCAGAGTTAAATCCAAACACCTAACGAGGCGGCATACAAGTGCAACGACAATAATGACGTACTAATATGTCTCGTGCTTGTAGCGAGCAGTGACGGTCTTTTGTCCCCCAATCAATGGACTGTGTTGTGTGATGCCAGTAGCTCCACCCTGACTGTACCATCGTCCTATGAACCGACAAGTAAAGGGAGCCGGTGTGGTACGGGTCGGTTATATGGGGCCCTTTGACAATGGAAACGGACCCTAAAGTAACGTACCTTGAGTTACCTTGTAGTTGAAAGTGTGCTATACAAATAAAATTGCCTTGCCTTGCCGACACGTGCTCAGTGGAAACCAGGCGTAAGAAAGGTAATGTTCAGTGAGTCCTGGTTCTCTGAGGCCTCATCTCAAAGGAGGCGTGTCCAAAACGTATTCCCTGGGATGTACCAGAAAGGGATGCTGATAAAAGTCTCAATCACACAGAGCTATATTTCTTAGGATTACAAAGACCCTGACCAAGATGAGTTATCCACTCTATCCCTAAGGTTAGGTTCAACGTCCCTACTGAAGAAGCCTGATTTGGGCATGTTCTTCTAACACTTTCAGCTGGGATTTAGATGCCTTTTAAGTGTTTTCTGAAAGGACCAGGGCAGCAAGATGGATTCTGAATCATTTTGGTATCTCATCTGCTTAAGTGGTTGAGATCTTACCATACCGTACCACTTTGTTTATATAGCGTTTTCCATATGACATGGCAGTCAACTGAAGTGGTGTACATGAGATAAATACAATACATAAGACATGAAAGGACAGAAAATAAAATAAAAGTTAAACAAAATCAAACCATAGACGAGAAAGTGTTAAGGCGAGTTAAAAGCTAAACTGAAGTAATATCTCTTCAGGAGTGATTTAAAAACACTTAAGGATGAGGACGGTTTTATGTCAAGGCGGAGCTCATTCCATAGTCTCAGCCGAACGAAGCAAAGGCTCTGTCGTCGCGTGATTTGGAACGCACTTTCAGGACATGTAGGAGAAGATGATCAGGGGACCTGAGGGTGCAAGATGTCTGGTAAGGATGGAGAAGTTATGGCATATGGGGGGAGCAAGACCATCCAATGATTTAAAAACAAATGAGGCGCCAACGAGGAAGCTGCATTCTGAACCAACCTGGAGAATGAAGTCCACTACTATTTTATTTTTGTATTTGGCAGCATTAGGTCTTCATGGTTGGTAGGTCAGATTCTTCAATAAAACGTTTCACTTTTATGTAGATGATTTGCAAAATGGTTCTGAAACACCGAGACATGACTGCCTCCTTATTTGGGTGTAAGTAGGCGGTTATGTCAAAATTCTCTCCTACGTAGTTCATCTAAAACGGGAATGATGGGCCGATATACAACGGGTGACGCAGCTGCTGATGCGTGAATGGCCAGAGGCTGCCATAACGAGGAACTGTTTGGTGAAAGTTAAGACTAAACCAATCAACATTTTTCTTTTTCTTTTTTTGTAAAACCTTTAAGGAACGTGATTGTTGGCTTCAGTATTTCAGGGAGAAAAGCAGAAAAAAAGGTTTCTAATAAAAGTGAAAAAGGGTTTCTAACCCTAATAATGGTGACATTGTTTACAATAAAAGTAGAGGCCAATTACAGCCATTGGTTCGGTTACAGTCAGGGCCACCTACCGTCTCCTTCCAGGTTGTTGAGAACGACAGCAGACGAGTCTCCATTGATGACGTCCAGGAAGAAGTCAGCAGGGTTGTTGTGGGCCTCACAGTGGTACCCTGAAAGACAAAACCCCAAACTGAGCTTAAAAACCTCCCGGCCGTTTCAATGCTGACTGAATATTTGGTTCACTTTCTTACCGATGTCAGAGAAATACCCCAGCGCTTTCTGTGCCGGGCCGTGATAAACCTGCATGTTTAAATATCACCAACAAACAAAGTAATTAATTAGGTTGCTATTTTTCACATTTAGGGCGCCTGATCAGTCAGTAGATTTGAGTTGCAGTTGACCTGATTGCCATTGACGAGCAGCGTGAGGCTGTCGAACAGGCGGTAGATGCTGTATCGGGGCTGATGGATGGACAGGATGATGGTGCGGCCGTGGTTTGCCATCCTGCAAAAAAAAAAAACTTTCAGGCTCAACTATAGTTAAAGTTTGTTATGTATTGCTGAAGGCTTTGTGGTGCCACTCTTTTGAAACCAAAGACATGTTTTCAACTAGAAAAGGTGGTTTTAGGAGTTCTTGTGCATGTTTGTTTTCATGCAACATCTGCATAGAATACCTACAACAGAAGGGCACCAATGGTAAAAGGCTTTTAATTTCTCTCAGCTTTGAATTTTGTGCTTTAAATTTTAGGTGGGCTGTGAATCTCTCTTTATTTTCCATATTTATGGGAATGATTCACTCAGCTGGTCTCATTCTCCAAAATAAAGGGGAGTTTTTTTTCTTACTTTGTAAAGGTTAAATTATTAATTTTGTTCTTAAATCTGAAAAACATAATTACATTTTAGTTTCATTTTCTTAGGTTTCAAAAGAAAACATTTAATTTATGACATCTATAAAACCAATCTAGACAACAGACGTACGACTCCTCATGCCCTGTAGGGGTCACTGTTTTTTTTCCTTCCAACTTTACATTTCTGTAAATGCGATCAGGTTAAAGGAGGCGACCAACTACAGCAGTCCTAACACCTCACTGTGTTAAAACAGAGTCTTTAATTGAAGGAAGCATAAAATGAAGCCAAACGCGAAGATTTGTGGAGGGTTCCCTAGAGGAGCGGTCCTCAAAGTCGATGTCCTGCAACTTTTTGATAAGTCTCTGTTTCAACACACCTGAACGAGCCGTTTCCTGAACCGCAAGCCATTACTTCAGCTGGAGGAAATCCAGCAGCATCCCGCTTTTGGACTAGTGGTTGCAACAACACCGGGCTCTTTGGAGTCTCTGATTAGCCGCACCGGTCACAGTCAGCTCCCGGATAGCGAAATGTTTTGAGCACAGGGTAAAAGTCTGGGACAATGCTCTCATGAGAATCTTTTTTTTATCGTTTTAGCTAACTTTACTCCATCCGTAAAGTTTAAAATGTCTGTGCGTCTGCACAGAGTGGTCAGGGATGTAAATTGTAATTTGTCAAAATGATGTTTTGCCATTGAAAAATGTTTGTCAATCGACAACTTTGTTTGTGTTCGACCACAATTTTGCATGGGGTACAAGATAATTTACCGTCACTTTCATGTAGAGAATGAAGAATAAATACACCCCGGTCCTTGGCAGTGATTTTTGTTGGCAAATGCAACATTCAATTAAAATTAAAATTTCAAATTCAAAATTACTCTGTTAATCCCAAAGGGAAATTAAATGTTGTTGTAACTCATTATCCAAGTTTCTTCAAAGATGCTGATGGCTGTGGGTAGGGATGATCTCCTGTAGCACTCTGCCGATCTGAAGAAGCCTCTGACTGAAGACGCTCTGTAGTTGTATGACAGTCTGATGTAGAGGATGCTCAGAGTTGTCCATAATGTTCATTTTATAAAGAATCATTTTTGCACACTAATCTCCAGAGGGTCCTCATCATCCAACCTGTTTGATCGATGCAGATGGTTTGAAACTCCTCCTTTTCCCTCTCCTCTTCGGATCCTTGGCGTCTCCTTTTCAACTCATCAGGGTTTTGTGGCTAGAGTTGAGGTATTATTTGAGCTTTTGTGATGTTTACCAGCTGCTCCCAGCTGTAAACCACCTTGTTGCCATGGTTAACATATCTAATATATATATGTATATCTATCTATCTATCTATCTATCTATCTATCTATCTATCTATCTATCTATCTATATTCATTCTCGCTTCCTCTCACATAAGAAACAGGTCGTGTTAGTGATACGTGATGGAACGTGAGGAGAAGCATCGCGATTGGTCAAAGATGCGACGATTGGATAAAATTGCAAGACGTGCAGAATTCGAAGATCTGCTTAATTTGCGATAATAGTTGCAAGTGGAAGAGTGGATGTAATCCGAGACGTTTAAACTCCAACAGTTGACGTAAATCATAACCTCTGTTCAAATTTACAGTAATTATGCAAAACTACATGTTCACAATAACTAATCTAAGCAAAATACAAATAATACCATTAACACTAGAACCCAATTAGGTCCAATGTGGTTTTATTCCAGCTAAGCGAGTCCCGGGGACTGAATGAATCTGACGTCGTTCACCTCTTCAGCAGCAGCAGCACAGAGTTGGCGGTGCTGGCGTCCAGGCCTGTGGTGGGTTCATCCAGGAAGAGGACGGGCGGGTCGATGATCAGCTCCATGCCGATGTTCGTCCTCTTCCTCTCACCGCCGGAGACCCCTCGGATCAGCTGAGTTCCCACCTGAAACGCACCGTGGCTCGTTATGAAGGTGGTCTGGTCCCGTTCGTGCTCGTATTTACTACAATTATACTAATAATAATAGTGGCTTGTCTCATGTTTTCGTTATAAATGTTTTTACTTTCCACACTTTTGTTTATTTTCCACACCAGAACGTTATCAGTGCTTGTTCTCCGTCTCTTCCTGCTCACCTTGGAGTTGGCGACTCGTCCCAGTCCCAGCTCCTGGATCAGTTTATCCACCTTCTGCTCCTTCTCCTTCTGGGTGATGGCGGACGGGAGGCGCAGCGCCGCTGAGAAGGTGAAGTTCTCTCTGACTGTCAGAGTTCCCATCACCACGTCGTCCTGCAGACAGGAAGGCACTGCTTACAAAAAACCTCCCCAAACATTAGCTGCAGCTGGATGCACCTTTTATTTCTGTCATTTCTGTTCACATTGAACCCAACTTCCTCTGCAGGGACTTTGTGCTTCTGAAACAGTTTATTTAATGAGGCCCGAAGCAGATTTGGCCGAAGAAGCTGGCCTTATTGTTGCAGGCGGGCTCTTCCTTCCCTTCCAGGGAACATTCCTGAATGAAAAAAAACAACATTTCAAGCTGGCTTCTCTAGGCCTGGCTTCCTGACTGCCTTCACCTACCTGCACCACATATCCAGACAGACACTTGAAGTTGGGAGGCTGAGGAGCTCCGTCGATCAGGACTTCTCCTGACAGACCTGCAGGATCTTTCCTGGCTGCCAGAACGTCCAGGAATCTGAAGGAACAGCAGGTCTGGTGAATAAGTCTGGGTTAGGAAAGGGGTGCAACGGTACATGTGTTCGTATTTTTCTGTACCGCCCTGTCGGTTCGGTACCAAACAAAAACAGCTGTTTACTACCTGAACACATGCAGAATGTTGATGTGCAGAACTCAAGAGCGCAGCGCAACTTTACAGTAGAAAAAGAAAGACAGATCGAACCAGAACTTTGTCAGCCAACGCATCTTTCATCTTTCAGCAATAAGGTCCATAACACGCTCTGCACTGAACTGAATGACTCACCTGAAACAATGTCAAGCTGAATGTAAACATCACTGAAACTAGAGAAAAAACAGCTGACGTCCAACATGGCTCCTAGTAGCATCCAATCAGCACAAGCTCCTGATTTTAAGGAATCCCCATTATGTTAAGAAGGGATTTTCCCAAAAGCTGCCTATGCTCCATTCAAATACTAGACTGTCAAAATATCAAAAAAACTCCAAAACTCTTTAAGCATGTTTCATTCTCAAATACGAGCAAAGTATTATTTGACCATTTCTAAACATGAACGCTGAATGTTTTCATGTGGTTCTATTCTTTTCTACTTTGGCTATGTCCGCTTGTACTATTTTATTTAATAAATAAATTAAAAAAAATCCAGATCTCCAGTCAGTTGTATACTTTCAACTGGTTTCGGTTATACAACGTAGTAAAACCGAGTTAATTTCAGGAATTTAAAAAAAACTTTGCATCTGTGTAATGCTGGTCAAAGTAAAAGAAAAAAAGTCTTCTTCACATTTGTATTTATGTTTATTGACTAAAGTGTACCAAAAACGTACCGAACCGTGACTTTAAAACCCCAAATACGTACCAAAAATATATATTTTCCTACCGTTACACCCCTAGTGCATGAATGAATAAAAATTATAACAAAAATTTAAATTGGTTTATATATGGGATGTTTTTTCCATCTGGTATGCAGGATAAAGGAAGCAACACATGGAAAATATGGGAGCCATATTCCTTTTTATGCAGTTAATGAATAGTAAGACTAATGGTGGGTTCATAAAGTGTTGCTGTTTTTTTTTTTTTTTTTTTCTAAATGATTCTATCCCCAACAATTAAGCAGAAAAATGTACATTATTTGGAGGAATCCTTCTGGATTTGACCTCATCCTTTTTTTTCTGGCCTTCGCTAGTAAGTTCAAAAGACGAGTAAAGTCCTCGTGGTTTTGATTGGAAAAACATTTGAGCTCTTTGGGGTTTTTTTTGGGGTAAAAATGCAGAGAAAGTGAAACGTTTTATAACAGAACAGATGCAGCAACAACAACACTTACGACGACTTCCCGCTTCCCGTTGCTCCCATGATGGCGTTCAGACCCGGCTTCATGAGCCCACTGGGGAGGGAGGAAACATAAATCAGAACCCAGCTGCTGATTACAAAAGAACCAGACTTCACACAAACAAATAAAATGTTTTCCAGTGTTAAATAACGAAGGATCAAAAAGCTGTAAAAAAACAACTGCTGGCTTGAATGACAGAAGCTCCTCGTCCAACTAGAACTAAAATCTTCTCCTAAAACTTTAAGAAGGTCGATTCAGATAAAATATCAACAATTCCTGGACTTTTTTCATTAAACCAAGCAACAATGTTTAGATACAAAATAAATAGAAGGTTGTGGGTTTGATTCTAGGTTCCTCGGTTAGCCTAGCTGCTATCTGTGCACCAGTGTCCACTCAGTGATTCTGTGTCTACTGATGCCATTAACTTTTTTTCTTCAATAGAAAGTACTCCTGGCTCATTGATCCTGAGCTGGAACAGTTCATCCCAGTTGATTGTATTTCTGCCGTTGAAAGTAATAGGTGGCCTTTATTTAGAAGCAGAATAGCTTTGTATAACTAGAAAAAGCTGTTGTTTGCATAACAGCTGTGTGAATGCTGTAATGCTGAATTTATTGGCCTGAAATGCTATTAAAATGGTTCAAAATAATTTGAAATAGCTAAAAATCTCCTTTTTGAAGCTTCAGCTGAAGGAAATATGTATAAAGTTGGACTGTAAAGTGCTTAAGATAGTTGAAATGGCTGCTTGGTCACATGGGCTTAAAGCTAACAACCTTTCCTACCATATTCTGTTTACTTTGTTGCAGAATAATGAAAGCTAAATGAGTGACAAGAATTTGTTTGAAGTCAGAAGAACTTCTGAAAAGCAGAGTGCACACTCTGAGCCGTTGCCGGGGCAACCCATTATAAAAAGCCTGAGAGCTGAAAAATTTGAATGTTTTTTAATCGATCACATCTCAAAAATGGTAAAAGATATACAAATTCTGAATAATACTGTAATAGCCCAATCTGTTGCGACTAAGTGTAAGTTTTAATCATGTTTCTAGCTGAAGGTTTGCAGGAGCTATTAAAGCTGAAAGAGGCGCCGGTTTTTGTAGAATTTTCAGGAATTGCCATTCATTTCAATGGGACCAAAAAAAACACAATAGAAATTATCAATTACTTGAAAATGGTAGAAGATATCGACAAGAAACATCATAGCAGGAATGTCCTGAATGAGCTGAACGTTATGATACCAGAAGGGCTGAAATAGCTGAAAGTATGCTGAAGTTATTAAACAGCAAAAACTGGTGGAATAAAGTGGAATAAACAGATAACAATAATAAAGAAAAACAGAAAAACAATATGCTTAACAGGATTCACACAATTATCATCTGCATTGCTTCCATAGAGCCTTGTTTACCATGACAAGTGCTCCTGGCCCTGTGCTTATGTGTTGGTACGCGTCTCTTTATTTGCTGACATGAACCGTCAGCGATCAGAAAGTATTCCCCGGTCATGTGTTTCTCTCTTTAGCTTGTTTTCTTTGATAGACAGAGCCGCTGAAACGTATTGCTGATTCACTTCATTTTGCGTTTAAGTGTTCAACTGTGTCGCAAAGTTATCGCTACTACAACACCCTTTTTTCATAGAAAGTAACCCATTGTTTCTGTTTAGCTTCATCTCCTTTCTAAATGGGAGTCTTTGATAAAGCAATTGTTGCCATGAAACCAGTTTTCATTAGAAAGTCCTCCTAGCCCAATGGTTCCATGTTTAGCTGTGTCTCTTTGTTAAAAAGAAGCTTTCCCAGAAAGTACCCCTGACCCAGTGCTTTAGGGTTAAGCTCTATTTTCTGGACTAAGACGGCGAACAAGCAGCCGCTGCCATTAACTTTGTTTTTTCCTGCCTATAGAAAGGTCTGCCAGCCAAGCGGTTCAGCGTCCGTCTGCCTCCCTCCCGTCCTTTCAAATGTTCCTCTTCACTGTCGCCGGATGCTTGCTTTTTACTGAAAGTCATTGAGGGCTTTTCTCACAGTAAGAATATCTGGTAAATAGGAATAAATATGCTTTAGAATTGGTGGACTTTGCAAGATAAAAGCAAATCTGTCAACCATGACGACGAGAACTAGGATCATGGGAGCTAAATATCTACCAGTTCTCCCGATGTAAATTAGCTGGTGTAACAGGAAGGTTTTATTGTCACGTCAGTTCAACTCTGCAGAAAAGATAAGAGAAGCTGATAAATGACTGGAATCGTTGGACAGTCAGTTCACGTTACCTCACCATCATCCTATAAAAAATAAAAATTAAAAAACTCGCTGCCCTTTGACCAAAGAAAAGGTTTTATACACCTGAGGTAAAAAATACATTTACGGGGTTTAAAAAGCGGGGAAAATGAGGACGATTAAATCATAAAACCCAAGGATCTCAAGGTGTAAAATCTGCTTTATTTTAGTAATAATAGTTTAGAAAACTCTCACCATCAGACGGCTGTAAACTCAAAATTCCTAAGCTTACATGAGAGCTCAGCCTCACGTGAAACAGACTGAACCCACCTTTAACTCTGTCAAAGATTAGGAGGCACAAAAACAATAAAACACAAAAGACACCAGCTGAACTCTTCAGAACTGTCAGACCTTTGCCTGAGAACAAGAACGCCCTTTGACCGACTGTAGTTTTCATAACATTCACATAACAATAATAAAAGGCTTTGATGGTTTGTTTCATAACAGGGCGTTATCAAAGAGAGAAAAACTCTTAAAAATTCGGAGAATCGTGCTGATCTCAATAAAGATAAACATTTGGGTTTTATGACTAAATGTCATCCTGAGAGATGATCTGACAGTTTCCGACATACTGTAGGACAGAGGTGAAGCGTCAGGTGTATTCACAGGAGGAGATGGATTCAGTTTATTGAATTACATTTAAAAATTGATGATTTTCAATGGAACAAAAGCCCAAAACAAGCTGCGTTTAATGTTTTCGAAGTGGTGCATGGCAAAGTGATACAAAAAATACAAAAAACATTAGCCAATAAGACACTCTGGTGTTCAGTCTCTAGGCAGATTTCAGTCTGTTCTGGGTATGCGGTTTCTGTGTTGTTGATTTTATGTGGAGGCAGTATGGCAAGCAGTCGGGAACAATAATAAGGCGTATATTAACGCGTTGCTTTAATCCGCAAATTACAGGACACGACGTTTTTTTTGGTTTTTTTATACGCTAATGCTTTGTGAATCGCAACGCTAGGTGACATAAATAAGGCATGGATGTATGGCAAGCTATTAGTATCAATAATATGGCGTATATTAACGCGTTGCTTTAATCCTCATATTTCGGGGATACAACGCTTTTTCCCCCCACACGCAAATGCTTTCTGAATCGCAATGAGCAGTGACGTCATTAAGGCACTGATGTATGGTAAGCCATCTGTATCAATAATAAGGCGAATAATAACTCGTTCTTTTAACCCATACATCACAGGATATGCCATTTTTCGCCATATATATATATATATATATATATATATATATATATTATATTATATACACATACATATATATACATACATATATATTTATATATATATATTATATTATATACACATACATATATATACATATATATATTTCTTTTTTTTCTTTTTTAAATATATTTTTCTATATATTTTTCTATATTCCCAAGCAGATATGATGGAGAACAACTCCAATAAGTTTTTTACTTGTTTACTTTACTGGTTAGAGAACATTTAAATTATCTTTTTTCTTTAGTTATAAAACAATCAGTCAGTACACACAGGAACCTTTATAACCCAGGAAATAAAACTTTAAGGTTATATGAATTCAGAAGATTTCGATTCAGATGATGAAACTTTTTTCCCTTATCAAATCAAACTTTATTTATAAAGCGCTTTTCATACAAGAAGTTGCATCACAAAGTGCTTAACAGATTAAAATGACCCCACATGAAACCACCTTCTCTTCCCTCCCCCACAGATTTAAAAGCATGGTCACAGTTATACCCCCCTCCCCCCAACCCATCTCCCATGCACACACACAGTTAAAAGAAAATGTAAAAAAGGACATTGGGCCGAGTGCAGATGAACCATGGAAGGAAACGCCATCAGAGGAGCCATCTGCCCCGGCAGCGGTAGACTAACAGCAGCAGCTGAGGCACCGACACAGGGCACCCAGTGGAGGCAAGGCCAAGACCCCCACCTCCACCCAAGCTCCACCTGGAGAGCACCCAGGCAGCCACAGCCGACCACCGCTCCCGGGGCAGAGGGCTCCCACAGAGGAAACACTGGAACGGGGTTTAAGATAAATTAAAGTAAAAAAAGAAACGGTAAATGAATGTGCTAAGATTAAATAGTAAAACTGATAAAAATATAATCATATAAAACATCCAGAGCAATTAAACAAACAGTGATAAATAATAATCAGTTAAAAGCTAGGCTAAAAAGGTGAGTCTTGAGCCTGCTCTTAAAAACATGAACGTTCTCTGCAGCCCTTAAAGACCGATCGCTTCAAAAAGCCGCTTCACACATGTTGGCTGTATTTTTAAGATGCTTAGAATAGAATAAAATCTCTCATTTTAAATGCAAATAATCTGCAGCATAAGAAATAACATTAAATTTAAATATGTGACGTTTAATATTTGATTTTAACCAAGTTTACAGAACAAATGACTAATTAAAAAAGGTGAATAAGATAAAGTAATTGTTCAAGTTGTTTCTGTAATGGATGTTTTTTTTTTTTACATTTTCACCACAATGATGCAGCAGTTTCACTTCTACATCTTGACGGGTGTGTGACCTGCGAGTCTGGATGCAGCAGGTTTTCATTATAGGGAACTAAAACTGCTTTAGTTTTTCTATCAGCAAAACGGAGATGGATGCGTCCGTAATGCTGATTTCATGGAAAACATGAAAAACGTTGAGTCACTCATTCAGAAAATCTTGAACATCGAAAACATGACGCTGCGTTGCTTGTGTTTCTCGTTCTGGGCTTCCAGTCACCAGTTAAAACGTGGTTTCCACCTTATTTAGATCGTTTCTATGGTGGTTTCGTTTTAACCTGTGCTTTCAGTAGAAATATGGGGATTTTTTTTCCTGATTCGTTTGACTCTACAATATTTACCCATTTGGAAGATTATAAAGGAAAACATCCATGTTTTATTCCCATTGCTGAACTTAGCGGGCGGGAAGCTGGCGGGACAGGAAGCACGCTTCATTCTCACGTGAGAACAGCTGAAATAAAGCTTTAATCCCTCCTAAGCTCTCTCAATGATTACACCAACAGGACAACAATGACGATACCAGTCATTATATCCTGCATGTATAGAAACACGCACTCTGACCTTAGATCAAACACAGTCTTAGCAAATCCACAAACCTTCAAAACCCTCCGCTGAATATTCCCGTGTTGGGTTTATTGTGGAATGATTCTGGTTTAGTTCATTACAGGAATCTAAATAAAAGTGTAAACTGTAACATCAGGAGTGTAACGACAGTTGCTATTAAGGAAGCTACCAGCAGGGGGGGCTGCTTGGAAATGAAAATGACAAAAGAATGAGACAGAAGAAGTGAACTAACTAATGACGCCAGGAAGCTCCACAGTCTAGTATACTATTATATTAATTAAACAAAAAAAACTAATTTTAGAAAATTGTTCACTGATCCTGTCAAAATAAAAAAAATAAAAAAAGTAAATAAATAAATAAATACATCCATAAATAAATAAATGTGTAAATACATATTTAGTTTATTTATTTCCACATCTATCTATTTATGTATTTATTTATTTTAAATTCTGTATACTCCAATATTTCTTTCTAATTTTATTTCCATATTTATTCATTTATTTACACATTTATTTACTTATATCTAATTTTATTCCCAAAAGTATTTATTTTCACATGTATGTATTTCCTTTCAACTTTGGCAGGATCAGTCCTCCATATTAGAATGCATCTGTTGGGCTAAACTTACAGTCAAGAGTAAGAAATTTAATGAAATATATTATTATTATTAATATTAGTTATTATTGTTATTAATAGTAATATTATTATTATCATTATCATTGGAGACAAATCAACATTACCTACTGTTTTAAAAAATATGTCACTTTTTCTTTGCTTGAGACACTCACAGGCCGCTACATTAGGCACACCTTGGGCCTACCTGGGTAAACCCAGCCTTGGCTTCAGGATCATATTGTTTATGGCAGAGATTCAACTACCCTCATGGATTTCGGTCTGATTCCACTTCAAAATTTGTATTTGTCATTAAATAAATGAAAAAGTATAGGCTACCTTCTATTACTAGATTATTAGTTAAACTTTGCCCACAGGCTGAGGTCCATTTAGAAAAAAAAAATTAACCATAACCCTACAGTTGTTATTTTTTAGGTTAATGACACCCTTAAACCCAACTTGATTCTGTGGTTTTAACACCCTGAACTTTCTGATTGTGTCAAGCTATTTAAATAGATCCGTATCCTGCTGCTGTGCCTGTTTGTTGGTTTAAGCTCAGAGTTATTGTCCTCTAACAAGCTTCTGAACGTACAATGTGTGTGTTGCAGAGGCAAACCTAAACCCGGTCTCTCCACGAAGCAAAGCTTCCTTCCTTTGCCTCCCAACATGTGGTATTTGATGTGGAACCAAAGAACATGCCTGATCAAGTCACGTTCGCCTCCCAGGAGGGTTCCTGATGGCACGTAGACCAACAAGTTCAGGGTTTTTGTTTTCTACAGAGGCTGCATGCTTTACCTGTGGCTAAGGTATACAAAGTTGATGTGTTCAGGAGTTTGTATAGTGACTATAGAGCTTTGGGCATAGATAAGACAACTTAAAATGACAAATCTGTGTTCGGTAGAAGAGCCTTTGGTTTCTCTGAGGATAATATTGGATGAAAATAGCAATATGTTTCACAACCATTTAGTTCTCATAAACAGATGTTGCTTTAATCATCTCATATTTGAACTTTTCCGGCAGATTAAAGATCTTTTCTACACGTAAAGACAAAAGTTTTCTAATCGAGATAAAATGTGTTCTGTTGGATCCCGAGACAATCTTTTAGACACACATTTGTGTACTCACTTAAGGTCAATGAGGATGTCTTTGGTTAAGGCGTTCTTCCGGCAAAAACATCCTCCTCCTTGCTTCACTTTGTAGTGAATATTGTGGAAACTAACGATGGCACCATGTTTATTCGCTCCTGCAGACTGAAAAATCCTTACTTCAACAAAAACAAATATGTTCCAAGTTAAAATAAATGTTGTTAGCATGAAGATACGAGGTTACCTGGTGTTTGGAGGCTCCGTTATTCCCAAGCTCCATGGCTTCACGGTCATTAGACATCCCCACCCTGCTGTATTCAGTATCCTAAAAAAAACACATTTGCGATTACTAGAAATTCTTTTACATCCAGGTGAATCATTCAAATAGCAAAAATCTATTATTTCTGTAAAAGTTATAAACTCTGTAGAATCGCTGACAACTGCAATGAATTTCAAAATCCAAAGTAAACAAATTCAAGACTTGGAGAATCATTAAAATAGTAGAACAGCTAATATTTGTGGAAGCATCAATAGAAAGACTTGAGGATTTGTCATTTTTCAAATTATTTCACAAGCTAACACTTTGCTGTTAGCCACAACTTCACTAGCTAACAACAACCACTTTTATGAGATACATTAGCCAAAACGTCAAAAGCTAATGGTGAAAGCTAATACAATCTTTACAAGCTAATAAAAACATGTTTGTTCCATTAGAACCAATGTTATCCTGAACTATCCAAGTTAGCATGTTAGCTAGTGTAAGCTAATGAAAATACCTTTGTTTTGTCAAGCTCAGTGTTTGCCAGAAATGTACAAGCAAACAACATTTTATTTTTGTAAGATACAATGTTAGCGAGAACTTGACAAGCACACAATACCAGCTGTGTTTTATCATGTCATCTAAATCATTTTTGTGAGGCACAGCGTTAGCCAAAACTTAAAAAAAAACGAACAAAAACTGTCAGATACAATGTTAGCTTTACAAGCTAATAACAACAGCTTTGTTCCATTAGAACCAATTAAAACCTGAACTATCCAAGCTAATATGTTAGCCAGAGTAAGCTAATGGAAATGACTAGCCAGAACTTTACTAGCTAATAACAGCAGTTTTGTTCCATTAGAACCAATGTTACCCTGAACTATGCAAGATAGCATGTTAGCCAGAGTAAGCTAATGGACAATGACTAGCCAGAACTTTACTAGCTAATAACAGCAGCTTTGTTCCATTAGAACCAATGTTACCCTGAACTATCCAAGATAGCATGTTAGCCAGAGTAAGCTAATGGACAATGACTAGCCAGAACTTTACTAGCTAACAGAACATGTTCTGCCAACACATGGTGTTCACCAGAACCTGACCAGCTATCCAAAGTTGTTTTTTTAACCTTATAAAATGAAAGCTAGATTTAAAACCTAATCGAAACAGCTTTGGTCTCTTGAAGTGTAACTGAACCCCCTGAAAAAGCATAACCCCGCCCCCAGACAACATTAAAAAAATTCTACAAAGTGGGCGGTGCCAAGAAGTACGGAGGGGTATGGCCAAGTGTTGAGGTAAAGAGAAGGGGGGAACGTGGGGGTGTGTTCCGGAGGACAGTGACAGCTGGCTTAATGTTACACTGAAACATGGACAGTGACCAAAGCGACGTTGGCAGTTTTGCGACTGATCGATCTGATCAACATTCATCTGTTTTGAACGTTAGCCTATGTTAGCATTACCAGCCAGAGACAGGACTCATAGCTCAGTGGGAGAGTTGTCAGCCTGCAACCCAGAAATTGTGGGTTCGATTCTTCCACCTGCTACATGTCGTTGTGTCCTTGACCTACCTTGCCTACTGGTGTTGGCCAGAAGGGCCGATGGCGCGATATGGTAGCCTCGCTTCTGTCAGTCTGCCCCAGGGCAGCTGTGGCTATAATCATAGCTTGCTTCCACCAGTGTGAGAATGAGTGAATAATGGAGTTGTAAAGCACCGGTATGTCTGATAGTTTTATACCCAAACCCACGGGGCGTGTCTGTGAGACCATGGCTGCTGTGACGCAGTCGATGCCTGTGACGTAGAGATGTACCGCTCTCCACCAATCACAAAATTCAAATGCACTAGCCACAGTTCAACCCTAAGAGGGCAGCACTAAGACGTTTTTAGACCAAAAAGTGTAGAATTACATAAGTTTACACCAAAATGTAAAAAAATCCCCAGAAACTGAAAGACTGCTTTGGTAAAGACCCATTTATCCAGTTTAGAAGCAAAAAAAAGTTGTTTTGGGGTTTGATTCATTCAGATGCAATGTTAGCTGTGTTAGCTGGAATTTTACAACCTAGCAGTACCAGCTTTAAATCCAATGTAATCTAAATCGTTATCTCTTGGCCAAAACTTTGTTGTGTCCAATACCACACATAAAAGCTCATTTTATAAGCTAACGGCAACAGTTTTGTTCTTTTAGATACAATGTTAAGAGCTTTACAGAGAAATATAAACAACTTTGTTTTTATGTACACACCATATTTATTAAAAACTTTAATTTGATAATAGGTTTGGTCTATTAGTTACAATATTAGCTAGACTTTTACATGCTAGCTCTAGCAGTTTTACCACAAACAATGTTATTTAAATCTTATTTGATTGTAAAAGCTTTGTATTATGTTTGCCAAAACTTTAATAGCTTTGATCAGCTGAATCAAAGAACGTGTCTGATCAACCCCTCTACTCGAGAAATACTTTTTTACCATGATGAGCCTTTTGATCCATAGTTACAATTACCATACCCCAGCATAATAATAATGTGGTGCTTTGACTTTGCAATTTAAATAGATAATTGTGTCCTCGTTAAGTAAACAAGCACTGAAGTTTTGCCATAATATTACATATTCTGTATTACAACACCTTTTAAGGTGGAATGCTTTAATCATGATCACATTTCTATGAGCAGAGTCTCCAAATTCTATTTCTATGAGTGTTTGGTGAGTTTTTCTATAGGTTAAAACTCTAGATGTACTGTTCATGGAAGCTGAGAAAAATGGTGAGAGCTGACCGAACATAACCCATCCCAAAGTAAAAAGGAAAAAAAGAAAATGTTGCAAAGACAGAAATGACAACAACGCCCTTCTATCTAAATGATGTGAAACTCATCTTACCGTTCAGAACTGCTATTTGGTGAAAAACTAAACTGCAGGGAGGACTAATTAATAAATTAACGAGGAATACAGTTACTGAATAGAAAGCTGAAAAATGTGGACATTAGTTGATGTTACTGATTAAAATCCAATGTCATTTCTCTATGTTAGCTGCACCTATTTTGTGTTGACAGGTCAGCATTTCTCTGTCCATATCTGTATAATGTATAAAAACTCCTCGTCAGAAACTCAGTTATGCAATTTTAGTATTCAGGCGTTTCAAGAAACATAGGTGCTTAAAATTTTAGAAATACAAAAGTAGGCTTATTGCAGTGAGAATTACATCGAAATGTCTTATCTCCCTAAGCAAACAGTCTTATTTGCATCACCAGCACCCAGTGTGCAGCGTTCTGTGACAAATTTCCCCCACAGTGTTTAATTCTCCTGAAAATTTTGCTGATTGGGAAAAGCAGTTAAATCTGCAAAACTCAAAAGCAGCTATTTATGTTCACTCCTCTTTACAGCAGAGCAAATCTTCCTTTTTACAGAAGAAAAACTAAACTCATTTAAATATGACTGTGATTTGCGTGAATCACAGCAATAATAAGACCGTAGACTAAAAGAAAAGGGGGCAGATATTTTTTTTACCTTTTACCGAAATCAGAAAATCCCAGAGCAAACAAGAGGCCCGACAGACATTCAGACAACAGGACGTTGACCAGGAGGGAGCAGGACTGCGACTGCTGAGATCGATGTGTGTTTGACAGAGAAGAGGCAGCGTGTATAATGTTCAGAGGGCGCGCATGTGTTTGGTAAGTCTGCTTTTATGACTGAGGCGTGATAAGTAGGGAGAAGGGCAGCGATGAGAGTGACTCTTACCTAAAGCCACGGCCATAAAATCCAGAGAGAGTACAGTAAAAGAGAAGTGAGTACAGGGGTACTTATGCATACTTTCTTATGCTCCTTTATTCGGTTGTAAATTGCTTTATGAGAGTTTGTTTAGAATTTTGCAGTGCGGTCTGTTTCTCTTTGCAAAAGTCAACATTTTTAGAGACTATTTTTGTTGCTGTCAGTAGCTGTTAGTAGACAGATGAATGGTCTTTACTCCAGTTTACTGCATAACACGCCATGCTCATCCAATTACAAACACATGATCGTAAAGTACATTTTATTATCATACAATGCAATTATGATGCAGGCTAGTTCTGATGTCTGGGCTTAACAAGCGTAAAACAGCAACAACAACAACATGTCAGATAACTGTAAACGTAACGGCTCCTTATTACATGATAATTCATTTCTCCTGAACGTCTATTTTTTAGCAAGAAGTCACTTTTCAAGCCACCGGAACGCCTAAAGTTTGCCTTCAGTGATGGCAAAGAATGTGCAAAAGTATTTCCACCAACTTTACAAAGTGCTGTGAAGAAAAGTATTTGCCCCCCTACAGGTTTCTACTCTTTCTCGACCATCAAACACATTTTACTACCAGGCGAAGATAACCTGAGTAAATACAAAACGCAGTTTTCAAAGGTTGGTTTTATTTATTAAAGAAGAAAAAAGCAATCCAAACCAATTTGGCCCTATATGAAAAAAAACTAATCACATCCTAAACGTAATAACTGGTTGTTCCAACCTTTACAACTCAGATGTTAGGCTTATTTATTTATTTAAACTGCCATAAATGTGTGTTATAACGGATAGTGTTTTAATAATAATGATAAAAATCTTAATTCATCCTTACTAAAGGGTTTTTACAAGCATAAACAGCCATTTTATTATTTAAAGGTCAAGATACAGCTTCTCTATCAGATTTTAATGCAATGTGACATCACACTCGAGTAAACAGCGTTCCAGTTAACATAGTCCGATAAATCGCGATTCCAATATGGCAGCGCCCAGGTAGCCATTGTTGGTAATTCCTACTACAAACATTGTTTTAAGCTGTACTTTTCACATGCAAACACCACTTTTGATTTGTTAGATTTGGTAGTTACAGGCTCTAAATGTAACATAGATTTTTTTTTTACGCACTCTTACTAGAGCGTCTTGTAAAATAAACATGTTTTCACCACAACTTAGTGTTGTCGATGCAATGAGCGGCCATACTGAAAGTCAAAGTCGGAGCAAGAAGAAATCTTAGACTTTCCGGGTGGAAATTCCGACTCCGAGGGGCGTTTAAGTTGATTTTTCCCACTTGGAAGTCGTAATTTCACAAATGAAACGCACCATTAGTTCAGACTAGTGGTGGGCGATTTAAAAGGTATAAGGTAGAAACGATAGAAGTTTAGCCAGCGATTGGGATTTTGACTATACCGGCCTAATGCGATTGCTGATTTTGATGATGTCATCAAGGAGGATAAATACTGATGTTTGGGTTCATCTTTACACTACATATTGCAAGTTGAAAATTTGATGCTTTCCATTTAACAGAAAAAAAACCTGTTAAACTTGAAGCATTTTTTATTCAAATATGTGCAGCTTTATTGTTGTGCGACAATAAATGTATAAATAGGTGTTGAGGAAAGCGGACAATTTTGAACTTTGTGCTTTGTTAATAATATTTAGCTTATAATTTATTTAAAATATCTTCATCTTTATGTTCTGAGAATTTTTGTGTTGCATTTTTTGGAAAAAAGATTAGAATTTTTTTTAAATGCTTTTTTGCACAATAAATGTTCTTTAAATGTACTTTTTTGAAGTTGTTGTTCTGCTGCAACGTATCTGGAAAGTGAGAATGTTCATAAACTGTCATTTTGACATTTATAAAGAAAAGAAAAGAAAATATCGCAATAGATATCGTCACCGCACACGCTTTAGATTATATCGCAATAAAGATTTGAGGCCATATCGGCCAGCCGTAGTTCAGACTTTGGCTAGTTCGCTCCAAAACTTTCACTTTTGTTTTGTTTTTTATCCATTCAGAGACGCACGAGCTGCTGTGCTTCAGACCACAGTCTTGCTGAATAAAACATGGTCGGACATTTTTCCTTCAGGTTTTCTTGGTAGAGAAGCAGAACTCCTGGTGTACCAATTACCCCAAATATTCCAGTTCCTTAAGAAGCGACGCAGCCCCAGAGCATCACACTACCACCCCCATGTTTCACCCTCAGTTCCTTATCTAAATTGCTGTGTTGCTACAGGACCCAAATCTTCTAAAAAGTTCCGCCTCTGTCTCGTCCGTCCACAAATAAATGTTCCCAAACGTCTTTGGGGAAAATGCGTTTTGGCAAATGAGCGATGGCCCTTTGTGTTCTTCCTGGTCAGACGTGGTTTTAGTCTTGGAACCCTGCAACAGATGCCATTTTGCCCAGTCTGTCTTTCCTATTGTTAAATCATGAAGTCTCACCTTAACTGATTCAACCGAGGGCTGGCAGACTTTAGATGTTGTTCTGGGTTTCTCTGGGACCTCCTTGATGATTCACCTGTGAGCTCTTAAGAGTAATTTTTGAAGACCAGCTTCTCCTGGTCAACTATTCCAGGTGGATAACGGCTCACACTGTGGTTCACTGGAGTCCTAAAGCCTTAGAAATGGCTCTATTACTCTCTCATATCTCCCATAACTGATAGACTTTGTTTCTCACCTGTCCCCCGCCCCATATTTCTTTAGACTGGGGGACAATATGTTGCTTTCGTAGCCTCCTTCATGTTGTCTGTCAGCTCCTGTTTAAAGAGCAACTCACCCCCCTACCAGAGTCTAACCCCGCCCACTTTTCCAGTTTGAAAAACGTGCCAAAAGGAGGCGTTGCCTGGCGGAGCAGCAAATGCAGAGCAACGTAAGCTCCTTTGTCTCAGAGCGATCTCTCTGAGGTGGAGGATTTCTCTCCACCTCATTCACCAGAGGAGAGAGAGGAAAGGGAGGGAAGTTCTGTGGAGGAGGCCCGATTCAAACTCAAGTGCACTACAGAGTTTTAACCTGAAGAGGGCGCCACACTGATAGTTTTAGGCAGAAAATTTATATTTTTACTAAGATGCACTATAATACCAAAAAAATAACCAGAAATGTAAACACTAATGTATACAGTTTATCAGCAAAAAAATTACTTTGGGTGTAAGTTGCTTTAAGCAATTTAAGTTCTTGACTTTCCAAAACTTAAATGAAAACACAGGATTTAACAAGGAGATAAATTTGGCTGATTTCAAAATTGTGACCAAAAAAAGAAGGATAGTATAAAGGTGAAACGATGTTGCACCGGTAAACTGAACGCCATCATGTCTCACCATGCCTGCTGTGGAGCCCCGCCCTCTGTGTGTCGTCATCCCCGCAGCTCCTTCCTCCGCTGGATCGTTAAACCGATTCCAGCAGGCAACATCTTTCCTGCAGCCTGACGCTCATCCTGGACGTGTAACAAAGGGAAAACATCACGGCGAAACATAAAATTAAATAAAACCCTAAGTTAGTCTGAAACTGACTGTTTTCTAAACCTGCATCGATATTTAAATGAGGATTTATAAACGCTGCTGCAGAGAGACGCGTAACCAGGCGGATCTGTTTGCACCCGGAAGGCAGACAGAGGAGGCGGGACTGCAGGAAGCCACAGAAAACCTTCACAGCATCGTGTTACATAAACCATACATTACCAAACCAGTGTGTAACCTTCAACATATTCTGTTTCAAGGATCTGTGATTTAGCTCCAGATTAACTTTATTTCTCTATGTAATTCCGCATCAGGGTGGAGCTGAATTAACATCCGCTGACCTTGAAAACCTCTCAGTCAGAGACTGTATTCAAAGTAAAAGTAAAAAGTAGTAATATAAGAAATATATATATTTTTTGGTTAAATATTGAGTACCTGTTTTGTGATCATAATATATGATTTAAATTCTTAAAAATTATGTAACTGGACAAAAATATAAAGTTATGGGTAAATTCTAACGACTAAAAATAAATAGAAATACATGAAATCATTGTAAAAATAACAAATCTGAGTTGAAGAAACATTTTTCCAAGTAAAGTAAAACTAATGAAACCAATTTTTTTTTACAGTAGATAATGTATATATGTCCGACGAAAGTAAGGTTAGGGGTACTTTGACCTCCAAATGACACAACAGCTTCAGCAGAAAACAATGTTAAAATGATGACGCTTGTGTAAAAACAGGAGGTCTCACTTCAACATAAACTCTGTGTGTGTTTTATGCATTCAGTAAAGTTACTCGTTGTGGGTACAGAAGCCAGAAACTTCACTCAAGTAAGAGTAGCGATACATCATGAAAACAGAAAAAGTAAAGTCTAGTAAATCTACCCCTAAAAGCACTTTTTCAAATTTATTTACTCAAGTAAATGTAACTGAGTTAATGTAACTAGTTACTACCCACCTCTGCCTCTCAGACAGGAGAAACATAACCAGGAAGGCAACAGCTGATTAATTGTCATGTATTAAGTTATAGCAATAATAATAATATTAATAGTTAAATAATTACAGTGTAAAAAGTTGTCCGTCGTGCTTGCGTTGCTTTGGTGCCCTCTGCTGGCCGATATGTAACATTGCCCATCATACATCAGAGATCTAATTGTTCCTTATGTTCCTAACAGAGCCCTTCGCTCTCAGACTGCAGGTTTACTTGTAGTTCCTAGGATTTCTAAAAGTAGAATGGGAGGCAGATCTTTTAGTTATCAGGCTCCTCTCCTGTGGAACCAGCTCCCAGTTTCAGTCTGTGAGGCAGACACTCTGTTTACTTTTAAGGCCAGGCATAAAACTTTCCTTTTTGATAAAGCTTATAGTTAGAGTGGCTTAGGTCATCCTGAGCTATCTCTGTAGTTATGCTGCTATAGGCTTAGACTGCTGGAGGACAGACTTACCAATTTTCTTCACTCTGCTACTTCCTTTTCTCCTACTACTCTCCAGTTGTATTACAGTACATTCTGTTATTTCGACTGTTAACTTTGTTTTCTCTCAGTGTTTTTCTCTCCATAGAAGATACACCTGGTCTGGTATCCTGCTTGGCTGCAATGCCCTGTTGGACGGGGGGCATCGACTGGGATGATCCTCTCAGTAACTGAACATCCACAGTGTCCTGTTATCAACTTTTTACTTTCTGTAACATAGAAAGTTCTCTTATATCAGATCTTCTGTTCCTTCTGTGTTCTGCTCTGTCTTCTCAAACCCCCAGACGGTCGTGGCAGATGGCCGCTCCTACTGAGCCTGGTTCTGTTGGAGGTTTCTTCCTGTTAAAGGGGAGTTTTTCCTCTCCACCGTCGCTACATGCTTGCTCAGTATGAGGGATTGCTGAAGGAGTGCTGTGGTTGGATATCTGCCCAACCTCACGCCAATGACTGACGCAATCTGCTGGGATTCCTTAAATAGGAAACTTTTTAACTGATTGGAATGTTTGTATAAATGTATTGAAATGACTTCTTGTTAAGTGCCTTGAGATGACATCTGTTGTGAATCGACGCTATATAAATAAACTGAATTGAATTGAACTGAGTTACGGTTAACTACAGCAGCACTAATTAAAACGTATAAAACATAGCAAGCAATGCATTACGATTGTAGCCCAATATCCAGTTCAGTTTATTTACAGGCTTATAGCACCAAATCTCTCCTCAAGTTACCCAAAGACAAACAGATCCAGTTTATACTCACAAATATAGGGTCAGTTCAATCATACAGATAGATTCAAAGTCAGTGATCCAAGTTATAAAACAATGCGTCAAGTTTAATTTATTCAAATTGGAGAAAGATTTACTGAGAAACCCAATTGATTGCATCGAATCATGTACATTGAAGCAATCAGTCCGCCTGGATGAGCATCGAGTTGTTAGCTTAGCAGCAATCCCTCATAATGAGCATGCATCAAGCAACACCAGAAAGGGGGAAAAAAACGAAAAACAAGTCCGCTTTAACAGGAAGGAAACGGAGCGGACGCACAAAAACACAGAAGCACCGACCAAGTGGCACTTTCTATGTTAAAGAAAATGAGTTAGTGTCTTCATCTAGGAGAGAAACACATCTAAACAAGTCCTGAGCCGTAATTTACTGGATGAGTTCATATAGTTAGCTGCAGTAAAAGCTTCTTCAGTTTCTTTGTCTGGGACAGAGATGGGTTTAAACACTGAAAGACGGGACCAAGTGTCTCATCTATAGAAGGAGAACGCTAAGTTGTTATGTCTGTCCTCCAGCAGTCTAAGCCTATAGCAGCATAACTACAGAGATAGCTCAGGATGACCTAAGCCACTCTAACTATAAGCTTTATCAAAAAGGAAAGTTTTAAGCCTGGCCTTAAAAGTAAACAGAGTGTCTGCCTCACGGCCTGATAGAAGTTAAGGTGAAAAGCACTCTTTTGTTGTGCTGACAAGACTGTAAAGGGAATATTAAATGCAGAAAGTGATGATATATAACATCTGTAATCTCCCACTTAATTTACCAGACCCTGAACGTGTCCTGCAGCATAACACTCTGCTCTATGGAGGGGGATGCACATCTCAGAACAGGTTGCAAATAGCGTTGACAGAGGTAAACGACAGGATATATTGATCATGAAAATAACTGCTTGATAAATAATGTTGTGCTGAAAGTTGGGGGGTGCCTAAGGCACCAAAAACACTAGAAATGGCTTGTTCCTGATGGTAAAAAAAAGAAAAAAGACAATAGTCCAACCTTAAAAAAACAAATGCATGGACTAGTTTTTCTGCCTCACTCTGGTAACGTGTGTTTCTGCTTTTGTCAATATTTCAAAGGTGAAATGTTCACACATTGATGAGTTCTTAAGTATGTTTACTACAGGTGTAAACCAGTAGGGGGCGCCAGTACGCTGTTTCTTTGAGAGAAAAACAAACAACCACCTTTACGGGTCATTTTCCAACACAGATTCCTTTTATAGTTTTTAAACCAATAATCAGTCATTGAGGCTGTTAACAAATACTAACTTTAAATAACTGGTTTTCAACAAGTCCTTTTATTTATTTTGTCCTTTATTCCAAGTATTTCGACAGGAAATGGACAGAGAACGGGGGTTGGACGTGCAGCAGAGGTCATGAGGTCCCAGTCTGCCTCTACACCACGCACCACTGAGACAAAACTACGCGCTAACGTTTTAATTTGAAGTCTGAACACAACTCTCTATTTAACAAAACAAAACAAAAAACCAGAGACAGCTCTCTAAACTACAGGTAGAAAGTTAGGGTCGGTTTCCTTAGTTTCCGAACATGTCATCCCTTTTAAAGATCTGAAATGTAACCTGGTCTTTACCAAAATAACCACGACCACCAGCAGACACTGACTTACACGGCAGCATTTCATGAAGGTCAGCACACACACGCAGAGGTTTCCTAGATGCAGTTGTGGTGTGGAGAGTGTGTTGCTGTTGCTCCTTAAAAAACGTCACCTCCTTGGTCATGTGGGAGAATTCAGTAAAGTTTCTATATTTACCTTCTAACATCTGAGCCCCTCACCGGGTTTGGATAATCCTGCAAAGAGATTGGACGACTGAGGAGGAGGGTCAGCGGTTGGTCGACCAGGAAAGAGTTGATGAAAACCTTTGCAACCGTTAGTTTAGAATAGAATAGAATATTAGGCAAGGCAAGTTTATTTGTATAGCACAATTCATGTTACAGGACAATTCAAAGTGCTTTACATAAAACATCAAAAGCATTACAGCAGGGTGCAGAAAAAGCAAAAGTACAGGAATAAAAAGCATGATTCAAATTGGGGGGGGAAAAAATCTATCTTAAAAGAAGCCGTGCAGATTAAACTTAGAATAAAAACCTAATCAAAAGCAGCTGAGAACAGGTGGGTCTTTAACCTGGATTTTAAAAAAAGTGTTTTCAGCTGATCTAAGGCTTTCTGGGAGTTTGTTCCAGACATGTGGAGCATAGAAGCTGAACGCAGCTTCTCCATGTCTGGTTCTGACTCTGGGAACTGATAAAAGAGCGGATCCACATGACCTGAGGGGTCGAGTAGGTTCATACTGGGTCAGGAGATCACCGATGTATTCTTAAGGTGATAGTAGGCTGATTTTGTGATTGCCTTAATGTGTTTTTCAAAGTTTAGGTCTGAGTCCATCACTATACCCAGATTTCTGACATGGTTGGTGGTTTTTAGGTGTATGGACTGAAGCCCTGTGGTGACCTTCAATCTTTTCTCTTTAGCTCCAAAGACGATTACTTCAGTTTTGTTTTTTTTCAACTGCAGAAAATTGTGGCACATCCAGTCATTAATTTCCTCAATGCATTTGCTAACAGCCTGTACAGGCCCTTGGTCTTCTGGTGACATTCTAATATATATCTGTGTGTCATCTGCGTAGCTATGGTAACTTATATTGTTGTTATTTATTAACTGCGCCAGTGGGAGCATATAGATGTTAAACTGAAGAGGTCCCAGGATGGAACCCTGGGGAACCCCGCATGTAATTCCCGTCTGCTCAGATGTAAAGTTACCTATTGACACAAAGTACTTCCTGTTCTCTAAGTACGTTTTGAACCAGTTTAGTACGGTGCCAGAGAGACCCACCCATTTGCACAGGCACCAGACAGTGCAGGTAACATAGGGATTCCTTATGCGTTCTCTCAAGGTCAGGCAACTTAAAAGCACTTAAAAACAAAAAAAAAAGGTTAAATAAAAAAATAAAAATGCAATAACAAAGACGCAGTAATAAAAATAATACAATATTTAAAAAATGTACAGTATCAAAAAACAAATGTGTCAGAGGACACTCATAAATAAGAGGTGAAAATAAAGAAAGTTAGATAAGAAAATACAGTAACAAAAATGCAACAATAAAGATGCAATATCAGAAACTGCTTAATTGCCCAACTTTTGCTTTGTTATTTATTCCAAGTTAAGTGTCTATAGCCAAACCCACCTTAATGTGTGACAGTAACATTACATTTTACTGATTAAAGAAGTGCTTGAATCCTGTACGAAGAACCCTTCTCACCCTGGACTTTTTCACCTGCTCCCCTCAGGCAGGAGGTTTCCGGTCCGAATGGACCAGAACCTCTCGACATAAGAACAGTTTCTTCCCCTCATGCTGTTGGACTCAATTCAATTCAATTCAAATTCAAAATTACTTTATTAATCCCAAAGAGAAATTAAATGTTGTTGTAACTCATTATGCAAGTTCCTTCAAAGACTTGTTGTAGATGCTGATGGCTGTGGGTAGGGATGATCTCCTGTAGCAGTCTGCAGATCTGAAGAAGCCTCTGACTGAAGACGCTCTGTAGTTGTATGACAGTTTGATGTAGAGGATGCTCTGGATCTATGGCGTCTTCTTTTCAACTCATCAGGGTTTTGTGGCTGTAGTTGAGGTATTATTTGAGCTTTTGTGATGTTAATCAGCGGCTGCCAGTTGTAAACCACCTTGTTGCCATGGTTATGCATCATAACAAATGTCCAAAAATAAAAAGTATCAGCAAAAATCCTTCCAGCTGCACAGCATTCAAAACCAGAGAGAACAGTTGCCCACAAAAACAATGTTTCTACCAGAAATGGAAGAATTAAAGTTTAAAAAAGAAAAAAATATGAACCAAAGTAACAGAGCTACTCCAACATGCTGCCACCTTGAGCGGCGCAATTCATGAACTCATGGACTCATGAACAATTATTTATTTATTGCATGCTTAGAAGTGATTATCTTATGTTTACACAAAGTACCGCAGCAATTTCCTAATGTTGTTCACACATATGGCAATAAAACCTTTCTGATTCTGAAACGTTTCCTGTTTTAAGTTAGGCAGGAGATTTCTGTATTACTTTACTTCAGAAAGTCGGAAGTTTGCATGTAAATAATCTGTTGAGGCCTTTAAACCCAGATGATGATGTCATGGCTTTGTAAGCCCCAAATCTGATTCTGATTGGTTCATTTACAGCATTAGATGTAAATGGAGGCACGCCTGTGGACGTATTTTAATGTAAATGGTCAAACAGACTGTTTCCTTGTGTGACATCGTTGAAAAATAAAAAAACAAGTTATGGACATCCATAAGTCTGGTTGGACCCTTCAGGAAGGAAACCGGTTCTGAGACCCAGAGATAAACGTGACTCAGTCTTAGGGTGCATTCACACCCGATAGTCCGGTAGTCTTGGTTCGATTGGCGAGACCAAAATTGCAACATTGTTGCTTTTTTTTTTTTAGCTGGTGCCGTTCGCTTTTACACGGCTCTTTGTCAAACGAACCAAACCTTTTGAGCAACATGTTCCCCTCCTGGCCTGTTGGTGGCGCTGCACCAAGAAGCACTGAACATATAGGGACACTTCCTGTTCCGTGAAATGTTAACAAACAAGCAGTGGCATTCGATTTTAGCGGTTTTTGGATTGCTCTGTTGCCTTGGCAAATATTCCAGACAGAAAATGTTGCAGCAATGAGCTCAGCATGAACAGAGAATGAGGCAGAGTTGCTGTTTTTTGGTTGTTTTGGTTTGCATTTACCCAGGAAGCCCTGCTCTGTAGTCGGTTTCCTCCTTTTGGAGCGGTCCCGGCCCACTTGGCGTTCACATATGCGATCGAACCACACTGGGGTCATGGTCTTGGATTTGGAGGTGCTGACCCCCATCTTGGTCGCTTCACGCTCAGCTGCGAACTGTAGATCATGTCCCGGTGAAGCCAACAGAACCACATAGATGGCAAAAAGCCCGAGGCCCGATCCTTAGGCCACCAAAACGGATCCCCGCAACACCTTGGCTGCGCCTAGAAATCCTGTCCATAAACGTTATTAACAGAATCGGTGACAAAGGGCAACCTTGGCGAAGTCCAATTTTCACCGGATACGAGCCCAACCTACTACCGTCCAGAGCTGAGTAGACAAAAATTGTACTCAAGTAAGAGTAGTAGTACTTCAACATGTTTCTTCTCAAGTAAAAAGTAGCTACTGAAGAAATGACTCTACTAAGAGCAAAAAAGTATTTGATTAAAAGGCTGCATAAGTACTGAGTAGCTATTCAATTGTAACATTTGATGTAACATTTAAACAAGATGTTATCAGACTAACGCCATTATTGCTATGTGCCAATTCTAGTGTGCTAAAGATCAAATTAACACAAATAAATAAAATGTACAAAATAACAAATTCAAGCATGAGGAACAAGCTATTACATTTTTTTCCAATAAAAAACCAATGAAACTAATACTTACAGAAGGTAATGTATTTATACACTGTATGTTAGAACAGGGTAAATACTTCTATTGACGATGTACAGTGTTTACCGTATGTCTCAGCAGAAATAATATTAGAACAAAGGTTGTGTACAAACAAGAGGTCAACATAAACTGTAGGCATGTTTCTGTGTCTCGTGCATTTTTGATTAAAATATGTTTATTCACTAAAATTACTCGTGTTGGGTAGAGTATTCGGAGATTTTACTCGAGTAAGAATAGCAATACCTCATAATAATGTTACTGAAGTAAAAGTACGGTGTAGTCAAACTACTCATGAAAGTACGTTTTTTTCCACAAAGTTACTCAAGTAAATGTAATAGTTACTAGCCGCCTCTGCTGCAGGCAATGCCAGCATCTTTTGAGAATATACCCTTCCACTGGGAGCTGAAGGTTGCTGATCTCATCTGTCCAACAAACGTACATCTTTTGATGGCATCTGTTGACGGTTTGCAGTGTCAGTGACTTCATGAATGTGACTGCTGTCCTCCTAATCTTGGCTCCATAAGAGAGTAATAAATTGACAGAATTATAAAATAAACTCCTGAGCAGTGCAGGCTGTAGTGGTAGAAAAGGGCCACCACATATGGAGGCAATAGTTCTCAACAAAATCAGCAGGAGTTGAGACCTTTGTTGCTTATCTTCCCTCCTTTCTCTCCCTGCCTGTTGATTACTGTCAATAAAAGCCACCAACCACCACATAAACCAATAAAAAGCAAGCCTTTGTTTGTAGTGACGAATTCCAGATTCACCTTCACTGATTGAAGACTCCCCAAGTTTTCCGATGCTTTGCCTTCACATCTAGGTCACCTTGTTAGTCCAGATCCCTGACCAGGTAAGTGAAAGCCTCGTCACACCTGGTCGCTTCTACTTCCAGTTTTGTGAGCGATGCTATGGGTGACGAGGTGTCAGGGTTCTTGATTATTTCCACTTTGCAATGGGAACAGTAATGAAGAAAAGTCCAGGGGAAACATTAGAAAATCTACAGTGCCTTTAAGACCCCATTTTTTCTAGAAGCTTCCGCTCATTTTTGACCAAAGCAACAGAAAACTAGTCTTGACACATCCCCAACAGAGAATATTGAGGAAATATTTTTTAAGCCACCATAAGACATATTTACAGGAAGACAAGGCATTGGATAAAATACCAGGTAATACTCTTCACTCGGTACCCTCAAGATCAGACTGATCAAACACGTACAGTAGGGCAAAAAAGTATTTGGCAGCCACCGATTTGTGCAAATTTTCTCACCTAAAAAGATGAGAGAGGTCTGTAGTTTTCATCATAGGTATACTTCAACTGTGAGAGACAGAATGTAAAAAAATCAGGAAATCACACTGTATGATTTTTAAAGAATTTATTTGCAGAAAAATAGGAATTAAGCACCTACAAAAAGCGAGAATTCTGGCCCTCACAGCCATGTTACCACTACTTTAAGAAGCTGTTCTATTTTCCACTGGTTACCTGAATTAATGGCACCTGTTGGAACTCATTATCTGCATAAAAGACAACTGTTCACACATTCAAACAGTCAGACTCCAACCTCCAACATGGCCAAGACCAGAGAGCTGTTCAAGGACACCAGGGACAAGATTGTACACCTACACAAGACTGGGATGAGGAAATCTACAATAGACAAGCAGCTTGGTGAGAAGAGATCAACTGTTGGAGCAATTAGAAAAAATTGAATAAATACAAGATCACTGAAAATTTCCCTCGACATGGGGCTCTATGTAAGATCTAACCTCGTGGGGAACACATGATCTTGAGAACAGTAAGGAATCAACCCAGAACTACATAGAGGTAACTGGTCAATGACCTGAAGAGAGCTGGGACCACAGTAACAAAGGTTACTATTAGTAACACACTATGTTGTCATGGATTAAAATCCTGCAGCGCTCGAAAGGTCCCCCTGCTTAAGCCAGCACATGTCCAGGCCCTTCTGATGTTTGCCAGAGACCATCTGGATGATCCAGAGGAGGTAAGGTAAATGTCATGTGGTCAGATGAGACCGCAAAAATCCTTTTTTATCCCACTGTACATGCACAGGTGGAATCGCTCAAAGAACTGATTACAGACAAACTTAGTAAAAAAAAAGAGTTTGACAAAGAACATCTGAAGCAACACAGCAAAACGCATGTTTAACTGTTTAACTTAATTAACTTAATTACTCTAAAGGGTCAAGGATTGGGAGTCAGGGTTGTGGACCTCAATACATCGACTTAAACATCCTAAAGTGTTAAATATATCTCAGAAGGTTTGTTGGTGAGAAAAACAAACCCACTTTCTTTTGTCTTGAATGGTTTAGGAGGGGTTCAAATGTTTTCTGTCCTCTAGGTAAATTTAAAACCAAACATAACTTATTTGCTGAAACAAAAATATTCTGGAGGTTTCATTAAACATTTACAGAATGACAGCGGCTGCATAATTGCTGCCTCCATTAAGGAAACACATGAAATATACTGAAATGTTTTCTAAAAATGCAAAATACTAAATAACACAAAGCTGCAGTAATTCTCACTATATATACAACATATATTATTTTACACTCTATTTACAGTGTTGACTACTCAGCTGGGAAAAGAACAAACATGATGATACGGATGGTGGTTTGTTTGGATGCATTCATGAGCTGTGTTTTAAATAATTTAAGGAACTCTGGGTTACTTGGAGTCAAATTAAGATATTAGGCTGAGCTCTGTCATGTTTTGTGTATGCTTTTGTCTACGCCCATCTGCCACTGGAAGCAAAGTTCCTGCTCATGCTGTAGATCTTGGTGGAGCTTTTATGTTTCCCCCAGGCTCCAAACGGGATGATGACGATGGTGGCGTTGTCCTCTGAGCCGTACTGCAGGGCCTGGAATAGATTTCTAATCACTTATTTGTGAAGTATTCACATCCAAATGTCACTATAATGCTTAGAAAATTATCAGGTTGACATTTATTAATTTTGACTTGATTTGTGGGCATTTGTTTTTTCATTTAACCATCTTTCTTCTGTAGTTGCTGTACCTCAATCTATCTATCTATCTATCTATCTATCTATCTATCTATCTATCTATCTATCTATCTATCTATCTATCTATCTATCTATCTATCTATCTATCTATCTATCTATCTATCTATCTATCTATCTATCTATCTATCTATCTATCTATCTATCTATCTATCTATCTATCTATCTATCTATCTATCTCAAACTATTGTTCCCATTCTGCATACTTAAGGGAGTTCCACAGGGAGCATAACTCAGCCCACTGTTACTATTTCTACTTCTGAAACCAAAAAAATCCAAAAGACAATTTCAACCCTAGAAACGTACACATATATAAAGCCCTAGAGGTGAAACTGGATTTACCTTCTTTTCACAATGACTGTAAATGCATCACAGGTTTCATTAAAGTGTTGTGGTTCGTGGATTACTCTGTCCATCTTACAATAGTTGATCTCCGATTTAAGCTTGGATCATGTCTTTTTTAGCAACAACACAGGCTCAAGCTTAGTTATTCTCAGCCTAGAGAAAATTAAGTCTCGTTACCTTAGAGATGATACGGTTTTCTCTTCAGTTCATTGCAAATGTATGCAGAAGAAAATTTAGTTTGCCCGATGTACCTTTAATGAATCACAATCTTTTTCTTAAATTTTGCTTTATTAATTTATTACCTGCTGAGAGATGACCTCTGCTGCTTCTGTCGGGTCTTGGCACTGGTTGATGACATCACAGATCTCCTGGTCACTCAACAGGAAGTTAATACCATCAGTGGTCAAAGCCAGAAAGGAGTCATTGGCATGTTGGACCTGCAGAGACGGATGACGTCTATAAAACCCTACAGATCCAAACCGATCCGAAACTATGGCGTAAGATGAAGCTGGTCCGGGACTCACAGAGAGTCGATGCGTTTCCGGCTCTGCGATGACTCCACTTGATCTCAGGTGGAAGTCTCCGATGCTGCGCGTCATGGCGAGCCTACCGTTGACGTTTGCCTGACCAACGCTGTTCCACGACAGGAAACCACCAAACCTCTGGATCCTGAGCACAAAAACCAGACAGGATCGGATATTTTTCTGAGTAAACCAATATCATTACATAACAGTCTATTATTCTAGCAACTAAATGCAGACATTCAGTTTAAAACTGTTAAATATATTAAATCTAAAGAAGATCTTCAAGGTAGAAACTATGCAAGAACGCCTAGAAACCGCTTGAAGCTTACAATGATGGGGTCAGTTGGTGTCTTGTTACTGCAGGAGTTAGACCAGGTCAAAGATAGCTGCAGTGGAAACTTTACACACTAATTCCAACAAGCTCATCACATATGTTACATAATTTCACTCACCCTGCAGAAGGCAAGTTGCTCAGCTTTTAATTCCCCCTGTTATAAAAAGTAAATGTTAAGAGTTTCATAACATTTATTTAGGTGCTGAAGCTGGACTTAATGAATTTCAAATGAAACACACCAGCTGCTCTAAATCAATCCCATTTATTTAGTATCTCAAGTATGTCAAGTATTTGTGTTTTAACCTGCACTAAATGTTTAACCCGTTTGGTGGATGTCCACAGCTAGATAAGGGCTCTCTCTGCTGTTAGAGAACACCAGCTGCTTTTAGCTGAAGGGAATCCCAAACCCGTCGACCTGCAGCGCGGCTCCGGTTTCGGTTCCTGGATGAGTTTCATGAATGCCGACTTCCACACTATTTATACCAAACAAGCTGATGGACTGTTTGGGAAACCTGAACCGTGCCGCTGCTCTGTTCGCTCTGAAGCTGCAGGACCTTGCAGCAAACCCCCAAAAACCAGAGAACAACAAAAGTGAATCCATCATCTACGAACTGGGCCTGTTTGCACACGTTCTGATTGAGTGCCAGAAGGGATTTAACTGCAGCGGCAGTTAAACTGTAAAGGCTTAGCTGAAAGCTTATATTTTAAATAAGCGATTGAAAACCTTGAATAACCTTGGACATGGGAGGGGATCAGTGATCTGCAGGAAGAAAACTCTGCTGCTTGTTTCCTAACCTTAAACTTAAAAAGATCTTCAATTAACTCCAGAGTCGAGCCCAGTTCACTTAAAAGTTTTTAATTACCCCATAGGCATCTAGTCAATGCTCTCAGATACCCCATGGGTACTCTATAGGTACCATGTTGGTGCCTTTTGAAAAGAGCCACTCACCCCCCTACCAGAGTCTTACTCCGCCCACATTTCCTGCTTGAAAAATGCACCAAAAGGTGGTGTTGCCCGGGGGAGAAGCAAACGCACGGGGGGAGAGGGGTGGGCGTGGTCTTGGCTGTTATTAATATGTTGACTGCAGCGCTGCTGCAGTGCCACACTGCGAGAAAGATAGAGAGCAACGTGAGCTCCTTTGTCTCAGAGCGATCATTTGAGGTGGTGGATTTCTCTCCACCTCCTTCACCGGAGGAAAGAGAAGAAAGGTAGGGAGGTTCTGTGGAGGAGGCGGAAAAAACCCAAAAAACATAACTGCTTGTTACAAACACGAGTTATAATAGTGCGCCACGTTTGTCTTCGCACGGGTACGACGCCATGTTAGGGGTTTGGTTAAGTCCAACAGGCGGTGTAAAAGCTCTCCTGAATACACCAAACCATAAAATAGCATACCGAACCGCACCAACCCGGGCCGTAGGTATCCTATAGATACTCAGTAATTACCGTATGGATTCCATGTTGGTGCCTTAATGCACTGTAGGTATCCTATACCAGAGAAGTACCCAACAGGAACTATATTGGCACTTTTAAAGTAACCCATGGATCTCTCAAAGGTTTTCATTAAAGATTATCTAGGTACCCAACTGGTACCCCACAAGTGGCCAGGAGGTATGCCATAAATAGCTAGTAAGTACTCGATAAGTATCTTGTTGATATGCTGTAAGTACCCTGTAGGGACATAGCAAGACTGCACAGAAATATTTTGATGCTAGGTAACACAGCACTATTAAAAAAGACTCGCGTACCGTTTCCTCTCGTCTTTGCGGTCTGGTGTGTGGTCTTTGGTGAGCTTGTTGGCATGTCCCTTCCTGCACAGCATCGCCCGACTGTCACCAACACTGCCAACAACCAGCTCAATGCCATCATGTAGCAGAGCAACGGTTGCTGTTGTACCTGATCTCAGAACTGAGGCTAGGATGGAAGAGAGGCATAGATTAAACCATTACTGTAGTAATTCAAATTTTACAATAGAATTAGGTTTGTATCCCTAATTTTTTTGACATAACCAATTAAAAAGTTTCATTTAAAAACCTGACTCATTTAGTAAATGATTTACTGAAGGGCCTTACTGTTGTTGAAGTAGCTCAGGTGTGTGTATAGTGCTTTATCTGCATCTAAGAAGGCTTTCTTTAAAACTTTCTCAAGATCATCTTCCTCCTCCAAAGCGTCTCTGTAGCAAAACACTCAGGTTATAAAATGTAGTGACTGAAGCCTGCCTTTAAAGTCATCTATAGAAACTTAATTCAACCTGATAAATTTCTCCATAAAGGTGCAGCAGTAGTCGGCAGCGTGCGCGCCGCCGTGGCCATCAAATACGGCAAAGTACAGCAGGTTGTCGTGGATACGAGCGATGCGGAGTCGGTCCTCATTCTGCTTCCGAAGACCCAAAACCGACGCGCTGCCAACCCGGGACAGACTGATCTAAGAGGAAGAGTAATATTTACCTTCATGTACTTGAATACACCAACCAAGTTCTCTTAGCCTTGACTTTGTTTTATCCATCCTTTTAAATATTGTTTTATCAACTGTAATTCCATCCGTTGGTCAAGTTATACCTTCAACCATCAACTTATACATCAATCTAATGACTTATTTACCTGTGGAATGGGTTTTCCATAACGGATACTAGAAGGTAGTAATATTGGTTCTTCTATCCGGTTGTCCCAAATACCAAACGAGTCCCAGGTGACCGGCTGGCCACTGCAGTCACTGTCAAACCTGACCGACCCACTAGCCCGTCGCACACCCACCAGCCCCAACAACCGTTCACCAACCTGCATGAAATCATGGAAATTTTCATTTTATTTGTTATGGTTTTTTTTGTTCCAAATATTCTATTAACTATTTATTATTCTTTGATCTGCTGAGAAATTATGATTTTGGATATCTAACTAAACAAGTCATAACACAGTCTAGTCAACATAGGTACCCAGTACATAGTCCAACAGTAACCAGTCAGAACTTCTTAAGCACTCAGGAAATACCTAGAAAATTATCTGTGAATACCTTACAGTTAGCCTAATCAGTAGCATGTTTATACTGGGCAACAGAATGGTAACAATTTATATCTCGTAACAGAGCCTTCTGGGTACCATGTAAGCACTATTCAGGTCTCCCCTACACACCCCATAGGTACATCCTAATAACCCCAAAGAACCATTTTAAGTGCTCTCTAAGTATGAACCTATTGACCCCAATCAGCACCCTGTAAGTACTCCACAGGTACCTTGATAGTACCACGCAGGTACAATAAAGATGCCACTTTTATATCTATTCAGTTCCGTGTATGTACCCAATAGGTGCTACATAGGAAACCAAGTATCAAGTAGGTATCCTGTGAGCATCTCATAGGTTTTCTTGAGAGTTTAAATGAAGGCAACTGGACTTTTCTTGTAGTCTTGAATACGTTTCGTCTCTCATCCAAGAGGCTTCCTCAGTTCTGAAAGCTGGATTGGGAGTATCAGATTTATAAGTCTAAGGTTAACGCTCACTAATGGGGCTATCGTTGTACCTAAAGAGGCTATCAGGGTTGCGTAAGCTTCCAAGCACTAAGCAGAACTGAACTTCTTCAGAACTAAAGGTACATCATGTCCTGGATGATTGAGAATCTACACCACCGTATCTCATAGGTTCCCTTCTGGTACACATTTAATTCACTATAGGTATCAAGTACTTTGTACATTCAAAGCCCATTATAATTTGTCTTTTGATGCCATGCGGGTACTCAGTCAGCTGGATGTAAGTCCTGGCATTAGAAGGTTAAAAAGTAAAATCTTATTCTACTGCTTGGTCCCTGTAATGATCCAGAATGCATCAAGCAGGTACCCCAGATGTACCCCATAAGACAACCCCTAGAAGTTACTTTTAAGGTACCCAGTGTGCAGCTAGTGTATACTACAGGTACCGTAGCAGTAGTATGTATGTAAGTAATGGGCAACAACCAGGGGAACAGGGTCCGTATAATGACCTAAAAGGCTTCATGTAGGTACCCCTCAAGTATCCTGTGGATACCCACTAAATAATCAAGAGCTACTCTTTAAATACTACATTTGTAACTTTTAGATTATTTACAAATACTTTGTATGTACCTACAATTTTTTTAGTACACCTCATAGTTACCATTTAAGTATCCAATGGGTACATAGCAGGTATTCTTTAAGTACCACTTATGTACCCATGCATGTGTGCAACCTGTAAGTGTCAGGAACATACTATGTATGTACCATGTGGGTAAACAGAAGGTACTCCATAGATTTCTGTAGGTATTATATAAAAACCCCATAGTTACCCTGTGAAAATCATGCAATTACCCTGCAGATGCATCTGGGTAACCACTAGTTAACCATTAATTACATTTATGTACCCTGTAGGTACCTTAAACATGCTCTGAAAGAACCGATAAGTACCCTGTTGATATGCAGGTATCAACAAGGTGTAGTACCCTTTATTACTGTTGATCAAATGCAGTAATTACTGACATTTGGCGGATTCACCTGCCCAGACTGTGTGGAGGCCTCCAGAGAGGATTGTACAGCGAAGAGGGATTGTCTGCCAACGGAGAGGCGGCCGCAGCGTAGAAGGTGAAGCAGGACAGGAGACGACATGACTGACTGTCCTTAAAAGCTGTAGAGGATTAAACCTGTAGAAATTAAACCTGGGCAAGTTGCAGATTTCTGAAAAAAACCCATATAAACCCAATAGCTCTGTCATCACTGCAATCGTCTCTTAAATGAAAGCAAATGACTTTTCTTGTAAAGGGCCTTGAGATGTCATCTGTTGTGAATCGGCGCTACATAAATAAGCTGAATTGAAGTTAAAGAAAGATGAAAATAGTTGCTGCCAGATTGGTAATATAAATCTTCCAAATTATTGACATTAACACGGATTACATTTCTCACTTGTGTGGACCACAAATAGCCCTGAGGCTCAGCGTTTTCACCGCTTCCTTTCCCCGTCTGCGACACCACAGCAGGCCCGGTACTATAAATACCCAAGCTTGACCTTCAACCCCCAAGAAAAGATTAACAAACATGGACTGATCCCATGTATTAAAGGTAACATCTATCTCCCATTTTCAGGCGATGCGATCTATATTTTACCAGGCCATATCAGAACTCTGATGGTACTCAGATGACCTGCTGCTGCTGCTGGTATATTTGGACTGAAACAAACACCAGTGAGGTTTGTTCTTGGTGAGCATGACCTTCAGAGCCGTGTACACAACAAAAAACACATGTGACCCGTTGATGACTAAACCTTGCACAGCACATGAGTATTTAAAGGCTGTATATATCAGAATTAGGAGATTATGAATGAAAACGTACAAATAGAGACAGATTACGACTTTGCAATCAATTATTTAAATTGTTTTTTTTTATCGTTCAGAAAAGTGAGAGACAACAAAAAAATAATTTAATTATTCCCTATATTTTATTTAAAAACTTTAAGCATATAAAAAGTGCTCTTTTTATTATGCTCACTTTTTTTGTAACGGCAAAAAAAGTGAGCATAATAACAATTATGACAATAAATATCATAGAAAAACACTGAAGAAAGCTATGAATAATATAATGGAGGATATAAATTATTTTATAAAAACTATTTCCAAACTTTTTGGAAACAAAAATGTGAAATCAATACGGTGGTTTAAAAAAAAAAAAAAACGAACCAAAACAAAACAAAAAAACAGAAAAAAACTTACTTTTTTACGTCATTAACTGGTAATTTTCCCGCCAGTTAGTTTCCTAGGCAACAGGTGTCGAGCTGCGGCCTCTCAGCAGTCAGTGGCGCTCGCGCTGTGACTCCTGAGCTCATGTTCGGCTTGAAGGGGCGTCGTCTTAACCGAGCCGCAGGCGTCCAATCAGAGTGCGGCACGTTCTGACGTCAGCAACGAAAAAGAAAGAGTGAAGGTGTTTTGGTTTCTTGAGGTTAATCAGGTTCAAATTAGTTTTCTGTCTTGATTTCAATCGCTTTTTCTGTATTTTAAAGAACCAAAAAAATAAAAATAAAGGTGAGAACAATTTAGGTGCTTTGGAGATAAATATAATTTTGAGAATCATGACCTGCATGGATGAACAAAACGTTTCAAAAAGATAAATACATCTTTTTTTTATTAGTACATTGAAATAACTGTGCCAGTCAGAAGTGTAATTCCTTTCGTCATTAGCATGGATGGTATTATTAATTTGGGGCTTTTATTGATCTAATTTAACCCTTTTCCCTCTGAGTGGAATTGATTGTACATCCATTATCTATACCGCTTGTCCTTTGTAGGGTCACAGGGTTATCATCCAGCAATCATCGAGCGAGAGGCGGGGTTCGTTGACCCTGCACCGCCCTCCATTCCTTCGCAGGGCAACGCCGGATCAACCTGCACGCACTCAAACCTATGGACAATTTAGAGAGACCAATGAACCCAATAGTCCTGTTTGCAAGACTGTAGGAGGAAACCGGAGTACCCAGAGGGAACGCACAGGGAAAACACGCAGAAACACCCCCGGAAAGACAACTAATCATTTTTTTTATGAATTACATTTTTATTTTTACCACCGTTGCATCGCAGCAACAAAATGCTATAGGTTCAAATCCCACCCAGGGCTCTTTCTCCATGTTTGGGTTTGGACGTTTTCCTCGCACATGCTTGGGTTCTCTCCGGGTACTCCAACTACCTTCTGCAGTCCAAAATGATCTGTGTTAGGTTAATTAATGTCTATAAAATGTCCTTGGTAGTCCATGGTTTTCCTGTTATTGACTGGTAAACTGTCCAACCCCCTTGCCCTGCGATCCTACAAAGATAAGTGGTTATAATTAATGGATACGTGGTTTTAACGTCACACACAAAAGCTCTAAAATCGAATTACAACCCACCATTAATTGGATAAATCTCTCTTTGAAGTTGCAGAGAGATCAAACAGTTTTTGTGGCCTATTTTTGTTTGGCTACTTGTTAATTTACATTATTTTGTGTCTTCGCACATTCTCACCAAATTTCCACAGGTTTTGAGGTCGAGGCCAATGAAGAAATCCGCTTTAAAGGAGCTGTATGTAAGAAATGTATTTCAATTAATCATAAAATGGCCTTGATAGTCACTAGACATTAAAGGCGTCATGACCTAGTATTATCTTGGATACCCACGCTCTATTATAGTCTTTCAGGCCCTTCTAAAAAAGAAAAGTTGAAAAAAAGTGAAAAAAATAAACACAGAGCTCCTCTGACCCTTATTTCTGAAGGCATTATTGCGTGAAGAAACTTTCTGCATCTTTCACGGTCGAGTTCGTACTTCGAATCGGTGATGTGTCGGTCACGAACAAACCGGCTCTAAGAGCTAACTCTTTGAAGTGAACGATTGGAGCCGGCTCGTCATTGGGAGCCGTTTTTTTTTTTTTCATTCACCCCCGCTTGTTTTGGTACATTTGGTACACATCGTTTTGCATTCATTTTGGTAATAAATGCACTTTAAGCAACAGAAAATCTGAGGAGCCGAAAGAGCCGACTCTTTATGGTGAGCCAAGCCAAAAGAACTGGCTCTCCAAAAAGAGCTGGAATTCCCATCACTAGAATTCAGTAATGGCGGCGCTCGACTGAATATGAGGGGAGCGAGGGAGAGAGGGAGGGAGGGCTTCCTGCAGCATAGGTAGGTCTGCGATGTCCATATATGGTATATCCAGCGCCGACTTGACGTCAAGTCGGCCAGAAATTAAAACCACGTATTTGAGTGCGCGTGCACATGGGCTGGTTGACGAACCCAGGGGTAAACAAACGCTTCACTTTTAAATATCGGCTTCCCGGGCAGTGTATAATCGTTAGGCAATCATAACATAAATTTTTTCTCATGGAAAATTACAGGTCATGACTCCTTTAAGAAATCATGCTCATTTCAAATACTAATATCACTGACAACAGTAGTACGGCCAGGATATTATCATTTAAAAAGTGAAGTTGCAGCCCTCACTTGATGATGTCATCTTGTGTTTTGGCCTGAAGCTCCGCCCTCCACCTATCTACCAATCATGAAGTCAGTAGTGTTTCGGCATCGGGGTCACCAGCTCTGCTCTCGTTATTACAGCTGCAGCTACAAAAGTGTTTCGGATAAAAAATGTCTATCGTTACTACACCTAAAAGACATCGTTATCATTCAGAAATACGTCGTGACAAAGTCCGAAATAAAACAAGGATTTGTGTAGGAGATGCCTTTGCAAGATGGAGACGGCTGAAAACAGAGAAGAATTTGAAGACGGACGCCAACGTTGCTAATTTAATCCTGGACAGGTAAGATTAATCTATGTTTGGCTAACTTGTACTTAATGTAAACGGACATTTCAAATATTCATGACAATCGAACAAAGTTATGCATGTTCGTGCAAAGTAACGTTACGTTAGCGCATATGGAGGAGGAGGGTCATCGAATTGAAAAGGTAAGGAATTGTTTGGGAAATAAAAATGGCGAGTCGTCATTGCTAACGTTAGCGATGCATTATCAGAACCCGTTTCTCTGTCATTATAATTAACAGAACAAAAACTTACTGTGTAGGACTGGTCACTTGGCACTGGAAGCTCCTTGTAGCAGCCTACGTTCCTGCAGCCTATCTGGCAACCTGGAGTCGGGAGGGGATACACTGCTCTACAGTAGTAACTTTAAAGTGATTGCAGTACCAGTTTTGGCCACAATCTTACATACGGCTCCTTTAACCATTACAAAACCCGTTTAGATGTGTGCCCAACTGTTTCCGAGGATCAGCCACCTCCCTTCAGTGAAGGACAGTTGGTTAGATGTTCAAGAACATCTCTGAAGCAGCAAACAGGCAAGCTCATCGTAACGCGAAAGACGCATGAAGACGAAGTCTCACCATCCAGTTTAACGTCAACATGAACTGAGAGGGTCTAGAGGTGGTCAGGGGGGTCAAACTCGAAGGTATTTTTGGTCACATCAGCTCATGAATGTCCTTAAAGGGCCGGTTGTGGCAGAAAGTGTTGATTAATCTATTTTTAACAAACCTTTAAAATATTAATAAATATCTGTCTCCACATTCGACGAGTACTTCTCAAAATCAAATAATACTGAATATCTTTTCACAACGATGTGATTCAGGACTATTCAAATAAACACTGATTTGATTTGGCCGATAAAATAGCATTTAGGTGCACATAAATAGAGCTTAAATGTTCTATTTATATGGTCCTCTAGAGTTTAGAGGACCACATAAATGGCTATGGCGGGTCGGTTTTGGCCCCCGGGCCTTGACTTTGACACGTGGTCTAGAGGGTCTCCCAAACATGATACCTTCAGGATCAGCTGGAATTTCCATCTGCTTACGTAGACAAACCAATTGTCTTCTGGGGGAAACTTGTACAACCAGACAACAATCAGCAGTTTGACCACAATGACTAGAAGCATGTTTGGAGACTTCAAAGTGAGGCCATTAACTGTCAAAGCATGGCGGCGGTAGCGTCATGCTGAGGGTCTGATTTTGCTGCCAGTGGTGCGGCTGCATTGTAACAAAGTGGGTGGAATAACGAGGAGGGAGGTTCTTCAACTTCACCTCAAACCAACGGCTGGATGGATCAATCAGCTGATTAAATACAGACATAAACCTTTATAATGTGGTTGAAAACGGTTTCTTTCCACCAAGGCAGGAGGTCAACGTTACATGTTCCCCAAAATAACAAACTTTATTAAATAAATCTGAGATTAAAACTTAACCTTTTTTTGCAAACACAAAAAAACAGGAATCATTATCACAAGTTTAAAACTAACAGGGGAAAGATTCTTGAATCCAAACTGAGGTACTCTGAAAAATTACAGTTTAAACAAGACAGAACAGACGCAAACACAAAACTATTAAGAGTTTGTAACGAAGCTTTAATTAAACATTACGCCTTCTTACAGTCGGTGTGTTCCCATGTACATATATGAATAAAATATGGTGGAGTTTCCGCTGTTAACATCAGCGTGGCTTTAATGTTTCTGAATAATTCAAATAAAGGATGCAACTCCATCACCAGGATCCATGGGAGGAAGAGGAGGAGGAACAGAGGGAAGAACGAAGGAGAAAAATCTCAAGTCTAAAATATGAATAAATACTGTAAAACCAGCAGACGGAGCACATTAATGCCAGGAGAGCCGATACCGATAGATCAGCAGCTGAAAAGTGATTTTAAACAGAGGATGAATAAAAGGAAACAATGAAAAAGGAAAATAAACAACGAAATGTCAAAACAATGTAATAAAAAAAGAAAGTTGTGCGGATAAAAGAATAAAAAAACTTGTAAAGAGTGGAAAACACCAAACTGAAAGGAAAGTGGAGGTAAGGAAAGAAATAGAAAAAAAACAATGAGAAGTTGAAGAAGAGAAGAATTGGGACCAAGAACGAGAGTGAAAATATGGACTGAAAGCAAATGAAAGAAAACAACAACGAGACAGAAGGAAAGGAAGCGATTTCGTAACTTCTTGGCAAATAATCCGTCCTCCGACTGGAAGCTTTTTGGTTCACCCCCCCCCCCGTGCTTGAGTGCTTTGTGCCGAGTTTCATAAAAAAGAAACTGGATGAAATATTAACCAGGAATGGAGCTGCTGTCCTCTCAGCTCCACATCAACAACCGCTGCACCGAACAGCTAAATAACCGAGGTATACCGACCCATTCTCCTGTTTGAGAAAACCCTAACACATCTAAACACGTTGCTAACATCAGCGTTGTTGTTGCGACTTCCTACTGCGTTTTTACAATCTAAATATTTGCACACTCGTCTTCGGCTCATCCTGTAATGAATTCCACAATTTGACACCACATATTGAAATGCAGCTCTGTTTTAAAGTAATCCTAGCAAATCGACGTTTTATTTGACATTTCCTTCTATTGTCCTGGTCTTCTGAACTAAAAACAAACAGCTTCTGCAAACCTGCTGGTGATACGTGACTTTTTGCCTTGTATACAACTAGTAATAACAATTAAATCTTTGAGTTTCATAAGACTTGACTTGATTAATATTATACTAGTGTGCTCGCTTGGATTCGCTTTGTGTATAAGTCTTACTGCTCTTTTCTGTAGAATAAACAAATGCTTTATGTGAATCACATATGTATGCCCCCCACACCTCCAACCAGTGACTTAGATAAGTGAACAATACAAAGAGTGTAATACATTATAATCCAAAACAAATTTTGCTTTGTTCAGAACAGCAATGTTCTTTGATATTTGTATTTTAATGTAGGCTTTACTACACCCAAAAACCTAAACTGGGACACTCTTTCAATATCAACTCCAACGACAATCAAATTAACAGGAAAGGGAACAAGCCGTGGTGATTTCACGTAGCCGAATAATCTTTTTCTGGGAAATATGACTAAAGCTCCATGTTTTTTCCTCATGACTTTAAGGGTCGGGGGAAGAATGGCTTTTATTTCACAGAAATCATCAGACAAAAAGGTGCTTTTATTAAAGTAAACTACAATAGAGTGATATTTCTGCCTCAACAAGGAGCAAATGTCTGAAGACTAAAGGCCCTAACTCAACCACCTTCTTGAGGCATGGCCCAGTTTGTGCAAGTTCCATTTACCAGGCTGGGGTTACGTTTGCTAATTCCTTTAGGTGTATTTGAAACAAACATTGGGAACTATTAGGCGTGTTTTACGGTTAGCATGATCTAAACCCAGCTTGGATTAATGAAAACAAGGTGTCTGAAGTCTGTGAACATCCCGGATTGATCTCAGTCAGCCACCTTGGATGCCTTGGCGCAGCAACCCAGAAACCTTCTCTGTCTCTTCTTCAGCTTGTACCGTATGAAGCTGCTGTTGGAACAGACGGACTTCCTGAGTATCCGGATGTACCTCTCCTGCTCCCGAATCTTCATCTCCAGGTGGGACTGGATGACCGTGCCCAGAGATTCCAGGTCTACGGAGGCGCCGTAAACCTCCCACGTCATCCCTTGTTTGTCCCATAGCACCTCTGGAGGCTTTTCTGTCTGCTCTTTAAACCCATCCTCCTCTGATTTGTCGGGCTGTCGTTTTTCCTCATCTCCGGTTTCGTCTTCCCAGATGCTCTCAGCGCTAACATCTGGATTTGGGTTTTCTCCAAGTTCCGATGTAAGGCCGGGGTTTTGCTGGAAGCTGTACGAGCGCAAACATGCAGGGAGGGAACTCGCCTTGTCAGGCACAACGCAGGGAAGCAGCGCTTGGCTGCAGAGCTCAATCTCGATCTGGCAGACGTGTTTGAGGGGCGGCATGCAGCTCAGCGATGACTGAAAGCTGGGGGAACCAATAAGGGAGGAGGTAGGAGTTCTCCAGTGGAGGCTGGGGCTTGTAGATGCAGAACGTTCGACCACCTCCACCTCCACCTGAACGCCAACCTCTTTCTGCTCCCCTGGACGTTTATGGAGTCTTGCAGCCAATTTAGTCTTGGCCGCAGTCTCTTTGACTTTCTTCCTGGTTGGTGTATGAGTGGAAGAAGACGAAATAGGATGAAGGGGTGATGAAGGATTCCCATCATTCGTTTTTCCATGAACCTGTATTTTCTGCTTCGGCTCTCTTGCACTTGTTGCCTGAGGCGATGAGATGACCTTTGTGTCCCTTGGGTGACCTGCTTTCCCCCTGCTATCTCCCAAAGGACCTCTATCACCATCATTCTTCGCCTCTTGGGATACCTCCAGCCCTCCTCGAGTATTCACCTTACTCTCAGGGGATGTAAAATGCTCTTTGCCAGCGTTATTGCCCGACCTTGTGATTGAGTCGAAGGTAAGACCCCGAGTCAGTCTAGTATTTTGGGATAAACTGCTGGGGTCTACTTTCATAGCTGCAGAAGCTTCAGAGATATCTGTGGATCCTTCCAACATTTTCAAGGTCACCACAGGTCTGGTTTTTGGACTGGAAGATGTCAAAGGGGCCAAGATACCTGAAATGATACCAAAAAACAAGAAGTGACATGGTCTGCTGATAGAGTTGCTTCATCCTTCATGAAAGCAACAGTCAATCTTGTTTGATAAAGATGTAAAGTTCTAAACTGCTGCCATTTCATATTAAATGTCTAATGTCCAGGATGAAATGACCTCTACAGGTAAAACCACCAAACTGCAACCTGTGATGTCAATTTATTTACTTATTAAATACTTATTAGATTCGCCGTTTTGAAACTGCTTTGCTCTGGCACATGATGGTGGTGCAACATGGCTGCCAAGCTAATGCTCCAGAGCTAAATTGATGGCAAAACCCAGAGACGTTTACTACCAGCTTGCATTGGTGTAGATTCTTAGTCACATAGTTGTCTTGAACCAATGCAGCCATCAAGGTGACATGAAACCCTCGCCCTACCCTTTATTCAAATTCCTATAGGGGTCATTGGCACTGATGATCCTCATGAGTCCCCAACAATTCCACATGTTAGCTGTTTTAGTCGCATGTCCCAAGATGGGAATTTCTGTGAAACTGCCTGGGAAGACGAGTCAGGGCTGCATTTTAGATGTTAGGAAGATGGAACCCCAAACAATCCCCTCTGTTCAAAACAAAGGATCATCAGGATTGTTAGGATCATTAGTAACAGCAACCCCTGGGAACTGCATAGAGGGTAGGGCCAGAACTTTATGTGACCTTGATGGCCTTGTTGGTTGATAACAGTGGTCAGTGGTCTCCATTGCCCTATTAGTGTGATGGTTCCTGATTACATCTTATAAGTCCAATACTTCCAACCTATGTTTCAGAACTGAAGAAGCCTTTTAGAGTTTAAACACCTTCAAGATGACGACAGAAGTGCAGTTCCCAGTGCTTAAAACTCTCAAGACATTTACTACCAGCTGTTGTACTCCTCCAGTATTTGGATCTGGAGACTGCCTCTGAACAATTGGAGATTGTGCCTCAAACACAGACCATAGCTGCTTGGAAAGAAAACACCCATGACACAGTTAAGCACTTCAGATTATTAAATCCTAGGTATTTGACACCCTACACCAACATGCCAAAACGTGTCTCAATCTGATCTCTCTCACAGAGTAATAAGGTCCATTTCAGGGGATTTAAATATTACCAGAGTCAGGTGACGAAGAACCTGACCCACACCCTAAAACTACTGCTGTAGAGATTAGATTTATGGTTGAAAAGAGTTAAGTTGTGAAGTGTTCTGGTGATATTTTGATTCTTTGTCATTACCTGGAGAAGAACTTGGACTCTTCTGCTTCTCCCCGTCTGATAAAGTCAGAGAAGAAGCTTGTCCAGACCTTAATGAATCCGATTGACTCTTAGGATTTAAACCGAGCTCAACAGCTGAGCTTGCGGTCTTGATGCTTCCGCTAGAGATGGGGCAGAGGGAAACAACTCCGAGAAGGTCCATATTGAAAGCAGAGGCCTGCTGGGTAGCTGGAGAGGTTGACTGGGTAATGCCTGGTTTAGAATCAGAACTTGAGCTAGTTTTGATTTTTGGATCAAAACTTGCTTTAGAGGTTTGAAGATGTTTAGAATCGTTATTGTTATTTGACCCCGGAACCCTTTTGGAATCAGCGACTTTCTTCGAGCTTCGGTGGTTCTTCTTCATGCTGGTTCCTGTTGTGGTTTTCGGGTCATGTGTCTCTTTGGAACCGATCCTAAGCTTAGAATTTGGACTAGCTTTGGAGCTCTGGAGCTGCTTAGAATTCAAGCTGTCCCTAGAGTCCAAACTGCTTTTAGAGGCACTGCTGCTTTTAGAATCGAGTGCATCTCCGGACCGATTCCGAGATCTGGACTTAGAACTGGCTTTTGAATCCAGACTCTCCTTGGATCCTTTTGTTTCTTTGGAGCGTGGACTAGATCGGACTCCGATTTTGGATCCAGAAACTGCCTTTAAATCTTTACGATGAGGGTTCCCCTCAGACCCTGATGCGTTACCGTTTCTGGCCCCAGTGGTTTTTCTTTGTGTGGCTGGTTTCGGGCTCAGAGAGGTTACCTGGGAGGGTGTAGTCCTGAGCAGTGCTGATTCCGTTATCTCTTTCTCAGTGGTTGCTGGGGTTGTGAAAACATCTTGAGCTCTGGAGTCATCCTTGGGTTTTTGGTTTGACGTAGCAGTCAAGTTTACTGCATCAGTTTTTTTAATTCTGGCAATCATTGTTGGGGTTCGATTGGTCAGTTGTGGGCTGATAATGCTTTCTTCTCCTTTTTGATTGCAGACCTTCGGGCTTTTAGGCAGCTGCAGCATTTTTGATGGCGTGTCGAGGTGAAGCTCTTTTCCACCTTCATCTTTTCTGCTCAATTGCATCTTTAGGTTTTTGGCTACGTTGTTTACAGACCTAGTTGTTGGCTCCGTTATTGGCTTTGCAGATTCTGCTTTAGGTATTTTAGTTTCAACTTTTTCTGTAGATCTTTGACTGCTATTCAGCTCCACATCATTTGTTTTGGGACTCAGTGCCGAGTTGCCATGCGTTTGTATCTTGGTTGTAGATGGATGCTTGATGTTTGGAGATTTAAGCTCCTGGGTGCCTTTTACAGTCATTCGAGTTATTGCTGAGCTAGAAACGGTGGGGATTTTGCTCTTACGTTTTTCACCTGGTGCTGAAATTGTGCTAGAATCCACAGCTGCTGCTCCTCCTTTACTTTTGTCCTCCTTTTTACTCCCAGAATGCATCTTTGAGGTCTCTTTGGTGGGGCGAGGATTACTCGGGGCGCTTAGATTTAAGTTGAGGTTAAAGTTTGGCTCCGCACCCCAGTTGTTCACAGGATTATTTGAAGGCTCCACATCTTCTGGAAGACCACTTTCCAATTGGAGAGTATCCTTTCTTCGTTTCGTGAGGTTTGGGCATGTGGACATTGTGAAGATTCCTGCTTGTTCAGCAGAAAATCAGACAGAATCCCACATAAGATCTGCACCTGGTTTGACAGAAAATGACAAACACCTATTCAGCTATTGATGTTGGCTGAATTTAATAATATTTTTGCACTATAAAACAGTTGACTCTAGATATGTGACTGCATGATGGTCCCTGGCCAATCAAATCTTTCAGTATCTATAACAGCTGATAGAAATCCTAGGAACAAAAATCTCTGTTCATAAATATATCTGATATGTTCTTACCTTTCCAGGCTCTGCTAGCGCTGGTGGACAGAAGGTTGATGGTGAAAATCCTGCCCGGTAGAAAGCAAACGATCAGCTGCTCTCTGGTTTGTTCCTCCTCACTGCTCCAGAGGAGGCAGCAGTGAATAAATTAATAGCAGTGAAGGAGCAGAGAGCTGCTTTCGCTCCTCCTCCTCCTCCTCCTCCTCATCATTTCTTTTCTTTTCTCCATTATTCATCTTCTTAAACCTCTTATATATCTGGGTATTTAATATAGTGGTGATGATTCTCCTCTCAACGTCTTTGTCCTTCCATTCCTCATTGCCTGATCTCTCAAGTCCTTATTTTCTACTTAAAGGCTGGTCATAAAAGAAGTGAGACCTTTATTACCCAGTTAATGGAGCCCAGCTGTAAATGTGTCACACTTTGATATCAGCATGGGTCTCTTTCTGTGACATTTTGCCGGTGAAGCTCTGGGGGCCCGGTGACTCTTTGGGCCCCCGGCGATAAGCCCCTGTGGACCAAGCAGCCCAGACGATGGGAGAAAAGAGATTCAGAGGAAGAAAGGCGAGTTTCTAGAGTCGATTTCTCAATTATTGCAAAATATCACAATATTATCTACACTGAGGAATACAAGCGGTTTAAGAATGTTTGTTGGCAGGTCTGGAGAAACCTCTCCCGCGTCAGAAAAATTTGTTTTTTCCCCAAATATGTCACAATAAATAGTTAATTTCTCTGGTTTTTCAAAGGCGATAATCTTCAAGAATAGTTTGTTATAGGAAAGAAGCTACATGGTGAACTTTTTACCATCTCCTCCGTACATTTTGAAAATAGCCTCATTACTCCTATTTAATTTCGGCATGTCATTATTTAAAGGGGAAAAAAAACCTATCCAGATGAATTGCGTCAAATGGATAGAGTGAATTGAATTGTGGCTGGATAAAATTGTAGACATCACAGCTTTCTGACACCCTGTTTTTTTTGTACGCGAGACAAACGGCTTCACAGTCCAGCCGTGACAAAGCAGATGTACGTTGCCTATAGTTCAAAGATGGCCGTGCAAGAGATTCAAGCAAATGCACCTTTACAATACTTACAGGTTATGTTTTCCACTCCATGAAACGGGTATTGATGCTCAGTAGTCCACGTTTGGTTCTTTAACATATTTGCATTGCACTAAAATGCCTTAATTATCAATGGACATATATGTGGCTGGTTATGACCCGTCTAGGGGGTGGGCCAGATCAAAACATGAAAGACGAAGCAACCACATGTTAATTTACAACTTATTTACAAGTTTGTTATTATTTACAAAATACTTTTAGTCTTGATAAAGGACATTGATCCAACTTCAGGGTGAACTAAAGCCTAAAACAACAAACAAAAAGGAGCTATTTAGGGATTTAACCAACTTACCTATGGAAAATGAATAAACCGAATGACAAAGCACTTACCTCCATGAATAAAATAAACAGGAGAAAACAGATACTACAATTAAAGGCAGTTCACCCCTACAAACTCCTCAGAGTAGCATGAATATTGACAACCGGTCACAATGCACGAAACAAAAACAAGGTGCGGCTGGTTGGGATGAGTAGAGGAATGGACCGCAGCGACCCGCAGCAGCGTCACTTTAAACGCCACTTCCTCTTCAGGGACCAATCCGGATTCAACCAGGTTCAGAACTCCACCAATCACGGACCCCCATCCGCATTTTCAAATTTACATGTGAGATGGAAAAATGCGGCAGTTACGACCGCAGTTGCAACAGGCTGAAACAGGCTGAAACAGGTAGCCTAGTGCATCGCAAATTTTTTTCAACGTTAACATTTTTATGTAAGTTTGTTAAAGACACATGGACATTGGTCCATAGCAAAAAGATAAAAACCTAAGTAAATAAATAAAAGTTAAACATTTACAATGTCATCTACAGTGCCATACATTTACATAGAGGCTAATACGCCAGTGATGCCATAATTTTGAGTGAAACATCACTGAGCTTTGTGCAGGTGTAGTAGTGTCCTTTAAAGCAACACTAAGGAGTTTTTTTTACCTTAAAATAATGTTTCCGAACTCGTGTCAGTGGTTGATCAACTCATTACAGGGTGAAACGGCACTTCTGCATTCGCTTTGTGGCCCTCTATCGGCCATAACAGCACTATGTAACTTTGGGTCGTCGGGTAGCGGTTTTGTAGTTCAAATGTGACTTGCTTTACGGCAGACTTCACAAAAGCTGGTAGGTGCAGCGTCCTGCAAGGCTCTCTGGGTGGAGCGTACTCGGCTACATATAAATGGAAGATACCCAGCAGCAGGTAGCTTGAACTATTGTCATCATGATGGAGCCGAAATTGTGTTCATCTGTACGCCTGTGTTCCGACTATCTGTGCTACCCATCAATCCTGTAGCACTGCGCATTTCAATATTACGTCACAACTCGCTTACTCAGCAAATCTGTCATCAAGAATTCCTACCTGGAAGATCCAATTTGTCTGTTTTATTTCTTTGAAGTTTACGGTGAGTTTTATTCAAATTATTTTATTACTGGCTAATTTTATTCAAAATGTTTTAAGGTTTTCCTTAAGCTACTTGTTTCAAGTTTGCATGACAGCCCTTGTATGTTAGTTTCACTTCTGTGATATCGTTACACTGCATGTAAACAAGTCCCATTGATTAGAGTCTTAGAATAAATGCGGTGTATTTTGCGGGCTATTTGTGCTTATAATCATTCTACATTTTAATATTTTGGAGTAATAATACTGCTATCTGCTCTACATCTTACTGGCTTGGTCTATATTCATTAGCTGCTTTACAAACTAACCAGTGTGTGCTATTCATCTATAGGCCTATTTAACAGGTAGGATATTCTGATCAAGGTTTTCCGTGCATCTTTATGTGCTAGTTTTAGCTTTATATTAAACGGGTAGCATGTTCTGTGGATTGACAGAAAAATTTTTGTTATTCATAAATGTTTTGCCCTAAGGGTTTTTTTCTGAATAAATAAGTTCATAGGTTTGAAATAAATAACTTTAAAAATGTTTGTTAAAATATGACGAATACGTGTTGTTAAATCACGTTTTTACAATAAACCATCGTTATAACGTGATATGATCTAATTTCTTTATTATATGGCTGACAGCTCTACGCCGCCGTACATATGACATGCTGAAATATAGAAAATGTACCTGGGATGAAGACATTTGACACGGAACGAAGGCTGACCAAGACGTGAAAATCTGTAATGTTAGAGGGTATCGCTTGTCAATGCACGTGAATCCCCTAGTGTAACCATAACAGATTTTACGACAGTAGAAAACAATACCTTTTTCCCAACTGTAGGGGGACCCAGAGAGCAAAACTTACTTAGTGTTGCTTTAAAAGAGCCGTATGCAAGATTGTGGCCAAAACTGGTACTGCAATCACTTTCAAACTACTGTAGAGCGGTGTATCCCCTCCCGACTCCAGGTTGCCAGATAGGCTGCAGGAACGTAGGCTGCTACAAGGAGCTTCCAGTTGCAAGTGACGAGTCCTACAAAGTAAGTTTTTTTCTGTTAACTATGTTTAATTATAATGACAGAGAAACTGGCTCTGATAATGCATCGCTAACGTTAGCAATGACGACTCGCCGTTTTTATTTCCCAAACAATTTTCTTTTGTTACTTTGCACGAACATGCATAACTTTGTTCGACTGTAATGAATATTTGAAATGTCCATTTACATTAAGTACAAGCTAGCCAAACATAGACGAATCTTACCTGTCCAGGAGAAAATTAGCAAAGTTGGGGTCCGTCTTCAAATTCTTCTCTGTTTTCAGGCGTCTCCATCTTGCAAAGGCATCTCCTACACAAATCCTTGTTTTATTTCGGACTTCGTCACGACGTATTTCTGAATGTTAATGATGTCTTTTAGGTGTAGGAACAATAGACATTTTTTATCTGAAACATTTTTGTAGCTGCAGCTGTAGTGACTAGAGCAGAGCTGGTGACCCCGATGCCAAAACACTACTGACTTTGTGATTTGTAGATAGGTGGAGGGCGGAGCTTCAGGCCAAAACACAAGATGACATCATCAACATCAGTCGAGGGCTGCAACTTCACTTTTTAAATGACAATATCCTCGCCGTACTACTGTTGTCAGTGATATATTTGAACTGAGCATGATTTCTTAATGTCTAGTGACATATCAGGGCCATTTTATGATCAATTCAAATGCATTTCTTACATACAGCTCCTTTAACCTAACCATGCAGCTTTGCATGAGCGTTCGCAATACAGCATGGCAAGTGGGTACTCCAGCACTAACACACATTAGACTTGCACTAGACCATCTTGGCATATTACGCATCAACCTCAGTCCATCATTGTATGCTACAATAAGTCTTCGCACACTCACTTCCCAATAACTCTTCCACAAGTGGGCAGTATACATCGGAGTAGAAAAGGCTTTAAAGGGCCTAACCTTCATCGCACCAGTGCACATACCAAGTTTCCGTCTCAACATGTTAGCATGTAAACACGTCTATAGATGTCCACGTCATCAGACAGATCGTCAGATATGTGATGTCCTAGATGTTTTACACCAGAACACACTTTGAGAACAAAGCCAGACAGAAAGAAATCAGGAAATGCTGAATTCATGTCCTCCCTATTTCTGACAATCAGGATATTACTCCTCTTCGCTTCGTAATGAAGATCAAAGTCCACACCATACTGCGAGCCGACCCTCAGTAGCTGCTGAAGGCCCCATGGTGAGAAAATCACAAATTCATCCGCATACATTAGGTGATTAATTATTTTTCTCCCAACCAAACATCCTGTTACACAATCATTTAACTGCTTTGACAGATCATCCATGTAAACATAGGCGTCATTTTAACCGGCAAAATTTGTGATTGGCAGCTGTGTCCCCCCCTACTTTCAAAAAAGCCTGCAGATGAGGATGTTTTTTGGTTTTTTTTATACCAGCGCAGATCTAATACCTACGTCTGCTCCTAACAGATAGTCTATTAATATACTTTTTAAATGTGGCATCTATTATCAAATTATTTATAATTTAGCTTTAACTAAAAATAAAACAGTTATCAATTTAGATTAATTTGCAACATTTCTGAAAAAAACGCACTCGCGGCATGCTGGGTAATCGGTTTTACAGCCACCTTTTCATATTGAATCATACTGAGGGGCTGTTTACACGACAACGTTGCCGTTTTTCTTTGAATACGCGGGTGAAAACGCACTGCGTTTACACGACAGGGCGCGCGATGGAAAACGATGTAGTACATATGCCCGGCCATTAGATGGCAGTGTGCCCCGTGTATGCAGTGTTCCAAGGTTTCCCCCTCACAACCCGGAAAAGAAACATTTCATGATACCCAACAATGGCGGTCTTCTTGTAGTTCTTCGCTCAAATAAAGGCATATTGATTATTTGACGCACGTACTGTATGCGACCAAATAACTTCAGAAGCTGCATCAGCAGTAACCGCATACCTGGATCCGCCATTGTTGTTGTTTTTCTGTAGAAAGGCGGAGTGCGCAAGTGCAACATGTCCGTAGGTGGCTGGCAGTGACGTCATCGTTTTCAAAAGTCTCCGGCTTGTGTTTACATGACAACGAATCCCCCAGCGTTTTCAAAACTCTCCACTCTGGAAGCCGTTTCCCAAAAGCTGCGTTTTCGCCCCCCCGTTTTCCCGTTGTCGTGTAAACGAGAGGCCGAATCGGAGAGAAAAACCTCCTTTTTGCTGAAAAACTTTGTCGTGTAAAAAGCCCCTCAAGCAGCTGTCAGCGATTACAATAAGCATGAGAAAACGTGGCCCACACTGCTCATGAATCCGTCATTCTTCTTTAGCTCCAAGAGTTAAGCAATGTTATATCTTATTTAACACATAAAAGAAGGTTCTATTTTAATGTGATGAATGTCATGGCATGTTTGGAGTAAACACAGCTACAGTTCTGTATTTTAAGCCAACATCATTATGACCAGTAGCCACAAGAGATAAGTGAGAATTGAAAGGAAGGAAAAAGCTATGTTCCTCTCTCAAACTGAGAGGGAATTATTAATACAACCCTATGAGCATCAGAAATTAATCATAATTAAAAAGGGTAACATCAGGTGCAGATTTGTTTTTCATGTTAATTGGTAGAGCTCACTTATGGTGCAATGTTAGCCGTTCTCCCTTCATTTTGTGTGGATGACTTGAGGATTGTTTTTAAGCTTAAAATAATATTGTTAGAAAGCCCATGGGTTCTTAGTTCATATCTTATAGTATTGACTTTCATTGTTTTCACTACAAGCTGATATATCGTTATGTTCATGAATGCAACATAGATTTCTACGCTGTTTAAATGCATCACAGGCCTTTTTCTCCTTCCTTCGCTGCAGGAGTTTAGAGAGTTGTTTTTTTACTGTTCATATCGGTTTGTTGTTGTGTAAATGCCAGCAGCTGAGTTTTTAAGTGTTTTTGTATAGTTTTTAAGTATGGTTAATCATATTTGTAGAAGTTTAACCGTGTTGGAACTCTGTTTAATCTGCTACTCTGAAAATTAACCTTTTTTTTTTTTTTTTAACAATCCAACCCTCTCCTTTTTAAATTTGAAGGATTCTTTAACCAAAGATGGGTCAGTTAAGTGTTTTATTAACAGAAGAAAAGGGAAATAACCACTAGGTTTAAATGCACACAAGTTGAGATTCTGAACACACTGAAATCTGTAGAACAATTAAATGTAGCTAAAAAGCCAATTGGTGAACCAAAATTAAATGCATATTAAACTTGATGTCAGAACTGTAAATTTAATAACCAATGCTGTGTGAGTGTGTTTGAGACGGTAAACAAGTGGATTGTTTGTGTTCTATGCATTTTCTCAGTCAGGTTGACGGTTAATAGTGGCCAAAGATGTACACCCGTGTCTGAGATGTACCAATAAAAGCTGTGGCTATTTCTCTTTTGTTTAGCCTCTTCAGTCTATCCCTGTGGACATGGCAGACTGCAGTGCTGTTAAGCCTCAGCTGTGTCATCGTCGACCTCAGCCAGGTCTTCAACCGTCGCAGAGCGCTGAAACTCCTTTAAGCCTCACAGGATGACACTGGGACCACAATTAGCAGTCAGAGTTTCAGCTTGTGAGAAGAGCCCTCTGACCTCTGGTTGCATCCCTCTAAGAATTTGGGCTGCTTCTTTGCAGGAAGTGTAGGCATGATTTGCTTTAAACATTGCCAACTGAATTTGCAGTTTATGCAGGTCCAGTTCTGGGTACTGGCTCACCATATCGTTGGTCTTTCCGGTAAGCAGCAGCTCCTCCAGCTTGTCCAGATTTTCCAGGCTCGGCTGGTCAAAGCGATCATGTAGCTGGGTGATAACCGTGTCAGTGGCGCTGAAAAACTGGACCCGGAAATACTCCTCTGGTGTCGCAGGAGTATGATGCTTGGCTGGACCACCATATCGTCTGGATGGCATTCGGACATGAGGTGGTTGTATTGGCTGGAGGTCAAAGTCTGCAACGAGGTACACAGCTTTTTCATAGATTCCCATGAAACTATCATCAGTCCTCAGAGAGAGAAAGCCCTTTCTGGTGTAATCAACTGCTTTCAGCATTCCACTGATGGTTTTTCCTCTTGCCTGCAGACTCAAGTTCAGGTCCTCCAACATCATAAGGAGCTCTTGTCCCAGGAGAAGGCCAAGAATGGTGTTGCCCTTTTCCAGTCTGTCAAGTAGGCCGTTAGCTTTAGAAGCAGTGCTGTCAGTGAGATTTGTAGATGCCATCTCTTCCAGGGCAGCCAAGATGGACTCATATTGAGTTAGGACTGCTCTAATGGCTGGTGTGCGCACAGTCCATCTGGTGGCACACAGAGGCTTGATGGAGATGGAGCCTTTTTTTGATATGCATATGTTTTTGAATATCATTTTGCATTTTCCAGACTGAGCAAACAAGCAGCCCAGCTCGTGTACCCAGTGCAGAGGATCCCTGATCACAGGTGTGGAGGTACATGCAGCCTGTGTGACAAGCTTGTATCCCTGACAGATGCCCCGACATGTTGGCTGCTCCATCATAGGTCTGTCCACGAAGACCTGAGAAAGGCAGGTTTAGATGGAGCAGCACATCCGAGGCCATTTTAACAGTTGTTGAAGAGGCTTCATACAGCCCAACAAAGTCCTCCTTAGGCTCCAGGCCCTCATCAACATACCGGAGGCATATCGAGACCTGTTCAGTGCCAGATATGTCCTGGGTCCCATCCATTATCAGAGAGCACTGCAATACAGGTAATGAATGGATTTCAGCTGCTAATTGTCTGATAACGTTGTTGCTCATCAACTTCAGCAGCTCATTTTGACACTCAGGACTTGTGTATGAATGATTCTTCTGCAGCCAGCTTGCCAGATTGGGGTCATTCTCAGCGTTCTCATCCAGATGCTGCTTGAAGTTTCCCTCATCATTGTCATGACCTCTGAGAGCTAGGCCCTGTGCACTTTCTGAGATGCTGCATAGTTGCATTCTGACTGACCTATGTGTATGCGTGTGTGTTGACAGCAATAATGTGTGTCCTACTACCAGCGTGCCTTTCAAATGACTCCCTAGCCTTCTTCCAGTTTCTGAACCCCTGAGAAATAAAGGTTTGTTCAGTTTTTTTTGCCATTGTTGAGATGTTGCTTTTGAAAGCAGTTGTGCAGAAGAAGCACAAAACTCATTTTATTTCAGGACTGTAATGGAGCCAGGGGAAGATTTTGAACCAGCTCTCCTGGAGGTGAAGAGTGCGGTTGGGCAGAGTTTGTGGCTCAACTAGCTGTGCAGGTGGTTGGTATGGGGAACTTAGACCCTCGGCTGAATTGATCTTCTGGTTTGCATGTGCAGGGTTATCCTGCTGCTCCGCATCAGTAGCTGATGGCTCGATCTGTAATGTAATTAATCAATTGTCAATAATTTCTCTACATAGTTCTCACGAATGTTTTCATTGCACACAATGTTCTCTAATTGGTCTACTATTGCCATTATTTATTTTTTATATCCACAACTTTCTTTCCTGTTTGTATTTGTAGTAGTAATTGTGTTGTAGATCCATCTGTTGGTGCAATCAAATGTTTTCATTCCACATTTTCTTCACAAGTTGAACCAATCCAAAGCCCCTGCAGATGGATAAAACTTGCATATCCTTATCTTTCCCCGAACCCTCATCAGCTGAACCGGATCCGAGCTTGTTTCAACACACTCCACTTCTTCAGCCAGTGATTGTGCTTGCTGTAAGAGTATGCCAAAGTTGGTGTTATATTTAGTGCAAGGTCATCAGTTTTTCTGTTATGTGAATCTCACCTCTGCATTCTCAGCTGCCTGTTCCTGCATATCTTTGTTTTTCTCGGTCACATGCTGTTCCTGATAGAAAATGGGTAATAAAACAAACACTGTGTGATTTGATTTTTATTTTTTTGCTAATGCAGCATAGATTTTTACTCTATCTTTGTTTTGTTTTTGTTTTTTTGGAAAAGTATAGATTCTTAAGGTGTCCATTTGTTGACTTCCAAAAAAGGACACATTCCTGAAACACTCAACTTATGTTGTTTATTTGAAAAACACTTGACCTTAACGTATTTAAAGTGTGCCTGCTCTATGTGATTTAAACAAAAATTAAAATAACCTCATAGGCTAAGTCAAAAAGTAAAATTACTATTCTCTGGAAATAACCATTTTAAAAATTACCCTGAAACACTAATTGGTCAGTCATATGGGGAAAAAAGGTTTTTTTAGTCTAATGAAACAAAACGCAATAAAAATCGGGATATTTGGCACCTGAAAACACACGTATGCTACTTATGTTTATGGTGCACGCTCAGACATCACACCTGACTCTAGGGGGCGCTGATTCCTACTGAACAAACGTGCTGCTACTTTGTAATGCCATTAAAATCAGATTTTTAGGTTAACATTGTTTGTCCTACAGTCACTTTTTGCGCCCAAAACCTGAATTGAGACTTATTTATTTACACACTTTCACCAAAAATATTATCCCTCTAATACTTTTGAGTTATGGAGGGGTCAATTAACATGAGGCCATTTGCTGTCGGGACCTTGTAGGAATTAAACAGCGCCACTCAGTGACAGGTGAAGTCTCCTATAAAAAACGATGAAAACCCAGACATTTTATCAATCTATGAAATCCTCCCAGATCCCCATGAGAAGCAAACATGTCTCAGGAAGAGGTTTGGTCACCTGGCATAGCCGTCTGGTTTGTTACTGTTAGCAGCCGAGAAGAGAAAAACTCATTGTCCTCTTTTATCTACGTCAAGTTTCAAAAATAACACTGGATATAATATTTTTCTGTAAGGGCTGCACTTACAGCACATTTTTTTTCTTGCCGAAAAACCATCGGATATCGGTTGCGTTTTTTTTTCTTTTCGACATGGTGGGACACCAACTTAAGCTTTACTTTTTTTTTTAAATCAATGAATCCGGTAGTTCACGGACAGCCTGGCTGTGGGAGTGTGGAGTGGACCAGAGAGTGGAGCCTGATATAAACGGTAAGATGAATATATTTCTCTGAAAATCTGATCGCATATTTGACTATATCCGCCACAAATAATATAACAAGCATATTTTGTGTTAGGTTTGCTATCATATGGTTAATGATTCTTCCTAGCCTACAACCTAATGGTGGGTTTTAATGTCATAACAAAAAAACATCTGGCTTTCAGCTTTATTGAATAGTTGAATGATTTTTAACAACTGTCAATACACTATGGTGCATACTGTAGTGAAACGTCAAACTGAAGAGTACTCAAATATGCATAGCATAGGCTATTTAAACTCCACTCAAGTGTAATTATATTAATTATATTGTCCCCACCAGTCCACCAGCGCGCATCGGCGCAGCCGGACGCGCTGGTGGACCGTCGGAGCAGCTGCTGCGTGAAGTTGGGAGAACTGAGCTGTCGGGCAGCAAACGCGGGGCGTCAACCAATCAGAGCGACTCTTTGTACTGACGTAGTTACTCCTTCCATGGGTGGATCGGCGAGTTTTTCATTCAAGATGGAGGATCAACTAACCGTCGCTGTGTGTAATGTTCGTGAATTGTATGACGCGTCTTCTTACAAAGACAGGAAGATATCGGAGGATATTTGAGAGCCAGGTAAGCACTTAAATATTTTTCTTTTAACTTTCTTATGTGTTTAGACGACGTTGTCTGGCTTGTGTGGCTTCATTAATTACATAAACCCAAGCTACTCGACATGATCCGCCATGTTGTAAACAACTAACAGACAAATCCACGCCCGCACGCTGACGTAATGACGTGACGACGTGATGCGCTGACGCAGACTACAGCTGGGTTTTCATTTTAAAGCGTCGACTTTCGTCCGTTTGAGCGATTTGACGCCTGATCTTATGGGATCAGAACAGTATCACCTTGAAATGAAACTGAAAATAAATATTGGCTTTGAAAAATATTATTGTAACTGAAAATATTAATTTTGAATCTGAAATAAATCTAGTGAAAATGTTTGTATTGAAAGTGATTTTTTTTCTATGAAACTCATGTATATGCATTGAAAGACATAATTCAAGTTTTCAAACTTTCATTTTTTTTTCAATGCCATCATTTTTTTCAGCTTCATTCAGGTGATTTGACGCTTGTGTGTGCACGCGCACGAGGGGCGGGGCTTCAGCCCCCCCATATGTTTGCATGAACGAGGCAGGAGGGAAACTCCGACTGTCCGAGGCGAGACGCGAGAAACAACAGGACATTTACGTTGCTAATAATGTGGTATGTGGAAGAAAAAAAGACATAATCGGTTTCTTCTCAGTTTCTTCTACTGACCAGTAGACTAGGAGTCTTTGTGATAAAGTTTTTTGATTGTGTAGCCTGTCTTTGTTGGAGGTTCTCCTCATTACAGACAGTGTGGTATGAAGGGATGTAAATACAAACTATATATACCATATTAAATAACTGTATTTATTTCAGATCCACAATACATATTTACATTACATGTCAATAACGTTAACAAATTAATTAAGGCTTGTGTAAGCAAAGCTAACAACACTGACAACTCGTTTTTTATTAGATTGCAAAACGTAATTGTGACACACACTCTAAACCAGAAGGTGGCGCTAATGCGCGCCAACTGCCATGGCAAACAGAAGAAACCGTTTATATCTTATTTTTTAATTATTAATTAAATCTTTAATTATTATTATAGATTTTTTAATTATTATTATAGACTTGGGTTAACAGTTTTTTAGTCTCAGACTAAAGATTTTATAAACACTGAATCTTGTTGGGACACTATTTAAAAGACAACATCTAGGCTATTTTAGCTTCCCGCAAAATTCCTCCCATTATGCTCAGCATTATAGTTTCTTTATGTGCAAATGTTGTAGCATTCTTTGCCAAGATTAATGTTATGTCAAATAAAGACTTGCATTCAAAGTGGGAACTGTATCATCAAGTAACTGGTTAACTCATATCTTTTTAATGCAAGCTGTTTATGCTGTACCACTTGCTCCATGCAGATGCACAGATAGCGCTGGTTTGTGCCTGTATTCCAGGGGGCAAGGTTGGCATACACTTTGTAATTTATGGCCCATTACTCAGCCATGGTATTTGTTGTGTATAGACCCTGCCAGGCTCCATAGGCGGCTACAAAACTGTTACTTATAAATATGACACCTATTTTTATAGCCTACTTTCCCTCAGGAACAAAAAGAAATTTGATATGTGGCAAGGTGCAAGACGATATCATGAACGGGACTCAAACCCACCATCATCGTGGATGTAAAATCTGCTTATTAACCATTGTGCCATAGCAGTGAAGTACAACCCCATACAGCCAGGGTACACTGTAAGCGGACAGAACCCCCACACGGTCACATAGTTGAATAAACAGACGGAACAGATTCTTACCCCTCAAAAGTTATTTCTGCACCTGACCCCTGCCGGGATCTGTAGCTTTGTGCTTCCGCTTGTGTGAGAACAGCTTTATTGGTTGTTGGTTGATTTACGTCACTACGACTACACTAGGACCTGCGATAATATCAAACATGTTTGATTCTAAAGACTACAGAAAGACTGGCATAAATCGGGTCCCCAACTGCAGATTATCACCTTCCACATTAGAAGCAAAGAAAATGTTGATCCCACTCGGACAGTCGGAGTTTCCCTCCTGCCTCGTTCATGCAAACAAATGGGGGGCTGAAGCCCCGCCCCTCGTGCGCGTGCACACACAAGCGTCAAAACAGTATCGCCTGGATGAAGCTGAAAAAAATGATGGCATTGAAAAAAAGATTTCACTTTCAATACAAACATTTTCACTAGATTTATTTCCGATTCTAAATTAATATTTTCAGTTACAATAATATTTTTCAAACCCAATATTTATTTTCAGTTTCATTTCAAGGTGATACTGTTCTGATCCCATACTGGACGCGCTGACCGGTGTGAACGTGCCATTAGATGTATCATTATAGTCATAATGGCTTTTAGTAAAAGCGTTTCTCGGGCGACTTAAGCTTTTGTCACTTGATAAGAAAAACCCCATTTACATTACTTTAATACTTTAAGTATTTTTAAACCCAGTAATTTTTTTTAAACTAAAGTAAAAAGCTTGAATTGATACTTCAGCTTCTGCAGAAGTCTTATTAAACCCCACTACTGCATTTATACTTCTACCTGAGCAATAAATGTGAATACTTTTGACACCTGACTGAGCGAGGATGCATGTAACGTGGCGTGTTTGGATACGGAAGCTGAATTTGAATTGAATTTATTTATTTTGGTTGTCACATTACAAGGTAATGATTCAACAACAATCATATAACTCAGAAAATATAACCAAAAAAAGGAATAGGAATATCCTACTCTACACCAGTTAATCTCACTTTTTATTCAAAAAAAGTACCTAATATTTATACACCCTTTTCATATCCATTCAATATTTGATACCTAAAATACGTTTTAAATTTAACCAATAAAGTACATTTCTTCAGATAATCTTTTAATTCATTCCACTCTTTCACACCAAAAGCAGAAACACAACCTAGATCTCACATTAGTTCTAGCTTTTACGCCTTCAAAAGTAAATACACCTCTAAGATTATAATGATTTTTTTATTATTATAAATACATTTTTTATACAATTTAGAATAATATTATGGGATACCCTCTGCAAAATCTCCATCATTTTAACTTTTACAATGTCACATAACTTCAAGGTTTTCATTTGTATAAATAAGTTACTGGTTGGTGCAAGGAATCCAACTTTATTAACTATTCTAATAGCTTTTTTTTGTAATTTAAATAATGACTCAATACCCGTTTTCCCCCCCTAACCCTAAAACAGCAATTTATTCCTGTTCAGCTGATTACCGTGGCCTGCATCTAAATAAACACTTGATCATAATATCTTCATAGTCATGAACATCACATTTGGATGATCACACGTGCATCCTGTGTGGAATAAAATCTACTTCTCCATCATTCTGGGTTCAGAAGAGTGAAGTGTGTGCCACCAGTATAGAAAAGTCAGTTTGCAATGCAACACTACAGGTAAAAAGCATTGGCTTCCAATTAATTATTTTAGTTCAATTATATCTGTGTAATTTTTCAGCAACACTTCAACAAAAAAAAAGAGAGGGAAGTTAAGGAGGAATTTGAGAGATGTGTTCCTCACCTGGAGGATAGAGAAACCGATGTTTGGTCAGCTTTAATTTTCAGTGTTTGTGTTGAGGACAACATACTCACTGCTGCAGAGATCCTGAGGGATTCGAACTCGCATCCTCACCTTGAGGCGGACGGTGGTTCTCCAGAGACAGGCGTTTGTGTCGGTCAACACCTACCCCCATCTACAGTCGTGGCCAAAAGTTTTGAGAATTGCATAAATATTGGAAATTGGAAAAGTTGCTGCTTACGTTTTTTTAACTCAGGTGAGAATGTTGACGAGCACAAGGCTGGAGATCATTATGTCAGGCTGATTGGGTTAGAATGGCAGACTTGACATGTTAAAAGGAGGGTGATGCTTGAAATCATTGTTCTTCCATTGGTAACCATGGTGACCTGCAAAGAAACGCGTGCAGCCATCATTGCGTTGCATAAAAATGGCTTCACAGGCAAGGATATTGTGGCTACTAAAATTGCACCGAAATCAACAATTTATAGGATTATCAAGAACTTCAAGGAAAGAGGTTCAATTCTTGTTAAGAAGGCTTCAGGGCGTCCAAGAAAGTCCAGCAAGCGCCTCCTAAAGAGGATTCAGCTGCAGGATCGGCGTGCCACCACTGCAGAGCTTGCTCAGGAATGGCAGCAGGCAGGTGTGAGCGCATCTGCACGCACAGTGAGGCGAAGACTTTTGGAAGATGGCCTGGTGTCAAGAGGGGCAGCAAAGAAGCCACTTCTCTCCAATAAAAACATCAGGGACAGATTGATCTTCTGCAGAAAGTCTGGTGAATGGACTGCTGAGGACTGGGGCAAAGTCATATTCTCCCATGAAGCCTCTTTGTGATTGTTTGGGGCATCTGGAAAAAGGCTTGTCCGGAGAAGAACAGGTAAGCGCTACCATCAGTCCTGTGTCATGCCAACAGTAAAGCATCCTGAGACCATTCATGTGTGGGGTTGCTTCTCATCCAAGGGAGTGGGCTCACTTACAATTTAGCCCAAAAACACAGCCATGAATAAAGAATGGTACCAAAACACCCTCCAACAGCAACTTCTTCCAACAATCCAACAACAGTTTGGTGAAGAACAATGCATTTTCCAGCACGATGGAGCACCATGTCATAAGGCAAAAGTGATAGCTAAGTGGCTCGGGGACCAAAACGTTGAAATTTTGGGTCCATGGCCTGGAAACTCCCCAGATCTTAATCCCATTGAGATCTTGTGGTCAGTCCTCAAGAGGCGGGTGGACAAACAAAAACCCACTAATTCTGACAAACTCCAAGAAGTGATTATGAAAGAATGGGTTGCTATCAGTCAGGATTTGGCCCAGAAGTTGAATGAGAGCATGCCCAGTCGAATTGCAGAGGTTCTGAAAAAGAAGGGCCAACACTGCAAATACTGACTCTTTAGCCTAAATGTCATGTAATTGTCAATAAAAGCCTTTGAAATGTATAAAGTGCTTGTAATTATATTTCAGTACAAAACAGAAACAAAGATCTAAAAGTAGTTTTGCAGCAAACTTTGTGAAAACTAATATTTTGTGTCATTCTCAAAACTTTTGGCCACAACTGTAGAGAGCGCCATTAGAATCTAAAAGTGATCCATTATACTGCCCCACTGTGGCCAGGTTGGGTAGTAAAACACACCCCAAAAAATTAATTAATAAATATAATAAAAAACTGAAGGTCTGATGTGAAGAAATAAATCAGAATCTTTTCGGTAAAAACAAATGTAAGAAGCAGCTCTGGTTGGTTGAGATTTTTTTCTCCTTCTTCAGAAATTAAATTTGAAAAACAAAAAAAACTTACTGCATTTTCTGATACATTTCTCCAGGCCTGGAAAATACTAAAACCAATTCCAGACATTAAGCGGCAAAAGAGTTTTTCTTCCCGTTTTATAATCACTGATTCATTCTTTAGGAAATATCTCTCTTAGCAGGTTTTATAGCTCATGTTTTTTTTTTCAAACTTTTAAATGTCTTGAGATGCATTTCTGTTCTTGTGAATCTAAAATGTTTTTTGTAATTAGTGAAGGTAGTTTTTGTTTTTTTTAATTGGTGCAGCTGCATCTCTCAGATATTTTCTTATTCTATGCAAGGCCGCTAAAAGATTTGGGGATTATAAACGATGCACGGCGCAGTGACATTCTTATTACGAGCATTTCTTCTTCTGTTTCAGTCTCAACTTCCCAAGTGCACTAAAATAGGCCATTTAATGTGGGAATAATGTGTAATATGATTACAGACAGTTTACAGCAACAAGATTTTGATGAACAGATCACAGAAAGTTAGATGTTACCAGAGTTAGCATGTTGGATATCTTTGACGGATTTTTACTGCCTCATAGTTCATGTTTTAAGACATTTTTCCTACGTTTTACCTCAATGTTAAGATTACAGCTGGATGATATCAAGCTCCAGGTTTTGACCCTCTTAAATATTTAGAAAGTATTTTTTTAATTTAAACTCTTTTCATGTCCAAAGCTCTCTCTTTCCATACAATATTTGTTCTTTCAATCAGCGTGTCTTCCATGTCCAACGAACACAAAGTTTGTCAAATCAATTAAAAGGAAACTTTTAGGACGTTCTTTATTTGTCAGATCAGGTCTGAAATTTGTTCTGCATCCTAATAATGTCCTTTACAGACATTGATATGCAGAATCAAAACACAAAAACGGCATTATGAAACAGTTTTAAAATGTAAATAAAAGTTTTTTTCTTTAGCTTTTCACATTTCTGAACCAAAACCTCTAAAGGAAAAAAAAAAAAGATTTACATGTGACCACGTGAAGGGTCTATCACAGACGCCTCCATTTTGTTTCCCGATATGAACAAAACAGGCAGATGTGGGTATTGACTACTTACATTTACTTGAGTAACTGTGTTTGGAAAAAAAAAAAAGATTCCTGGACTAATTTTACTATATAGTTTTACTTGAGTAATATTGTGAAATACTACTCGTACTTGAGTAACATTTCTGGATACTCCACCCACTGAGAGTAACTTTACAAAATGAACAAACATGTTTTAACCAAAAAAATGCGGCAGAAATGCATCTACAGTTTGTTAAAAGTGAGATCTCTGGTTTCCACACTTTCAGGGCCGGCCCAAGTCTTTTTGGGGCCCTAAGCAGATGTTTATTTAGCGCCCCCCCATAGGCTTCACCATGTGTTTAACATGCCATCATTAGCCGTCATCATACCGGTGTTATTATGGCTATTGATTTTAACCTTACAGGAGAAGCAAACAAACAAACATGCTCTAATTAATATTCATTTTGAAATGCAGAGTGGTATTTATGGTAAAGTGTGCATATTAATGCTGATGTTGAAGGTAACATCTGCAGAAAAACAGAATAAACAAGTTCACAAGTTGTATTATACATTAGCTCATCTGTGTACCAACTACGAAATATCAGATTGCTTTTCCATGTGTAAAAGTATTTAGTTTGTATTATTCAATATATGTACATGCCTGGGCCGGCTCTGCTAACCTTGTAATATTTTCTATCTGCTGACACATTAGAACATTAACTGAATATAAGATGAACACCATATATATTCACAATGGACGTACTTTACCCTGTTCTAATACAAATATACAATACCTACTGTAAAATACTTGTTTGAAAAACAAAAAAGTGATTTTTCTTGTGCCTACATTTATTTTGTAATCATGTAATTTCTTTTTTATTTTATTTCAGTTTTTAAAATACCAGAAGTTGCACATAAAGAAATCTGATTACATTTTTCATATGAAATCAGATGTTCTGATCAAAGCCTAAGTAGCCATTTTACTGAAAACTTGGATGTCCACTTTTACCTTTTACTTGAGTAAAAATATGTTGCAAGCCATCTTATTTAATTAAACAAAAATGTTCTTTAATTTAAGAAAGGTAAATAGTTGGGATCAAATGTAAAAAAAAACCTGCCAGCTCACTTCTAATCACACCGTCAGTCGAATTTATCAATCACATAAAAATCATAAATGTGACTAATTTATAGAACCAAGAATGTGGATTATGTGTTTTCATTTTCATGAAATTACATAGTGAAGCATTAGTTAGCAACAGAGCTAAATAATAAAAATATATCACAACACAAAATGTCAACATTAACCAGACACTCAAAACATGTTTTTTTAAAGATATAAAACCTTGTCTTTTTTCTGTTAAAAACGACATACAAATGTTTTAAAAAATAATGAGAAAATGTATAATTTATTTATAAGTTTTAAGTTAAAATTAAGAACATTTTTTTAACCTTATTTTTTGTTTTTCTGAATGGATTTCCAAAAAAGAAGTTGATGTTTGTTGGATTTTCAGACAGAATCCACAAAAAAAAAAAAATAACTGTGGACTAAACTTTACAGTGATTTCTTTCTAAAATGTTTGGAGGAAGTTAAAGAAAATAAAAAAGCAGATGGAGAATAAAATTTAAAAAAAAGACTCAAGGAGGAAACTCACAACACAAAGCAGGTGACTTTTAATTAAAACGTTACTCACTGAAAATGGTCCAAGACAAGCAGTACAAATTCGTCATTTTCTCACAAGCTCTCCGATATTACAGAGTATAAATTACTTAGTGTTTACAATAAACCCAGAAACCTCGGAAACAAAGAAGGAAGTCCACAAAACGTCCGAGAGGAACCGAACCCACTGGACACAGAAGCACTGGGACTAGAATAACGGGACAGATATTAATAAAAAGGAAACAGTTTATTTCTACTGGACCGCGTTCTTCACTTTCATCCGGCTCAGTTCTCTCAGGCTCCATCAGTCACATCCCAACGAGTTCTCTGTAGCAAGGCTCAGAACATCAGAAAACAAAAGCGTCTATGTACAATTACACAAATACTGAACATCTAATCCGGGCCCGATCGGAACCATCCGAGCTGTGGAGATGGTGGAAGGGAAATAATTCAGTCTTCTGTTGCTTCGTTACAAAAATAAAACGTCTCCTCTGGTATCAAAATAGACAACTATTTTTTGTGTATTTTTCTGACGCGAAGGGGGGAAAACTCTTTTCAGTCAAGGTCGGCGTTTGTGGGAATAATCGGGGGGGGGGGAACCCTCTGTGGCGCACGGATCTGCTGAGGTTCAGAGCCAGGAACCCGGACCAGCAGCTTCCTCGATTGTCAGGAGTAAAAGGCAGAAAAAAGGGCGGCGGGACGATGCTTCGGAGGCTTCGGGTCGGACACACTGCAGGTTGCTTTGAAACTCCAAAAAGGTTCTGGGAAACTTTGAGGGCTCTTGAGAAGTACCGTTAAAAGATCTGCTCTCTAGCTGTTTAAATTCATCAGAAAATTCCTTGTGAAAGATCGTTTCTTTTAATCCGAGAAGCTCTTTCAGCTAAAAAATAAATTTAAAAAAAACAGAGAAGGGATAAATTTAGCACTGGTTTTAGAGCTACTGAGTAAAATCAAGTTCTCCGCCTTTAATGTTTTGAGTAATCTTCCAGATTGCGTAACCCGCCCCACACACGTCTAACCGGTTTTGTGCCGTCTTTTATTAAAGGGAGAAATTCAGAAGAAAACCTCAGAAAAAGCTCAAATGTATTGTAAAACTGAAATACTTTACAAAAAAAATTAAAACCTTGTTGATATCACTGCACCCCCCCTTTTAAAATCTCATCCCATTTGTGTTTGAGATTAAAAACTAACTTTATTGTAGGGTTTTCCTTCTATGTCGTCAATCAATTAAATTTGGGGTTTTTCCTTAAGAATCTAATAGTTTTTGACTCTTTATAACGAAGTTCAAGGGGCGACAGAGAGACTGTATTGGGCGCGGCAGCATCGTGTCATGTGACCCGTTCAAACACTGGGCATCACTTTTATTTTCTTTTTTTACACCGTTCAAAGCAAACCTCGCCACGTTTATGCAGTGAGCTAATTTTTCTGTCAGTATCAATGAGTCGTATCAAAACAGAGAGCGAACATGCTAATGCTAGCCTAGCGCTTCGACATGAAAACGGCATCGGCGGGAAGGAGGCGAGTTCAGACGTTTCGAGTCGGACGTCGTTTTAGAAACTAAAGACGAAGCCTTTTATGTTTTACCCGACGCATTATCAGAACTTTTTTTTTTTTGCCGGTTTTCCCTCCCGAGGCAGTACCACAGAACCTCCTGTTGCGACCGACTATCTGCCGCCGTCAGGATAAACAGAGAGGAGCGTCGGTAGCGTCCCGAAATGTCACTGGAGAGCGAGGAAATGTTATATTTCAGCATTTTAAAGCTACTGAGATGTCGGGGTCAAGTATGCGACTGATTTTATCATCACTGGACGCAAAAAAAACTCAGTGCCTTCAAGATTTTTGTTGGTTGTTGCTTAGGGCAGCGTCTAAACATGTTAGACGGTAAAGAGGAGCAAAACAGATCAAATCTGTTAGAGTTCAGATTATTCATCTCTCGTCATATTATTCACCAACATTACTGCGTAACCCATGTTCTCCTAATATTGTGCTGCCACTAATTAATGTTAGGACCCGATACGAGTAATCATAAATGGCTCAGATCAGCATTAGCGACGGTATGTATGTGGATCCGGACCTCTCGGAACCTCAACGCTTCCGTTTCCCCACCGGAACAGAACTCCTGCCCGCCCCTGACCCACAACCACAAGGTCCGGTTCTTGGCGGAGAGCCTGATGTCGGAAACGAACCTCGACTGGGTTGGAAAACACGGCTCTGTATCACATATTTAATGATTTACTTGATGACTGAGAACTGGTCTGAACAAACTGGGGTGGGGGGGGGGGACTTTTTCCAGCCCTGTGGTCCAACAGAACCTTTTCAGAACGGTAATTTAAAGGGGGGGAAAAAAAAGTACCTCGGTGGAGTGGATGGTTTGGCGCCATTTAGCTAACTTTATGGTGTAATAAATACTCTACAGGTGAGGCCTTTGGATCAAACCCAAAAAACAGGCGAGATATTCGCACCGAAGGTTCAAGGAACTACAGGGAACACCCTGTGGTCCAAAAGCACCTGGTAAGATGGAGTTCCTGTAATGAAAGCACAGTTTAAAAAGGACGAGAAAGCGGGTTTTTACTGCAATAAAGATTGTTGAAGATTGTTGAAGTTCTCCAGATGTATTCTACCTACAGTATTTCTGACTCGGAGACCAAGGCAGCATCTTCACTTGTTAAATAAAAACTTCACTTCGTTTTTGTTTTTCCCCACCGCTGAAAGAGCGAAGGAAGGAACGTCGAAGGTGACGCTCTTCAACACTGCTGACGTAATACTGCCGACTCCCAGGAGTCTTTCAGTCAGTCGCCGCGAGCTCCCAGTCCAAACGACCAGGATCGGGAGAACCGGGACCAGAACGAGGAGAGAGGGTCCGGATGACGTTCACCTGGAAAAGGTCCAGACGCGACGGGGAACCATAGAACAAACCTCCTGGACTTCCAAGAGATGTTTGAAGGAGGCTCAGGCGTGTCTGAGATGAAGGACTGGATTCTGTCAGGAAGACTTTCCGGGCCGAGGATTCGGTTCTATCAGAACCATCTGAGGCAGAACTGAATCAGCTGGGGGAAGGAACCGGGTGGAGTCGGGATAATCAGGGAACAAGCGAAGGGGAACACTGAAAACTAAATCCAGGTGAGTCCATGTCCCTCTGAGCCAGAACCCAGCGGGTCCGCCTCCAAGGTCCAAACCCAGTCATGGTTCTGGATCAGTTTTCAGACAAGCGTAATTCAGAACCAGGTTGGCCGCAGGTTTGGTTCAGATGTTTTTTTTTATATTATTCTCTCTGGACCTTCTGGGCCCAGTTCTGGCCCGGTTCTGCTGCGCTGCTCTCAGGACTTGGCCCCCATCTGAAGCTGCTCCACGGACTCCTCCTCGTCTGACAGGCCGGTTTCCACGGCGATGACCAGCGACGCCACGGAGGCGCAGCTCGCCATTGGCTGCAGCTCACCTGGAGGATGAGATGGAGATGAGATTAAAGGCTCAGCGCTACCAGAACCAGAACTATGAGCGGCGGCGCCGACCGGACACGTCCGACTCATTCCGGGGTCCTTTCTCTGTAAAACAGAAACACATTCAGGAGGTGAATCACAACGGGTCAAACAGAACCAAACCAAACGTCTCCGACTGGTGAACCTCAACGCTGCCCCCTGCTGTTCTGGACGTGTAAATCATCATTACTTAAAACAAAACTTAGAAAAGAGAGTCAAATATTTCAGTTCCCTGTAAAAGCATTTCAAACCGCTTTAACTTTTGCATATCATGTCGATCTTTAAGTCTGATATATTTGTGGTATTTAATATCCACCAGCACAAAGTAGTGCCTAAATATGACGTGGAAAGGATAGATGTGAAGGTGTGGCCCACATCTGCGTTCTGCCCTCCTGAGTCGGTGGTACTTTCTAGAACGGGTACGGCACCAAATGTTTTGGGGCATCTCTGATTTGTGTGAATTCTTCTTTTTTTTTTAACTGGTCCGGATTTAGGTCCAGACTTTGACTAGACGGTTCTAACACATGATCGAAACAAGCCAGCGCATCTCTGGCTGTTCGTTTTCTGACCTCGTGGTCCAGCAGACTCGGATCGATTGGGGAGAGGCGGGACGGTCCATCGCAGCCAAAATTTAATTATTGTTGGGGTTTTTTTTTTTTTTCTTTTTCAGCTGCTGCGGTTCGCTTACACTCGACACTTTGTCAAACGAACCGAACCTTTTGGGCGGCGTGTTTACCTCCTCGCCTGTTGGGGCGCTGCACCAAGAAGCACTGAACACTAGTGATGTATGTCTCGAGACCAGTTTTACGTGGTCTCGGTCTTGTCACGGCCTTGACGGTCTTTGGTCTTGTCTTGGTCTCGATACCCTCTGGTCTTGGTAGTGTCTTTGTCTCTGTTTAGGCGGTTCTTGACTACAAGTCTAGTGCAGTGAGAGCCATCTTACAATTGCTACACATAGTTGATCTCACCCAGTCTGCAAAAACATTTACAGTGGTCTCTGTCACACATATGACATGGTCTGTCTCTGTATTGGCTGTAGTTGAAGTAATACGTCTAATATGTATTGAATGTAAACTGTAGCTGAACTCTAGTAAGCTGCTGTTCATACACGTTATTGCGTAGCTTCAACACTAGTCTGTTTTTCTTTTTCTCCGGTCTCGAGTTGGTATCGGTCTTGGTCTCGACATGGTCTGTCTTGGTCTCGGTTTAGGCGGGCGGTCTTGACTACAAGTCTACTGAAAACAAGGACATTTGCTGTTCCGGGAAATGTAAACAGACATCAGATTTTAGAGCTTTTAGGATTGCTCTGTTTTCTTTGGCAAATGTCCTGTTAACAGATTCCTCCTCCAGAGCTACCACGGTGCTGCTTCAGTTTAGGTGGACCTCCATTGTCTTGGTAGGTCTCCAGGTCAAGATGATGGACTGAGCAGAGCTCTCGGAGACGTTCAGAGCTTGGCGTGTTGTTGTAGAACCTAACCCTGCTTTACCTTCTTCAGAACTTCCTCCCTGACCCGTCCGCTGGGTTCCCTGGTCTTCGTGAAGCTGGGTTCTTCTCCAATCTTCTCTCAAGAGCCTTCTGAAAGTTACACTACATTTTATTTGGGGGCATCGGGGGGAATGGGGATGAATACGAATGTGGGCCACACTTTGACATAATGTTTCACCATTATGTGGTTCTCTACCTCATAAAGCCAGAATAAACTAGATCAAAGTTTGTTATTTGTGTATTTTGAGACAAAAACGTGATAAAGTTGAAAAGACAAACAAAACGAGGTTCTGTGTTCCCATCAGCCCGCTTTGGGTCCGTTGCTAAACAGAACCTCACGCAACCTGTAAATATTTTTGCCGTAATTCATAAATAAACCAATTCATTAGCAACCTCTGCACATAAGGAGACCAGAACCTGAGGGGTTAAGATTAATGACAGCAGCAGTAATTGAGATTCATCTCAAACATCCAAACGTCTCTGATCAATATAAACACAATTTAGCTTTTATTAGATCATTTTTATCCTTTTTTTTTAGTTAAAAGAAAAACAACCTATCCTCAGGTTCAGGTTTAGCACGACTCTGAATCACAAATAACCAGGACTATGTAAAAAAACATTTTTTTCTTCTTCTGGCTTTCTGCTCTTAAACTTGGTTTCTCCATTTAGTTTCTTTTGGTTATTCTTTCTCGTCTTCGTGACGTTTATTTTCCCAATTCTATGCTGGTATCAACTTTTTATTTTAGCTCTTTGTTTTTAATGTTTGCAATTACTTGTGAGGTTCTTTTATTCATGTTTTTATGTACAGCGCTTTGGTTGGTTGTAACGCCGTGTCAAAAACGCTTTACAAATAAACTGGTTATGGTAGTTAAGGAACCTGAAGGTGTAATGCCCCAGAACCGCCACCGGGTGTCAGTGTAACCCCACCTGTGTGTGTGCCGACTAGTGCCCAGCAGTGTTTGTGTCCAACCTGTGTGGGTGTCGGTGGTGGCCGTGACGGGGCTGTCCCGGAGCAGGTCGGGGTCCTGGTAGTCCTGCGGGAGTCCGACCCGCCGCACGCCGGGGTCCAGGACCGCCGAGGAGCCGCCCTCGCTCAGCGTCCCGTCGCTGGACGCCCCGGACACCACGGCTTCCAGGGCCAGGGCGCCCACGCCGCCCATCCCGACCCCGCCCAGGGCCAGGTCGTAGTCCAGGGTGAGGTCGTCCAGGCAGTCCGCGTTCAGCTGGAACAGCGAGACATAAGTTCTTCCCATCTTTCCCCGTAAACCTAAAACTTTATAAAGCCGTCGGATTGGTCTGACTCACAGCGATGCCCAGGGCCTTCAGGATGTTCATCTTACACATGGGACAGGTGCGATGGTCCAGCAGCCACGGATCCACGCAGCTCTTGTGGAACAAATGTCTGGGAAAACAAAGAGACGATTCAACCACTGCTGATCGGTGCTGCAGCAGCTTCACCTTTAACCCCGCAGTAACCAAGGAAACAACCCGAGGGAACTTTAAAGTATTTATGTATGGAACAGCAGTTTGACATTTAAATACTTTGGTATGGAAAACCAATTTGATATTACAATATTTTGTATGGAACACCGCTTTAACAATTAAAATTTAAAAAAGTATGGAAGACCAGCTTGACATTTTACCTGCAGGGCAGGATGCGAACCACATCGTTGGCCTTGTAGCCTTCGATGCATACGGCGCAGTTGTCAAAGTCGGCCTCCATCTCCTGGTCGCCCTTCCTGATGGTGCGAACCTGAAGTTTACTGATGGCCTTCTTCGCCGCGTCACCAAGGCGACGCTGCAGACCAAAGAGAGAGAAGTTGGTCCAGAATTAAATCGAAAACAAGTAAAAAAAAACAAGAAGCTGTTGGAAAAACATCAACCATGAGGTCTGAAGGACTCCGGTTGTTTATTAGCCTTCAAGAAGACCAACACTGTGTTTATTTAACGCTTCGTTGGCCATGTTGGGGAAACAATGGCCTCATTCTGGTTCCTTTGACCCGTTTCGGGGACCTGGATCCTCGCGTGTCGACATTCGGCTGTGGTTACCTGGTTCCGGTCCCGCGCGTTGGCGTATCTGAACCTCTGGATGTAGTAGAAGACGAGCCAGGCGAGGGAGATGATCATCAGCACGATGAAGGAGATGGACACGAACACCACCGACGTCCTGCTCACGTACTTCTGCAGGTTCCTCGTCCCGATGGTGATCGTCATGGTGACCGTGATGTTGCGCTCCAGCAGCGACACGACCTCCCGACCCTTTGGCTCCGGGATCATGATGGCGACCACCTCACCTGTACCTGAGACGAGGAAACATGCGCATACGGTCATATAGCCGTTCCGGTGCAACAGTTAGAACATAAGAAAGGGCTTCCACTGGGTTTACCTTGTTGCAGCTACACAACAAGTAGGCTAGTTTCCATAAAACACCTGAAGAAGAATAAAGACGAAGGAAGAAGCATGGAAAGGTCGCGGACTAAAGTTAAGAGCGAAACATCCAGCTTCAGATGGAGATCAGGAAATAATCAGTAACTCTGTCAGAGGAATAACTAGAAAACCTGAACGACTAGAAAACCTGGACGATGAAGACACTGGGGGTGCAACGGTACACAAGAGTCATGATCCAGTAAGTTTTCGGTACATTTTAATCAAGAAAAATAATTTCGATTCATGGAATTTTATTTTATTATAATCTATAATTTAAAAAAGCTGAAAGTGTAGAACTGACAGGAGATTTGATTGGATTTTTTTTTTAAATAAATAAAAGTACAAGCAGACATAGCCAGAGTGGAAAACAATATACTTAAATGAGCTTATTAGCAGTATAATGCTACAAAAAAACAAAAACTGTTGGGAACGTTTGTGGTACATTTTAAATCAAGACAAAAAAAACAAAAACAAAATACAAATGTACATATGACTTAAAAAAAGAAAAAACTTTGATCAGCACTAAACAAAGAACATTTTTTTCCTGAGTTCTTTACTTTCAATTCCTAAAATGTATTATTAGATTTTATTATGTTCTAAAACTTACAAATTTGAAGTAAAGAACTGACTGGAGATTTGATTGGATTTTAAAAAATAAAATTAAAAAATAGTACAAGCAGACATAGCCAGAGTAGAAAACAATGTAACCGCTTGAAAAAGTGTTAATGTTTAGAAATGTTTAAATAATACTTTGCAGATATTGGAGTATAAAACATGCTTAAATCGCTTTGGAGTCATTTTGATATTTCGACAGCCTTGTCTCCCAGCTGTACTTGAATGCAGCATGGGCAGCTGTGGGGGGAAACCTTATCAACGGGGATTCCACAGACTTGCGTTTTATTCAAAATAAGGAGTGTCATGGTTCCTGGGTGTTTGTGTTTTGTTAGTTTTCCTTATTTAGTTCTATTATGTTTTAGTTGTTCTTTGTCTCCCTCTGGTGGTCTTGTGTTTGGTTGCCCTTGTTTGTGTTAATCTCTATTTTCCCCAAGTTCCTATTAATACTTATCCTTCATTAGTCCCAGTTGTTATATTTAATTCCTCCTTCTGTTTTCCAGTGTTTCCTTAGATTCCCTTCCAGACTTATCTTTAGTTTCTTAAGAGTCTTCCGTCTCCCAGCCTTTTTACCTCCTATCCCAGTTGATTACTTCCACCTGCTCTCTCCCTCCCACCTGCATCTGCTCCCACTAATTGATCATTGGTCTTCTCAGTCACTTCCTCATTTCCTCCCCAGTATATATTTACCTCTCCTTCAGTCACAACTCGCTGGTTCATTGTCATTCTTCCCCGCCTGGTTCCTGCCTTCCTTCCCTTCTTGGTTCCTGGTTTGCCATTGCTGCGGTTTTTGATCCTCCTGAGTTTTTAAGTCCTTGTTTTGTTATTATTAAAACATTCTTATTTACTTCTCTGCATTTGGGTCCTCAATACAAACCTGACCATGACAAGGAGTTTGTGCTGATTGGATGCTACTGGTATCCATGTGGACGTCAGCTGGTTTTTCTCTAGTATCAGTGATGTTTTACATTCAGCTTGACATTGTTTCAGGTGAGTCATTCAGTCCTGTTTCGTTTTGGTGTCACTTTTAAAAGCTGCGCTGCGAAACTTTGCACTGGGCTCGGAGTTCTGCAGATAAACATTCTGCATGTTTTCAGGTAGCAAATAGATCTATAAAAACGTGTCCCCCTTCACTTCAGAAATGATGGTATAACATTTTAGAAGTCAGGCGAGATACATTTTTCAGAGGTTTATTGAATGATTTATCATCCTTTCGTAATCAGTCACGCCTTTCCCTCAGTGGCTAACGAACCATTTTTGCACTAGTTAGTTGTCAGCATTATTAATGGTGGTTTATAGACTGGTATTATTACTATTAAGATTAATAGCTACAAACACCACCTCCTCAGCAGGAACAATTACCTCAAATGTCCGTCTTATGCCTTGGTCCACGCGTAGTCGGGTATCTCACAAAACAGATACTTTTCTCCGATCTGGCCTGTCATTCACACGAAAACACGGATTTACGGCACCGATAACTAATCTTTCTAAAAAAAACTCAGGCCGAAGTGAAGATTTGCGTTTTCTCTGTTTCAAGCGTTTGCGTGTGGACAGAAATTACCGGCGTTTTATGTCCTCAGATGTGTTGGCATAATCGATTGTCCGAGCGCTTTTTGTTTGCCTGCTTTTAGAAGCTTAATTACTGCTCTATGTAGAAGTTAGAACATAAAAAGTTACTCTGGGTGGATGGGATTTGGGGGGGGGAACTACTGCCCCCTACAGGTGTGGCACACAGGAACATCAGGCAGAAGCTTGTCTGTACTAAGGCTGCATCGCACAGCTGCGGTACATTCAAGGAACATTCGAAATATGGCGAGTTTAACAGCATAGAACGTGTAAAACTCAATCAAAAAACAATGAAAATAATACCATGAGCAGTAAACTTCTGTTTAATGGCGGTTGGCAAGAAATGTTTGGTGCATACTAAATATGCCCTACTTATTTTTTTTTACAAAGTACTAAAAAACAAACAAAACTGCATTCTTTCTCTTAATTTTGTCTTAACATATCTCTGCATTTTTTTTCAAGTTTTTAGAGATCATAAAAGACATTTTATGCTGATGCTACAACTTTTTTTTTTTTTTTTTTCAGCAACCTCTAGCACCGGAGCTATAAGCTCAGAAAGTTAACGTACAAGCCTGGTCCTTCGGCTCAGTAACATCTCTGGTTAGCTAACAGCAACAGACGCTTACGTAAGTTGTTAGCGAGTGAACAGGAAAACGCGTTCTTTAACGGTGCGTTCCCTTTGTTGTCGGAACTCGTAAATTCTGACTTCCGAGTGCGTAAAAACAAATAAATAAAAATCAACTTGAACTTGCTGCTTTCCCAGCTTCAAAGAGGCAAAACCCAGTAACGCAGAACTTCAGCTAGCGGAACTTTCGGCTACTTCCACCGAGCGTCGACCAATCAGAATGTCTGACTGTAGTGATGTCACTATACCTTTTTAAAGTAGCGCTGAAAGCGATCCTCATCCATACGCAGCTCCTGGAGCAAAATGGTTAAACTCTCCAAACTCAGAACGCCTCTTAAGACTGGGGGTGTATCCACAAACGGCGCTGATGCGCCCGACGTCTGTATTTAGCAAATCGAGCCAAGCCACTCTCTCTATCATCCGCCATTGTTTAAAAACACCAACAGAGGAAGCTCTGCCCACGCTCTTTTTGTTATTTGCTCAGCAAGTGGCGGGGATTTGTAAGCTTCAGTCTTAAAAATGTTTATGCTACAAACTAGTCGCTGTGTGAGCGTTTGTTGACGACGTTTTTCTTCGTGCCCAGAGTTTGACTTTCAATATGGCCGCCATTCGTGTCAACAGTAGCTACGGTGGAAACCTTGTTTATTTTACAAAAGACGCTAATAAGAATGCGTCTAAAGTCAATGTTGCGCGTAGAGCTTACCACGCTAAAGTTAAAGTAAAAAAGTGCCGTTTGCAACACTGGTTATGAGAGGTAATACCAACAATGGCTACCTAAGCGTCGCCATATTGGAATCCCGTCGTTTACTCTGGTAGCGACGTCAAACCCAGCTCCGACTTGAACGCACCGTAAACACCGGGAAGCGGAAGTGTTCCCAAACGGAGGAGGGCTTTAACGATTGAAGGAAGCTGTCACCCAAACTCATACTCTGAATCAAAAGAGTCGCTGGTCATAACTTCTGCTAGCTGAATTTGTTTACGGAGTCGTACGTTGTGCTGGCTAACTAACGTGGATGAAGGAACGTTATTGTAGGTCCTTTCTCCCAGCAGCTGTTAAAACTCTATAATCATCGCTGCTCCCGACCAACTGTTTACATCTCTGCTGTACTTTGCACTATTTCTCAACATTTCTGCTACTGTTATTTGCACACCTCTGTTTGCACCATTTCTATTTTTTTCCTCCCCCACTTCTTGTAAATAATGTTGTGTAATTATGCACAAATATAGCCTCTGCGTCGTACCGAAAAAGGGTGATGGGCGAACCTTTACACTATTTTATGGTAAATAAACTCTGGAAATACAAATATATCTTTCAATTCTTAGCCAGATTCATAATTCAAACTCCAGACCTCCCCATAAATGCCCTCAACTTGAAACAGGTGGACTCCTGATCCACAGATCAGCTTTAATCTAAACAAAATATCCTATTAAATCTCTTCAGGTCTGGACTTGATTGAACAACATGGCTGACCGGCCAGCCGCCTGCTGGTCATTATTTATTATTCCTTCAGGTCCAAATCTGGGAGTTTTGTTCCAAGTTTTCTCAGCTCAAAGCCGTTTTTTTTATTTTACGTAATTCAAGCAGAAAAAAAATCCCTTTCGAGATTTAAAATCTAATTTACAAGTGCTGCGGCCTGGGGCGCCGTAAAGGGGGGGTAAACGATGACGATTCTCGGGGCCCATGACTGAGAGGGGGCCCAGAGAAGCCCCCAATAAAATTGTGGTGCTATTATTAAAAAATAAATATTTGATAGTAAAAATTATTAACTTTAAACTATTTTATTTGCCGTTTCCTGGTGTCTAAAAATGTATTTGTTTAGGAAACACAAACGTCCGTGGGCCCCTCTCAATTATCATAAAATGGTTCAGTCCGCCCAAATTGTATCCAGGCAACACAAACGGCTTCACTTCACTTAGGAGCTGTTTACACGACAACGTTGCCGTTTTTGTTTGAAAACACACTGCGTTTACACGACAGGGCGAGCGATGGAAAACGATGTAGTACATATGGCCGGCCTTTAGATGGCAGTGTGCCCTGTGTATGCAGCGTTCCAAGGTTTCCCCCTCACAACCCAGAAAAGAAACATTTCATGATGACTAACAATGGCGGGCTTCTTGTAGTTCTCCTCCGCTTAAATAAAGGCGTATTGATTATTTGGCGCACGTATTGTATGCGTTTCCGTTGGCGATCACATAGAAGCCTGATGATCTCTAAGTTTTGCTTACAGAGACCAAATAACTTCAGAAGCTGCATCAGCAGTAACCGCATACCTGGATCCGCCATTGTTGTTGTTTTTTTCTGTAGAAAGGCGGAGTGTGCACGTCCAACATGTCCGTAGGTGGCTGGCAGTGACGTCATCGTTTTCAAAAGTCTCCGGCTTGCGTTTACATGACAACGAATCCCCCAGCGTTTTCAAAACTCTCCACTCTGGAAGCCGTTTCCCAAAAGCTGCGTTTTCGCCCCCCCGTTTTCCCCGTTGCCGTGTAAACGAGAGGCCGAATCGGAGAGAAAAACCTCCTTTTTGGTGAAAAACGTTGTGTAAACAGCCCCTTACAGCGCCGTAGCGGTGACGGAAGAGGAAGTCAAAATGCCTCCAAAATCTGGAAGTCAAAAAACGCAAAGAGAAAAAAGAGAAGTGAAAGAGGCAAAGGGTCGACAGCATGTTACCCAATATTTCACAAGAAAAGGTGGGTTTGTAAGTAGGCCTAAATTGTTAGTGGACCACGCAGGTAGCAAACTTGCAATATTAGGCTAAGGTGGTCAAGATAGCTTAGCTAAATTTCTCCCATGTTGGCTCAAGAACCCCAGAATTTTTCATTTGCTCTGTTTTAGGTCACTAATCAATGCAGTCAAACATGTAAGGGTAAGATAATGCCCGACGAGGCGTCCATTAACAGAAATTAATGGACGATGCGGAGGCGTGACCGGTTCGCGAAGGACGGTTGCTTCCGCAAAGTCCATTAATTTCTGTTAATGGACAACTCGAAGGGCATTATCCCGCTTACACCATGGTCACTACGAAAGAAAGTATTTAAAACATATTAAAGTAATAATTAGTTGGAGTTAAAATCGTGAGGGTTTTTATTATAAGTCGAGCGCACTAATATCTCCCGTATACAGGCATTGCCAAGCAACGTGGCCACAGCGACCCGACCTTGTGTCGCTTCTCCTTTTTTCTTTTCATATTCTCTGTTCCTTCTGCTGCATCCCAGTCTTCAAAGTTGTCAAACTCACAAAATAAGTTAACAGAAATGATAAAATCACTCATGTTTCATCGGTCTTGCTGTCGCGATGAGTCAACCGTGAAATAACGTTGTCTCAGTTGCCATGGTAACGGTGTACAATACTTTTTAACCTACACCCTCCAGCCAATCAGAATCGAGTATTCACCCAGACCATGGTATAAGCTGTTATATAGAGTTGGCCTTGCCTCTATCAAAATAATGTCTCGGTCGTTCTGAACAGTCAAATGCAATGCATTTAAAAGTGCATGATAAGCAAACTCAATTTTCTCCCCATGTTAGGTCAAGAAAATGCTGGAAAAAAATAATAATACAACGTTTTAGTTAAATGTTCAATGCAGTCAAACGCACTTTGTCAAAATTGTGCCTCGTCCTGAACAGAGTCAAGTGAACCAGCAGCAGCAACTGGTCCGGCTGTCTCCCAAACCCCTGACCCCAGCATCCCCTGAATCAGCCCCTGCGCTCCCACATGAAGAAGAAGGTGAGCGGCTATTAGTATTGGTTTAATGGCAACACATTAATGTCTCAGAGAATTGCTGATATTGTGAACGAGTTTTATGCGGTTCTGAAAGTTGGGCAGATTAGTGAGGACAAAATCTCTTCTGTGTGCCAACCACTGATCACCAAGTATTCCAGTGAACATCTAACTCCTGATTTTAAAAATCAAGTAACTTCCAACTTCCCCCCCTAACCTGTCACCTCTTGAACTCTAAAATGCTATTTGTAAGCTGCAGCTGCAAAGCATCTTTGGAGAAGTGTGCATTGCTTTGCGTTTCTTTAGCACACTGCCAGTGACTGTTGCTGGTGGGGAGAGGCCATTCAGCAAATTAAAACTGATTTAAAAAAAACTACTTGAGGTCTACAATGTCTCAAGAAAGGTTTTGTAGTCTTGCTTTGCTTTCCATTGAGAGGGAGTTGGCTAGAGAGCTCGGCTTCAAAGATTTGATTAATGATTTTGCAGCTGAAAAGGTCCGACGTTGGACTTTTGTTTAGAAATGTTGGGCAAGGACAAGATTAGAAATCATGTGGAAAGAGTAACTCAGTTATATCTTGGCCATTCTTTGATATAGTATGTTATGCAAGTTCTGCTTAAATTAGACATTTTACATGGCCATTTTGTTTTATGGTGGTGGTTTCTTGCTGAGATTTTTTTTTCACCACAGATTGTAATTCCTGTTTAAGTTGAAGAGTTTTATTTTGAAATTTCAGTATCGGTGTTAAAGCAAATGAATATAAATACATTTCATCGTATTAAGAGTGCTCAGTGTTTCCGTTACATTTCAACTGTCATGTTAAAAATATTAGGTTAGATTAACTTTATTATATTGCCAGTGTACATTACAAATATGTACAGTAAAATGCATACAAATATAAATATCTCTGAATACACTATGACACATGGACAGCTATGCACAGTATGTACATTATACAGTACTGAAGTAGTGCAGTATTACAGAGGACAATTACAATTTTCTGATTGACTTAAATATATGAAAATGATAGTCAAAGTACGATAAAACCGCATGATTTTATGTAAATTAATATGAACAAAGTCTCAGTTGTGTTGGGGGCCCTGCCAAGATTATTTTCATGGGGCCCAAAATCCTTAGCAGCGCCCCTGGCCGCGGCCAAGCTGAAAGCGGCGCATACAACAATTACACAATACTAGAATAAAAACTCATTGAAATATAAAACAATACCAACTAGAAAGCGCCCAGGATAGTAGTCTACACCTATCAAAGCAAAATCATTGATTTAAACCATTATTTCCAAGCTGTTGAGTAACAATAATAATCATGTCTAAAATATATTTAAATTGGATCTGTATAGGATAGGATAGGTCTGTATCTTCTGGTGCAAGGAGCCTTTCTTTCGCATACAACAGTAAAAAAAGAACCATTTGTTTTGCATGAGATTTTATTTATTTTATTTTTAAATTTGGATCTCTGGTTTCTTTTGGAATAAACTTTAAAACATGTCATGCTCAGGTGTTTACAGCGCTGCACCATTGTGATTATCTGGTCCATCCAGTTGATTCCAAGCAGTTTTACGGCGTAAATGTTTATTTTATTTTTTTATCTCAACCGTCACAGTCTGTCATCAAGCTCTAGGAGACGTTTCCAAACTGTCTCTCACTTCACCCCTTTGCTTCTGAAACAACCGGACACAGATTGCGTTCATCGCCCTGCTTATTGATCCGGTAACAGCTGCGAAGCCTGACACATCCCCACGTCGCCATGACGACCACCGCTCTAAAAATACACTTTATGAGCAGACATGGTGGGCGACGCATGGCGTGGCCTGGTTTCACTCCGGCGGACCGATCAGGATTCAGCCCCAACATGAGATTACGAAAGTCTCTCTGAGGACTGTTCACCGGATTTCTATAATCCTGCAGCCGGTCTTACAGAACATCCTCAGACAGCCGGCATCTGTGCAGCAAATATGGAAAACCAGTTTGACATAAAAAATATATGTATGAAAACCAAGTTTAACATTAAAAAGATAAGTGTATGGCACACCAGTTTGACATAAAAATATAATAGTATGGAAACCTAGTTTAACATAATAATGTGTGAAAAACAGTTTAACATTAAAAAGATAAATGTATTAACACCAGTTTGACATAAAAATATAAAAGTATGGAAACCTAGTTTAACATTAGAAATTATATGCATGGAACACCAGTTTGACATAAAAAGGGCAAGTATGGAAACCCAGCTTAACGCTTAACATTAAATAGATAAACGTATGAACACCGGTTTGACATAAAAATATAATAGTATGGAAACCCAGTTTAACATTAAAAATATAGGTTTGGAAAACCAGTTTGACTAAAAAATATGGAAAACCAGCTTTGGATTAGAAGGATGTGTATGGAACATCAGTTTGACATTAAAATAAAAGTATGGACAGCACGACACTGAACATATGTATTGCACACCGGTTTGACATCAACGTAATAACTTTTTTGGACAGTTTGTGCACTGGTTTTAAAAAAAAGAAATTAAAATAAATCTTGTTAATTTTTGCACCAATTTTCCTTGTTGGATTACTGTACTTGGCTCCAGCTATTCCTACAGCCCTCAGATGAGGCGTCACCTACAGCTTTAATAAGAAAAAAAAAATCCAGTCCTACAGTAACCGAAACTGTAACAGTGGAGCCATGGTCTCTGCAGACTAAAGTCTACAGATGACCAGGCTATAAACACAGCTCGAGCTTTATTCGATCTGGAATTGTGTCAATAACTGAGACTAACCAGACCTGATTCTTCCCTTTTAACGGCTGTAAAAACAGCCCAAACGGCTTCATTTTTGGAGTAAATAATTGAGGTCCCTAAAGTCTGAGTCGTGACGTAAATTTTAGGTCACCTGATTTTTCTATTTCAAGAGGATCTGAAGTTTAGAAAGTCTTCTGGAACATTTCAAGGCCTATTTTATTTTTTCACAAGCTGTCGCTGCCCTCTACAAATCAACCCTTAGACTTTTTAGATTAATAAAAGAGCTTTAAATATCAAGACGGGAAGTTGAACTAAAAAAAAAGGAAGTTTTAAAATAAACTTTGCAGACACATGATGTGGCACAAAGGTCAGGGTTGCAGCGATGCCGGGACCTCAGAGTCAAAACCAGACTTCATCCCCGCAGCCGGTCAACGCAAAACCTTTCAGTCCCGAACGACCGAAGGGGAAAAGTCGGTATGTCGACTGCGTCTCGGCCGTCTCCGATTTAAACCCGAGGTTCGCCTTGTGAGCGAGGCCTGACTCCGTACAAACGCATCACATTAGCAAGTGTGAAGCAAACAGGCACATGCAAAAATAGATTCAACCAACTGAGGTGGAACAGAATTGAAATCTTTATTCGTCCGACACCGAAAGGTTACAGAAATTAATCTTCAGCAGGGCTCCACATCATCTTTACACACACATACAAAACACTAAGACACCTAAGACCACATACAGCTGAACTAAAAAAATCACAAGTATTGATACTTAAAAAGACGGAGATATTTTAATGAGGAAGTAGACTCTATGTACGAAAGCTAAACGTTCCTAAGCTACACCGCTATTTACGGTCATTATGAATATGAGCATTTAGAGCTCGTTTTCGTTGTGTGGTCTCTTGATTAGAGTATTTAACTGAACGTATCTACATGTGCATCAAGTAGAGACTGACAACTTTCTATGGTTTAGAGAAAATTGTGTGAAGACGTTTTTAAAAACGATTTCATCTTAAAAAGTTATGGAGCGCCTCAAGGCTGACTGTTCGGGGCTATTTTTATTTAAAAAAAAAGGTACTGATCGAAACTTCAAGAAGCCATCTTTAGACTCCAAATCTAATATTCGGCTCAATCTTTAGGGGAACAGTCGAGAAAAAAGATGTTGACATACCCCGATTAAACGACAGTTTTTTTTCCTTCATCGTATAAATTCAAATCAGACCAAAAGTCTCTCTATTTAGGTCAGTCAGAATTACTGAAATTATTTCTATTTTCTAAATGCTACAATAATGATAAAGAATGAGTATGTCAGAGATTTTACTTATAAAAGTCTGCAAACGTCTGATTACATCCACAGTTGTGGCTCCAATTAACTCAAATGTCTCAGTTAACCCATCAGAGGCCTCTAAAGCCATGACATCATCGTCTGGGCTTTCCCTCATAGTTTCAAAAGACAGTAATCCTTCTGAATGACTTATTTATGAATGCGGCAAAATCTGAAATGTACAAAGACATATTATTCCGCTCTACTGTTGTGGCATTTGGCAAATAGGAAAAATTTTGGTAATTCTGACTGACCTAAAACAAATTCGGTCTGATTTAACTTCAGACAGTGAGGAGACAGCCCCGTTACACCAGCGTAGAAGAACAAAATCATTTGTATGGCGGTACAAATGGAAGGCGAGGACTCCAGCAACACTTGTAGTATTAAGAATTGAATTCTCAACAAAAGATCTATAAAATCAGTGTTTTATTGATGTTAGAGAGGTTCAACTAGCAGTGGGCGATATAAAAGGTATAAGGTAGAAATTATGTAAATTTTCACTATACCGGCCTACCGTAATTGCGCAATTTGACGTCATCAAGGATAAATACTGATGTTCAGTGTTCGTCTTTACACGCTATATTGCATGTTTAAAATTTGTTGTTTTCCATTTAAACGGAAAAGAAACCTGTTGAACTTGAAGCCTTTTTAATTAAAATATGTTCAATATTAAATGTATAAATAAATAACCAGGAGAGCGGACAATTTTGAAATTTGTGTCTTCATAACATTTAGCTTTTAATTTATAAGAAAAAACAAACCCATCTAAATCTTTATTCATGCTTTGACATTTTTTGTGTAGCATGTTTTGGAACAAAAGATTTAAATATTTTTAAATTGCATTTTGACAGTAAATGTTCTTTAAATGGCTTTCTAAACTTGTTGTTTATGTGGAAAGTGAGCAGAAATGTTCATAAACACTCATCTTGACGTATATAAAGAAAAGAACGTATCGCAATCGTTACCGCACACGCTTTAGATCATATCGCAGAGGCCCTAGGTTCAACCTTCTTAGGAAATGTAGTCTTTGCGGGTCCTTCTTGCAAATTGTTGCGGCGTGTTGGTCAGAGTTAAGTGATGGGATTCACCCAAAGACTGTACGGCGAACTCTGCCTGGAGACCGAACACGGGGATTTTCATTGGCCGATCGTTTTCCCCCTTACCCTTAAAGAGCGCGTGCAACAACCGTCTATGAACTGTTGCATCCTGTTAGATGTCTGGTGCAGATAGACAGCTCGGCGGCCTCTCCGTTACCGTTTCACGTTACCGACTGTTTTTCCTCACCCAGTCAGGAAACATGACAAAAATCACAGAGAAACCCGAGATGCGGCTGCCGACTGTTCGCTCAGCGGTGGGGACTGGAAGAGCACAGGTTGGATCAATTCCCTGGAGGCCAACGCTGAACTCTCACTGCCTGAACAAAATAAAAACATCGATCAGTGTCGACCCAAAAATACCCCCCTTCCCCGGGGATCAATGTGGCTCCTCGAGGCAGTTATATAATCCCAACCTTTGGAGCAGGTCCTGGTTTAAACCCGACTCAGAGGCTGCGGCCACAAAACTCAAGTCACAAGTTGTTCAGCTGAGCTTTTGCTCAACACTTCCAGGTTTCTTATCTTTTTAACAGACTAAAAGCTAAGAAAGAAAAACTCACCTGATTCAGTAAAATCCTTAAAACTACTCGTTGTACACAGAGAGGTTTCAGCGGGCTCCGTAATAATTCAGAAACAAGTTCTGCCCTGTTTCTTCATACATGTTTCATTATTACCCCTTCAACCCAGTGTACCATCAGATAAAACACTACTGTACCAACAGAAGAATATTTTAAATTCACCTGTTTTTAATTAATGATGCACCAATCAGTCAGTCAGCGATGGGAATCGGACGGATCACCTCCGACTGGTGATGAACTTCATTTTCCACTGCTTATTAAATGCATCAGGAATGAGCTTATCAATACAACAGTACGCATGAAGAAAAAAAACAAAAAACATTTCGGTACACTTTAAATCGAAACAAAAATTTAGTTTTACTTTTTTTTTTTTTCTTTGATCAGCATTAAATTCTTTATTTTCAATTCCTTAAATTAATTCGATTTTACAACTTAAAAAAGTCGAGAGTATAGAACTGACAGGAGATTTGATTGGATTAAAAAAAATAAAATGAAAAAAATAGTAGAAGCAGACATAGCCAGAGTAGAAAACAATATAACCGTTTAAAAACAGTCGGTGTTAATGTTTGGAAATGTTTAAATAACACTTTGCACACCTTGGAGAATCAAACACGCTTAAATTACGTTGGAGTTGTTTTTATGTTTCGACAGCCTAGTCTCCCAGCTGTACTTGAATGCAGCATGGGCAGCTGTTGGGAAAAGCCCTTCACATCAACGGGGATTCCACCGACTTGAGTTTTATCCAAAATAAGGAGTCTGGTCTGATTGGATGCTACTGGTAGCCAATTAGACGCAAGATGGTTGTGCTCTATCAGTGATGTTTACATTCAGCTTGACATTGTTTCAGGTGAGTCATTCAGTTCAGTGCAGAGCGTGTTATGGACCTTATTTCTGTTGAAAGATACTTTTACTGACAAAGTTCTGGTTCAGTCCATCTTTCTTTTTCTACTGTAGCTGCATGAGAAACCATTCATGCTCCCAAATAGCAGAGTTTAGCGATAGCTGGGATTCCTTTCTGTTTTGTTTTGGTTTCACTTTTTAAAAGTTGCGCTGCGCTCCGAGTTCTGCACATAAACATTGTGGACGTGTTCAGGTAAAAAAACCCCAAAAACACCTGGATTCATTTGGTACCAAACCGACATGGCCGAACTGAAACACGCCTTGTACCTAATGTGGCGTTTCCAGCCTGTGAACTCAACATATTTCCTTTGATGCACTTTTTCGTGCTGATCTTAGGAGAAAGTCAGATAAAGGTCAGGGATTTATGAGTCGACGCATACATGGGTGTAATCTCGTAATCCCTCCATCTGTCGGATTCAAAAGTACCAATTCTTTCCTGGACCCTGAAGTACACTTTTTTTTGTTTTTTTCTGACTCAAATGAAGCGGTTGGTTTGAGCTACTCGTACACATTTAAACGCTCCAACACACACTATTATGGCAAACTTTAGGTCAATAATAGAACAAAATAAGAAAAGAAAAAACAAGGAGCACGTCTATAAGCTTTATCTGATTTTCACTGAGCTCAGTCCCGTATAGAGCACAGGGTTTTTGTGATGCCTTTACTGACAGGAAAAAGTTAGATTTTTCTAGTTTAGTTCTGCAGATCAAGGAGAAATGTGTTCAATTATGCGACTGGCTGAGCTGCTAATAGTTCAACAGTTTTCTAACTTGTTCTGGATATTCAGATTTTGGCTGATAAAATAAGATTTTTCCTAACATTTTTCATCGTCACTGCAAGAAAAACGAATTGTCACAACAGCTGCAAACAAAACCGATCATGTTTGGGATGTTTTTATTAGAAACATAACACTTATAACGGGCTGTTAACTGTTGAAAGCTCAGCACGTGTGTTTCATGAGGCCTTTAGTACCTCCATTTTGGTGTTTAACCATCAAGCACTGTTCCTACAGTCTGTGCGACGCCGTGCAGGAAGCGTCGCCGTATTTCCTGACGTCTTGATAGAAAGAAAATCTGAAAGCGGAATACGGCCACACTGCAAAAACATCACTGCATGAAATAAGCCAAATATTCTTAAAAAAAAGGTCAAATTTTCTTGTTTTGAGCAAAAAAAATCTGCCAATGGGGTGAGCAAAAGTTGCTTGGCTAGAATTCTTTAAACTGGCAAAGAAATCTTAGAATAAGTTTCATTTCTTGTGCAAAACTTGCTTGTTAAGAACATTTTTTTTTCTCTTTAGACAAAAAATAAGAAAACATTTCCAGAAACAAGGCTATTTTACTTTCTTGAAATTCCTTCTTTGCAGTGCAGATGAAAACATCAGAGTGGGACGGAGCTGCGTCGAGCAGTCGAGATGAGACAAAGCAGCATTTTAAGACCAGATTGGTTTCTTAGCGACGGGGGGAGAGGAAATTAAAGAGCAAATAATAAGTTTACAGATCAGATGAGTCAGTTAATAGCTTCTTAAAGCTGTTTTAGAACCAACATGAGCTATAAAATTAAGTGTTTTTATCAAATCAAGGGGAAAAAAACCTCATGTTTCTGAGTCCGGAGAAAGAAAACGTTTCACGAAACTCAGAGCGCCCAATCAAAGCCCAATATGTCCGTTCCGTCTTTGAAGATCCGAGACGTAATCGACGGTCCCTGCAGAGACAAGGTGGAAGCAGGATAACCCGCCCCCCTCCCCCGTTTGCACACCTGTGATTGGTCCAAACGTCTCAGGTGCACCATGATGTCATCGTTTCGGCGCGATCGGCGGCTCTGACCTAATCTGTGGGATGAACTGTGGAAATGATGAAGCGGGCTGATTCCATGCTGCCTTCAGGCGGATTAACAGCGACCAGGCCTGACCAGACGGGTTGAGTCCAGAAACCCCCCCCCAAAAATAAATAAATACTTGGATTAAGCAGAACTTTAAAGAAACTTAAAAACAAGGATCTACTTAAAGCAAATCAAACGGAGTGGGTGGGGGGGGGGGGGGGGTTTCATGTGTGAGCGAGTCACTGAGTGGGAGGCAGAGGAATAAATAAAACCATATTATGCAACAGTTTGCAGCTATAAATGTAATCACTGGATTTAACTGACTGGAAGTGACTCACGGGAGACAGGCGGCAAGAAATTTAATTAAACTTCCCAACGCAGAGGGGAAAAAAATAAATAAAATACTGATGTTCTATTAAAAATAAATAAAAAGGGTCAACATTGGTTTTAAAAACCTTGTATCGCGTTTAAGTTAATTAAAGGATTAGATTTCAGCTGTAAACATAAAGCCCTCGCCTTACCAGGGAGGAGAACCACTCTTCTTCTGTAATTGGCTGAATCTGTATAAGATGGACTGGTTTCCTTGGTTTTTAGCTTAGCTAAAACTAACACAGGTCAAAGGTCAGGGCTGTTGTGGAAGCTTCATGTTAGCCTCTTCCCACCCCGGTCCCAGAACCAGTTCTGATGCGTTTCAGATGTTTGTCCCAGTGGCGAAAGGCAACAACTTGGGAGGTAGCTGTCCGTCATTATTCAACCTGCAGCAACACAGCCCCACAGCATGATTCAATTCACTTCAATTCTGTCTATTTACATGGCGCCGATTCACATCAGATGTCATGTCAAGGCACTTTACAAGAAAAGTAATTTCCATACAAACATTCCAATCAGTTAAAAAGTTTCCTATTTAAGGAATCCCAGCAGATTGCGTCAGTCATTGGCGTGAGGTTGGGCCCCGTTGATGAAGTTAACCAAAAGGTTGGGATTTTGACTATGCCGGCCTACTGCGATTGCGCATTTTGATGATGTCATCAAGGAGGATAAATACTGATGTTGAGCGTTCGTCTTGAACTCCATATTGCAAGTTTAAAATAAGTTGTTTTTTTCCATTTAATGGGGAAAAAAACCTGTTGAACTTGAAGCCGTTTTAATTCCAATATGTGCAGATTTCATTTTGTGCGATAGTACATAAATAAATAAGTGACGAGGAAAGCGGACAATTTTGAACTTTGTGCTTTCATAACATTTAGCTTTTAATTTATTTAAAAAACATCTACATCTTTTTAATGCATTTTGCAGAATAAATGTTCTTTAAATGACATTCTATACTTTTTTTGAAGTTGTTGTTCTGCTGCAATGCACCTGGAAAGTGAGAATGTTCGTACACTGTTTTGACATATATAAAGGAAAGAATATATCGCAATGGATATCATTACAGCACAGCTTTAGATTATATCGCAGTATAGACTTGAGGTCGCATCGCCCAGCCCTCCCTCATCCGACCATAAAACCCTTCTCCAGAGAGCTTTAAGCTTGTCCGGGTGGCCAGCAGCGACTTCTAGCTTTAAAAAGGTGTTGATTTTTGGCGGCGGGCGCTTCGTTTCTCCTTCCAACCTCCGAGTTCACGTTGATCCTAACACGGAGGTGCGGCCCGTGAGGCTTCTCTGCAGAATCACGCTAGAAACTTGTTAACTGAGGGACATTTCTCCAAAACGTCACTAAGGGGGTATGTATATATTTGATCCTGCATGCAGGATTTTTTTTGACTCTGATGATGATCCGAGAAATAACAAAAACCGCAAGAAATTTAAACCTCTTCACTTAGATTCTTGTTTAAAATACTTAAAACAAAAATCAGTCATGTTGTGTTTGAAGTGCAGAAAAAAAGCGGCTTAAATAAATCCCTCAAAGTCCCACAAAAAACAAAGAAACAAAAAAAAAAATTTATTCACTGGTGAGTCTGCAGAGTGTAGAACAAACCATTTATGGCCAGGCTGTGTAAACACTGGCTGGTTAGTAAAGGTCAGAGGTCAGATCCTGCAGGTAGCAGCTTTCTGATCAACCCAGCAGCAACTATAAAACAACCCAAATATCCAAATTACTACAAACTGCAAACTACTACAAAAAAACAAAAAAAAATTTAAGCCCTAAAAGTGTTAAAATATGCGCAACAACCTGCAGGTTTCTATTCACTTAGATGGGTATAAAAAAAAAAAAAAGTAAAAACCTAAACTCAACATGGAAAAGCCCAGTTTCTCTTCTGATTGTCTAACCTTGACCGGTTACAGATGATGTGTGAGTAAAGACGCATCACTTCGGGATATTTCTGGTACTAACCGGCGTTGAGTAACCGCAGATGTTCTCACGTAATGACGGTAAAAAACCCAGGAGGGGCTGCGTCGTCTCGGCGAAAACCAGCAGAAAAAGAAGAAGAGGATCAGCGACCAGTTTGGCTTCCAGTTAATCGCTGACGCAGATCTGATTAAATCTTTCTGGGAAATATGAAAATATGTTTCCTTTTAACTGCTTCAAAGTAACTTGAAAAAAAAAAAAAAAAAAAAAACAGGCCGTGGAGAGTCAGACGAGTCATCTTGGTCTGGACGCGCCGTTTCCCCCGTCGCCGAGCGTCTTCAGCAGAAACGAGACGGAGCCATGAGGTGAAGAAAGAGAAGAACGTGTGACGTTTTCCCTCTTTGACTCATGTTAGACTATATATCTACTCAGCAAAAAAAGAAACGTCCTCTGACTTTCATCTTTTTTTGTTATGTGACTAACAGAAATAGAATAATGTGTCCTTGAATGAAGGGAGGCTCAAAATCAAAAGAACCAGTCAGTATCTGGTGTGGCCACCAGCTGCTTGAAGTACTGCAGTGCATCTCCTCCTCATGGACTGGACCAGATTTGTCAGTTCTTGCTGTGAGATGTTACTCCACTCTTCCACCAAGGCACTTGCAAGTTCCTGGACATTTCTGGGGGAATGGCCCTCACCCTGCGATCCAAAAGGTCCCAGACGTGCTCAATGGGGTTGAGATCCGGGCTCTTCGCTGGCCATGGCAGAACACTGACGTTGCTGTCATGCAGAAACTCACGCACAGAACGAGCAGTATGGCTGGTGGCATTGTCCTGCTGGAGGATCATGTCTGGATGAGCATGCATAAAGGGTACCACATGAGGGAGGAGGATGTCTTCCCTGTACTGCAAGGCATTGAGATTGCCTGCAATGACAACAAGCTCAGTCCGATGGTGATGTGAGGGATTGTGTGTTCCTGGTGTGACTCGGGCAGTTGTTGTGGCCATCCTGTACCTGTCACGCAGGTGTGATATTCGGATGTACCGATCCTGTGCAGGTGTTGTTACACGTGGTCTTCCACTGCGAGGATGATCAGCTGTCCTTCCTGTCTCCCTGTAGCGCTGTCTTAGGCGTCTCACAGTGCGGATATTAGCCAGATCAGCAGTTCTCATGCCTCCCCGCAGCATGCCTAATGCACGTTCACGCAGATGAGCAGGGACCCTGGGCATCTTTCTTTGGGTGTTTTTCACAGTCTGTAGACAAGTCTCTTTAGTGTCCTGCGTTTTTAGAACTGTGACCCTAAATGCCTACTTTCTGTAAGCTGTTAAGGTCTTAACGACCATTCCACAGGTGCATGTTAATTAATTGATTATGGTTAATTGAACATGCATGGAAAACATTGTTTTAACCCTTTACAATGAAGATCTGTAAAGTTATTTGCATTTTCACAACATTATTGTTGAAATACACAGTCCTGAAAAAGGGACGTTTCTTTTGCTGATTTTTTATATATATATATATATATATATATATATATGTATATGTATATGTGTATATATGTATATGTATATGTATATGTGTATATATGTATATATATATGTATATGTGTATATATGTATATATATATATGTATATGTGTATATATATATGTATATGTGTATATATGTATATATATATGTATATGTGTATATATGTATATATATATGTATATGTGTATATATGTATATATATATGTATATGTGTATATATGTATATATATATGTATATGTGTATATATGTATATATATATGTATATGTGTATATATGTATATATATATGTATATGTGTATATGTGTATATATGTATATGTGTATGTATATGTGTGTGTGTGTATATATGTGTGTGTGTGTGCATGCGCACATTTTCTGTCGCTTCCGAGTTGGCTTCACATTTCGCCGGCGGGAGTTTGCTCCTTGGCGACACCACTTACAGTGGAGCAAAAAAAAGGATTTGGCAGACTTGAAAAGATGTGTTGAAATCCATGTTTTCAATGGAGCTCGTAAAAAACAACAACAAAAGAATAGAAAAATCTCTCCCCTGAAGCAGCTGGTAGTGAACGACGCAGCAAGAATGACAACAAACCTGTTTGGCAAAAATATTATTTCCTCCCCGGGTTTAAAGGAACGCGCCACGATATCGTGACGGCATGAAAACGCCTTCATGCCTCTGCTGGAAGCACAACATACTGATCTGATGACGGCGAAACGCACACAGGAAGAAAAACATCTTTTTAAGAAGTGAGTGGAGAAAAAAACAGACGTACAAATTTAAGACACAGCTAAACTGATTTTAAGATCAATTAGGTAATTTTCTTTTTTAGAAACCTAAACGAATTTAAGGCGTTTTGACGTTACGACTCTGCAGAAGCAACATTTGCATTTAATCTTTCTGCACGTGTACTAAATTAAATCTAAACTAAGCGTGAAAATCTATTTCTGCACACGAGGATATTTCCTGCAAAACCTAATGAAGACCAAACATCTGCAGCAGCAGCAGCTCAGCTGCTGTTCGCTTTCATTTTGCTGCATTTAAAGCGACAAACTACCAGTAAAAATGACTTTTTCACTTCAGATGAGGTGGCAAATTATAGGAATGTGCAAGAGATATATCCAAAATTTTAATATTTATCCCACGCCTGCAGCTTTTAGTCCTTTTAATTAAAGAAAATCTTTAACAAAACCGCCTAAAATCAAACCTAACTCTCTGCTCTCTCACTGAGGTTTCTGTCTGTATAATTAATGAAAAAAGAAGAAACCAGCATTTCTTGGACAGCTTTAAATGATTATGCTTACGTATAAAACCCACACATTGTGACGTTTTTAAACGATTGTTTTCTTCCTGTTCTAATTAAATCTAATCTTGATTATTTGGAGAAAAAAAAGAGAGGCAGAAGCGAGCCTTTTGTTCTGGAATAGGATTTTTAATAAAAACCAGACCTCGTTATTAGGCATCTAAACGACAGGAGGACTCGACAGGTGCTAAACGACCTGCAGCTGTGTCTACTGGACCCGTTCGCCGAGTTTCCACAGGCGGATTTCCCAAGAACCGTCACGAGAAAACAGATTTAAAGCCGACAACCCGAGGAGTATTTTCCATGTACTTCCTGGATTCCTGCCAGGCAGAGGAGAGAGGGGGATTGTGGGGGGGAGGCCTGGAGGAGATCCCAGCTGTTGGTTCAGACGAGCCTCCCCTCCTCGCCGTTACGTAACCCGTCGTAGAGTTTCTCTGCATATGATCTAATCAGAGCGACGACGACAGACTGTGTTCAAGCTTCAGATTAAATAATCTGATCAAAGCTTCAGTCAAAGAAGCTCCTGACAGCAGCTTTAAAGTGGACGTATCATGCTTTTAAGATCTTCCTTTTTTACATATAAATTGTTCAGTTGTGGTCTCTATCTATCTATCTATCTATCTATCTATCTATCTATCTATCTCTATCTATTTCAATTCAGTTCATTTATATAGCGGCAAGGCTTTCTTTTAGGGTGGCAACTCCCACCCTATGCCACCCCAGTAGATCCGCCCGTGGAGCTTACCACTGTGCTGTATCACCATTTTCATATTCAGAAGGGATTGAGCCCTCGATAAGATAAAAATAAAACTTAACCACGCACTTTGAAGCGGTTCTGATGCTGGGAGACGGTGTAAAGAGTTGTGCGGGTTAATACACCAAACAACAGAACGTTTTGACACTTGTACTTCGGGCATACCTAAACTTGGACTACAAACTCACAGTGAGAAACAAAGATGGCGGATTCGCTCAGCGTTTAAGCGGGAATCCATGACCAAGTCTGACAGTTTCAAGCACTGTGACGTAATAGCTCAAAAAGCGTAATAGATAATGGAGAAAACTGAACGGTTTAAAAAAATATGACCCACAACATTTTACAAAAAATATCTCCACAGCACATGGAGTGACTAATTATTGCTTTTTGCACTCCTAGACACTCTAAATTCACTACACAAAGCATTAAGGGGTGAAAAAGTGGAAGTTTCATGATATGTCCCCTTTAATGTCGGGTTCAGACGACCGATCGCAGCTTCACAGCCAGACGCCTCATCGTTCACAAAAACATAAATAAATAACGTTCCGACCGGACTGACTAAGGCGAAGAAATTAGATTTTATTCCAACATATGGATCATCGTTTTTCCTTCTTCCTTCGATATCAGTGGTTTTCCTGTGAGGAAAAAACTAAACTAAATAAAACGGACGCTTTTTGCGTAATAACCAGCGATGTGTGTTGGTAAAAATCTGGTGTTACGATATGTATCACGATACGTGGGGGATACGATATATCACGATACTATGAGTAAGATTGTATATTGTGATTTTTTTATTTTTTATTTCTACAACTGAATTAGAGCTGGGTATCGCTTCAAATTCCAAGAATCGACTCGATCCCCATTCAAGAGTTAGACTCGATTATCACGAACCGATTTGATCTGTTCCAATTCGATACTGAAACGAGTCGGTGCTTGAAAAAGTGTTTTTTTTTCATTTTGCTGTTACGTTAATTATATGCCTGTAATTTAGCTGTAAAAAATAAAGGGCAACGGTAAACAATGAAACCAATTTTTGGACTTGTGAATCGATGCATAATCGATTTTTCCAACACAGCACTTTAACTGTAAAAAATAAATAAAAATATTCTAAACACTCCAACCTGTTTCATACTTTAACACGTCCAGTTTTATCACTACATCTAGTTGATCCACTGGAACGAAGAAGAAGGTGAAAACAGACACCAACAAGCGGACATACTTTTAATTTTACTACAAAAATTCCTGCCATCATTATTGGTTCCATTCAAATGCTAAAATAAATAAAATTGATGAATATCGATACAATATGTCGCTGTATCGATATTTTCTCACATAAGCTTTGTTGTTTCTAATGCTGAGTTTATTTATGTGCCATTTGGAGATAAAGAAAGTACAGTAAGCACTAAATATCGTCTCTGGAAGTACTACATACTGTTCTAACATCTATATACATTATTTACAGTTAGTATTGGTTTCATAAGCTTTATATGGGACAAGTGTATTATTCTGCCCGAATCTGTTAGGTTGTAATAATGTTATTTGTATTATTTATAGTCTTTAAAATATTAGAATTTGCACATAAAGTTATATTTTTCTCTATCTGATGACATCAGTACTTAAGTAGCTGTTTTACTCTTGAATAATCTGTTTGACTACTTTTTATTTTTAATTGAGTAAAAATACTTTGAGGTAGTGCTGCTGTTACTTTAGTACAATTTCTGGGTACTCTACCCACCTCTGGTTGCTCAATACTTTATAGGGATGTAACTAAATATCGATAAGCTTATATAACACAATATTTTTTGTTAAAAAACAATGTATTGATGATTTTTTTTTTTTTTTTGAATGGAACCATTAATGATGACAGTAATTTTTGTAGTAAACTTAGAAATATACATATTGTATCACCAGATTACACATCCCTAGTACTTTAGTTGCCTTTTTTACCAATTAATTTTTACTCTTACTTGAGTAACTTCTTGGCTACTGTTTATTTTTATTTGAGTAACATTAAGTTTAAGTACTGCTGCTCTTACTTTAGTACTATTCCCGAGTACTCTACGCACCTTTGCATGATTTCTGTCTCACTGGAAGGTTATTTAGATGCTTTTTCAGATACACAGCTCTTCCTGGTTGTGCTGCTGTAGTTAACGCCGCGTTGCTTCCAGATGAAACCCGCTAGTTTGAGCTACAGAGAGGGGGGGGAAGAGAAGAGAGAGAAACCAGCTTCCTACCCTGATGAGGCATGGTGATGGTGTCGTTGGGGTTCGTGGAGCCCACGTTGAAGATAACCACCGCCGAGGCGTTGTGGGCCGCGGCGTGGCGGATCTTGTCCTTGTAGGTGCAGTTTCCCCGGGCTATCAGCGCTATCCAGCCCGCCGCGGCCTGCGAGGGCACCGCGAACCGGGTGTGGGGGTCACAGGCCTGCCGGTCCAGCGGGGCGGCCGGCAGCACCACCACCCCCTTGGCGTCCCGCTTCGGGGAGTGCTCCCCGTAGCGGCCGCACTCCGTCTTCTCGGTGCGCACCTCGGAGGTGGCCGGGTCCACGTAGGTGATGTTGACGAAGGCGGTGTACCACTCCTCCCGCTCGGCCACGGTGAAGTCCAGGCACAGCAGATGGACGAAGCAGAAGGAGAGCAGCCACGTAGAGAGGGCCAGGCTGCGGCAGGTCGCCACCAGAGAGCCCGGGGCCATTGCGATCCTCCCCGGGGAGAGAGAGAGAGAGACGGAGAGCTTCAGCGCTGACGACGCCTACTCCACCATGTCACCAGCCGACCGACCGACCGGGAGTTTATTCCACCGAGTTTACCGACAACGAGCTGAAGCAACAACCCCGGGGTTTTCCTTCACCTTTCAGCCGCTCCCCTCGGCCGGTCGTTGGCGGTCTCCATTCCCAGCCAAACGGAAACGGTTAAAAATCCCGACGAAACAACAAAATAAAACCCCGGGAACGATCACTCGGAGCTCCGTGGCGACGGGAATAATAAATATGTGCTCTTTTAAAGCGACGCGCAGCAGCTGCTGCTTGTCTGCATTGTTTTGACTGGGCCGGCCGTTAAGCTGCACGAGACAAGGCGATGAACTTCCCGTCGTGACCTTTCAAAACAAAAGCCTTTTATTTATTTTTGGTTTTCACCCAAGAGCTCAAATTGACCCAGTTAGACTTGAATATCGAATGTTGAAAAAAATTCTAAAAATGTTCAAATCGCCTCTTTTTTTTATCACTTTCGTGTTTTTTTTAAAGTGTAAACAAAAGATGTCTGTGTTTTACTTTGACGGTAAAAGTAAACCCTGTCTCGCTTTGTGTAATTGGTTTGTGTAAGTAATGCCGCCATCTAGCGGCGAAAAAGAAGATCTACGTCAATTAAATAAAAAATGAATTAAATTCATTGTACGATTTTAAATACATTCTTATGCATTTAGTTTAAATAGAATACATTTAATAATTTATAATTCATTAATATTGATGAAAGATCATACAAATTATATAGATCAAGATTTAAAATTAAAACCAAAGAAGGAAGCTGTAACACTTGAGCCATCAAAGTATGCCTATCTCCAGTGGTCTTTGGGCAAGAGGCGGGGGTCCACCTTGGACAGGCCGCTGTAGGTTAGGGTAGGGTCCATCCATGCTACAGTCCATCGCAGGGCAACACAGAGACACAAAAGAAAAACTACCATGCACGCACAAATTCAAACCTACAGGCAGTCTAGAGAGACCAGTTGACCCAACAGACATGTTTTTTAGACTCCAGAGTACCCGGGGAGAACCCATGCATGCACAGGAAGAACATGCAAACTCCGTGAAGAAAGATCCCAGGTTGGGATTAGAACCCAGGACCTTTCTCAGGCAGCAGTGCTACCAACTGCGCCACCGACTGCGTCATTCTTACTTCACTATTTCCTTAAGTAATTAGATTTTATGTTTGTGTCCAGGTTTCTTTACTCAATCATTAAATATACCTGTGAGACCGCACAATAAGATCATTATTCTGTGCAAAATGAATAGGCAAGTGAGTATTTTGACAATATCATAATTCTTTGGGGATATTTTCTAACTCCAAGCTGGATAAACTTGGATGCAAAATGGATTTAATCATACCAGGTTATTTGTATCTGTGTAATGAGGGAGGGTGTAGTTTAAGAAGGTCAACACCCTATATCATGGTGTGAATCATCATAATGCAGCTTTTCTTTTTTGAGGCAAAGTGGGTCAAAAAAAGAGATTGAACTGACTGAAAAGTCAAAAATGACCAAAAGTCACTCGCAGGGATGCAGCACTCTTGAAATTGCTAAAATATTGGGGTGTGACCACAGAACTATCAAATAATTTGATGCAAATAGTCAACAGGGTTGTAAGAAACGTGTTAAGAAAAAAAACGAACAAAAAAAAAACAAATTAACTGCCAAGGATTTGAGAAGAATCAAGTGTGAGGCTTGTTTTGGAAATGCCGTATGTGTATTTAATTAGTATTTAATTAATTAGTTATATCCTTATGGTAAGTGATTTTACAACAGTAGGTCATATTGGATAAAACAAAGGCTTCTGTGTGTAATGTTTTGATAGCAATGTATCAGAGTGCTTTACAGACGTCAGAGCAGGAAGATATCTACACGACGTTCTGATCTTCTGAGACTTCTGCACGCTTCATTGTCATGCCATCAGAGTGGAGAAGACCAGTCTTGTAGGAAGCAGACACCAGGATGGAGGGGGAAATACTGGGGAAGATAAACAGTGATTGTAAATACTATTTAGTATCCCAGAGATAGAAAATACTCTGGGATCAATGAAGTATTTTTGAATTTGAATGGAACTGATTTACCTGTAATGCTTTAGAATAGAAGGATTGGGGAGGGTTTGAGTGTGCACATAGCCTCTCACTGATGAAGTCATTAATAAGAAATGACATTAATAAGAAATGACAGAGCGAGAGCTAATGCTTAATAATGCTACTTTGAGAGGTTTGGTTCTCAATTGCCCATTCTTTTGATAGGTGATCAGTTTGTGAGTTGGTCTAATATGACAGGGTTTGGTTTTAATTTTATGGTTTCTTCTGGTTATAAGTACAGGAATACTACTTTCAGGGTGGCCTGATTCATCCTGGTGGAAATATATCAGACATCTCGGTAGTTGATATTGCATTATCTGACCATTTCTGTGTTTTCTTTGAAAACACTATCTCTACCATACTATCTAGCCACAGTGAGACCACTGTAAAAAAACAATTTCTAGGGGAATGTTCAGTTGAAACATTTTGCGTCAAATTACAACTTTCTAAGTGAGAGCAGGAAACACAGACGAGGTGGAGGCGTCGCCACAATTTTTCATAACGCAATAACAATGAAAAAAGTACTCCTAGGCACTGTTTCCTTTATGCTTATTCTGAGTTATTTTCTTTCTGTCTTTCCTGTGATGTTCTGTAAATCAGCGTGTTTAAATTATTCTTAATTTATAAACTTGCCCGAGAGAATCAAGATATGCATCATTTATGACCACAAAGTGGGGTGACCACTTCAATTGTTCTCCGTTTAGTTAAAGACTTTTGATCTCAGCAGATTTAATGGATTCCTTGTCTCTGTGTTTAGAAAAAATGCTTCCTGGATGCGTAAAAAGAATGTGAAAAGTGGAAATGTCCTCGGAAAAGAGGACAGCTGGTCACCCTAAATGATATGATTAATTAATTTCATTAGTACCATTTAAAGGGCTGTTTGCCAGTTTACACTTATAACTGTAAATGGAGAATAACTGTATAAAGAAACGGGAGTTTTAGTTTTGATACTTTCCGTGGATTTATGGTAAAAATGAAGATGTTTCCGACTTGTTTTCAGCAGCTGCTCTTTCAGAAAGAATATTATTTTATAAGGTAACTTAAAAAAATAATTTCTTTCACTTTAGGTCAAATAAATGTGGATCAAATAATCAAACCAAAAATTAAAAATGATATCTCTGCTATATTTAAAAGAGGATTCTGTTAACTAACCACCATCTGCTTCACAGCACAAAACATAGCTGATTATTATTCTTATTATTCTTTCACAATACTATAAATGTTTACCGAGGTGACTTTAACAGTTTAGTCCTGAGTTTATCTCTGGAGTGACCTTAAGTAGCAGGAGGATGATGATGATAATGGGGAGCAAACAGGTCTGAGAAGAGTAGAAGGTGAACATGGGACCACTGGCTCCACCTAGTGGAGAGAAATAGTCCAAAAATGAAAAAATAAGCTTTACTGTATTGAAGCAACTACTCGCTGACAGATTTTACAGCTCAGTAAACATTTTATCACTGTAGTGTTTTCATGTTTAGTCACACAGAATAAGAATTATTATCTCTGCTTGCAATGAATGTAAGTTGTCGCTGCAATGCTGTATGTGTATGTGAAATACATTTTCAACTGAATATTGTAAAATGGAGGACAGAATATATGTCGAAATTATAAATTTTTAAATGACAGGAAGTAAAACAGGAAGCACAGCAGCTGCCTGAAGCCTTTAGAGATCCTCTCTGCTTCTCCCAACAACATCTGATGCTAAGCTCCTCCCTTCTATTCAACACAGAGCTATTAAGCTGGGCTGCTGCATTTCCTGGTTCCTCCCATTTCACTCGTCTGAAAGCTTCAGGATCACTGAGCTGACCACAAAAATTACTGCAGATCAGTAAGTAACAAACTGGAGTTTGGCTTCTTGTGGGACACAGGAGGACTAGAAACCTGAGACTTTCAGAGTTGTTGAGCAGTGGAATGGCACAGAGAGATAATCGGATGGATTCAGGAAAATTGTCCTGTTCCATCTGTTTGGATCTATTGAAGGATCCAGTGACTATTCCCTGTTGACACAGCTACTGTAGAAACTGTATTGAAGCCCACTGGGATGGAGACGATCAGAGGAGAATCCAGAGTTGCCCTCAGTGCAGGAAAGAGTTCATACCGAGGCCTGTCCTGGTGAAAAACATAATGTTAGCAGAGTTGGTGGACGATCTGAAGAAGACTGGACTTCAAGCTGCTCCAGCTGATCACTGCTATGCTGGACCTGAAGATGTGGCCTGTGATGTGGATTCTGGACTAAAGAAACACCAGCAGGTGAACCCCTCTAAGAAGCTCCAGGAGAACATCTGCTCTCGTCATGATGAGGTGATGAAGATCTTCTGTCGTACTGATCAGCAGAGTATCTGTTATCTCTGCACTATGGATGAACATAAAGGTCATGAAACAGTCCCAGCTGCAGCAGAAAGGGCTGAGAAGCAGAAGGAGCTCCAGGTGAGTCGACAACAAATCCAGCAGAGAATCCAGGACCAAGAGAAAGATGTGAAGCTGCTTCAACAGGAGGTGGAGGCCATCAATGTCTCTGCTGATAAAGCAGTGGAGGACAGTGAGGAGATCTTCACTGAGCTGATCCGTCTCCTCCATGAAAGAAGCTCTGATGTGAAGCAGCAGATCAGATCCCAGCAGGAAACTGAAGTGAGTCGAGTCAAAGATCTTCAGGAGAAGCTGGAGCAGGAGATCACTGAGCTGAAGAGGAAAGACGCTGAGCTGGAGCAGCTCTCAGACACAGAGGATCACAACCAGTTTCTCCACAACTACCCCTCACTGTCAGCACTCGGTGAGTCTACACACTCATCCAGCATCAAGATTCGTCCTCTGAGATACTTTGAGGATGTGACAGCAGCTGTGTCAGAACTCAGAGATCAGCTACATGACATCCTGAGAGACTCATGGACAAACATCTCACTGATGGTCACTGAGGTGGACGTTCTACTGTCAGAACCAGAACCAGAACCAAAGACCAGAGATGGATTCTTAAAATGTTCACGTGAAATCACTCTGGATCCAAACACAGCACACAAGAATCTGTTATTATCTGAGAGGAACAGAAAAGTAACAAGAATGAAACAAAATCAGTCTTATCCTAAACATCCAGACAGATTCACTGACTGGACGTTGTTACTTTGAGGTGGAGAGGAAAAGGAGTTGATGTGTCCGTTTCATACAGGAACATCAGCAGAGCAGGAAGGTTAGATGAATGTTTATTTGGATTAAATGACAAATCTCGTTCTTTACGCTGTGACACAAACAGTTACACATTTTATCACAGCAACATTAAAACTCCAGTATCAGGACCAGTTTCTTCCAGACTAGGAGTATATCTGGACCACAGAGCAGGTATTCTGTGTTTCTACAGCGTCTCTAAAACCATGACTCTCCTCCACAGAGTCCAGACCACATTCACTCAGCCTCTACATGCTGGGGTTTGGTTTTTAAATGCTGACTCCTCAGTTGAGTTCATTAAGCTGAAATGGTCAGCAGGGATCTGAGGTCCAGTTGGTTAAAATCTGTATTTAATTCTCAGTTTCGTCAGTAGCTTCATAAAGACATGATGGATCATGTCTTTATGGACCTACTTTGTTATCTTGTATGTTGTTTTGTTGATGTTGGAGTTTGTTTGGGTGCTGCCCCTTCCTGTTTCTGTTCAGCCATGGAGGCGATCACTGCTCAGGAGGATTTGATTCACCTAAACTAATTACATTTACGCTTATTGTAATCAAACATAACTTCCTTTCTTCAGATGTGATTACAATTATAATACCTAATAAACACCTGATTTTAGTCACCTCTCCTAGTTTATGTTTATCCTGTGTGATTCTGTGTTGCCCTGCGATGGACTGGCGACATGTTCAGGGTGTACTCCGCCTCTCGCCCGATGAATACCAGACTGCAGACGTGTCCCATCCTGGTCCTCGAGATCTACCATCCTACACATGTTAGATGTATCCCAGCTCCAACACACCTGAATCAAATTGTTCAACTCCCTCATCAGCTGTCTGTCAGCTCTGCAGAGGCCTGGTAACGAGACTTTGATTTGATTCAGCTGTGATGGGAAGGGACGCACCTAAAAGTTGCTGGATGGTAGATCTCGAGGACCAGGGTTGGGCACCCTGTGCTAGAGATAAGCACCCTGCTACCCTACAGAGGATAGACGGGTATAGATGATGGATGGATGGAGTCTGTGTCGCCCTCTGCTGGACTGAAGACGTGTTAATAAATGTTTGAAACATTTACTCCTTGTATGGCTTTAATATCTTTGTTTTGGCATCGCTTTCCTTTATGCTTATTCTGAGTTATTTTCTTTCTGTCTTTCCTTTGATGTCCTGTAAATCCCTTTGGATGGCCGTGTGTTTGAATGGGGCTTTATTAATAAACTTGCCTGAGAGAATCAAGGCAATTTTATTTGTATAGCAAACTTTGTTACATTTTCTTTTTTTGCAGACAAGTGATCACATCCATAAAATGTATTATTATATCCAACAATCTGTGTAAGTAAATGCTTTGTTTATTGGAAACTTTAAAAAGCTCTCTAGAAATCATGAAAATCTATTCAGAATTTTATTGAAATGTGTTGTTGCCATCCCTTTCTTCACTGAACTAATATTCGTCTAATTTTATGATTTTTTGTTTTTAATTTCTGCTTTTAGTTTTTGTATTATCTGCTTTCTGAATTTGTTTGCCAACCTCTAGTGTCTCATCATCTCTTTGAACACAATTGTTTCTTCAGCCCTTCAAACCAACAACACCTTTGTTAACTTCACAGTTCTACACTTTTAAAAATGTTTTTCTCTTTACAGTTGATTATTTCTTCTTGCTTGGGTTTGTCTGTGCCATTGTTGAATGTTTGGTTTTTCTTTGCCTTCTTATTCAATCATATATCAAGTTGTTTGTTTTGCCCACACTGTATGAAAAGTGCTTTATCAATAAAGATTGATTGAACAACATCACAAAGTATCACTTAATTAGTTTTATGTCTTAAGTATCCAGTTGACTGTTTTACTCTGTATATCACCACAGAAACTGATCCTGGAACTGAACCTTGTGTGGTACAGTATAGCTCTGTGCTTTAACAAAAATTGCTGTCAGTTTTACATGAATCAGCATCTTTAGTTAGTGGATAAGATTTACCAGAAAGGCTTATTTATTCATTTAAGGATCTAATAAATAAATTGGTCAACCAACCTTAACAAAACATCTCCCTACAGCTCTCACCACTTACGGCCGAAGCAGAGCTCAAAAACGGTCCCGCCGGATGAGTCTTGTCCGAGATCCTCAAAAACGTTCTTTATAGTTAAAAGTTTAGAAGTACAAATACTGTGATGTTGAACCTTTACTGGTGTGAAACATAAAATTGAATCCAAATAATTGAAGCCTACCCTGATGTATTGTTTAGGACCCACGGTGTTGGGTAATAATGGTCTTGTTTAGCAATAAACAGCTATTAATAGCCAGGAATATCTGGTAATAAAAATAGAAATTTAAAAATCAAGTCAGCATTAAAGCAACAATTGCAAATCATATCAACAGATTTGAGCAGCTGCATTTGTGACCCGAGGTAAGAACACAGCTATAACTGAACATCCAGTTTTCTTTCCTATTAAACCTTTACACAGGTACGTTTGTAAAGGATTACAGAGGCATTGCTTGAAAGTTAAATATAAATTTTACTGGGTTCACAATTCATGGCAATACTTTGGACCAACAGCAAAAAAAAAAATAGAGCTGGCCCTGGGAAAAACTCCACCGTTTTCTGTGCTAAAAACTATTTACACTAGACTGCTTGTAAGACAACTAGGTGCTTGGAAGATGTGTGAAGGAGTCAGACGTCGGGGACACCATCTCCCCCAGTGAGACTCTGCTCCTTCTGACCCTGTGAGGTTGCTCTATGTTCTCACATCTGTAGGTCAGCCTTGCTGGAGGAGACGGCGAGGCTGGGTGGGAAGTTCTTAAGAAAATAGGTTTGGGTAATTAATCAGTATATAATTGATGTTTAGTCTTGGGGTTGCAGAGGAGTTTATGCAACGCTCTGTGTAAGCTGAACTCCGTAGTAATTAACAAGCTGAATTAAATGTACTCTTGAACCACAGAAGGAATCATCTCATCTTCATTTAAGATAATAAATATTTTTCTATAATATTTTGGCACCCAACGAAATCCCAGTGAGAAGAAGGACTGACAGAAAGGCCTAGACGAATGGCCGACCTGGGGTGGGATCAGCCTCCAGCCACCGAACCTTCGTACTTATTAAATTGACGGGTGGTGAAATGATTGCTGGGGAAGACAACTGGGTTGTATCAAGGATTTTCTTGCTTTCTACTTGTTAAACTAGAAGAGAAGCATCATGGTTTTGCGTAGATAGTACACGGTGTGGAAAAGATTTTAATTACATGCATAAGGTTGTTTGTTCTGTCATCACAAGAATTTTAAGTGCTCATAAAATAAGGAACTGTGTCAGCAAGCAGTGTGACCTCGACTCCAGGTCTGGGAGTGAAACGCCAGTGGGTTTCGTTACCCCACCAGCCAGTTGTAGGAAACGGATAGTATGAGGGGATTTGTTTCCCCCCTCATAAACCAGTATCTCATGACATCCTTCTGAGCCTAAATTAACCCTCCTGTTCCTGGCGGTTGACCTGTACAGTTACTGAGCTGTAAGTGTCTATTCCAGAGAACAAGTTAAACATACCTGTAATTGCTTATTTTCCTCCATAAATTACTTATCTGCTTGGGGCCATGTAGAAGGAAACAGCCAATCACATGTGTTCATTGTAGAAGGAGGAATCGGCCCTTCCTCTATACGGTGGTGACTGGTAGCAGAATGTTTAATAAAAGGGTGAAGTAAACAAGGTTGTCAGAGAACAAAAGAGCCGGGGAGAATATGGGGACTTCAGTGTCTAGTATGGGGAATTAGACTGAAGCGCAGCAACAGATATAAATACAAACTACAAAAGCCTTTTTTTGACTAAAGGGGAAAAAGTAGCATCGAGGTAAACCGTTTCCTCTGGGTCGTATCAAGGTTTTTTATGCTTTCTACTCATTAAGGATGGAAGAGAATCATTGTGGTTTTGCATAGTTAAGACACAAGGTATAAATACAAACTATGTACGTTTTTTTTGTGCTTTTTTTTTACTACAGTGACAGAAGTAGCACAGACGAAAGACGTTTCCTTGGGGCCGTTGAGCGCTTGGCGAGACTATGGGGTCTGAAAGATGCAGGATTTCCTCACGTGGCAGCCCGATATGTAATCAGATGAAAGAAATGTATGGGCCTGAATGTTTGGAGACAGTACATTTCTGGATAACCAAGTGTTTTTTTCTGTTTGGGGATAGCTTAAGCATCAAGGAGTTAGAAAAGATCAATGATAGAATAGATGAGGAGTGGGAGAAGTTAAAGAAAGGTACACTTTTGAAGGTCGGAAGTGGGGAGAAATATGAGAAGATGTTGTAAGATTTGTAAAGACAAGGCTGACTTTTTGCCTGACCTGAGCCGAAATCAGATGGGCGTTGGTTAAGAAACTGAAGGCGACTGGCCTTGGCAAAATTGCTAATAAACTCCCTCCCCCAGAAATTTGCATGACAACTGTGCAAAGGAATGAAGAAGGGACAGGCACCACCTTGAACTCAGGGGCCGATCCAAACGCTGAATATTTGAAGAAATAGTGTGAAGAAATAGAGAAAGTGTTTCCAACCAAACCTAATCACAGTCTTCTAAACTTGGTGAGACGGGACCCAGAGGAGAGGGTGGAGTAGTGGCGGCTGGCCAATAGAGGGCGCAAGGGCGCCGCCCCATCACTCACCACTTGCCATATTACCTTGAATACAATGTTTAAAAAAATTTAATAATAACATTAAAATATTTCAAAATATATGTGTGTTTTCTTTTAGATGTGCAAGATAAATATTTTATAGTTTATGGTGAGTTGAGTTGTTACGCTCATCTGCATTGTCTGATTGAGGACGTATTTCTGCCCTGGAGGGGCAAAAATCTTTGCTCATGGACTCTCGCTAAACGTTGTACACGCCCAGTAGCTACTCTTCAATACACAGGGAGGCGAGATTTAAATATCGCCACCTTCCCACTGTGGGGCTGAAATCAAGCTGACGTCACAGACATCTGTCATACAGTGCGACTGATTGACAGGTCAAACCGCGGGAGTTGGAGATGAACGAAAAGAGATGCCAAATGGAGAAAGAGACAGGGGGAGACAGTACACTCGTACTTATTCCAGGACCTGGTTCAGTGCCAAGTCTTGGCTAACAGCCTGTAGCGAGGCTGATGCTCTATTTTGTTTTCCATGTGTTGCGACACACACAGCCATTGGGTGGCGCTAACCCACATTCTAGCTCCAACAGGAGAAGAAGAGGACCAGAGGTTTTATAAGGGCTTGAGTCATTGGCGATCACTCTCTTCAGTTTGGGCTTTCAGCCAGACAGTGCTAGGAGGGACCCCATGTTTCCTTCGCTGGCGAGGGAAAAGACGCGAGTTTCTGGGAGGAACTCACTCCAAGGATGACAAAGACAGATGATTAATCAGGCTAATCGCAAACCCATTTTTTTTTTTTTTTAGATAAACCCCGCTGTTCTGCCCTGAGCCCTGCTTTCTGAACAGATGCTGCCGTGTGGAGCGAACCGCTAACAAGCTACTGAATGCCACAGAGGCACGTCCAGACTACAGCCATTACATCCACCGCCGACGGAGCCTATGTGAGATGAATGGTGTGAAGAAAAGGTACTGTGTCAGTATAGGAAGGTGTAGCTGATTGCTGCTTAGCCAGGCCAGAGAGGATGCCGTCCAAGCTAAGGCTACAACAGCCATCCTCCCACTGCTAACGGACCGCAGCTGTTGTTAGCCTGCCGGCTAACATTGTGTTAGCTTCCCCCATCATCCACGGAGCAACCTGGGGAACTTTAACCGTTCAATAAAGTCTGTCTGGGCAGAGGCGAGATTAGTTTAGTTTAAACAAGATTGAAGGGTTGTTTATTTTCACTGTGATTTGTTACTTTGTGTAAGATTTCATTTATTGTTTGGGTACAAACAGGCCGGTTGGCTTGGAGGTTTAAACAGTCATTTTCGAGGTTTCTGATGGAAAGTCGTTTTATATCCTGCAACCTGAGTTACTCAATCCAACAGTTTTCCTTTGTTTGGTGTTTAGTAAATGATCCGGAGTGGCTTTATGCAGCGCCACGTGAGTTAGCTGTAGGCTACATGCTCTAGCTAACCACTCGGGGCTGCCTTTGACGGCTCTTTATTCATGAACAATAAAGACTACCATCAATGCTATTCAAAATAGAGATTGACTTTGAAGCAGATAGTTTAAACACTAAAACTAATCTCTTAAGTCATTCTTGAAACCGCCTTCTTGGTAAGTCAAAATACTAAATTAGATCGACACAATTGGTACTGCCGTTAACGTCAACATAAAGTTTAAATATGAAATTAGATCAATCACTGCGGTGACCGATCCATAAAATAGAATCAATTATCTAAAGGTTATTAATTTTTAATTCAGCAAATGGTTTAATGAAACATTACTTCTTCCAAATAATGTTTTTCTTCACTTCTGCTTCGCATTGTGAATTGGTGGTTTGAAAACAAACCAGAATGTGCTGATTAGTCTTAAACTAACCACAATTAGTTAAAACTAACTTAGCTTCATTCCCAACACTGTTCAATACAAGCCTTGGTCTTTAAGCAAACATATTCATTTTGAACTGTGACATCATTATCAAGTTATTGCTTATTGTTCTATTTCTGTGCATATTTATCACTTTTACTATCACTTTTTTTGAGTGTTAGTTTTATTTTAGTTATTCTTTTCTTAGTGGTTTAGTTGTGTGTTACTAGTTTGGTGAGTTTGTTGATTAAAGTATCTTAACTGAAAGTTGAATTCTTTTTGTAATAAACTCTTGTATTTTGGAAAACCGTTGTTGGTATTTCACCTACATGTGTAGTAAGTTGCTGTTCAAGAACGCCAAGAACTTATTCCTTCATATATTGTTTAAATACCTCAGCCTTATCAGGCAGGTAAGCATAAACATAAACTGAGACTGAACAATTTGGCTATTGATATTCCTGGAATCCAGGTGGTGCCCTAAATGTGGTAATTTTTACAAAATTATTAATCGGATTAATAGTTGCCCTAGGCAAGTATTCATAGTTATTCATAGCCAAAACCTACCTATCTGTGGCACAATAATTTAAAAGAAATTCATAAGATTTATGAATAATTCAAATAGATTCTCATCATCTGCTCCTCTTTTTATTAAATATAACATTTTGACCATATTTAATGTTAACATCTATTATATAAATATATTTATATATAAGTATGTGAATATGCCAAATGTTATGCCTAGATCTTTAAACAATTTTTAATGTATTCTTCTGATATTCATGCCTATTCCACTAGATGCTGCAAAGACTTTTATCTTTCCTTTTGTAGAACTACGGCCAATCAATCTACATTTAGATACAGAGGGCCTTCCCTCTGGAATCATTTAGCCCCCGCTCTAAAGACTATAACTACCATAAACTCTTTCAAAAAAGAGCTGAAAATAATGCTAATGTGTAAATAAGTAATTATGTCCAAATGATACATTTAAATGCTTTATGTGTTATTGTAAACATCGTCTTGCTTATTCATGTCATTTTATGCCCGTTTAGTGGGATTTTGGGGAGGTGGATTTATGAGACCTTATTGTCTTTTCACTCTCTCTCCAGTATTTTCATTCTCTTTTGATGGATTTGTAAAGTTGTATTTTAAATGTTATATGTGCAAATAAAAAAATCTAATAAAATCTGTGGATCTTCACGAATGAGGCAGAAAGGGAGCGAGAGATCGATAGGCGGATTGGTAGGGCATCTACAGTTGTGCTGGCGCTGCACCGGTCTGTCGTGGTGAAGAGAGTCTCGATTTACCACTCGGTCACGAGCTCTGGGTAGTGACCAAAAGAACGAGATCACGGATACAAGCAGCTGAAAGGAGTTTCCTCTGTAGAGTGTCTGGGCTCTTCCTTAGAGATAGGGTGAGAAGCTCAGTTATCCACGAGGGGCTCAGAGTAGAGCCGCTGCTTCTCCACATCGAGAGGAGTCAGTTGAGGTGGCTCGGGCATCTGGTCAGGATGCCTCCTGGACGCCTCCCTGGTGAGGTGTTTCAGGCACGTCCCACCGGGAGGAGGCCCAGAGGAAGACCCAGGACACGCTGGAGGGACTATGTCTCTCGGCTGGCCTGGGAACGCCTTGGGATTCCTCCCGATGAGCTGGAACAAGTGGCTGGGGAGAGGGAAGTCTGGGTCTCTTCACTTAGGCTGCTGCCCCCGCGACCCGACCCTGGATAAGCGGAAGAAAATGGATGGAGGAATGTGGTATGGTGGTACTGATTGCACTAACAGACCGTCCAAGAAGTCTCTGCTCCATTTTACTCAGTCGGTAAAATTATATTTCTGTTGTGTATTTAAGATAAGGCTGCTTGGTCAAAAATGGGTTGAAATTATCACATTTCTTGGCGGAGTTGGGAACCGCCCAGTTGGCTTCAAGTTTTTTTCTTTTTTTATTAAGCATTCATTGAATTACAAAACATGGCACAGTACAGAAAAATGATCACAATTAGCATTACAAGCAGACGAGTGCAAATGAAACAAAAGAGCTGAATGATTAAGAAGAAAAAAACCAAACATATACACCAACACAAATAAAATCAAATATAAAATAAGAAATTGAAACTAATAATTTTAAAAGAGCTTAACGAAATGTGCAATTTTTCAACAGTATCAGCCAAAGTTAAAACTTTGGATCCTTTCATGAATTTCAATGAACGAAAATAAGTAACCAGGTCAGTATGTAAGGCAATAAAAGTAGGGCGATTTTTTTAAAATAACGGCTTTTGTGTATAAAATATTTATCATAGATTATTATAACATTTAACACGTGATCAACATTTTTATTTTCTGTAAAGGAACCAATGAAAATAGTTTTTTTCTTTTGGGAGAAAAAAGGTAAATTAGGAATTTTTGTAACCAACCAAAACTGTAGCTCATCCAAAATAACCTTTACAAACGCTCATAAAACAGATGCTCAGTGGTTTCTATATCTTCATTACAGAAGGAGCAACCATTATAGTCCAAGTTGAACCGATGTTTCAAGAACTCTCCAGATGGATCAACACCATTGATTATTTTAAATTGCATCTCTTTTATTTTTGGAGCAACAGGGAACTTCAAAAATTTACTTCTTGCTTTCCTTTGAATTTCTTTAGATGGGAGGTGAGAAGCTAAAGATCTGTTGGCTAAGAAAGTTTGAAACTCTTTAATAAATAATTTTAGTTGGCTCCAATTCAGCTCTTCAGAAACCTACGGGTGACGTGAGGCATCATTATATACAGTTTATGGTTATTCTGAGCCCGGCAGCGCCCCCTGCTGTACGGTCATAAGTCCACAAGTCACAGGTTGTTTTGCTCCACATCAAGCGTTACAAATGGAGCAAAAGGAGGAGTGTGCAAAAAGAAAAAAAGGGTGGCTTGTAAAGCAGTTTTTGTGACTAACATCAATGGTTTTGTGCAGTTGCCTTCACTGACTGTCTGTGTTAAATGAAAAAAACATGATTCAAAAAAGTTTCTGTGGGAAGATCAATCAATCAATCCAATTTTATTTATAAAGCGCTTTTCATACAACAGTTGCCGCTCAGAGTGCTTTACAGAATTAAAATGACTCCACAAAGACCACATTCTCATCTCTCCCCCACATAATTAAAAGCATGATCACAGTTATACCCCCCTTCCCCACCCCCAACCTTCATGCACGCACATACTAAAGAGCAGCAATAAAAAGGACATTGAGCTGAGTACAGAAGAGCCAGGTCAGGAAACGCCATCAAAGGTGCCATCTGCACCGGCAGCAGCACATAAACAGCAGCAGCCAAGGCACTGACCCAGGGCGCCCAGAAGAGCCAAGGCAGAGACCCCCACCTCCACCCAAGCACTACCTGGAGAGCATCCAGACAGCCACAGCCAACCACCGCAGAGGTCTCCCATAGAAGAAACACTGGAAGAAAGAACAAAATAAGTTAAAATATAAAATGATGTTATTATTCATGTGTGAATTAGTTTTGTTTCAAATGTACTGCACTAAGTGGAGCAAAAATATTAGAGCATTAGTTTATAGTTTGTGGCTTGTAGAAAATAATCTGTGTAGCTGCACTGAAGAATTGGTGAAGGTTTAACAGAAGCTTTGTGTCTGTGAGCAACAGACATTGTTTTACACACAGGTACGTGGTTGTGTTTCGCACCATTTCTCTGTTTAGTTTGATACATAATTAATTTAGATAAGCTTTGTAGTTCCTGATATATAAATTCATTTTGGGCCTGTTATTTTTGAGCAGATCTCAGAGGTCCAGGGGTTCTGTTTATTTCCTCTAAAGTTTATATATTTATTCCTAATGTCTGTATTCTAGGATCATCTGAAACCAAAGTCAAATTCCTTGTTTATGCACACAATCTTGGCCAACAAAGCTGATTCTTCTACTGAAGAACAACCACCTTCATTGATGCTCTAATTGGAATATTTAGGCATAGAAATTTGTGTTTGGATTAATAAAAGTTGAATTGTGATTCCTTCTTAATCTGTGTAACATAAATTTATGACGAGTCTAGTTTTGATTAAACTCTCTATAAAACAATATAAATTTTCATCAACAGTCATCAGCAGCAAAATTATTTTAGGCTTATATTGAAATGTGGTGGAGCATATTTCAACTTAGAGTTGAACTAAATCAGAAATATTTACCTTTATATTAACCATCTCCTGTGTTTTGATTCCCTTGCTGAGAATCAATCATCATCAGCTGTGTGTTGTTAGGCAGGTAAGCTCTGATTGGACAGGACTGGCCCTTTGGCAACATTTATAAACCACCACCTTCCCCTCCATCAGTACAGCAGTTGTTCAACATGGTGACTGCTCAGGTCTTGCTGAGGTGAGTTAAATGGCTGTGGGGTAATTTGTTGATTAATGGAGAGGTCTTCTGACTGTTTAATGTGTTTCAGGGTTTCCCTCTTTGCCTTTATGCTCATGGATGTTCATGGCCTTCCAGTAAAAGGTGAGTTCTAGTCCCTGTTAGAAAGTGTAGTTGAACCTGTTTTCTAAGCTTGTTCCTCTTCACCCAGGCTCAAAATCTCAAGGCAGACCCAGTGACTCTGGAGGTCATGGTGGCTCTCACCAGGGAGCAGGTTTCTCTTCACCTGGATTTTACAGCACATCTGGAGGCATTTCTAAGCCAGTGAAGGCAGTAGAGAAATATCTAGGTCCACCCCAGTATGTTCAGGCCCAGCCAATGCCTGTAATGCTGGGCTCAGCTATGCCTGGTCCAGGATATGCTGCAAGTGGTGGTTCCCTGGACCCTCTTCAGGGAGGCCCTGTTGCTGGCTCATACCTCCCAGTTCAGTCTGGTTCCCTTGTGCCTCTTCCAGCAGCATATGCTGCCAGTCCTCCTCAGTCTGGAAGTCAGGCCAGCCTACCTGGTGAGCTTGTAAGAAATCACTTATTGCTAGTTTTGCTTGGATGACTCTAAAGTTAACAAACTCTTCTTCCCCCTTTGTCCAGAGATGGAGTGGTTTATTCCCCCTCAAGCTTTTGAGGAAGCATCATCCAACACTCGGCCTCAAGGTATGAGTGTTGTTGGTCCACCACTTCCTCCAGCGCCCCCTGCACCACCATCCCTCCAGTCTGGAGAAACTTCCAATGTTGTGAAGGAAGCTGAGCTTGGGAACTACCAGCAGCAGACCGAGGAGTTTGGTTACCCAGCTAACAGTATGGGGCCAGGACCGGGCCTTCCACCAGTAGCTCTGCCAGGTCTTGGTGTGGGTGGATTGTGGGGGTACCCTTCTCCCTACCCTCTTCCTTATCCTGAGTTTGACTACAGGCTTCTGTATGGTCTGTACCCTCCTGGCACCTACACTACCTTCAGCAAAGACCATGAGAAGGGCAAAGACTACTACCAGACCATCCACTACCTGAAAGAACATGGCTCTGATGCTCCTCAGGACCCTGGAACTGGGCAGCAGAAGGTCTTCCCAGATGTCCCACAGAGATCTTAAAGCTGACTTGCTGTGACCCAAAGTTTTCTGTAAATGTTAATGAGGTACAATATGTCATGGAAGTATTTAATAAATGGCTCACATGTACTTTGGTCTTGACCTTGGGTATGGTGTTAGCTGTGAGTTTATTGGAAACCATAATGCTATCTTTGCAGCCAGTATTTACTACAATGCCATGCTGCAGTCTAGGCAAATACATGCCCACTGTACACTATATCCAGTGGGTGGCAAAGGCCTCCTTTGGACCCTAGAAAGTCGAAGACCATGTCTGAAAACTGCACAGGTGCCAGTGTAAAATCTACTTGTGTGGGATGGGAAACGAGTTGAGACTGTCGCCTTGCTGAGATGGTGGGTTAAAAGGATGGCTGCTGGATCACTTCTGCCATTCTAGCTTTTAAAGATATACTGGCTAATAGACAAGGTGAGAACCTTTTTGGACAGCTTGAGAAGTAACTTTAGGCTCTTAAAAGCTTATCCGAGGGTCCAATGCTCATGAGCTTTTTAAAGGAAGCACTAAATCGCAAGGAATTCTTACATTGAGCTTACCTGCTAGGGAAGCAAACTGCCTGAATAGATCTAAAGGCTCAGATCACGAGGACGAGGCTGTGGCATCAGCCTGTCCCTAAGAACACTCTACACAGGTGGAAACTGGATGTGGGGTAATTTAAATAAAACTTAAAAGCACTTTTCATACAAAGATTGTATCTCGGTGCTTTATAGATGAAGAGGAAAAACAAACCGTATTCCAATCCCTCCCCCACAGATTTAAAAGCATTACATTTATACCTCCCCCACCAACCCAATCCACATGCACACAGCAACATTAAAAAGAACATTGGGCTGAGGATGGATGAGCCAGATAAGGAAGCGCCATAAAAGGAGCCACCTGCAGCAGCCAAGGCACTGACTCAGGGCGCCCAGAGGCGGCAAGGCCGAGACCCCCACCTCCACCCGAGGCAGAGGGCTCCCACAGAGGAAACACTGGAAGGAAGATTAAAATACGAAACAAACTGTGGATAAATATGACAAACTGATCAAATATAAGCAAGAAAAACAGAGCAGTTAAATGGACTATAATAAATCAGCTAAAAAAGTGAGTGTTTAGCCCTGCACTTAAAAACATAAATGACCTATGAAGTTGTTGGTTCCATAACATTGGACCATGCAAAAATAAAGCACGGTCACCGCTGGTCTCTAAATGATTTTTAGGGACTGTTTAAAGAGACTGACACCTGAAGAACCATCTACAGTCTTTTTAACACAAGGTTTTAAAAGAAAGTGCTGGATGTAATTTCTGTACACTTTTCAATGTGAGGTAAGTACTCTTCACAGGATATAGGTCCTTGAAAATTTACCATCACCCAGCAGTTGTACCAGATCTGGCTGACTGTGCCGATCAAAGCGAGTTGTATAGGCGAGTCCAGTATGTGATTAGATTTAATCCTCCCTATTACTCTCTCAACGATTATCCTGAGACGTGCGATGGCTTGTGTCTTCTCTGCATCCTCTTTGGTAAATTGAGCAGAACGGTTGAATGGTGGGATTATAAGTTTTGCTCCAACATCCAGGAGGAGATCATCAATGATGAAACCTTTGTCGGCCATCACCTCATCACCTGGCTCCAGCAGTTGAAGAATCCCACTGAGTTGTGTTATCTCCGTGTCATAGATGCACCGTGTCCAGCTTGGAAAAGGACACAAACCCTTTGGGGGTGACTCCGATAAGTGCCTTCAAGGTTGTTCTGTTTTTGTAGTGTGAAAACATTTCAGACTGCAAGGTGAGTGAGGATGGTGCAGTCCCAGCGATCTCTCTACAGTCCAGTTACACGGACATTTGGACAGTGCTTTCTGAACTTTTCTGGCATTCCTGATCTTATTTTCTTCCCTACAAATCCAAAGTGGAACAGTCCCTAGAATCATAAAGAGGTAGTTAGCCCAAGTAATGGTCACTCTGCTGTGGCTACACTACACCGGAACATGTCAGCTAGGAGCTACTCCTTCATGCCAGCTGCTGTTCGCATTGAGTACATCAGAAATTCATTGACCAATGGCATGCTGCTAGAGGGGCTTGGTCCGATGTCTCCAATGGCTCCCCCCATCCTCCTAGCTTTGCTCCAGTACGTCAATCGAGAAGCAGATGGCGCAATGTGTTCCCAGAAAATGCTAATCACAGACACTGAAGGTGATTTTGTGTAGAACCTAATCTGAGCATCAGAAGTAAAGTATTGACTCATGATGTTGGGACATGGCAAGGTCACAAGCTCCAGTTTGGCTTCCAAGTGTTGAATGATATCTGCTGCCTCTTGTAGAGCACCTGTGGTAGAAAAGAGTAGAGAAGGCAGAATTAATTCAGTTCTTTAAAAAAAAACTCAAAAAAATGTTAAATTATAGACCCATGATGAAAAATGTGTATACAACAGATAAATATTTAACTTTTATACAATTAAAACAACGATAGAATGCAAGATTATATGTAAATAAATAAATGAATGCAGGCCTAATAAAAGCGTTTTGTTTATCCATCGCATTTACAAACCTGCATTCTCATGCAGATCTTAGTAATATCTACAAGTATGATTAATGTTTATGCCATAAGTTTTTATTCTGATGTTACTGTTGTTGTGATTCATTATGTAGTTTTGTTCCCCCCTTTATTTTATTAAGGGGTCCCAATATTTGATTTTGATTTTCTCAAAGCTGTTGCAGGTGGCTGCCTTTTTTTAATTATTATTTTGACTTTTTTCTGTACTGATCCCCATAGTCATGTCCAGCAATAATATGTAAATTCAGTTATTTGCAAATAAATAGTATTATTTATTAATTAAATAATAAACTTGATCGACACAAGGCAGCAGACACTCCACCATTCTGCTGTCATGATGCTGAATAGGACAAGTAAAAAAAGAAAAGTAAAAAAAAAAGGATCACAGCCAGGGAAGATCAATATGAAGCAGGGAAAGTTGGAAATGGTCTATTACGGATTCCTGCATGTATCAATATCGATGGAAATTAACTAGACGATAAATTTAGGAAAGGATGCAACTAGAATAAATAGTGTAGATATGAATATAAAATAAAAAGTATAATCAATGTGAAATTGAAATGAAAATTGCAGGTATGATGGGACAAATAAAAAGATATATTTTAGTGTATAGAGAGAACTTAAACAATGTAGAACAAGCAATAAAATAAATGAAAAAAGATATATCAATAATATTTGACCATACATGACTTAATATGATGAATAAGCAGTATAATATTACATTGTGATTTTTGTAGGTGGGAAGAAATATTTCAATGTAGTGTTAGATTTTATTTAATATTGACAGGATAGACAGATATTGAAATCTGAGCGACAGAGAAACACTTGCAGATGAATGCAGGCGATATGATTTTTAGACACTGCTATTCACACTGCAGTCCAGAAGGTGGCGGTAATGAACCTTAAAGTTGTTTGACAACAGCCATAAAAAAGGACAAAGAACATTTAAATTGGACCCAGGAGACCAACGTGATAACAACAGAGCTCCGCTTTGGGTAAATAAAGTTTTTTTCTTTGACTAAAACTGGTTAAAGCAGAAAATATGACATTGTGGAAACACCTGGAAGCTAAAGTTAGAAAAAGTTGCTGCCTGGAAAACGTCTTGTTGAACAAAGAGCCACACAAACCGACTGACGCTGACATTGTAGCTTCGTCATGCTGCCTCAGTTTAACCAGAGAGGATTACTGCTACACCGATATTCACATAGTTTTATAACCGCGCTGCATTTAGCAGGAGTATTTTACCCACCACGTCTTTAGGCAGATTATTTTCAACGAAATGGGGTTTAGGAACTGGAAATGTTATAAAGTTCATTATTTTAATTTAAACTAAATCCTCCCTGGTTGTTTGTTTCTGTTTCTCCTCAAAAACTCTAAATAGACCACAAATATTCAACTTTCCCTATAGTGCACCATCTCCTTTAACCCTACAATAGATGGCACAGGTTTGGAAATCACACCAGCCCAAAGAACATGCATTGTTTTATTAATATTATTAAAATGTTATGCCACACATAAATCTCTAAAATAGCAGGGCATCTTTTGGTAATGGATATTTGAAGGCTGCCACAGTATGCAGCTCCTCTCTTTTTAACCCAAACATTGTCCCACAGAGCTGAAATTCACACCAGCAAGGCAAGGCTATTTTATTTGTATAGCACACTTTCAACAACAATGTAATTCAAGGTGCTTTACATGATTAAGGGTGTAAAATAAAAAATAGCAGTAAAACACAGACAAATCATGTAAAGTAAAAACAGCAATAGAGCAAGAAGCACACATAAAACATGATACATCAAAGCATTAATCAAAGGCAGCTCTAAACAGATACGATTTTAGTTGTGATTTAAAAGAATTTCAGGGTTTCAGCAGCTTTGCAGTTGTTTGGAAGTTTGTCCCAGATTAGGGGAGCATAGAAACTGAAAGCTGCTTCTCCATGTTTGGTTCTGATTCTAGGGAGGATTAGTAGACTGGAATTAGAGGACCTGAGTGGTCTGGGGGGGTGGTATAGTAACAGCAGATCTTCAACATATTTTGGCGCTAAGCCATTCAATGATTTATAAACTAGTAAAAGTATTTAGAAGTCTATTCTCTGAGCTACAGGGAGCCAGTGTAAGGACTTTAGAACTGGGGTGATGTTCTCTACTTTCCTGGTTCTAGTGAGGAACACGAGCAGCAGCGTTCTGGATCAGATGCAGCTGTCTGATTGACTTTTTAGGCAGACCTGTGAAGACGCTGTTGCAGTAATCAATCCGACTAAAGATAAATGCATGGATGAGTTTTTCTAGGTCCTGTTGCAGCATCAGTCCTTTAATCCTAGAAATGTTCTTCGGATACAGAATTATGTCAAATTGTTCATCATTCATAACTATCTAATCCTTTGAAATAGGCAGACGAATGCCCTGGCAGGCAAATTTTTTGTTCTTGTACTTTTTTTCATCGTTTCAATAATTTCCCCAATTCTGAGAGAATGAAAGTATACCTCATTTGAACCTATTATCACATAGGCACATCCATGCACAATAAGCAGAGGACAGACGCTGGGGTCTACACAGCGTGTCGCATGACGTTCCCTCTGGGGAAACTCATCCTGACGACTCTATAAAGCCCATCACATAACTTCTATTTATCCATCTATCTATTAGGGATGTGTGTTTGTACAAGTCTGGTGATACGATATGTATCACGATACAGGGATATGATATATGTGTTAGACTATATATTGTGATTTTTTAAAACTGAATTTAACTGTAGAAAAACTGTCTCAGCATTCTGAGCACTCCAACCTGTTTCATACTTTAACACATCCAGTTTTATTACTAGATCTAGTTGATCCACTGGAACGAAGAAGGTGAAAACATACTTTTGATTTTACTACAAAAATTACTGTCATCATTAATGGTTCCATTCAAATTCTAAAAAATAAAAATGCATACATTGGTCTTGAATCTCCAGCATTGATTGAGTGAGAGGCGGGTTCCGCCCCGGACAGGTCGCCATTCCATCGCAGGGCAACAGGATAAACAACCACGCACTCACTCACTCATACCTAAGGGCAATTTAGAGAGACCAATTAACATAAAGGTGTATTCAGACCAGAAAAGTCCTTTCGTCCGGACCAAAAGCGGTATGAATTTTTTTCCGTTTGGTGCGGTTCGCATTCACACCGTGCTTTTTGCAAGTGAACTATATTTTGTAAAAATCCACGTCTCTCTCTGGTGATCTCAGTTATGCAACATTTGGAAATATTCCTGCATGTTTTTATGTCGGGACCAGAGGCGGGTAGAGGATGCAAAAATTGTTCTCAAGTATTACTTAAACATATTTTTGTTTGAGTAAAAGTCCAAGAAATTACTCAAGAGTAAAATAGTAATATGTAAAATGGCTGCTCAAGTAGCTTACTCAGTAACTGGTCAGAACATCAGCTGTATAGGCACTGATTTATTTTTCTTTAACAATCATTTCATCAGACAGACAAAAATACAGTTGTTTTTTCCCCTTCAGATTCTTTATTGTCATTGTAAGATGCAACGAAATGTCAGAGACACCATAGAAGCAAGACCTGAGTGGTCTTGGTGGTTGGTACCATGACAACGGGTCTTCAACATATTTTGGTGCTAAGCCATGTAATGATTTATAAACTAGTAGGAGTATTTTGAAGTCTATTCTCTGAGCTACAGGGAGCCAGTGTAAGGACTTTAGAACTGGGGTGATGTTCTCTACTTTCCTGGTTCTAGTGAGGAAGACGAGCAGCAGCGTTCTGGATCAGCTGCAGCTGTCTGACTGACTTTTTAAAGCTACAGTGTGTATTTTTTTTAGTTAATTCTTAGCAAAAACCCCTTTGTTCTTTCAAAAATATGTGCTCATTCATGTGTAATTACTTCCACCTAGTAATGAAAGTATTCTCGTAAGTGTAGATTGGCCTGTAGTTCTGCATTGACGTGTTGTCCAGATTCTTCTTCTTTAGTAGTGGTTTAATAACTGCTGTTTTTAGAATACAGTTCAGTAAATAAATAAATGTGGAAATGCGTGGGTTCTCTCCGGGTACTCCGGCTTCCTCCCAAAGTCCAAAAGCATTACTGTTAGGTGATCCGCAGCCCTGCATTAGGAAGGACGGGTACAGAAAATGGATGAAATGCGGAAAGAAATGTGGAAATAATTAAATAAATGTGGGGGGGAAAAATATGTGCAAATAATTGAATACTTATTTATTTTCAATTGTATTTACCCATTTATTTATTTGTCAATTTTGTTAGGGACGGTCCTCCATAACCTCCCAGTTTGTTGTGTTTTTCTGTGTCGCCCTGCGATGGACTGGTGGCATGTTCAGGGTGTACCACGCCTCTCGTTCGATGAATGCTAGAGATAGGCACCAGCTCCCTGCTACCCTTCAGAGGATAGACGGGTATAGACGGGTATAGACTATGGATGGATGGAGTCTGTGTCGCCCTCTGCTGGACTTCAGACGTGTTCATAAATGTTTGAAACATTTACTCCTTGTTCGCTTTAATATCACTTTGGATTGCCGAGTGTTTGAATGGTTCTTAATTTATAAATTTGTCTGAGAGAATCAAGATGTACATGTTATGATTAATTAATTTAATTAGTAACATTTAAATTGCCATTTGCTTGTTTAGACTTATAACTGTAATTGGGGAATAACTGTATTAAGAAAGAGGAGTTTTATTTTGATACATTTCATGGATTTATGGTAAAAATTAAGATTTCTCCGACTTGTTTTCAGCAGCTGATCCTTCAGAAAGAATATTATTACATAAGCTAGTTAAAAACAATGATTTCATTCACTTTAGGCCAAATAAATCTGGATCAAATAATCAAACCTAAAATAAAAAATTATATCGCTATTATATTTAAAAGAGGATTCTGTTAACTCTCCATCATCTGTTTCACAGCAGGAAAAAAAAACTTTCACAATACTATAAATGTTCACTGAGATGACTGACAGTTTAGTCCTGAGTGACCTTAGGTAGCAGGATGATGATGATGATGATGAGCAAACAGTTCTGGCAGCTGGAGGAAGAAGACACTGAGAGCAGAAGGTGAACATGGGACCACTGGCTCCACCTAGTGGAGAGAAATAGTCCCACGATGAAACATTTTTTTTAAAGCAACTACTTGCTGACAGATTTTACAGCTCAGTAAACATTTTATCACTCTAGTGTTTTCAGTTTTTCAGTTTATTTTCAGTTTTCAGTTTATTTATATAGCGCCAATTCACAACAGATGTCATCTCAAGGCACTTAACAAGAAGTCATTTCAATACAATTATACAAACATTCCAATCAGTTAAAAAGTTTCCTATTTAAGGAATCCCAGCAGATTGCGTCAGTCATTGGCGTGAGGTTGGGCAGATTTCCAACCACAGCACTCCTTCAGCAATCCCTCATACTGGGCAAGCATGTAGCGACGGTGGAGAGGAAAAACTCCTCTTTAACAGGAAGAAACCTCCAACAGAACCAGGCTCAGTAGGAGCGGCCATCTGCCACGACCGTCTGGGGGTTTGAGAAGACAGAGCAGAACACAGAAGGAACAGAAGATCTGATATAAGAGAACTTTCTATGTTACAGAAAGTAAAAAGTTGATAACAGGACACAGTGGATGTTCAGTTACTGAGAGGATCATCCCAGTCGATGCCCCCCGTCCAACAGGGCATTGCAGCCAAGCAGGATACCAGACCAGGTGTATCTTCGATGGGGAGAAAAACACTGAGAGAAAACAAAGTTAACAGTCGAAATAACAGAATGTACGGTAATGCAACTGGAGAGTCGTAGGAGAAAAGGAAGTAGCAGAGTGAAGAAAATTGGTAAGTCTGTCCTCTAGCAGTCTAAGCCTATAGCAGCATAACTACAGAGATAGCTCAGGATGACCTAAGCCACTCTAACTATAAGCTTTATCAAAAAGGAAAGTTTTAAGCCTGGCCTTAAAAGTAAACAGAGTGTCTGCCTCACGGACTAAAGCTGGGAGCTGGTTCCACAGGAGAGGAGCCTGATAACTAAAAGATCTGCCTCCCATTCTACTTTTAGAGATCCTAGGAACTACAAGTAAACCTGCAGTCTGAGAGCAAAGTGCTCTTTTAGGAACATATGGAACAATTAGATCTCTGATGTATGATGGAGCTTGATTATTAAGGGCTTTGTATGTAAGAAGAAGGATCTTAAATTCTATTCTGGATTTAACAGGGAGCCAATGAAGGGAAGCTAAAACAGGAGAAATGTGATCTCTCTTTTTAATATTCATCAGAACTCTTGCTGCCGCATTTTGGATCAACTGAAGGCTTTTAATGGCATTTTGTGGACTTCCTGATAGTAAAGAATTACAGTAGTCCAGCCTTGAGGTAACAAATGCATGGACTAGTTTCTCAGCATCACTCCTGGACAGGATGTTTCTAATTTTAGCAATATTCCGGAGGTGAAAGAAAGAAATCCTAGAAACCTGTTTAATATGGGATTTAAATGTCAAGTCTTGGTCAAAAATAACGCCGAGGTTCTTTACGTTATTACTGGGGGTCAATTTAATGCCATCCAGATGAAGTGATTGACTAATCAGTTTCTGTTTAAGAACTTCTGGTCCAAAGACAGCAACTTCTGTCTTGTCAGAATTTAAAAGCAAAAAGTTTAGGGTCATCCATGCTTTTATGTCTTCCAGACATGCCTGTAATCTACCTAACTGACTGGGTTCATCAGGATTTATGGATAAATATAGTTGTGTATCATCTGCATAGCTGTGGAAATTTATCCCATGCTGTCTAATGATTCTACCAATTGGAAGCATATATATGGTGAAAAGAATTGGTCCAAGCACAGAACCCTGTGGAACTCCACAAGTAACCCTTGAGAGTGAAGATGATTTATCATTTAGATGAACAAACTGGAATCTATCAGACAAATATGATTTAAACCAGCCTAGTGCTGTTCCTTTGATCCCTGCAACATGTTCAAGCCTTTCTAAGAGAATATTATGATCGACTGTGTCAAAAGCAGCACTGAGATCTAACAAAACCAGAACAGACACCAGTCCATTATCTGAGGCCATGAGAATATCATTAGTAACCTTCAACAGTGCTGTTTCAGTGCTATGATGAGCTCTAAAACCTGACTGAAACTCTTCAAACAGCTCGTTACTGTTTAGATGTTCACAGACTTGATTAGCAACTATTTTCTCAAGGACTTTGGATAAGAAAGGAAGGTTAGATATAGGTCTGTAATTCACTAAGTCATCTTGATCAAGGGAAGGTTTCTTGAGTAAAGGTTTAATTACAGCTATTTTAAATTCCTGTGGTACGTATCCGTTTACTAAGGATAGATTCATCATATCCAAAATGGGGCCAGGAACCAAATGGAACACTTCTTTAAATAATTTGGTTGAGATTGGGTCCAAAATACAAGTTGAAGATTTAGATGAGGCTAATATTTTTGATAATTCTGAAAGCTCGACTGAATCAAAACAGCCTAAGCAATACTGAGGTTCTACAGTTCTTTCCGATACTGACTCATTTACTGAGGAAGAAGTAATCATGTTTGGGAGGATGCCAATGATTTTATTTTTAATAAAATTTATTTTATTTATGAAGAATCTCATAAAATCATCACTGCTAAGAGCCGGGGGAATAGTTTGCTCAACAGAGCTATGACTCTGTGTAAGTTTGGCAACTGTACTAAAAAGAAACCTAGGATTGTTTTTATTCGCCTCTATTAATGATGAAAAATATGCTGTTCTAGCTTGTCGAAGGGTCTTTTTATACAGCAGTAGACTGTTATTCCAGGTTAAATAGGAATCCTCTAGATGTGTAAAGCGCCATTTTCTCTCCAACTTCCTAGTATTCTGCTTTAAAGTATGCAACTCTGCGTTAAACCAAGGAGTCCGCCTCCTATGGCTAGCCACTTTCTTTTTTAATGGGGCTACACTATCTAATGCCAAACGCAATTAGGACGTAACGCTGTGAACCAGACCATCAATTTCTGAAGGGTTAGAGATAGAATTGCTGCCATCCACTGTGTTACTCTGAGACACTGAGGAAAGTAAGAATGGTACAGATTCTTTAAAAATTGTTACAGCATTGTCTGATAAAGTTCTACTATAATGAAATTTTCTTTCAGATTTAAGATGGTCAGTTAAAGTAAATTCAAAAGTTATCAAGAAGTGGTCAGACAGGACCGGGTTATGTGGGTGGACTGTTATTTCCTCACACTCAATACCGTATGTCAGTACAAGGTCCAAAGTGTGTTTATCTGAGTGGGTCGATCCCTGTACTTTTTGAGTAAAGCCAATTGAGTCTAAAATAGCATTAAAGGCTGCATTTAGGCTATCACTTTCAGTATCCACATGAATATTGAAGTCCCCCACTATAATAACCCTATCAGTATTTAATACTATATCAGATAAAAAATGTGAGATCTGATCCAAGAATTGAGAGTAAGGGCCTGGTGGACGATACAAAACCACAAACAAAAATGGTCTTAATGTTTTGCAACTTGGATGAGGAAAATTAAGGGTTAGATGCTCAAAAGAACTGTAGCTATCAATTGGTCTGGGACTAATTAGTAAATCAGAACGGAAAATGGCTGCAACTCCTCCTCCTCGCCCAGTATTTCTAGGAATGTGAAAATTTAAATGACTGGAAGGAGTTGACTCATTTATACTGACATAATCCTCCTGCTGCAACCAGGTTTCTGTGAGACAAAGGAAATCAATGTGATTATCACAAATCAAGTCATTTACTAACAAAGTCTTTGAGGAGAGAGATCTTATGTTTAATAAACCACATTTAATAGATTTATTTTCAGTCAAAGTTGTATTTATTTTTATGAGATTTCCATAATTTGCTTTTGTTGGCTTAACTTTTAATCCATTTAATTCCAAGACACTGTTTCTATAGGGTAATGGGTGGGTAACAGTACAGAAGCAGCAGAGAGGTGGGTTAAACTACGACTCTGCTTCCTGGTCTGGACCCTGGGTTGTCAGTGTTTTGGAGGATTAATAAATTCGGCCATATTCCTAGAAAGAAGAGCTGCTCCATCCAAAGTGGGATGGATGCCGTCTCTCCGGATCAGACCAGGTTTTCCCCAAAAAGTTCTCCAGTTATCAATGTAGCCCACATCGTTTGCAGGACACCACCTAGACAACCATTGATGGAATGACAGCATGCGGCTAAACATGTCGTCACTGGTCCGATCAGGCAGGGGACCAGAAAAGATTACCGAGTCTGACATTGTTTTGGCAAACTTACACACCGAAGCAACACTAATTTTAGTGACCTCCGATTGGCGTAACCGGGTGTCATTACCGCCAGCGTGAATAACAATCTTACTGTATTTACGCTTATCTTTAGCCAGCAGTTTCAGGTTGGATTTGATGTCGCCCGTTCTGGCCCCTGGCAAACATTTGACTATGGTCAATGGTGTCTCTAATGCCACGTTTCTGACTATGGAGCTGCCAATTACCAGGGCCGGCTTCTCAGCGGGTGTGTCGCTGAGCGGGGAAAATCTGTTAGAAACGCGGACCGGTTGGTGGTGGCCCGGGGGCTGGGTCCTAGAACTATGCTTCCTACGTACAGTCACCCAGCCGCCTAGAGGTCCCGGCTGCGCGGGCTCTACCGGAGGACAGCTAGGGGGTTCTATCCTTGTTGGCTCCGCGCTGGCTAATGAGCTTCGGCTATCAGCTGGTTTTTCAACAGCGCGGAGCCGTGCTTCTAATTCTGATACCCTCGCCTCCAAAGCTACAAAAATATTACATTTATTACAGTTACCATTATCACTTAAGGAGGCAGGGAAGTAACTAAACATCTGACAGAGAGAGCAAGAGAGAAGAGAAGAGTTAGAGACAGGAGAAAGAAGAGTAGCCATAGCCGCAATGAAGCTAAGCTAACTGAGCTAGCGAGACCTTCCACCCAAAGAAAAACTGTGTGAAACACGAGGAGTTCCCAAAACGTAAAGTACACCACCACAAAATGTGTGTTTTAGTGTGATTGTGTGTTAAAATAACTTAGAAAAGCCTCAGCACAGAGAAAATAAGATCAATTCAAGAGCGTTTGAACACCAAAACAGCTCCACGGACCACAGCAGTGACAACAGGAAATGACGCAATACGGCTTACCCCGTCACCACAACCACTCAATGGCGCTGCCAAAAAGGAAAAGAAATAGTCCCACGATGAAACATTTTTTTTAAAGCAACTACTTGCTGACAGATTTTACAGCTCAGTAAACATTTTATCACTCTAGTGTTTTCATGTTTTGTCACACAGAGTGAAAACTATTACCTCTTCAATGAATGTAACTTGTTGGTCCAATGCTGTATATGAAATACATTTTCGACTGAATATGTAAAATGGAGGACAAAATCTATGTCGAAAATATGAATGTTTAAAAAAACAGGAAGTGAAATAGGAGGTGCAGCAGCAGTCTGAAGCCTTCAACCCTCTCTGCCCCTCCTATCAACAACAACTGCTGCTAAGCTCCGCCTTTGTATTCAACAGCTCTGCTGCTGCATTTCCTGGTTCCCCGTTTAATTCGTCTGAAAGCTTCAGGATTTGTTGGATCACTGAGCTGACCACACAAATTACTGCAGATCAGTAAGTAACAAACTGGAGTTTGGCTTCTTGTGGGACACACACATCTACAGGAGGACTAGAAACCTGAGACTTTCAGGGTTGGTGAGAGGTGGAATGGCTCAGAGAGGAAATCAGGTGGATTCAGGAAAATACTCTTGTTCCATCTGTCTGGATCTACTGAAGGATCCGGTGACTATTCCCTGTGGACACAGCTACTGTATGAACTGTATTAAGACCCACTGGGATGAAGAAGATCAGAGGAGAATCCACAGCTGCCCTCAGTGCAGGAAAGAGTTCATACCGAGGCCTGTTTTGGTGAAAAACATCATGTTAGCAGAGTTGGTGGAGGATCTGAAGAAGACTGGACTCCAAGCTGCTCCAACTGATCACTGCTATGCTGGACCTGAAGATGTGGCCTGTGATGTCTGCACTGGGAGGAAGATGAAGGCTGTCAAGTCCTGTTTATTCTGTTTGATTTCTTACTGTGTGAAACATCTTCAGCCTCATTATGAATCTCCTGCTTTAAAAAAACACCAGCTGGTGAACCCCTCCAAGAAGCTCCAGGAGAACATCTGCTCTCGTCATGATGAGGTGATGAAGGTCTTCTGTCGTACTGATCAGCAGTGTATCTGTTATCTCTGCTTAATGGATGAACATAAAGACCATGAAACAGTCCCAGCTGCAGCAGAAAGGGCTGAGAAGCAGAAGGAGCTCCAGGTGAGTCGACAACAAATCCAGCAGAGAATCCAGGACCAAGAGAAAGATGTGAAGCTGCTTCAACAGGAGGTGGAGGCCATCAATGTCTCTGCTGATAAAGCAGTGGAGGACAGTGAGAAGATCTTCACTGAGCTGAACCGTCTCCTCCAGGAAAGAAGCTCTGATGTGAAGCAGCAGATCAGATCCCAGCAGGAAACTGAAGTGAGTCGAGTCAAAGATCTTCAGGAGAAGCTGGAGCAGGAGATCACTGAGCTGAAGAGGAAAGACGCTGAGCTGGAGCAGCTCTCAGACACAGAGGATCACAACCAGTTTCTCCTCAACTACCCCTCACTGTCAGCACTCAGTGAGTCTACACACTCATCCAGCATCAAGATTCGTCCTCTGAGACACTTTGAGGATGTGACAGCAGCTGTGTCAGAGCTCAGAGATAAACTACAGGACATCCTGAGAGACTCATGCACAAACATCTCACTGATGGTCACTGAGGTGGACGTTCTACTGTCAGAACCAGAACCAAAGACCAGAGCTGGGTTCTTAAAATGTTCACGGGAAATCACTCTGGATCCAAACACAGCAGTCTGTTATTATCTGAGTGGAACAGAAAAGTAACATTTATGTACCAAGAACAGTCTTATCCTGATCATCCAGACAGATTCACTGATTGGTTTCAGGTCCTGAGTAGAGAGAGTCTAACTGGACGTTGTTACTGGGAGGTGGAGTGGAGAGGAAGAGGAGTTTATATAGCCGTTTCATACAAGAACATCAGCAGAGCAGGAGGTTTAAACAAATGTTTATTTGGATTAAATGAGAAATCTTGGTTATCACTCTGTAACACAAACGGGTACACATTTTATCACAACAGAGTTGAAACTCCAGTATCAGGTCCATTTTCCTCCAGACTAGGAGTGTACCTGGATCACAGAGCAGGTATTCTGTGTTTCTACAGCGTCTCTGAAACCATGACTCTCCTCCACAGAGTCCAGACCACATTCACTCAGCCTCTACATGCTGGGATTAATGTTTATTATGAGTCCTCATTTGAGTTCATTGAACCTAAGTAATCAGCAGTTATCTGAGCTCCATTTGGTTAAAATGTATATTTCAGTCTCCATTTCTGTAGTCTCCATCATTGTTGTGTAATTTTATCTGGGCTGGGCAGAGATGCATTTTTTTCCTCCCCTCCTCCCTTCCCCCACTTCTCTTAACTATTTCTCATCTACATATGAAGCTCCGCGAAAGCTGGCTGCAACTTACAGTGTATCTGAATCCTGTTTGTCTACATCTGTGTGTTGTTTGTATGTTCTTGAATAGTTGTACTGGAAACTGAATTTCCTGATTGTGGAAACAATAAAGGCATCATTCATTCATTCATTTCTTCTCTGCTCAGAGATCAGCTGTCTTTTTGGACCTACTTTGTTGTCTTGTTTGTTGTTTTGTTGATGTTGGAGTTTGTTTGGGTGCTGCCCCTTCCTGTTTCTGTTCAGCCATGGAGGCTATCACTGCTCAGGAGGCTTTTGATTCACCTAAACTAATTACACTTATGTTTATTTCTTTTCTTAGACCAAATGTTGTTGTTCAGATCCATGTAGAGATGAGTTGATGGAAACTATATTTCTGATCATCATCAATCAGACCATCAGTCATTATTTCATTGGGCAAAGATCAGATTCTGGATCAAACTGATTGTAGAAACTACATTTTTTTTCTGAATTGCTAAAAAACTCAACTCCTTTCTCTAAACCAAATTCTCAGTAGCCTAAAATAAAATTTTCAAATAAAAGACTATTTTGGCCAAACCTTAAACTCTGCTCAGTTACTTTTGCAAAACTTATTCACTCTTTTCTCAAAACCTTAAACACATTCTCAGTCAATTAACATATTTCAAACTTCTATAGCAAAACTTTAAATACTGGTAGCAACATGTGAACACAACTAAAATACTGCTGTCATCTTTTACACACAGCGACTCACAATTCAACACACATGTATCTGGTGATGTGATCCGATTGATTGGGCCAGATAAAAGTCATTTCAGAGTTCACAGGTGGCACATAGGCATCTACAATGGATAGACACATACAGAGAGGAAGAATCCGTGTGAGATGTGGTGGACGAGGAGAAAGGGGACGAGGACGACCAAGAACAGTCATTACTGATGAAATTCCGCCAACTGTATCACACTTCTTTGAATCTGTGAATTACAGTAACGTGGTTTTTATTTTCTGCTTTAATTTGTTTTATTTATTACCTTTGCCAAGGAGGTTATGTTTTCACCCGGGTCTGTCTGTCTGTTAGCAATATAACTCAAAAAATTATAGTCGGATTTTCATGTATTTTCCGCAGTGGCTCAAGGAACAACTGAGTTACCTTGGCGAAGGTCTGTGCTCTCAAAGTGCTTTTCTAGTTATGTATTGTTATCTACATTCAGCACTTTATACCTCTCTAATAACAATTATTTTTTTGTTAAATACTCTTAAAATATTTCCCGTTGACTTTGTGCCCTGCATGCTGTGTCTTCAATTAGATGCAGTGTCTAACGAATGTTTTTTGGTGAATACGTTTTACTTGCTGTGTCCATGTGGTGAACACATTGTTTGGTTTCGAACACACAATGACTGGTTTAGAGGTGAAAGTTTGATTTTGACAGAAAAGTCTGGGGTTTGGTAAGTGTAGTTGAGATTTTGTAATTTGTGATTAGGGTTTTGAGAAAATGCGTGGAGGTTACAAGAACTGTTTTAGCAAATCAGAAAAACTGTAATAAAAAATGTACTGACCCTAACCCTGTGATCTTCCTGAGAAAAGTTCTGATGTATTTGGGTCCAATTGAAATACGAATCAAGTCCAGATCACATTCACTCAGTTAGTACATGCTGGGGTTTAGATAATAGAAACAGGAATCACTGCTAAGTTGTTGTTAACTGGCTGGCTGCTGAAGGAGGAGCAGCCTCCCCCAACCTCTCCTGACCTCTAGCCTTATTCTCTTTTCTTATTTCTTCGGCTTTTTGTCTTAGTTACTTTATACACCCAGCCTCTGGAGTCACTGTATTAGACCGGATCTCTTTTTTGGATTACTTTCTGAAGGACTGTGAATTACCAAAGTGGCGTTTTGCTCAGCTGAGGACTTTGAGAAACTGCTCCAGAGAATTGAAACAATCTTGATGAAGTTACACCATATCTAAACACCGGATATGGAAATGAGACAACTTTACTGATGACTACGCACAGGGAGGAAGAACCTGGCAGCCCGGTGTTATCTCAATGCAACAGTCTCGCACAGAAGCCACAGAACAACTCTACTCCTTCAGCCAAAACGCGTTTAATGGGTAGAACACCCCATTCCCAATTCAACGAAGACTGGACGTATCGAAGATTTTTGTAGCCAGAACACTAGCGGTATCAGCTGCCCCAAGAATACAGTGAGAGAAATATCAGAAAAAATCCAGACAGTTTTAGAACATCATAACTTGGAAAAGCTCGTTATCCACACAGGTGCAAATGATGTAGCCAAAAAACAATCTGAAGTTCTCAAAACAGACTTCTCTGATCTGCTACAGAGACTGGATGGACTTAACATGAGCATCTTTATCAGCAGACCAGTTCCTGAAAGAAATTATGAAAGGTACAGTAGACTTTGCATGCTACATAAATGGTTGAAGAGAAAATCTGTTGAAAAATCGATCCCATTTATTATTAACTTTAAAATATTTGGATGTGCAAAGCACTAGTTCAAGCTCAATCAGCGTTATCTTAACAGAGCTGGGCTAAGACTGTTGACCTCAAATAATTTCTGTTATCTGAATAAATACCCAAGAACTGACCTCGAAGCACGGCCTGTTGATACTATCAGAGAACAAACATTTCCCGACACAAAGTGAAGATTACATCATCCCAGACAGCTGTACAGACTGATGGAGAACAAACATTTCCAGCAAGTATTCCAATGTCATCAGACTCATCGACACCTAATGACTCTCCGTTTAGAGATTTCTCAGATAAAGTGAAAGCACAAATTACAATTGGATCACAACTAACTCCGAAACTTGGACTACATCAGGCCTCTGGGACAAACACTAGATGTACTCTGCCCATGCCCGAACTGGTAATAACGGACAGCTGATATGCAAGGGAGCCAGACACACTTACCAATTTTCTTCACTCTGCTACTTCCTTAAGCTGATACGTGGGGGTTTATCTTTCCAAATAAATGTAGAGACAGAGGAGTCCAGAGATCTAAACCAATCTAGTGATGGTTTACTTGGGATCATTGAGAATAAGTAGTTGATTCTGGACAAAACCATCATTTTTATTGAAGCAACCCTTCCCATAAGTTATATGGGTACACTGTAAACCCGAATGCTCAAAATAATTAATTGGATTAAGTAGTGTAAACTTCAAAGTACTCAAAAGTTATATTTACTTAAAAATATTGAGTGAAAATAACATTAACCTTCTTTTCAAGTTTATTAAACTTGTTTTCATTGATAAATATTAACTTGTTTGCATATTATGTAAATGCTACTTAAAATAATCAACTCAGTTACTTGAAACTCAGTGGATTAAACATGAATTTACCAATTTTCTTCACTCTGCTACTTCCTTTTCTCCTACGACTCTCCCGTTGTATTACAGTACATTCTGTTATTTCGACTGTTAACTTTGTGTTCTCAGGGTTTTTCTCGCCATAGAAGATATACCTGGTCTGGTATCCTGCTTAGCTGCAATGCCCTGTTGGACGGGGGGGATCGACTGGGATGGTGCTCCCAGTGGCTGAACATCCACTGTGTCCTGTTATCAACTTTTTACTTTCTGTAACATAGAGTGTACTCTTCTGTGTCTCTGCTCTGTCTTCTCAAACCCCCAGACGGTCGTGGCAGATGGCCGCTCCTACTGAGCCTAGTTCTGTTGGGAGGTTTCTTCCTATTAAAGGGGAGTTTTTCCTCTCCACCGTCGCTACATGCTTGCTCAGTATGAGGGATTGCTGAAGGATTGTTGTGATTGGCAAGTCTGCATCAGCGGGGCCCAACCGCGCAATCTGCTGGGATTCCTTAAATAGGAAACTTTTTAACTGATTGGAATGTTTGTATAAATGTGTTGAAATGACTTAAGTGCCTTGAGATGACATCTGTTGTAAATCGGTGCTTTATAAATAAACTGAATTGAAATAGTCACTAGATTTGCAAACATCTCCATTGGGGATTTTGGTCACCTGCTTGTCACACAAACTAAATCCTTTAGGTTTCTTGGCAACTTGAGGCTGCAACTGCCAGCACGTGAGATTGGCAAACCAGATCTCAAAACAATTCTGCCACTCCTTTGTAACATCAGCAGTTTGATCTACTGGCCCTATGTGAAGGTGTCCTACACCCTTTGAAAATAATTCCCCGAAATCCTGTTTCCACTTCTGTATTTTAGAGCCGGTGGTGTTCTTAGGGACATAACATTTATATGGGGAGTCAGCCTGATGTCAGAGCTTTTTTCATGAGACTATGGCACTATTGAGCCTTTATTTAGATGCCATCACACTTTGTTTCCATAGCAGGACTTCAGGGTTACAATTCCTTGCAATGGAATTGCATATGTTGTGAGATCAATTGTTTGTGACTTAACTGTACTTACATATCCTGACAGTGCATGTGAAGAAGAATTTCCCCTAGGGGACAATAAAGCCATGCAGTGCTCTGATTAAAAAAAATTAACCAGTTTTGGACCCTCAGCCATTTTAAAATAGCTTTTCTAAAGATTCTCACCCGGTCCAGAGTTGGCCTGTGGATCTCATTTAAAATTGCCTCTTGATCCCTTTAGTTTCACCTATGGTATTGAAGCTGGAATGAGCCAACAGCAAACATTAACCACCACCCCCCCCAAGCTAGATGTGGCCATTTCCTTGCACCATCCGTCTGAACTTCATGTTTCCATGGGTAAAGGACAGACCACAGCCTGTCCTTAAATCCAGTTCATTGCTTTTAAAGGCAAGTCTCCCCAGGGCTGTGTGCTCTCTCCAAATGTTCTGCTTACAGTACCAACATCCCCTGCAGTAGAGAGGGAATGTCACTGTTCTAATATGCAGATAACATGGCCCTGGTGGCCCACCTTACCATCCCTGACATCAAGACGAAGGCCACAGGCTGGCCCAAATGTTTGGCAACTTAACATGACTAAAACCAAGGAGTTGTGGATTGGGGAGGAACAAGTCAAGGGATCCTGTGCCAGCCCATGGAGCAGGTTCAGAGTTTTTAGTACCTGGGGATAGAGATTAACACCCATCTAGCCTTCTCTGAAGATGCAAGCCCCATCCCAACAATCAGGCTTGCAAAAACAGCACACAAACATTGTGGCTGAACTATACAAGTGCTAAGGAAAGCCACTCTTCACCCCCTGCTGCTGTTAGGCAAGTGATACAGACCCTACAAAAACCATTTACAAGTAGTCTCTGCAATAACTTTAAATGTTTGGAGGGGATTTTAGGAAGCCCCTTCAAATATGAAATTGTGAAGTTAACCAGGTCCAGCTAGTTCCCAACACTTGAAGGGAATCTACATTTCAGACTGGCACCTCTGAAGAGTTAATCTATAGTTTGTGGCGTTTGAGTCCAGCTAACCACTTTTCCAGTTGGAAATAGTGTTCAGTGACCATATTTTTTCCCGTGGACTGCAGCATGGCATAGTACAGGGTTTCTTAACCCTGGTCCTCAGGGCCCACTGTCCAGCTTGTTTTAGGCGTTTCCCCTTCTTCCACACACCTGACCTGAATAACTTGGTGATTAACTGGTTTCTGCAGCACTTGACATACAAGAACTAATGCAGTCATTCAAATCAGGTGTACTGGAGCAGAGATGCAGCTAAAACATGGAGGAAACTGGGCCCTGAGGACCAGGGTTAAGTAACACTGGCATAGTAAATGTAACCTACAAAAATGGCATTAAGGTTTCCAATCGTCTCAGCCAACACCATACCCAAGGTCAGGAGCCAGAGTACATTTCAGAGCCATTTATTAAAAATTTCTATGAGATATTGTATCTCATGAACATTTACAGACAACTTTGGGTCACAGCAACTCAGCTTTAAGATCTCTGTGGGACATCTGGGAAGACCTTCTGCTGCCCAGTTCCAGGGTTCTGAGGAGCATCAGAGCCATGTTCTTTCAGATAGTGGATGGTCTGGTAGTAGTCTTTGCCCTTCTCATGGTCTTTGCTGAAGGTAGTGTAGGTGCCAGGAGGGTACAGACCATACAGAAGCCTGTAGTCAAACTCAGGATAAGGGTAGGGAAAGGGGTAAGGAAGAGGGTAGGGAGAAGGGTAGCCCCACAATCCACCCACACCAAGACCTGGCAGAGTTACTGGTGGAAGGCCCGGTCCCATACTGTTGGCTGGGTAACCAAACTCCTCGGTCTGCTGCTGGTAGTTCCCAAGCTCAGCTTCCTTCACAACATTGGAAGTTTCTCCAGACTGGAGGGATGGTGGTGCAGGGGGCGCTGGAGGGAGTGGTGGACCAACAACACTCATACCTTGAGGCTGAGTGTTGGATGATGCTTCCTCAAAAGCTTGAGGGGGAATAAACCACTCCATCTCTGGATAAAGGGGGAAGAAGAGTTTGTTAACTTTAGAGTCATCCAAGCAAAACTAGCAATAAGTGATTTCTTACAAGCTTACCAGGTAGGCTGGCCTGACTTCCAGACTGAGGAGGACTGGCAGCATATGCTGCTGGAAGAGGCACAAGGGAACCAGACTGAACTGGGAGGTATGAGCCAGCAACAGGGCCTCCCTGAAGAGGGTCCAGGGAACCACCACTTGCAGCATATCTTGTACCAGGCATAGCTGAGCCCAGCATTACAGGCACTGGCTGGGCCTGAACATACTGGGGTGGACCTAGATATTTCTCTACTGCCTTCACTGGCTTAGAAACGCCTCCAGATGTGCTGTAAAAGCCAGGTGAAGAAAAACCTGATCCCTGGTGAGAGCCACCATGACCTCCACCAGTGTCACTGGGTCTGCCTTGAGATTTTGAGCCTGGGTGAAGAGGAAAAGCTGAGAAAACAGAATCATCTACACTTTCTAACAGATGAGAACTCACCTTTTACTGGAAGTCCATGAACATCCACAAGCATCAAGGCAAAGAGGGAAACCCTGAAACACATTAAACAGTCAGAAGACCTCTCCATTAATCAACAAGTTACCCCATAGGCCTTTAACTCACCTCAGCAAGACCTGAGCAGTCACCATGTTGAACAACTGCTGTGCTGATGGAGGGGAAGGTGATGGTTTATAAATGTTGCCAAAGGGCCAGTCCTGTCCAATCAGAGCTTACCTGCCTAACAACACACAGCTGATGATGATTGATTCTCAGCAAGCGAATCAAAACACAGGAGATGGTTAAAGTAAAGGTAAATATTTCTGATTTTGTTAAACTCTAAATGGAAATATGCTCCACCACATCTCAATATAAGCTTGAGTAAGATTTTTTATAATTTTGTTGCTGATGACTGTTGATAAATAATTTCAAGTTTTTAATATAGTTTAATCAAAATTAGACTTGTCATAACGTACGGTCCACAGATTAAGGAGGAATCAGAATTGAAATTTTGTAGTATTTTGATTTCAACTCCTTATTCATTCATCCAAACTCAAATTTATATGATTTAATATTCCTCTTAGAACATTGATGAAAGCGGTTGCTGTTCAGTAAAAGAATCAGCTTTATTGGCCAAGATTGTGTGCATAAACAAGGAATTTGACTTTGGTTTCGCATGCTCCTAGAATACAGACATTAGGAATAAATATATAAACTTTAGATGAAATAAACAGAACCCCTGGAACTCTGAGATCTGCTCAAAAATAACAGGCCCAAAATGAATTTATAAATCAGGAACTACAAAGCTTATTTAAATTATTATTGTATCAAACTAAAAGACTCCAGAGAAATGGTACAAAACACATCTACATGCCTGTGTGTGAAAAACAATGTCTGTTGCTCATAGACAAAGCTTCTGCTACACCTTCACCAATCTTCCGTGCAGCTACACAGATTTTCTACAAGCCACAAACTATAAAACTTTTTAAAATCATATTTTTTTCATTTACTCCAGACAGAAGTCAGTGAAAGCAACTGCACAAAACCAATGCTGTGAGTCACAAAAACTGCTTTACAAGCCACACTTTTTTTCATACTAATTCTGCTCCATTTGTAACGCTTGATGTGTAGCAAAACAATCTGTGACATATGGGTAATGCTTAAGCTCGTACAGGAGGGGGCGGTGCTGGGCTCAGTATTAACCATAGACTGTATATAAGATGGACGAAGCCTCATGTCACCCGCAAACCTGACCCATTAAACCTACACAGACACACCGGTGTACAGACTGACGGAGTAGCAGGGCTCTATGAAGTTTGCAATGTGGAAACTGGAGAGAATCACAGAATTTAGCGAACAAAATGGAATAAACAAACGCTGTCCCTGTAGTGTTTTGGCAGCTGCAACTCCTGTTGCTACCTGGTAAGGCGGGGGCTGGTTTGGCCCTCCTCTCCACACAGAAAGAATGAACCGGCCAGCCATGGCGAAAAACTCACTGAAACTCCAACGTCCTCTGAATAATAATAAAAACTCGAAGCTTAGCACAAGGCTCAGTGCTTGCGATGTTTCTGAATCGGGGGAACAACCTTTCGATAAGCTCTGTCAGCTCACGGGCTGCAAGGTCTGCAGCAACATGAGAGCTAAACACAAAAACACTGACATGTTATGTTTTTATTTCAGTGGAGTCTGGGGCAGAGTTAGGAAATACAAATGAACACAGGTCCCAATCACTATAGAAGTTAGCACGTGGATTTACTGTTTCCAGGTCTCTTAATGAGACATCTTTTAATGCTGAGTTCAACTAAAGTATTTTTAAAGGGAGATATTTTTTACATAAAATGTGTTTTTGTATAAAATTGTTTTGCACATAATATTTTAGTTCTATAAAAATGACAGGGAAATGCTTGAACCCCAGCACAGTTATTTGTGAAAATATTTGTGAATAACAGTAAATTTGAGTCTCTTTGACTATTGATTTCTTTAATTATTTTCATTCACTATATAATTATACAGTTCAGAAAAAGTGGAATTCAGAAAAAAAAAATTAAAAACTAAAATTTCTGGGGAAAAAACGAATGGGTAAAATAATGAAAGGGATTTGATAATAATGATAAATAATATACATATTTGTAAAGGAATACGCTGATGAAGCTGAAAATTAACCTATGATAGTCTGAAAAGGCACATCCCAGTGAATCATTTGTATCTTTTCTCTTCTGATAATCAGATTGAGCAGTCTTGATTAAATATTATCATTTGAGTTAATAAACTGAACTTGGAAATAGTGTTAAGAATTAAAACAATAAAATGAGCTGCAACAACTTAAAACTGAAGTTGTTGTAGCTAATTTTATTAATCTGTTTCGATAAGCAGGGGAATTTATGCAGAATGCTGGTACCATTGGTTTGTACAGATAAATAATTAAGTATTATCAGGTTCTGAATAGTGTTTCAATTCAGGGGGTGCATGAAGAAATTTATGTTCCCTGGGGTGGACATGACAAAAAACGATTGAGAACCACTGCCCTAGCGGATGAGGGGGGAACTGCAATTTTATGACTTCCAGGTAGGCTTCAAATCTGGCTGGCGGAGTTTGGCTCTTAGTATTAACAAATTGGAAATACCGCAATGCTTAGCACTGTGGGGCCTGATCTTTATATTGTGATCCTGCGGCTGTACGTTGACATTTAGAGAAAATTAAATTGCTAAAATGTTCCAGAAACTCCTCAAGACACAAAACATTAACGCTGTCTGTGATAAATATTAATAGAACAGTGAGCCTCTCAGAACAGCATCAATTGGGAGATATGAAGCTGAAGTTGGCTTCTGATTGTAGTCCGACTCGGGGAAATGGCTAAAGGGGGATTCCACATAACTTTCAATAACCTGAGCAGCTTTAATCTGCTCTAGTTTAAAATTTGAAATACTTTGACTCTTCAAACCTGGACTAGATTTTTTTTTACACTAATAGCAGAATGGGTCAAACCCAGTTTGAGATTAGTAACACCTTTATGTGATTTGTAAAAAGTTCAATAAAGGGTGATTTCAGTACTTTTTTTGCATCTGCACCACAGAACAGCTATGCAGTGGCAGATTTAAATTCAAATGTAGTGCAGACTTTTAACCTGAAGAGGGCGCCACACTGACGGTTTTAGGCAGAGAATTTATGTTTTAAATAAGATGCACTAAAATGCAAAAATAATGACTACACATGTAGACAGCACGATCAGCAAAAAAAGAGTTGATTTGGGCAAACTTACTCTTTAAGTCTTCTTTTTAAGGTTGTTGTCAAACAACTTTAAGGTGCATTAGTGCCACCTACTGGACTGGAGTGTGCATGGGAGTGGCTTTTACACAAGTAGTGAAAGCAGAAAAAGTATCAAATCAAATCAAATTAAACTTTATTTATAAAGCGCTTTTCTTACAAGAAGTTGCATCACAAAGTGCTTTACAGATTAAAATGACCCCACATAAACCACCTTCCCTTCCCTCCCCCACAGATTTCAAAGCATGGTCACAGTTATACCCCCCTCCCCCTAACCCAACTCCCATGCACACACACAGTTAAAAGAAAAAGTAAAAAAGGACATTGGGCCGAGTGTAGATGAACCATGCAAGGAAACGCCGTCAGAGGAGCCATCTGCCCCGGCAGCGGTAGACTAACAGCAGCAGCCGAGGCACCGACACAGGGCACCCAGTGCAGACAAGGCCAAGACCCCCACCTCCACCCAAGCTCCACCTGGAGAGCACCCAGGCAGCCACAGCCGACCACCGCTCCCGGGGCAGAGGGCTCCCACAGAGGAAACACTGGAACGGGGATTAAGATAAATTAAAGTATAAAAATAAACAGTAAATTAATGTGCTAAGATTAAATAGTAAAACTGATAAAAATATAATGATATAAAACATGCAGAGCAATTAAACAAACAGTAATAAATAATAATCAGTTGAAAGCTCGGCTAAAAAGGTGAGTCTTGAGCCTGCTCTTAAAAACATGAACGTTCTCTGCAGCCCTGAGGTCCTCTGGCAGCCTGTTCCTGAGGTGAGGGCCATAAAACTGGAAAGACGCCTCGCCATGAGTGTGTGTCCTGACTGTTGGGGTGACAAGGAGACGGCTGCCAGAGGAGCGCAGAGACCGCAAGGGTTTATATGGTAAAAGCAGTTCAGAGAGATAAGAAGGCCCAAGACCATTAAGACACTTAAAAACCATTAAAAGAACCTTAAAGTCGATCCTGAAATGTACGGGGAGCCAATGCAGTGATTTTAAGACCGGTGTAATGTGCTCCCGCCTCCTGGTCTTTGTCAGGACACTTGCTGCTGAATTTTGTAGTAGTTGTAAACCTGATGTACACTTTTTGGGAAGACCAGAAAGCAGGGCATTACAGTAATCAATTCTACTGGTGATAAAAGCATCATTGTCTCCTTGTTGGCCCGAGAGAGAATGGGGCGGACTCTGGCGATGTTCTTTAGTTGATAAAAACCTGTTTTAGTAATATTTTTTATGTGAGGAATAAAAGTCAGCTCAGAGTCAAAAATCACGCCCAGGTTCTTCACTTGTAAAGAGGGATTAAAAGACAGTGATTTTAGTTTTGGTAAAAGTTTCTCTCTCTGAGCCTCAGGACCAATGACTAAAACTTCAGTTTTGTCCTGGTTGAGCTGGAGAAAGTTTTCTGCCATCCAGGTATGGTACAGTATTGGGGCCAAAATTAAGAATTAAGACTACCTCCCTGCCGCAGGAGGCTATATCCGTTCCGAAGCCAGCAATTGATCTGACTATTGATAGGCCGACATCGGTAACTGAAAGACCGGCGCTGCCGACTGAGAGGGTAACAGCTCACGAGTGATCGCATTAGATAGCCTGGCAATAGCATTGGATAGGGTAGCGATTAGCATGTCTAGGCAGGCCAGCCAATGGATTGACTACCTTCTCTGCTGTCCAAACACAGTCGAAACGCACATCATTAGTTGTCATTTTAATTGAGGAACATCATATGTGTGATTCAGTACGTAAGACAAAGCGTACCAGAAAATAACTTTTATCGCTCCATTGACTCCCATTCATTTTTTTTCCAGCCAAGGGACCCATGTGCTGACAGGAACGGGAGGAGACTTAGGCTCCCCATTAGATGCATGTTTTCTTCTTCTTTCGAATTTATGGCGGTTGGCAAACAACTTGAGGTGCATTACCTCCACCTTCTGGACTGCCGTGTGGACCGGAATAGTTTTAATTCCTTTGTCCTTAAGTAAATACATGTGACTTCTAAAAAATCAAAATATCGTCTTGTAAGTTATTTCCCCCTATAGTTTTGTAAAATGTAATTATTCCTTAACAGAAAACTAATTCTGAGCACTAATAAACAGTCAGCAGCAACAAAATTATAGACATTCTTACTGAAGCTTATATTGACATGTGGTGGAGGATATTTCCATTTAGAGTTTAACTAAATCAGAAATATTTACCTTTATATTAACAATCTCCTGTGTTTTGATTCGCTTGCTGAGAATCAATCATCATCAGCTGTGTGTTGTTAGGCAGGTAAGCTCTGATTGGACAGGACTGGCCCTTTGGCAACATTTATAAACCATCACCTTCCCCTCCATCAGTACAGCTGTTGTTCAACATGGTGACTGCGCAGGTCTTGCTGAGGTGAGTAAAAGTCCTGTGGGGTAAGTTGTTGATTAAAGGAGAGATTTTTCTGAATGTTTAATGTGTTTCAGGGTTTCCCTCTTTGCCTTTATGCTCATGGATGTTCATGGATTTCCAGTAAAAGGTGAGTTCTAGTCCCTGTTAGAAAGTGTAGTTGAACCTGTTTTCTAAGCTTGTTCCTCTTCACCCAGGCTCAAAATCTCAAGGCAGACCCAGTGACTCTGATGGAGATCATGGTGGCTCTCACCAGGGATCAGGTTTCTCTTCACCTGGATTTTACAGCACATCTGGAGGCGTTTCTAAGCCAGTGAAGGCAGTAGAGAAATATCTAGGTCCACCCCAGTATGTTCAGGCCCAGCCAGTGCCTGTAATGCTGGGCTCAGCTATGTCTGGTCCAGGATATGCTGCAAGTGGTGGTTCCCTGGACCCTCTTCAGGGAGGCCCTGTTGCTGGCTCATACCTTCCAGTTCAGTCTGGTTCCCTTGTGCCTCTTCCAGCAGCATATGCTGCCAGTCCTAAGTCTGGAAGTCAGGCCAGCCTACCTGGTGTGTTTGTAAGAAATCACTTATTGCTAGTTTTGCTTGGATGACTCTAAAGTTAACGAACTCTTCTTCCCTCCCTTTGTCCAGAGATGGAGTGGTTTATTCCCCCTCAAGCTTTTGAGGAAGCATCATCCAACACTCCGCCTCAAGGAATGGGTGTTGATCCAGCGCCCCCTGCTCCACCATCCCTCCAGTCTGGAGAAACTTCCAATGTTGTGACGGAAGCTGAGCTTGGGAACTACCAGCAGCAGACAGAGGAGTTTGGTTACCCAGCTGACAGTATGGGGCCTGGACCGGGCCTTCCACCAGTAGCTCTGCCAGGTCTTGGTGTGGGTGGATTGTGGGGGTACCCTTCTCCCTACCCTCTTCCTTACCCCTTTCCCTACCCTTATCCTGAGTTTGACTACAGGCTTCTGTATGGTCTGTACCCTCCTGGCACCTACACTACCTTCAGCAAAGACCATGAGAAGGGCAAAGACTACTACCAGACCATCCACTATCTGAAAGAACATGGCTCTGATGCTCCTCAGAACCCTGGAACTGGGCAGCAGAAGGTCTTCCCAGATGTCCCACAGAGATCTTAAAGCTGAGTTGCTGTGACCTAAAGTTGTCTTAAATGTTCATGAGCTGCACTTTGACTATGTCCTGTGAAATGTGGACAAATTTTCAATAAATGGCTCTAACATTTACATAGCTCCTGATTTTGGGTATGGTGTTGGCTTGCTGAGTTTATTGGAATTGCTGTTGGCTCATTCCAGCTTCACTTCCTTAGGTGAAACTAAATGGGATCCAAAGGCCAACTCTGTACTGGGCAGGTCATTTTAGCACAGTAGTTTGAAAGTGGGGGGGAAATTAATGTTCCCCACACTCCTGCAAAAACACCTTTTGGGGGCACAAGGAATTGTAATCTTGCAGTCCTGCTAGGGTAGCAAAGTGTAATGGGTTGTTTACCAAGAAATGCATCTAAATGGTGGCATGGTCTGAGGCAAAAGCTCTGGGCATCAGGCTAACTCCAGAACACATGGAGTTGCCTTTCAGTTATGCTGAAGCTACAGTTTGTCTCATGATGACACATGGCCAATGGCTGCACTTAACTGTATTTTTAGACTTAAAATCCTGGCTGGCAGTAAACTTCCATCTCAACCAGGAAAGCTGAAGTTTGTCATTGGTCCTGAGGCTTAAACTTTTACCAGTCTTTTACAAGTGAACTTTTTTTTTTTTGACACTGAGCTGACTTTAATCCCTCACATTAGAATAGGTTTTTATCAACTAAAGAACATTGCCAGAGTCTGCCCCATTCTCTCTCGGGCCAATACGGAGACGCTGATGCATCTTATCACCAGTAGACTTGATTACTGTTATGCCCTTCTTTCTGGTCTTCCCAAAAAGTACATCAGGTTTACAACTTCTACAAAATTCAGCAGAGCGTCCTGATGAAGACCAGGAGGCGGAACACTACCAGTCTTGGAATCACTGCATTGGCTCCCCATATGATTTAGGATCAATTTAAAGGTTCTTTTAGTGGTTTTGTTTTAAGTCTAATGGTCATGGGCCTTATCTTTCAGAACTGCTTTAAACATAAGCTTTGTGGTCTCTGCGATCCTCTGGCAGCCGTCTCCTTGTCCCAAAAGTCAGGACAAACGCGCATGGCGAGGCGTCTTTCCAGTTTTATGGCCCTCACCTCTGGAACAGGATGCCAGAGAACCTCAGGGCCATGGAGACCGTTCATGTTTTTAAGAGCAGGCTCAAGACTCACCTTTTATTTGCTTTAATATCTGCTTAATTGCTCTGTTTAACTTGATTAAATTTTATCAATGTTTTACACTAAATTCTAAATTTTATCAGCGTTAAAATCTTAACTGTTTTACTGTTTTAATCTCATTTATCTACTCTTTTCATATTTTAACCTGTTTAATCCTCCTTCCAGTGTTTCCTCTGTGGGAGCCCTCTGTGATCATGCTTTTATTCTGGGTGGGTTTATGTGGGGTCATTTTAATCTGTAAAGCACTATGCTATTTTGTATGAAAAGCACTTTACAAATAAAGTTTGATTTGACATAACTATGTCCCAAAGAACACTATAGGCTCTAAAATACAGAGGTGGAAACAGGATTTAGGGCAATCTTTAAAGGGTGCAGGACACCTTTACATTCTTAGGGCCAGTAGATCAAACTGCCGATGTTACAAAGGAGTGGCAGAACTGTTTTGCCAATCTTATGCCCACTAAGAATGTGCTGGCAGCTGCAGACTCAAGTTGCCAAGAAAACTTGAAGGATTTAGACGTTCTATGAAGAGCAGGGGACCAAAATCTAAACTGATGTCTGCAAATCTGGAGAAAAACCAAAGATGTGCTTTGATTGCCAATGTTTCCCCTAAACTGTGAGACTTTGTAGGGGATTAAATGTTTTACAAGATAACATGAAAAAATGTGTTCAAGCAGAGGGTCTCTCCATACGTTGAGCAAATGGTTTATATCGTTAAGTGTTAAATGAATTTTAAAGCTAGTTTTTCGTACTCAGACCCAGTCTACACGGATACGAAGGCAGGTGTAGCAGCAGGGCCTGTGCTAGCCATTTGGGTGCCCTTAGCACAAATCTTTTGTGTCCCCCCCAGCACCAAAACCTTTAACGGGCAAGTGCAACTCTGATAAAGTTAAAAGGCGCTGTACGGTGTTGCAGTCCTAAAAGCAAATACTGACTTAATGGATACTAGAATACGACTTACTGTCCCTCTAACAAAAAATGGATCCAGAGAACCACAGACACCATACGTTTAAGCTCTAATCTGAAACTAGATTTGTCAGGTTTGCTACCATGTTGACTGCAGATGCTCATTGTGTTTGTTACAGAACCAGTGGGCCTAGCTTTGCTGCAGCAACTTAAGCCAGTTTGTGTGAACCAGTAAATTGCAGTGCCATATTTAAACAGCTTTTGAAACTATACCCATTTTGTAAGCCTCAGAGTTAAGGCAGGGTATACGATTTCATTTTAAAACTGCAAAAAAAAATGCTCTTAATATACCAGTGGCAACCTATAAGTTAAGAGTTCTTAGACTTGACAGTAATTTTCATTCTTACAGTGAGAAACCCTGGGAAATCATCCAACTTCCACGGTCCGTCCAAGATAAGAGGCTTGTAAGCAAAGCTTCCGTGTTCCAGCACCTCCCCTTCGTGTGCACGCAACGCTCGTTCTAGCCTGTAAACAGGAAGTGAGCTCACGCTAAAATGAACCGAAAACGCAAAGCTGTTTTGGAATTAGCATTGAGAAAGCCGAAGCTGCATCGGAGCTGATGCATTTACACTGTGACGTCAACTCAAGGCTTGCTGACTGATGCGTTGGTTGCCGTTTTTCTCCTGGACAGATATGGTTATATTTTGTGACTTTGGTTGAAATGGCAGAGTGAAGTGGCAGAGACCCAACAAGACCATGCTGGCTGTGCGTGCCTGTATTGAGGCAGGGCTTAGTGGGAGCGCATCAAGGGGGTGGAGCTTTAAAAAAAAAAAAAAAAAAATTCTCCCACAATCGTATACCCTGCCTTTAAGAGGCTCTCAGTTTGACTAGGTACTGCGCTACACAGCAAACTGGTAGTTTTGTTAATTTAGATGCCATCAGAACTGCAAATTACCATTTAAAACCAGAGTAGTTTTTGACACTCTGCCAGTTTCGAACTGTGGATCTCAATTAAAGTTGAGAGCCCTTTAGTTTCACCTAGGACAGTAAAGCTGGAAAATTAGCCATCAGCAATTATCCCCCTCCCAGCCAGATGCACTTCAAGCATCCAGGTCCTATTAGTGCCTCACAAAATGGCATTTTAGACAGGGATGGTCTACATTGGACTTGGTCCAGCCAACCATTTTGCCAGCTGAAATAAAAATAGCCAATAAATCCAGCCAACACCATATCCAAGGTCATGAGCCTAAGTAAATTTCAGAGCCATTTATTAAAATTTTCCACATGAAATATTTTCAGAGTGTAGCTCATGAACATTTACAGACAACTTTGGGTCACAGAAACTCAGCTTTAAGATCTCTGTGGGACATCTGGGAAGACCTTCTGCTGCCCAGTTCCAGGGTTCTGAGGAGCATCAGAGCCATGTTCTTTCAGATAGTGGATGGTCTGGTAGTAGTCTTTGCCCTTCTCATGGTCTTTGCTGAAGGTAGTGTAGGTGCCAGGAGGGTACAGACCATACAGAAGCCTGTAGTCAAACTCAGGATAAGGGTAGGGAAAGGGGTAAGGAAGAGGGTACCCCCACAATCCACCCACACCAAGACCTGGCAGACCTACTGGTGGAAGGCCCGGTCCCATACTGTTGGCTGGGTAACCAAACTCCTCGGTCTGCTGCTGGTAGTTCCCAAGCTCAGCTTCCTTCACAACATTGGAAGTTTCTCCAGACTGGAGGGATGGTGGTGCAGGACCAACAACACTCATACCTTGAGGCCGAGTGTTGGATGATGCTTCCTCAAAAGCTTGAGGGGGAATAAACCACTCCATCTCTGGAGACAGGGAGGAAAAACAAAACACATTTAGAGCCACCCAAGCCAATTTACAATAAGTGATTTCTTACAAGCTCACCAGGTAGGCTGGTCTGACTTCCAGACTGAGGACTGGCAGCATATGCTGCTGGAAGAGGCACAAGGGAACCAGACTGAACTGGGAGGTATGAGCCAGCAACAGGGCCTCCCTGAAGAGGGTCCAGGGAACCAGACTGAACTGGGAGGTATGAGCCAGCAACAGGGCCTCCCTGAAGAGGGTCCAGGGAACCACCACTTGCAGCATATCTTGTACCAGGTATAGCTGAGCCCAGCATTACAGGCATTGGCTGGGCCTGAACATACTGGGGTGGACCTAGATATTTCTCTACTGCCTTCACTGGCTTAGAAACGCCTCCAGATGTGCTGTAAAAGCCAGGTGAAGAAAAACCTGATCCCTGGTGAGAGCCACCATGACCTCCAGAGTCACTGGGTCTACCTTGAGATTTTGAGCCTGTGTGAAGAGGAAAAGCTTAGAAAACAGAATCATCTACACTTTCTAACAGAGATGAGAACTCACCTTTTACTGGAAGTCCATGAACATCCACAAGCATCAAGGCAAAGAGGGAAACCCTGAAACACGTTAAACATTCAGAAGATCTCTCCATTAATCAACAACTTACCCCACAGGACTTTAACTCACCTCAGCAAGACCTGAGCAGTCACCATGTTGAACAACTGCTGTACTGATGGAGGGGAAGGTGATGGCTTATAAATGTTGCCAAAGGGCCAGTCCTGTCCAATCAGAGCTTACCTGCCTAACAACACACAGCTGATGATGATTGATTTTCAACAAGCGAATCAAAACACAGGAGATGGTTAAAGTAAAGGTAAATATGTCTGATTTAGTTTAACTCTAAATGGAAATATGCTCTATCAATATAAACCTGGGTAAGACACTTTTTAAAAATAATTTTGTTGCTGATGACTTGATAAATCATTTCTTACATATAATTTAATCAAAAATCAGACTTGTCATAATTTACGGTCCACAGATTAAGGAGGAATATGAATTCAATTTTGGTAGTATTTTAATTTCAACTCCTTATTCATTAACCCAAACACAAATGTATATGATTTAATATTCCCCATAGAGAATTAATGAAGGTGGTTGTTCTTCAGTAAAATAATCAGCTTTATTGACCAAGATTGTGTTCTCAAACAAGGAAGTTGACTTTGGTTTAATATGCTCTCAGCATTTAGGTATAAATATATAAAGTTTAGAGGACATAAAGAAAAACCCTTGGACTTCAGAGATCTGATCAAAAATAACAGGCCAAAAATAAATAAATCAGGAGCTACAAGGCTTATTTAAAATTATTCTTGTATCCAAATAAAAGACTTCAGAGATCTAGAATTCACTCATATTAGAGTAAATGAAGGACAGCAGAAGACAATACTGCTTAAAAAGATGCACTGTATTTGATTTAAAATTATCCCTTTTAAAATATGCTGCTCTGCATCAACACGGCTCTTTTTCTGCCATCACCACTTGTGTAAAAGCCACTCCCATGCACACTCCAGTCCAGAAGGCGGTGGCAATGCAACTTAAAGTTGTTTGACAACACACTGAAAAAAGTGACTATCTGGTGAAGTAAACTCTATTAGAGTAACTGTCATAATTTCTACTTAGTATTTTTAAGATTCTCTAAGGACTATAGTGTCTTAAGTAAAATGAAAATGTATTTTTAATGTAACACATGTATTATGGGGGAAGAGTAATTTTTACTTAGTTTCCCTAATACAATTTAAATGTTTAATAGTTGTATGTACATCAACCTACAAATACTACGTAAACTTGACTCAGAAAATGTAACGTTTTGAAAAGCACGCACGACGCATGCGCAGATAACTTTCTTATGGTGCGTTCACACCGCACACTTTGTCTGGGTCAGGCAACGCTCTCAACGCATCTAGGTTGCCGCATGTACGTTGAAGCTTGCAACGCTTGCTTCACACCGTTCACACCGCACTACGTCAGGCAACGCTCCCAACGCATCTAGTTTGACGAATGTACGCTGAGCAAAAAAGAGCGCGAAGAAGATACGTGTGGTGACGTCGCTACAGTGAGACGCTCTGATTGGTTGGCGCACTGCGTCAAGTGCATCAAGTCCGTCAAAACTTCAGCTAGCTGAACTTCTGCGTTGCTTGCGTTTGCTGCGTTGCCGCTTGAAACGCAGGTAACGCTTGAAAAGTTGACGGAGCCAACGCACACAACGCACCGTAGAGACTCTGACGGACCTCTGACGGACTCAACTGTAGACTTTACATGTAATCTTTCCGCAACTGACGGTGACGTTTGGGGCGGTGTGAACGCCCCATCAGGCTCTGCTCCGAGTCAGGACGTCACAGGATCACAGAGCAACTCCGAAAGTCATTTCGCAGGTAAGTTCAATTCAATTCAGTTTATTTATATAGCGCCAATTCCCAACAGATGTCATCTCAAGGCACTTAACAAGAAGTCATTTCAATACATTTATACAAACATTCCAATCAGTTAAAAAGTTTCCTATTTAAGGAATCCCAGCAGATTGCGTCAGTCATTGGCGTGAGGTTGGGCAGACTTTCCAACCACAGCAATCCTTCAGCAATCCCTCATACTGAGCAAGCATGTAGCGACGGTGGACAGGAAAAACTCCCCTTTAACAGGAAGAAACCTCCAACAGAACCAGGCTCAGTAGGAGCGGCCATCTGCCACGACCGTCTGGGGGTTTGAGAAGACAGCGCAGAGACAGAAGGAACAGAAGATCCGATAAAAGAGTAGTCTCTATGTTACAGAAAGTAAAAAGTTGATAACAGGACACAGTGGATGTTCAGTTACTGGGAGGATCATCCCAGTCTATGCCCCCCGTCCAACAGGGCATTGCAGCCAAGCAGGATACCAGACCAGGTATATTTTCTATGGAGAGAAAAACACTGAGAGAAAACAAAGTTAACCATTGAAATAGCAGAATGTACGGTAATGCAACTGGAGAGCAGTGGTAGAAAAGGAAGTAGCAGAGTGAAGAAAATTAGTGATTCTGTCCTCCAGCAGTCTAAGCCTATAGCAGCATAACTACAGAGATAGCTCAGGATGACCTAAGCCACTCTAACTATAAGCTTTATCAAAAGGTAAAGTTTTAAGCCTGGCCTTAAAAGTAAACAGAGTGTCTGTCTCACGGACTAAAGATGGGAGCTGGTTCCACAGGAGAGGAGCCTGATAACTAAAAGATCTGCCTCCCATTCTACTTGTAGAAATCCTAGGAACAACAAGTAAACCTGCAGTCTGAGAGCGAAGTGCTCTGTTAGGAACATATGGAACAATTAGATCTCTGATGTATGATGGAGCTTGATTATTAAGGGCTTTGTATGTAAGAAGGATCTTAGATTCTATTCTGGATTTAACAGGGAGCCAATGAAGGAAAGCTAAAACAGGAGAAATGTGATCTCTCTTTTTAATATTCATCAGAACTCTTGCTGCTGCATTTTGGATCAACTGAAGGCTTTTAATGGCATTTTGTGGACTTCCTGATAGTAAAGAATTACAGTAGGCCAGCCTTGAGGTAACAAATGCATGGACTAGTTTCTCAGCATCACTCCTGGACAGGATGTTTCTAATTTTAGCAATATTCCGGAGGTGAAAGAAAGAAATCCTAGAAACCTGTTTAATATGGGATTTAAATGTCAAGTCTTGGTCAAAAATAACGCCAAGGTTCTTTACGTTATTACTGGGGGCCAATTTAATGCCATCCAGATGAAGTGATTGACTAATCAGTTTCTGTTTTTAGAACTTCTAGTCCAAAGACAGCAACTTCTGTCTTGTCAGAATTTAAAAGCAAAAAGTTTAGATTCATCCATGTTTTTATGTCTTCCAGACATGCCTGTAATCTACCTAACTGACTGGGTTCATCAGGATTTATGGATAAATATAGTTGTGTATCATCGGCATAGCTGTGGAAATTTATCCCATGCTGTCTAATCATTCTACCAATTGGGAGTATATATATGGTGAACAGAATTGGTCCAAGCACAGAACCCTGTGGAACTCCACAAGTAACCCTTGAGAGTGAAGAAGATTTATCATTTAGATGAACAAAATGGAATCTATCAGACAAATATGATGTAAACCAGCCTAGTGGTGTTCCTTTGATCCCTGCAACATGTTCAAGCCTTTCTAAGAGAATATTGTGATCGACTGTGTCAAAAGCAGCACTGAGATCTAACAAAACCAGAAATCTGAGGCCATGAGAATATCATTAGTAACCTTCACCAGTGCTGTTTCAGTGCTATGATGAGCTCTAAAACCTGACTGAAACTCTTCAAACAGCTCGTTACTGTTTAGATGCTCACAGACTTGATTAGCAACTATTTTCTCAAGGATTTTGGATAAGAAAGGAAGGTTAGATATAGGTCTGTAATTCACTAAGTCATCTTGATCAAGGGAAGGTTTCTTGAGTAAAGGTTTAATTACAGCTATTTTAAATTCTTGTGGTACGTATCCGTTTACTAAGGATAGATTCATCATGTCCAAAATTTGGCCAGGAACCAAATGGAACACTTCTTTAAATAATTTGGTTGGGATTGGGTCCAACATGCAAGTTGAAGGTTTAGATGAGGCTAATATTTTTGATAATTCCGAAAGCTCGACTGAATCAAAACAGCCTAAGCACAAATGAGGTTCTACAGTTCTTTCCGATGCTGCCTCATTTACTGAGGAAGAAGTAAACATGTTTGGGAGGATGCCAATGATTTTATTTTTAATAGAATTAATTTTATTTATGAAGAATCCCATAAAATCATCACTGCTAAGAGTTGGGGGAATAGTCGGCTCAACAGAGCTATGACTCTGTTTAAGTTTGGCAACTGTACTAAAAAGAAACCTAGGATTGTTTTTATTCGCCTCTATTAATGATGAAAAATATGCTGTTCTAGCTTGTCGAAGGGTCTTTTTATACAGCAGTAGACTGTTATTCCAGGTTAAATAGGAATCCTCTGGATGTGTAGAGCGCCATTTTCTCTCCAACTTCCTAGTATTCTGCTTTAAAGTATGCAACTCTGCGTTAAACCAAGGAGTCAGCCTCATATGGCTAGCCACTTTCTTTTTTAAGGGGGCTACACTGTCTAATGCCAAACGCAATGAGGACGTAACGCTGTGAACCAGACCATCAATTTCTGAAGGGTTAGAGGTAGAATTGCTGCCATCCACTGTGTTACTCTGAGACACTAAGGAAAGTAAGAATGGAACAGATTCTTTAAAAATTGTTACAGCATTGTCTGATAAAGCTCTACTATAATGAAATTTTCTTTCAGATTTAAGATGGTCAGTTAAAGTAAAGTCAAAAGTTATTAAGAAGTGGTCAGACAGGACCGGGTTATGTGGGTGGACTGTTATTTCCTCACACTCAATACCGTATGTCAGTAAAAGGTCCAAAGTGTGTTTGCCCGAGTGGGTCGATCCCTGTACTTTTTGAGTAAAGCCAATTGAGTCTAAAATAGCATTAAAGGCTGCATATAGGGTATCACTTTCAGTATCCACGTGAATATTGAAGTCCCCCACTATAATGACCCTATCAGTATTTAATACTAAATCAGATAAACAATGTGAGATCTGATCCAAGATTTGAGAGTAAGGGCCTGGTGGACGATACAAAACCACAAACAAAAATGGTCTTAATGTTTTGCAACTTGGATGAGGAAAATTAAGGGTTAGATGTTCAAAAGAACTGTAGCCATCAATTGGTCTGGGACTAATTAGTAAATCAGAACGAAAAATGGTTGCAACTCTTCCTCCTCGCCCAGTAGTAATATATGTGAAAATTAAAATGACTGGAAGGAGTTGACTCATTTATACTGACATAATCCTCCTGCTGCAACCAGGTTTCTGTGAGACAAAGCAAATCAATGTGATTATCACAAATCAAGACATTTACTAACAAAGTCTTTGAGGAGAGAGATCTTTAGTAAACCACATTTAATCGATTTATTTTTCTGTTCAGTCAAAGTCGTATTTATCTTTATGAGATTTCCATAATTTGCTTTTGTTGGCTTAACTTTTAATCCATTTAATTTTGGCCGTGGGCAAGACACTGTTTCTATAAGGTAATGGGTGGGTAACAGTACAGAAGGAGCAGAGAGGTGGGTTAAACTACGACTCTGCTTCCTGGTCTGGACCCTGGGTGTTCAGTGTTTTGGAGGACTAATAAATTCGGCCATATTCCTAGAAACAAGAGCTGCTCCATCCAAAGTGGGATGGATGCCGTCTCTCCGGATCAGACCAGGTTTTCCCCAAAAAGTTCTCCAGTTATCAATGTAGCCCACATCATTTGCAGGACACCACCTAGACAACCATTGATGGAATGACAGCATGCGGCTAAACATGTCGTCCCTGGTCCGATCAGGCAGGGGACCAGAAAAGATTACAGAGTCTGACATTATTTTAGCAAACTTACACACCAAAGCAACACTAATTTTTGTGACCTCCGATTGGCGTAACCGGGTGTCATTACCGCCAGCGTGAATAACAATTTTACTGTATTTACGCTTATCTTTAGCCAGCAGTTTCAGGTAGGATTTGATGTCGCCCGTTCTGGCCCCGGGCAAGCATCTGACTATGGTCAATGGTGTCTCTAATGCCACGTTTCTGACTATTGAGCTGCCAATTACCAGGGCCGGCTTCTCAGCGGGTGTGACGCTGAGCGGGGAAAATCTGATAGAAACGCGGACCGGTTGGTGGTGGCCCGTGGGCTGGGTCCTAGAACTATGCTTCCTACGTACAGTCACCCAGCCGGCCTGAGGTCCCAGCTGTGCGGGCTCTACCGGAGGACAGCTAGGGGGTTCTATCCTTGTTGGCTCCGCGCTGGCTAATGGGCTTCGGCTATCAGCTGGTTTTTCAACAGCGCGGAGCCGTGCTTCTAATTCTGATACCCTCGGCTCCAAAGCTACAAAAATATTACATTTATTACAGTTACCATTATCACTAAAGGAGGCAGGGAAGTAACTTGGGGTGGTATCGTTCTGTTTTAAATTTGTGATAAGTAAGTCTGCATGTAGTTTGACGCAAGTTATCTCACTGTTTATAAGTTTTTCAACTGACGTAGAGTATGGTTTTGTTCTCAGTAAACGTTTGGAATTAATGTAGAGCCGCACACGAAAGCATTCTTCGTGGCCATCTAGATAACCCGCTGTGCGCACCTATTTTTGGGGAGTTTTCTTCCTCACGAGGCGTTGAGGTGAAAATCAAATGTTCTTTGATCTTTTTCACCTCACGAGGTGAAATCTTCCAGTGACAAGTGTTCTCCGCTCACATGATTCTGAGCTCCTCGTCTACACATCAGAAATTTGAATGAAACGGAGACAGAGATGGATATGGAGGACATGTTGTTTGTTGTTTAAGCTTCGCCGCCGCCATTTTAAGATTTGAAAAATAGGGGTATCTTGTCTCTTGTCTCCGTTTCATTCATTTTTTTGACGTGAACAGGGGGATGCCATCTTTGAACTGTATGAGCGGAGAACGCGTGTCACTTGAATATTTGGCCTCAGCACAAAGCTAGGTGAATTAAGGCTGTGCTTTGAGAATGGGGGGGGGGCATGAAAAACTTATTTCGGGGGAAGTCCCAGAATAGGATTTTGGAACACTTGTTTACTGGTAGCGCCAGAGGTGAGAGCACCAGCTTGCAAATACAAAGATACGTCGCCGACAGTTTTCTTACTTTTAGGTTAGCACGCACAGCCGTCTCAGGCAAGGGCAGGGTAGGCCTACACCCTGGATGTGTCGCCAGCTCATGACAGTGCCTACACATTTACCGTTCAAACTCCAAACAGACTCCCCAAGCGGGAGTCAAACTGTGAGGCACGATTGCTATCTACTGTACCACCGTGCCGCCCGTCGATACTCATAATAATTTAAATTTAATATTTTTTTAACCAGTCTGCACCAGTTTGGGTTAACAGCTGTTTTTGTCACTGTGTGAAGTTATTCAATTGTTGTAGGACCCATAGTTCAATTATTGTCTGCTTCCAAACTGAGGCAACTCAAATTGTTTACATACTCTCATATGCCTGTCCATATGCATGCTTGCGATGACTACCTGTACTGCACAGTGCATGGCAGGGTTTCATTAAAATATTTTCTATCAACAGGAAGCAAATCAGATCAAAACATTATCCTGTTCAGGCAAGTGGAAAGTAATGTATGCATGATATAATATTATGTTATTTTGCTTTATTCAACCATCATAATAATATTTAAAATGTGGCTGAATATTTTGGAACACTATTTTACTACCAAAAATTTTGTCTCTTCATTTTCAGGGTGCCCTTTGGAGGAGCCAGTGGACTTTGTGGACAGTTGGAGTTGAGGATTTAGGGAGAGGAGGTAGAGGAGAAATTTGTCAGGGAGAAAGAGTAGGCCTGTTGTGATATGAGATAGTCGTGCAAAAGATGCACTTTTAGGTCATTAAAACATTTAGAGCTCATAAAACATTATAGGTTGAAGCATCCACACACTGGCCAAAGCTGGTCACTTCCCTGCTTGTACCGGATTGTCCATGTTTATTTAAAAGTTGGGGAGCACTTCATGCACATTTGTCTAGAAATCATACAGAGACTCAACAGTCAGGGCAGATAGTTTCATTTTCATTTCTTGTGTGTAATTTATGTAGTTTTAACACAGAGAAGCAATATTTTGAACACCTGGGGACTCATCTGAAAAAGCATAAAACCGTTAACTGTGTTTTTAAAGGTTGTGACTACAGTACAAATATATATTCAAGTTTTGCTTCACATAAAAGTAGGAAACACAATCCTCATTGCATTGAAGATTTTAAAAATACTGTGTTCCAGACACATTCAATTAAGTCAAGCGAGTTAACAGAGGATAGTAGTTTGATTGAAAATGAGGTTATTTTTGAGGAAAGATCTGTCGAAGAGGGTGTAGATTTTATCCAGGTTGTTGTTGATGAGCTTGGTTCACTACTGCTTAAATTGGACTGTATTCAATGTGCCTAGAAGATGTATAGATGAGATTGCAGAGGAGCTTCAATTTATTAGTTGTTCAGCATCTGTACCCGTTATCAAAAATATTGTTCATAGCACATTACAAAACCAGAATTGCTCTGTTGATGAAGTGGTGATCACAGATTTGGTAAAAAGCCTTTGCCAATTAAATCCTCTCAGTGTAGCCTTTAGTGAAGACGGTCCTCTTGACACGGCATTCAGGAGAAAGTTTTATTTAGAAGAACGGTTTTGCATTGTTGAACCTGTTGAGTATATACTAGATGCAAAAGAAGGAAAGACCTTTCAGTATATACCGATTTTGCAATCCTTGTCACAAGTTCTGAAAAATGGTGACATCCAGGAGAAGGTTTTGAAAAGTGTAAGACATTGTGGTTTTCCATGTCAGTACACTAGTTTTCGTGATGGTACCCACTTCAAGGAAAACACATTTTTTTGTGGAGAAGAGTTAAGGCTTTCACTTCAGCTTTACTGTGATGACTTTGAAGTATGTAATCCATTAGAAACCTCTCGTAAAAAGCACAGGGTTCCAGGTGTTTACTGGCTGTTTGCTGATATTCCATCTGTATTGAGGTCTACATTATCATCTATCTACTTAGCTATTTTGTACAAAGCAGATGACATTAAGAAATTTGGTTATCCCCAAGTGTTAGATCCATTGTTAAGTGATTTGAAAAGTCTTGAAGAAGATGGTCTTTTTGTGTCTTGCTTAGGAAAAGTAATAAAGGGCACTGTATTTTCTGTCATAGCGGATAACCTTGGTGCCCACTCAGTTGGGGGGTTTATTGAAAGTTTCAGTGGGTCACATATTTGCAGATTGTGTGTTGGAGAGATATCCCAGTTTCAGGAATTTGAGGTCAGGACAGGAACATTCCCAGGTAGAACAAAAGAGAATTGGACATTGAAGCAGCATTCGCTAACAACACTCATAGTCGTGGAGTTAAAAGACAGTGTACAATTACTGAAAGATTAAATCATTTTCATCTTACAACAGGTTACCCACCTGACGTACTTCATGATTTACTTGAGGATATTGTGCCTTTTGAACTGGCATTGTGTTTAGATATTTTGACAAAGAAAAAATATTTCTATCTTGAAGAACTCAATAGAATAATCAAACGGTTTCCATACAAGTGTAAAGACAGGACAAATTGTCCCCAAGCTATATCACCAACCTTTTCCTCCCGTAAAACCATAGGTGGTAATGCAACTGAAAATTGGTGTTTGTTGAGGCTGCTTCCACTTATGATTGGCTCCAAAGTACAAGAAGAAGAACAAGCATGGCAGTTGTTGACGAAACTCAAAGATATTGTTGAGCTGGTTATGTCACCAACTCACATAGACAAAAGCATTGGTGTCCTCGATAGCCTGATTTCTGAGCAAAGACATAGATTTATAAGTGTTTTTCCACAAGTGAAGCTGATCCCAAAACATCATTTTGTAGAGCATTATCCCAAGCTCATCAAATCATTTGGCCCACTAGTGTCCTCATGGACAAGGAGGTTGGAAGGAAAGCACCGCTTCTTTAAGAAAATTGTAAGACAGACTAATTGCTTTCGCCACATTTTAAAGTCTATGGCAAATAAAAACCAGTCCGTGATCGCATGCCCTCTCCATGCTTCAGTTGAAAAGAAGCATGCCATGTATGTATCAAAGATTTCAAGAGTTCCTTTAGAAGTTGGCAATGAGAACATAGAGACATTTCTATCGCAGAACTTTCCTGAAGAGACAGTTGTTTATTTGACCAACCAGGCAGAATTTCAGGGCACCAGTTACAGTGTAGGAATGATGTTGGTATACGGCTTCACTGCAGGTTTGCCTGACTTTGCTGAAATTCTACAAATCCTTATTGTTCATGACACCTTAGTGTTTTTGGTGAAACTGCAAAGTGCATGGTACTTGGAACATTTCAGATGTTTCAAGTTGGAGTCCACAAGAGTTGTCAAAGTAATTTAGCAGTCACAACTCACTGACACATATCCATTGGCTAGTTATGCAGTGGAAGGGGATCGCATGGTTTCTCTAAACCATTACATCTGCTTGTCAAACTAGGTAAAGTAACCCAAGTCCTCCCTACATTTTCTATTTAGTCCTTCAATTGACTGTTAGAAGCAGATGCCATTTTAAGATTTTTAACATCAGACACAAATTAGTATTATTTTCTGTCTTTGGTGACATTGTCCAAAAGTGGTAAACTTTAAGTTTATTATTGATCTCCGAGTGCACACCAGCATCACAATTTCTTAACTGCCTCTATAGGCGTAAAGTACAGTTGTCACCTTTCAGACAATGTTTTATTATGTCAATCATTAAAACATATTTTAGTATTTTGTAAAAAATAAAAAATAAAAATAATTTTATACTTTGTTTGCTTTGTGTATAGTGTGAATGTCAGATTGTGAAAAAAAAAATATTTTTAGTATTTTGTTTTTCTGTTTTATCACAAGATGTTTTCCTTTTTTTTTCTCTTATGCAGTTCTGCTTGCCCAAGACTGTGATCATGTCTTCCCCAAATCAGCTACGTGTAATTATCGAAGAGACAAAGGTTTACAAGTTAGCCCTCCCCGATGGAATCCTAACACCGTAGACGAACTTTTGGCAGCTGTGCTGAATCATTTTCAACTTGCTGGGAGTTATACTATAATGCACATGGACAAAGATTTTGATAATAATTTCTTCACACTAACATCAACCGATGTGATTAATGACAAGGACACAATCAAACTAGTTGAAATGGAACCATCTGTTATTTTGTCATTGACTTCCTTCAGTGAGCCTTCAGCGTCCTCCACTCCAGCGCCGCTAGATCAGTCTCCTCAAGAAGAGAGTTCCTCAGCTAGCTCATCTGAAGCAAATATTTTACGACCTTCAGCAAAGTATCGATCAGAGCCATGGCCAACCAATTTTGTAATCCCCATCTTTTCATACGGTGTCGAAAAGATTCTTGAAGCTGGAAATCAAGCTTACGAATGTGATGGGTCACTCCTTCAAGATCCAAGTATCTACTCTGACATACTAGAGAAGCTAGCAGAAGCAATCTACCACTACCAAGCCTATTCCAGTTCTCTTCAACAACGCGAAGTTGTAGCAGCTCTCCTAAACAAGCACCCATGCTTGAAGGAGCCTGGAGCTTCTTTTTCAGGCACATACGGATGGCAGAATCGTTTCAAAATGAAGATGGCCAATTACCGAAGTAAACTGAAAAGGCAAAATGTCCCTTGTCCTGAGCTTCACATCAACTCCTTAAAAAGGAAGGCCCCTAGTGAGAGACAAAAAAATGCAAGAAACCGAAGAGAGCCGAGGTAAACTTCCTTCCTCCGCATCCAAGTGGAGAAACTGATGAAAATCTGGAGAGGGACGGAAAGGAGCTCCTTAAAGAAGTTAAGAAGAAGGACAACGCAAAATTAATAAAAGACAAAATGGCCACCACATTTTCCTATCGCAGACACGACATTGTGAGTGATAGTCCTGCTGCTGCTGACTTCAAGGAGAGATGGCCTGCTTTGTTTTGTGAAGCTGAGGTAGGAGAATCTATAAATTATTAGAAGAGCCTTAAACGTTGAACTTGTTTCATTGAGCTGTAATTGTTAAATGCATATTTTAATGAAATAATAAGTTTTTATTTTCAAACATGTACGTTTATATAACAATGTTGTTGTACTTGTGAATCTTTTGTTTATTCAGATCAAGGAGGAATTCAGGAGAATAACGACCATTCCCCTTGAACAAACCTTCATGCACAAACTTGACGAATACACACCGAAACTTATTACGCTGATGAAAGCCAAGGGAGGAGTCGTGGGGCTGAAGATGAGGCCGCTCCTGGACAGACTGAGTCAGGTGTGCTTGTTTTGCTTATACATATGTTTTACAAGGAGATGGGCCCACTTATTATCCCACTCATAGACAGATCCAATACTTTGGCAATGCAGTGAAGTTTTTAATGTTGATTAACTGTGTCCTCCCACTACGTTTCTATTCTTTCAGCTCTGCTAGAAAATACCAATATCACAAGCTCACAGTATTACTTTACCTACGTCAATAACAAGCCCATGACATCTATTGCATTGTAGGACACCACTGAAGTATCAGCACTCAGAATCAAAAAATCATATTTATTAAACACACTGCACAATATGCAAATGCATTTCATCACACAGCGTTGCTTTTAATAAAAACTGTCTTTTTGAGTGCTGAAACATATATTTTCTTAGTTTTAATATTCAGCTTGCACCCATTTTATTTTTTTTTAGTCGGAAGTTGAGCACACAATTTCCTTTGTTCTTGGTTTTGTAAGGCATTTCAAGATATAAAACTCTTGCTGTATAATATTTGCTTAGTAGCTCCAAAGTAAAATATTAATTGCAATATCCATATGGCAAAAACAAAAACAAAATAGATTGTCATGTCTTTCTCAATCACCAGCCTCGATCCTCTTATCCCATCCTCAGCTTCCTGTCTGCCGCCACCTCACTCACGAAACTTGCTCCTTCTCCATCCGTCCCTCATCCAACCATTTCCTTCTGATTGCTCCTTCTGATTTCTGATCACGTGATTGGTTCAGAGCATCCCTTGTCCTCATACTTCACTCGCATGCTCTGGGTTGATGCTCTTAAAACACAAGAGGAAACAAATGCTGTTGTTTTCATTTGAAAGTTCATTGTTTATGTAAATTGGTTATGTTCATATTTTTAATCTGTTCACAGAGACAGAGCATCGAGATGAAAAGAGAAACCGTTATCCGCAGCCTTATACTGTACCTTGGGGAAAAGGAAGAGGAACTTTTTGAAGACTGCTTGGTATGGGATGATTTGTCATTTAAAAATATTTTTTAATGATGGGTTAATTTTAAGGGACATTGTGTTGGAATTACTCCAATGTAGCGTTGCAGTTGTGTATGGCAAGCACTTCATATCAATCTGCCGTCTTCATATGTCTCAGCTATGGGGTAGGGTGGGAAGACAGAAGCCTTATTTTCCGAAGAAAAAAATCCAAAACCCAGCTTAATTTTACTACAACACACCAGAAGTCAGCCAAACCCATGTGGGAAAATGTGTTATGGTCTGACGAAACCAAAGTTGAACTTTTTGGGGATGGTTTTTAAAGGAATATTTATCGCAAAACAACACTGCTCATCACCAAAAGCTTACCATACCAACAGTGAAGCATGGTGGTGGCAGAATCATGCATTGGGTCGTTTTTTTTCTTCAGCTGGAACTGTGCGGGGCCTTAGTCACAGTGGAAGAAATTATGAACATTCCCAGACAGCAGTCGGTGTTGGCACAAAACCCTTTGCTTCCTGCAGTTTAGGAAAGAAGGGTGGGGCAAATATCATCACATCAAGATGTACAACGCTCATAGTCTCCTACCCCAAAAGACTGAGTGCTGTGATAAAAAGCCAAAGGAACTTCTAAAAAGTATTAGTTTAAGGGTTTGAACATTTATGCAACAAAGTTATTTTAAGTTGTTTATTTTATATTTTTCTCCTTTAAAGGTTTCTGCTTGTTTATCAATTGCGTTGTGCAAGTTATAGGTCACATTAAAGGTGGAAGAAGTTGTGGAATTACTTGACTTGCTTTTTTTTTTAACATTATAAAATCCTGGCATTTGAACAGGGCTGTGTATACTTTGTCCACTGTATTCTTGTGCTTATAATGAAGTCACTTTGAATGACTAATCCAATTCTTTTATACGTCTCTCAATATCACTCCTTTTTTTTGGGTTTGTACATTATACGCAGGAGGACAGCCAGAGTGATGTCAGTAACCATATTCTGAAAATACTCGTGGTCCATGGTCCCAATGAAGATCCAGTTGATGTATCCATCCTTGTTGAAGACCATGAGATTTTGCCAGGGTGCAACAGTACTGCGAAAGCTTGCTCACTGCTCATGGGACTGATATATGCCCTGAACATGGCATACCCTTCCACTTTGCGTTACACATTTGAAGTCTTCAAAAAACTCTTACTGGAGCTGGATGGATTTAAAATGTCCCCAAAAGTAAACACCCTGAAGTTGAAGTTGATTTCATAAATGCATGTCATTACTTAGTCATCCTAGAGGAAGAAAATGGCATCAAAGACTTTTGCTGAGGATGTAGCAGCATGCATGGACCCTTGTGAAGAAACGCCAAGAATCGGCACTGAGTTCCAGTTCATCTTGGTTTACTAGTGGAAGGTTGCATAAATAGTAATTGTTTCTCATTGTTGGTCAAATAAGATATCTATTAATTACAGTAGAGACTTTATTAATCTAGAATGGTTAGACACCTTAAGCTGTGCATTTGTAATTGATAGTGTTGGTTGTGTTCCATTAATTTTTAAATTGCATTCTGAAAAGGGCACTCATCTGGAGAACTGGTTTAAATGTTGTTACTGCACTGTTTCATTGTGTAGGTCTGTAAGATCTTAGTTGCATATTTCAGAAGTGACTGTTAGCAGATTCAGTTTGGATGTGGTGGACAAGTATTTTTTTGTATATTTTATTTTTTAAAGTTCTACCAACCTTATCTTTTTTTGTAAGTACCTTTTGCTGGAGGTATATCTTTAATTTACTGTTGGTACAAATTCTAATGCAGTACAACATATAATGCACTTTAACTATTAAGCTGTACTGTATATGCTTTTATCAATTTAAATAGAGGTATACATAATCTTTACACCACTGTTCAAAGATTAAGTGGCTTTTTCTGTCCTAACCCTTCCTCAGAAGTTGTTTAGAGCATAGTTCTGTAATTTAAACATTATGGATCATAAATGTCTGAGTATGATATTTCTGTAATTAATTTTGACACTGTTTCAGAGAGTTGAACATTTTTCACGGTGTATTTGAAAAGTAATGTTCCAGTTTAAATGCACAATTTATGGCTGCCCCATAAAAGATTTGGAAATTCAGTACACAATTATTGTGGATTTACATGTTTGTTAAACTATTTAAAATGAAAAATAAACTGTTGTATACTTATTAAATGCATTGAGTATAGGTTACATTTATTTGGTAACATTTATCCAAAGCAAACTGGCAATGATTATTAAATTTTTGAGAGTAATGTAACATCATGCAAGAAAGTATATTATGTGAGGCAAAATAAAATATCTACTTAATAACTGCGAATACTACAGGGAAATAACATTTACTTAAAATTTTGAGTTAAATGATGTTCTAGCCTATGAAAAATTACTTAATTTGTTTAAATAAATATAACTTACAGTTTGGATGTAATTAAGTAAATGTTACTTAATATCTTCACAGCCATTATGTTTTATACAAAGTAAAATTTACTTGATACTGGCAAGTGAGTATTGCTTAAAATTGCATCATTTAATTTGACTTACATTTTATGCATGCAAATACTTAGGATATATTTTTTAGGTAAATCTTATGAGTTATTTCTTTAAGTGCATCCATTAAGGAAAAAAATAAAAGTTAAAGATGACCAGGGCCGTTTCTCAATACCCAAGTTCCTGTGTGCTTGGCAAGTACAGTTGCAGTACGGTAGTTCTGCAATTACTTGGTTGATGTAGCTACTCAGAAACGATTTTTCCAGAGTTTCAATAAATGGTCCAGTTTTACTCAGAAATGGGATTATTTTCACATGTATAATGCTAGTAAAATAAGAAACACATTATTTGACAGATATCAAATATGCATGATTTCCCACCTCATATTCAGGGCTTAATTTGAGGCTGTTGATTCTGACCTACCCGCGTTCCGGGACCTATTTTGGCTGATCCGGCACCCCTCTCATGTATAAATTATTATATATATATATAAACTATTTTACATTTATTAAATAAAATTATAATATGCGTAGGCATTCATAGACCAAATCCTGAGATTGTAATGCTATGGAATGTGTGTTTTATTTTTTGTCAGCTCAGATTTATATATGCAATGGTTTATGCCACGATTATGCGTTAGTGTTGTTGCACTGTTCAGGGGGGTGGGGGCGCTGTTCTGCAGGCTGCGCGCGGGGAGGTGCGCAGTTGAGTGCCGGGAACTGGTGTGTGTCTGTAAATAGAGCTAGACAGACAACCGGTTTATGTGAGAGTTCTTTTGATTACTGTTTTGTACGGCGTGATTGCGGCCACCTGCAGTCAGCATTAAAGCTTTCTATTACAACCATTGTCTGCATCTATCGGAGAATATTACAATATTTAAAACATTCAGGCCTGTAAGGCCCACGTCATGTTTTTTCCCCGCTACCATTTACTGCGTTCCGGTGTTACGTCAATCTGTGGTTCCCTGTGAGGTTGTGTACCTCCGTGAAGCTGTCCCCCCACCCACTTGAAAAGTAAAATCTAATAGGCGGAGCGGTTAGTGCTTCGTTTGTGCTGATTTGTGCAGGTAAAATTATCGTTTGTGCTGCTTTGGTTTTTGAGATATTAAACTTTATTTTATAGGTCATTCAAAGGTCACCGTCCCCCCAGACAGCTCCAAAACGGACCAAAATAGTCTACTTTTTTAGTGCTTCGTTTGTGCTGATTTGTGCAGGTAAAATTAACGTTTGTGCTGCTACGGTTTTTGAGATATAACAAGTTTTATTTTTGCGTGGTGACGTCACCGTCCCCCCAGACAGCTCCAAAACGGACCAAAATAGTCTACTTTTTTAGTGCTTCGTTTGTGCTGATTTGTGCAGGTAAAATTAACGTTTGTGCTGCTACCGTTTGAGATATACACTTGAAAATGTTTTTCAAATGGTCGTGTGCCTTTTGTGTATAAAAGTGTTCAATAACTTGATTTCCTTCTGGGATCAATAAAGTATTTTTGAATTTGTTGAATTAAATTGAATAAAGTTCTGCAAGAAAACCTTGTCTCCTTATGTTTTTATGATCTAAATTTGTTGCACATGTACATTAATAAATTTTACTTGTTCAATTATGTTCCTTTTATAAATTCAAGATTCTAGTTCATAAAAAGAAAAAACATGCACATGTCGAGGAGGCGAACCCTTGACAGAGGTTATAGGCTTTGCACCTGTCTTAGCCACTGTCCCACACATCTCCCTGCTGAACACGAGACATGCTAGACATATGTTAAAGTGGATCTTTCCTATTCAAACATAATCTTTATTGAAATAAACCGAACAATCTGCATTGCCATCATTTTTACAACAAACGAACAAGCTAGCAGTCTTTGCATCAAATAAAAGTTTGGCAGGAAAGGTATTTCAAGTAGTTTTTTTTTTTTTACAACCCTTTGTATTTTTTGAACAAGGTAAGAGTATATTTCAATTAAACTTTAGATACTGAGTTAATACATGGTATACTATACATGATTTTAGATATTGAGCAAACACACAGTGTAGTACACATCGTAAAATTCACTGAATCAAGCCAGAAAGAGTGATTTTTTTATTTATTAACATTTTTAAAAACGGTTACTTTTATTTGCAGATTCAAAGAAAAACATTTAATAAAGCACTAAAAAATAACCAGTACACTGGACCAAAGTGCTGTACAGTACATGTTAATGTATAAAACAACATTCAGACAGAATAATACCAACAATGCAATTTAAGTAGAAGAAGAAGACACACCGTGTTAAAGATTTCTTTGTCAGGTCACTAGCAAAACTTCTTCAGTCACAGTGCTTGGACCATGCAAAAGAGCTCTTACGTGCTATCACTGTTGTGGCACTCAGTGAAGCAGAAGGTGATGACAGTTCTGGAGCCCCTCTTGCATCTGAAAGGTGCAAAAAATATCTGAAAGCGCAGATTGCTGATGACTCCATCATCGTTCCAGATGAAGAGATAGAGGAAAGTGACAAAGTGGAATCAGTTGACGAGATCCAGACTGAAATAAGACAGTGGATAACAGAAATATGTGAGGAGAGCAGGTCACTTGCTTCAGCTGACGGGGATAGAGATAATATTCACTTCCTTCCTGAGATTATTCCACATATAATAAGACTAGCAAGTTACTTGCCACTCTGGACAGGAATTATGGTCCCTCTCTTCAAAAGCACCAGCATCACAGCAAGCTCAGCCACTGTTGAAGCGGAGTTCAAAAACATAAAACATGGCCTTTTTAAACATGAAAACTTGCCTATCCGAGCTGACCGCTTCATTGCTCGTCATCTTTCCTTCATCGAAGGAAATATGCGGATATGTTCTGCACAAGAAAATAACAAAGATGAGGCAACAGTGGACTCACTGACAGTGACAGATATTAATCCAGGATCCATGACTACTCACAGTGCAGAAGAGAAAATAAAAATGGATGCTCAACAATTTGTGGGATCTGATGCAAATGTTGCTCTGCTTGATGAAGATGCCGTTGAGAACTGGAGGGGCCAAGCTGTTCCACCCAAAAAAAGGAAGAGGACCTCCTACCTCTCTCCTTGTACTGAGTGGCTCAATGCAGATGAATCTTTTGGGGCCAAAAGAGTGAAGTTGGGATTATTAAAAAATGGAAGCCTTCACCAGCCTATTAGATTTGGGGAATCCCCAATCTCTGTAATCAATACCTGTGGATTTGACGCATTAGTTCAGTGCTTATGTTGTGCCTTCTGCGACACCTCAGCATTTCAAAATGCTGTTATGAAAGACAGCGAAAACCCAGTCTTGCAGTTGGTGAAAGCCATTGCCACAGATGGTGTGACCCAACAAACCTACAAGAGGAGGGCAGAGTTGCTTAGTGCAATGTTTGAAGCAGTCCAATTGAGGTCTGGTGCCCTCCAAATTGATGCTCAGTGCAACATCTCCACTGTCATTGAAAAGACAATGAGGAACATTTCAAGTGTTTATTTCACCAAATACTGCTCTTCAGAATACTGCTATCTCAGTAAAGGGATGACGAGGGAAGTGCCTCTTGTTTCTCCTGCCATTTCTGTCCTCAAAGGTTCTTGTATGGCTCATCTTGGCACTGCTGTGGAAGCAGGACTCAGCCTACCTGAGTCTCCCTGCCTCAGGCCAATCTCCAATGCATCTCTATGTCCACCAGATTTCAAAACAGAAGACAGCACCTCAGGAAAGGAACTCTGTGCAGGGACAGTTACTCACAGCTACAAGATTGGAGATATAGTATGGATCGATACTGACCTTGCAAACAAAAAAGAGGTTTCCTTGAATGAATGTCCTGCCGATCTGGTTCTCCAAGGCAAGACTTTCACTTTGAGGGCATTGATTGCATTCCAAGGAAGCTTGTCCAGTGGTGGTTTGGGGCACTACACTGCCTACTGCAGGAGAGCTCCATGTGTCTGGGAGTTCTACGATGACCTGGCAAATGGAGTGAACACGGCATCTGAAAACCAAAAGTTACAACCCCATGCTGTGTTATACACAGTATAATGAGCATTGCTTGTATTCTGTCTTTTGTTTTATTACTGTTACATGTGTTCATTTGGCTAAGTTGTGTTATCAGCATGTTCAGTCTTTCATATAAAGTCATTTTTCAAAATCAAGTCACTTTGCACTCTTTTCTTTTTCAATAAGGTATATTTGCTTTTCAAACCCAGTCAACCTCACCTGTATCCTCTTGAAGGTAACATTTTTCTTTCAATAAATTTGTAGTATTTATTATGTGTTGATCTCATGAGCAAAGTCACGGGTCAGCCAACTTTTCAGTTCCAAATACAATGTCTAGAGCTGCAAAAAAAGAAGATAGAATTCATAAAGATGTACTAAACAATTTGTTGTATTTTGAAAGATATGGAAATGTCAACTAAAATTATTGTTATTTTTTGAATTACTTTTAGAACAAAATGAATAATCTAACATTTACAATGGGAAAACACTATTTTGGAAAATGAATCCAGTTAAGTGAGCCTTTTTCTTAAAAATGTAAAATTACAAAAGATAGGTAACCAACTTGAAATTTACAGCACATAGTTTGTAGCTAAGAAAGATTGAATTACTTCTAAAAGCCTTTTACAATCTTATGTTTTAGATATTCAATGCAGACATTTCATAAAAACATAAACCACAAACAGAATTCCTTATTGTTGTCTTCCTAATAACACATTTTTTTAGGTTTCATAAGAGCCACAGGGGAGGGGCTAAAGAGCCATAGGTTGCTCTACAGCCTAAAATCTAAAAATCTGCATTTAGACCCCTGGCCTAAATGCTGTAGAATATCCCCCTTTCCACATGGAGGTGGCAATCAACAAACATTCTCAAAGTAACACTTAAAATCGAAAAGTAACATATAAGCAAACATACATTTTCTCTAAGACAGCAATAGTAAATGACCTTCATTTCTGTAGCGCTTTATCTAGTCTTTGAGGACCCCAAGGCACTTTACAGTGGGCTATATTCAGTCATTCACCCATTCACGCACACATTCACACACTGATGGCAAACTTTTGGATGATAGCCACAGCTTCCCTGGGGCACACTGACAGAAGCGAGGCTGCTGTACAGTAATAATAATAATAATAAACTTGTATGGTTAAAAGCAAAATCATACAAACTGACTGAAAAAACACTGTAGGTTCACTTCAATCACTTCGCCTGTGATGCCAGTTTTAAGAGGATCAAATGCAAATATTAGTCTATCTTGTGTTCGTTTCAGCTCTGGTTTAATAACCACCACCTTATGAACCTGTTTATGTTCTGAAACATACAAAACATTCATAAAAACTAATACCACAGCAAGCACAAGAAAAGTGGATGTTTACATAACAGAGTTCTACAGCTGTGTTTAAAACCACAGAACCACAAACAGCAGTGTTATTATGGTGTAGGCTGTAAATAACTTTGTGAATATCTCAAAAACCGTAGCAGCACAAACGTTAATTTTACCTGCACAAATCAGCACAAACGAAGCACTAAAAAAGTAGACTATTTTGGTCCGTTTTGGAGCTGTCTGGGGGGACGGTGACGTCACCACGCAAAAATAAAACTTGTTATATCTCAAAAACCGTAGCAGCACAAACGTTAATTTTACCTGCACAAATCAGCACAAACGAAGCACTAAAAAAGTAGACTATTTTGGTCCGTTTTGGAGCTGTCTGGGGGGACGGTGACGTCACCACGCAAAAATAAAACTTGTTATATCTCAAAAACCGTAGCAGCACAAACGTTAATTTTACCTGCACAAATCAGCACAAACGAAGCACTAAAAAAGTAGACTATTTTGGTCCGTTTTGGAGCTGTCTGGGGGGACGGTGACGTCACCACGCAAAAATAAAACTTGTTATATCTCAAAAACCGTAGCAGCACAAACGTTAATTTTACCTGCACAAACCAGCACAAACGAAGCACTAAAAAAGTAGACTATTTTGGTCCGTTTTGGAGCTGTCTGGGGGGACGGTGACGTCACCACGCAAAAATAAAACTTGTTATATCTCAAAAACCGTAGCAGCACAAACGTTAATTTTACCTGCACAAATCAGCACAAACGAAGCACTAAAAAAGTAGACTATTTTGGTCCGTTTTGGAGCTGTCTGGGGGGACGGTGACCTTTGAATGACCTATAAAATAAAGTTTAATATCTCAAAAACCAAAGCAGCACAAACGATAATTTTACCTGCACAAATCAGCACAAACGAAGCACTAACCGCTCCGCCTATTAGATTTTACTTTTCAAGTGGGTGGGGGGACAGCTTCACGGAGGTGGATGTGTTCCCCCTACAGCTCCGCGCCGTGCACGCGGTAAAAAACGCGCGTACTCAATCCAAGCTCGCCCCCGAACTGTACACGCTGCGCTCTGCTCGTACACAGGGGAGCGACGGCAACGTTGAAAGCTCAAACTTCATATTTTGGCGAAGCCAAACCCTCAGCTGTAGTCCTCAATTATAGTGTTCTGTCAACAAATAATTAGATAGATAGATAGATAGATAGATAGATAGATAGATAGATAGATAGATAGATAGATAGATAGATAGATAGATAGATAGATAGATAGATAGATAGATAGATAGATAGATAGATAGATAGACAGATAGATAGATAGATAGATAGATAGATAGATAGATAGATAGATAGATAGATAGATAGATAGATAGATAGATAGATAGATAGATAGATAGATCAGCTTTAGAGGTAAACAGTTGAATGGTTCCTTTGATTATTCCTGAAGTTTTCACTAGATCTAAAAGCAGTAAAAGTTTTAAGTATTATTTAATATTTTACCAGCCTGCATTGGGCCAGCGCTGTTGCTTTACAACTGCATGATTTATTTACAAAAACAACTAAACACGGATTAATAAACTTATTTTCTTTATCATCATCAGATAAACTCATATCAGATACTTACAACATAAACAGACAAAATGTTATTATTAAAAAAATATTTTTATATTATAATATTATAATGACATAAATCAACCGACAAATACAGTAAATTGATGACTATCTAATTATAAGCAAATGTTAAAAATATATAAATATAATATATATATATATATATATATAATAATGTTGTATATATATATATATAGATAAGAACCTGTGAAGACAAATAACTTGTCTGCTTCTGTGAATAATCATTTCAAATCAACCATACAAGTCCCTAAATGACAAAGTATTATCTTTAAAGGTTTTCCTTAAAAACACTTTACACACACAAATATTACAATATTTCTGAATTCAAACACCATGATAATTTGCAAAGTAGGAAGGATTCCTAATCATGTTAGGGACTTAAGTACAGTTTTTATATAAAACTCAAAGCTTTAAATAAACCTTTAACGAACATTTAACCCTTAATATAATTTGCATTTATTCTTTGGGTTAATCTGGAATGTGTTTTAGAGTATGGGGAGAGCATCTGCATATTTTATTGTAATGACGATATAATCATTATTTGGAATGAATGTACAAAACACTTGAATAACCCCACAGACTCTTCTGAACTTTTATTGCTGTCATGGGATTGAAACAGTGCCAGTGCGTCAGTCGTGCTTTTTAGAGGTTGCTATGGCTTCAGTTGTCCATCAGATGTCACCGTCACTAAAGTCTTTTAGCTCTGAATCTTTTTCAGCACAATTGTTAGGAAAGCCTCAGTGCTTCATGAGGCTTCACTTGCCCACCTCAAATGGTCACTTAATATAAAACATTTGTGTGCCAAAATTGGCTGTGAAAAAAAAGTAAAAAATAATATATATATATATATATATATATATATATATATATATATATATATATATATATATATATATATATATATATATATATATATATATATATATGTTAAGTTCAACCAGGAATTCAGGAAAGTGGAAAGTGAAATATTTACCAATATAACTGAAGGTGCACTGCCCACCCGACTAGGATGCAGCTGGAACCAAAACAAGCGCTTCTGCTCCTTCTCCTGCTCATTCCTCTTATCTCCCTCACCTGTGCACTCCCATGGTTCATTCCAAAGAAAGGTCTTCAGCTCAACAGTTCTACTAAAAACACTACTGGTAAATCAAAGTATAGACAGTTATGGGCAATATTACCTCATGCACAGATGATTCATCTGCATCACTATTACCAGATTAAATGTTTGTTTGATGATTCAGCTATTTGGTTAGGGGTATAATTATGCTTTATTTGCATGGTTTGTTTAGTTTCTTAGTTTCACTGAATATAAGTTAAAGTATTATTTGATTTATTATAGATTAATGATTCATTAAAATATTGGTGGATTAAAATAATTATGTAGGTAAACTAAGTTAAAACTTGATTTGAAACATTTTGTTTCAACATTGTTTAAATATGTTAATATTTATAATTCTTGATTTAATTCATTTCATAACTCCAGTATATGTTTAAAATACATGGTGAAATGGTATGGTCAGTGTGATTTAAAAACAAACTATTTAAAAATAACAGGTTTAAAAGGGAATTTTTTTAATCTTTTATGCCTAATGCATGTGTTGTTTGACTGGTGTAGGTTGTCAACCTACTCTGCAACCTTCAAACTGTTCAAAATGAGAAGAACATTAGAGACAAACATTACAAATGGAATTGAGTTGTCCCAGCGTCCTTTTGTCTGAAGTCAGGCCTTTTTCAAGTTTAGGCAGCAGCTATAGAGACTTAAAAAAAACTTGACTGTATATATATATATATATATATATATATATATATATATATTCATTCCTTTTGGGATAAATTAAGTACTTTTGAATTTCAATATAGTTTTTTTAACCAGGTGATGTCTTGCAAATCTGCACTTTCTGAATAAATAAACTCAAGTAATTTTTTTAAACAACCAGTTCAACAATTACTGATAACATTTGTATGTTTTTAACTTCATTGTAGGTCATACCAGCATGCACTCTTCTCCACTACATGCTTGTGACATTGTGGCCCCTGTGGATGAGCTTGAAGACGATGTAGCAGAGGACAAGGCTGGTTTGGAGAAATAAGCCATGCTCTCTGGTGGGACAAACTGTCTTTTGAACACGTCTTAGTGATGTGGCAGCCGTCGATTGAGCCAGCCCTGGATGACACAGTGCGAAGAAGCTACCCTCTGCAGACCAACCTGCATGATGTTCCCCTCGTCAACCAGAAATGACCAGCCAGAGGTCTCAGCTAGAAAACTCCATCCACATCTCTGATCTTTATTCAGCTGATCCAGGAAAACTGCCTGTTTATTTTAATAAAACTTAACTAATGGACCAGGAAGAGGTCATTCAGGTTAATCCTGCATGAACTATGAAAAATTACACAAATGATCCTAATGTAAATATTTATTTTATTTTCAATAATCATTCAAAATTTGTCAGAGGAAGTTTCATGTTCATATCTTTAAAAAAAACTGTAAATCATGTAACTTGATAAAATGACATTTACCAGTTTTATTAAATTTATTCATAACAACCATCGAACAACTAAATAACCAAGGTGAAAAAAACTAATTGACAAATAATTCAATTCAATTCAGTTTATTTATATAGCGCCAATTCACAACAGATGTCATCTCAAGGCACTTAAGTCATTTCAATACATTTATACCAACATTCCAATCAGTTAAAAAGTTTCCTATTTAAGGAATCCCAGCAGATTGCGTCAGTCATTGGCGTGAGGCTGGGCCCCGTTGATGCAGACTTTCCAACCACAGCAATCCTTCAGCAATCCCTCATACTGCGCAAGCATGTAGCGACGGTGGAGAGGAAAAACTCCCCTTTAACAGGAAGAAACCAACAGAACCAGGCTCAGTAGGAGCGGCCATCTGCCACGACCGTCTGGGGAAATAGTCTATCCATCCGGTCCCTCCTCTCCTCTCCCTTCCATTGCTGCTTCATGTCCTAAACAAGAAATCAAAAAAACAGTTTACAAAAACAGCAACACAAACTTTTAGGACATTTATATTTCAATTCAGTTTAACATGATCAGTCAAATTATGTATTCATTGCACTGTTGCACATGTACATACAGTACTTTTCTTTTGTAATCATTTTTGGCCAACCAAGTATGACATTACCCTGCAGATTCATTTTCTCCAGAATTATCCTCAAAATAGAAAAGATTAAGAACATGGAAATTTAATTCAAAACTAGTTTTTACAGCAGAACACAATAGATCACAGGTTCTGTTTGAGGCTTAAAAAAACCTTAGCATAAGGTGTGTAACTGGAATTCTTATCTCCATGCCACTGTGGCCCAATTTTGCCCCGGTAAAGTAATTTCCTCTTAAGTCTTTTTACTTAATTTGCAAAAACCTAAATTAGCTGTATGTAAGCAATACATGGAGAACCATTAGACCACTGTAAGAGCTCATTTACTAGCGATGGTTATTAAAATGTCTAACAAAAGTTTAATACAACTGCATAAAGTTTAATTTTTTTAGACTTGTTAATCCCTTAAAGCCAATATTTTTTGCATGGCTGATGCGCAAGCAAAAAATCTTTAGTATTTTTATACGTTCTGGCCTCCAAAAAGCCAAGTTGACGCAAGAAAACAGTAAAGATACAATATGCCGTCGCTGCACTTCGCTGATGGGGCCCAATTAGTTCCTCACCATGCGAACACTGTAGCCAGATCCTAGGAGTGTGTAGTCCAGGTCCAGCTGGTGCCCCATAGGCACTTTTAAGATCCTTGAACTATTGAGTCCATTTAGATGCATGACCCAGTGAACAGGCCATTACACTTTGGTTCCAAAGTGGAGGACTGCAAGGTTTTAAGTCATTGCAATGCAGTTCTCCATAAATAAAACCCTTTGACAAGGACTTAATTTTCAATTAACTGCTGGTCGATAGTTTGCTGCAGCCTAGTTAAAGTTGCTTTTTGAGCTCTTGCGTTTCACCTTTGGTGAAGTTGGAATGGAAGACATTTCTAACCCTGTCTCCTAGCTAGACAGGGTCATTTCCTTTCAAGTTCATGCTAGGTTCCTGTCACAATAAAACGCATGCATTTGAGACTACCATCTCTCAAGTGTTGGTGGCATGCCAGGGTCCAGACAATCCCACTTTGCAGCAAGGCTAAACACCATACCCAAGGAGCCAAAGTAAATGTCAGAGCCATTTATTGAAACTTTGTCCACATGTTGCAGGAAATATGAGTGTAGCTCATGTACATTTACAGACAACTGTGGGTCCCACACAAAGTCAGCTTTAAGATCTCTGTGGGACATCTGGGAAGACCTTCTGCTGCCCAGTTCCAGGGTTCTGAGGAGCATCAGAGCCATGTTCTTTCAGATAGTGGATGGTCTGGTAGTAGTCTTTGCCCTTCTCATGGTCTTTGCTGAAGGTAGTGTAGGTGCCAGGAGGGTACAGACCATACAGAAGGTTGTAGTCAAACTCAGGGTAGGGAAAGGGGTAAGGAAGAGAGTAGGGAGAAGGGTACCCCCACAATCCACCCACACCAAGGCCTGGCAGAGCTACTGGTGGAAGTCCCGGTCCAGGCCCCATACTGTTAGCTGGGTAACCAAACTCCTCCGTCTGCTGCTGATAGTTCCCAAGCTCAGCTTCCTTCACAACATTGGAAGTTTCTCCAGACTGGAGGGATGGTGGTGCAGGAGGGAGTGGTGGACCAACAACACTCATACCTTGAGGCTGTGTGTTGGCTGATGCTTCCTCAAAGGCTTGAGGGGGAATAACCCACTCCATTTCTGGACAAAATAAAAAGTTTGGCAAATTTAGAGTCAATGCCAATTTACAATAAGTAAATTCTAACAAGCTTACCAGGTAGGGTGGCCTGACTTCCAGACTGAGGACTGGCAGCATATGCTGCTGGAAGAGGCACAAGGGAACCAGACTGAACTGGGAGGTATGAGCCAACAACAGGGCCTCCCTGAAGAGGGTCCAGGGAACCACCACTTGCAGCATATCCTGGACCGGGCATAGCTGAGCCCAGCATTACAGGCACTGGCTGGGCCTGAACATACTGGGGTGGACCTAGATATTTCTCTACTGCCTTCACTGGCTTAGAAACGCCTCCAGATGTGCTGTAAAATCCAGGTGAAGAGAAACCTGATCCCTGGTGAGAGCCACCATGATCTCCATCAGAGTCACTGGGTCTGCCTTGAGATTTTGAGCCTGGTGAAAAAGAAGCTTAGATTACAGGTTCAACTACACTTTCTAACAGAGATGAGAACTCACCTTTTACTGGAAGTCCATGAACATCCACATGCATCAAGGCAAAGATGGAAACCCTGAAACACATTAAACATTCAGAAGACCTCTCCATCAATCAACAAATTACCCCACAGGCCTTTAACTCACCTCAGCAAGACCTGAGCAGTCACCATGTTGAACATTTGCTGTGCTGATGGAGGTGAAGGTGATGGTTTATAAATGTTGCCAAAGGGCCAGTCCTGTCCAATCAGAGCTTACCTGCCTAACAACACACAGCTGATGATGATTGATTCTCAAAAAGGGAATCAAAACACAGGAGATGGTTAAAATAAAGGTAAATTTGTCTGATTTAATCCAACTCTAAATGGAAATATGCTCCACCACATTTCAATAAAAGCTTGAGTAAGATAATTTTGTATAAATATATTTTGTATGTATGTATATATATATATATATATATATATATATATATATATATATATATATATATATATATATATATATATATATATATATATATATATAGATAGATATATACATATATATATAGATATATAGATAGATAGATAGATAGATAGATAGATAGATATACATATATATATACATATATATAGATATATATATCTATATATATATATACATATATATGTATATATATCTATATATACATATATATATACAAAATATAAATATTTTCTGCTTGAAATAAATATCAGCTCTGCAACATTCCAGAGAACAGTGACAAAAAAATCTGAAGTGCGTCCATCATTTTGACAGTTTACAATTCACATCCCTGAAAACTTGGTGCAGACATGGAGACATTTTCTACTTTATGCACATAATTCAGGTAACTGAATCAATCAAAAAAAGATTAGACTACTATGAGAGCATCTGACTTATTATCATCTCAGACCTGGACACTGTACTCAAAACATCGCTATCTGAGAGCTCAGCTGACAGCACCATGAAAAGTTACGGAGGCATTGGAGCGCGTAGCTGCGACGGACACAGACCGATGGCGGTTTTAAATCACCCAGCGGGTTGGATCGGGATTTGACCTGGAGATAACTGCAGGTACCGTGTCGTGTTCAAAAATAATCTAAACAGGTGCGGGTTGGTAAAATTGGACCAGTGCAGGACTCTGCAACAGTAAACTGTATAGGCTACTTTTACTGCTATTATTTTGTATTGAAAAATGCAAGAAATACAGAAATTAGATATGAATTAGATATGAAAGGTACAATGCGTTCTTGGGGCAACAATATTTACTTTTATTCAAGTTTTCATAGTAATCGAAAGACATTACTTATTTAAGCCTCTAAAATCTATTGAAAAACCCCACCCACCGCTCCTGCTGATGGTTTGTTTTCACCGACACTATCCGCTAACTATGACGCTATGCCGGAATTGCCAATACAATTAATTACATTTTGGTAGACAATCAGGACATTGTGACACTTTCATAATCATATTTAGTATGCACAAAAGTGAAATTTTAACATTCCTTTATACCACACACAGCATATTTTTAAGGTTTTATGGTTGATTGATGTATTTTGAATTTACATTCTAAGTTGAATTCATTAACGTTTGCATTCAATCATTTTAATTTGAGTTAAAGATGATTCTCATGAAGATTCCTCAAGGTGATTCGGTGTGCCATAGGATTGTCAAGAATAAGGTAGTCGCCCAGACTGGGGGGGCTGTAGAGTAATTTTCCTGTTTAAGAACAGCCAAAAGGTTTTTCGACTCTACACAACGAATTACCACTGGCATATTATTGACTATATTTATTTCATTATTATCCAGGTAACATGTACGCTCACACAAGTGCTAGCATACCTCTACCATTTCATGTTTTTATTGATATATATATATATATATATATATATATGGACAATCCAATAGAGCACCTTTGGGATGTGGTGGAACAGGAGATTCGCATCATGGATGTGCAGCCTACAAATCTGCGGCATCTGTGTGATGCTATCATGTCAATATGGACCAAAATCTCTGAGGAATGTTCCAGTACCTTGTTGAATATATGCCACGAAGGATTAAGGCAGTTCCGAAGGCAAAAGGGGGTACCAACTCGGTACTAGCAAGGTGTACCTAATAAAGTGGCTAGTGAGTGTATGTGTATTTTACTCACATTTACAAATTGTTAACTAGCTTAATTAGCTTTTTCGTTATCTTAGAGAGCCCAACAGGGGGGAATGTTGTGGTAGATACTGCATGTCCGAGGTGTTTCCATCCGAGAAGATATGCGCAGGAATGTGTTTGTGCCAGAGGAAGGACTCTGGGTCATCTTCACCCGGGTCATGGTCCAGCCGAATTATAAACTTGGATAGATGGACTTGCTTTCTTGGAATAACCTTGAGCTGATAAATGGTTGTGGGGAGAAAACATTTGGATTCTGTCAGGCCATGTACACGCAAAGCTGGAATTTTTCCAAAATGAATATCCTCTCCACCCTGTCAATTCACAACTAACCGCATAAGTGTATTGTTAAGCACATTCATAGACATGCCAAACCTGTAGGGGCAGCAGTTCACCCAAATCCTATCCACTCAGAGTAACTTTCTACTTTCTAACTTCTACATATAGCAGTAATTGTGCTTGAAAAAACAACCATGCAAAAAGTGCTTGGACAATCGAAAATGCCAACACAGCTCTGAGGGCATAAAAGCTTTTTTTGAATGTAAACACAGGTCGCACGAGTGATGTTGCAAGACCTAAAACTCCGGTTATTTCTGTCCACACGCAAATGCTTAAAATGGAGAAAACACAAATCTTCACTTTGGCCGGAGATTTTACAAAGAATCATTTTTGGTGCCGTACATTTGCGTTTTCGTGTGGATGACAGGCCAAACCTTAGAAAAATATATTCGTTTTGTGAGCTACACGGCTACGTGTGGACAAAGCATCAGACAGCTTGTGCGTCACAATGATGCACAAACCAGGTGTAAAAGTTTGTGTACTAATGATAAAGGGGGGTTTTGCTGGGGTGATTGAAGACGACAGAACTGTTTGTCATCAATGCTTTTGTCCTGCTCAGAGAAGTTATGTAAATAAATAAACCTGCAGAGGCTGTATTTCAGAACTGAAGCTGTGTTGACAGTTGTTGTTTTTAAACTCTACTCACCACACACACCAATTCATTAAAACATTTTACATAGTATTCCTTATTAATATGTTGCTGTAAAATATGTGATTTTTCTTTAACAGCTTCCAGGTCATGAGAACAAGTGACACCAAATTAATGTTAAAATGTCATATTACATCTAAAGAACAAGAGACACCAGTTTATTTTCAAATTGAATGTATAGAATATTGTACATTAACATTTAACAGTAATATTTCAGATTTTTCTTCAAAGGCTTCTAGCTCATGTCACCAAGTGACACCAAATCAATGTTAAAATGTGATATTACATCTAAAGAGCAAGACACACCAATTTATTTTCAATTTGAATGTATAGAATATTTTACATTATTATTTTACAGTAATATTTCAGATTTTTCCTCAATATCTTCCAGGTCATGTGACCAAGTGACACCAAATCAATGTTAAAATGTCTTATTACATCCAATGAACCAGACACATCAATTTGAATGCATCTAATATTTTATATAAATATTTTAGTGTAAATTTTTAGATTTTTCTCCAATAGCTTGGGAGTTTACTGTTTGACCCTTCTCCAAGACCGGCAGATTAGAGCCACCAAACCTGTGCTGTTGGGTAAAGCCTAGTTTATACTTCTCCGTCAGCATGTTTGCACCCACACGTGTTGATGGAGACATTTTTCCTTTTATACTTCTCTGTTGGTGTGTCAGCGTTGTAAAGCAGTACTCCACCAAGACAGCAGGAGGTGGAGACTTTTTCTGGAGGGTCTGCCTACCAATAGAGTGATGTCTCTGGTTGATGACAGTTTAATTACTTCAGCTTGTAAAAGCATATGCACTCAAGGAGCAATGGCCGACAGTGAGTGAGTTTTGATTGAGCTGGAAAGATTTTTACTAGAAGTGCAGCTGATTGAATACTGGGATACGGTTAGCCCATCCTCAGGGAATTGGGAACCTGGAGGCGGGACAGACAGATGGACCCATAACTTCCATCTGGGACTCAGACAGTAATGTCCTAAATCTGTCTGATTTGTTTGAACCCAGCCCTGAGCAGGTGTCGATACATGAAAGAGGACTTAGTTTATTCCTAAACCTACCACGTTTGATCGTGAGGCTCTTCATAGAGATCTTTACTTTAATCTTAGGAGAATCAAGTTAAGTAACTACTTCCAGAATGGGGAGTTCAATCATGTGCCTTTCACAGAACCACCCATCTGAGAACCAGAGTGGTCCACCTTAAAGGGGGGGTATTATTCATGTTTTTGTGTCATCGAGAATATATTATTGAAATGCTCTTTCATCTGTGTTGTCTAAGAAAAGTTTTTAAAGTCTGTAGATGGTACAAAATGCGGTGGCTCACATTCTGACCAAAACTGGGAAATATGAACACATTATCCAACTATTATCATACCTTCATTGGTTGCCTTGTCAAGCTCGAGCAGACTTTAAAATCCTGTCGCTTTCCTATAAGGCCATAAATGGCAAGGTGCCCTCTTACCTCTTTGACCTTCTATGCCAGTGTCCCACCACATGTTCTCTGCTGTGTGGGTTCTGGCTTCCTATGAATCCAAAACGCTAAGAACTGTAGGTGAGCGTGCCTTCTCTTTTCGTGCCCCATCATTCTGGAACAACCTCCCACAGGACATCAGGCAGACAAGCTCTGTGGAAACTTTTAAAGCCAAGCTACAGACCAACACGTTTACTTTATCCTATGCATTTTAAGCTATGTTTTAACTCAGGTTTATAGTGATCTTATTGTTTTTACAGTTTTGCATTATTTACTCTAAAACTGTACTACATATACTTTGACTCCTATTTACTGTTTTATACTGTTCTTAAACTTCTGTGTTGTTTATCTTGTACAAACTGTTCAGCACTTTGTCTGAAAGTGTTATACAAAGGTTGTTGTTGTTATTATTGTTATACTTCGGGGGTGTACACAAGGTTAGGATCATAATTCAGCCTTTTAACTTAATTCGCAAATATTCTAAAGAGAAAAATTTGCTCAGGAGTGCCCTGAACTGATTCACTGAACTTAAAACAGTTCAGGGAATCATAAAGTAAGGTAGCAACCCTTCCTCTCTCTTAGGCTCTCTGCTCTTGGAAAGTAATTTGTGGTTGGGAGGTGCTAAGTTAGCCAGTATTGGTGTCTTACTGTTTTCATCCAGCCATGTTTCTGTTAGAAACATAACATCAAGATTATGTTCTGCAATAAACTCATTAATTAATCCACCTCTACAGCATACTGATTACGTTGCAGTCTGACATCAATCATATCTGAAATGTGGAGAAAAATTTACTCTAAATTTCAGTGGGGCATACGTTGTCCATGATGTTAAATCGAACTGTTGAAGTTAAAAGTTACCTTTTTTGTGGATGAATACGTTTCCGTGTTTCTCCTTTTAGATCTACAAATAAGTTTATGGATTTAACCTCTGACCTTCACTAGAGCTACATGCTTTGGAGATCTTGATTCATAACAGAGAAACTATCAGTCATTGTCACTGAAGGGTGAAATAGCACAGAAAATAAAATGGAGCAAGAAAAAAAATCTCCTGTTCTATCTGTTTGAATGTACCAAAGGATCTAGAGGCTATTCCCTGTGGACTTTGGTACTGTATGAACTGTATTAAAGGCTTCTGGGATGAAGAAGATCAGAGGAGAATTCACAGCTGCACTCAGTGCAGTGAAACTTTCAGACAAAGGCCTGGTCTAAAAAACCCTGTCATGTTGTCTTCTTTAGTGGACGGTCTGAAGAAAACTAGACTCCAAGCTGCTCCAACTGATCACTGCAATGCTGGACCTGAAGATGTGGCCTGTGATGTCTGCACTGGGAGGAGTGCTGATGATCAAGTCCAGAGTATGTCCCGTTTGTGTGTTGACAGTGCATCGTGTTGAGCCAAACCACACCGGATAGACCATAATTTCAACTCAGTTCAAGCTAGGACTCTACTTCAAAGTCAGTACATTAATACCTCATGTGATTTTTACATGGATCCTCAGAAAGTAATTCTACTGGTAGTTAAAACAATACATAACTAAACAAATCTTTCAGCATGGCTAAAGCCCTAAAAAGATACCAGTAATATTACTGTCTGCCTCCACAATTATGAGTACTGAGCATCTTTAGCTGTGCATGGTACTTCTTAAAACAGTTAGTTTATCTCCAGTTCAAGAAAGAATGTGGTTTTTCATTTCAATTTTTATCCAAACTCTATAAAGATAACAACCAACCGTTTCTGTTAGTTAGTCGTTTCAGGTTCTCTTACCGGAGCAATTTCCTGGTACATGCCTAAGCAAATCCATCGGGCTCCACAATCCACTAGGGGGCCCCAAGCCTCTATATATACTGTATATATAATGTATGGGTCATTTTTCTCATGCTGTACGATTCAACTGAAAAGTCCACAAATCTATTAGGAGAAAATAAAGTATTTGCCCATGTGTGCTCATCCTGAGCCTGCAACTTTGTTGAAGTGCCTTTTAACTGTTTTATCATTGTAATTTATGGTAGGAGTCTTTCAAGAGCCCGCTGTGTGGTACAAATGTTGTACAAACTCTCAGATTGTCAAAACATATCTTGTCCACAGACCTAGGTAACCCCTGGGCTCCAAATCATTTCCCTCACGAGGTGATTTAGTTGATTTGCAAGTCTGCATGGACTCACTGTGATGTAGACATTTTTAATTTTAAAGATGCTGCAACAAGGTATTGGTTCAAGGTTTTGACCATTAACAAAGCAAGGTTGTTAGGCTGTTTTTTATTCTTCCTTTAAGTAATTTGTTGAAATACAGCAAAAATGTCATATATCAAACAGGTTTTATATTATTTACGATTGCTTTACATAAAAAAGAGAATTCTAACAGATGTGACTGTGGGGTTTAGCCAAAGAAATACATAAAAGTTAACACTAAAATAGGTGTTAGATACTAGCTGACCCGTTTATTGTTTTAATTGCTTGACTTTAAAATAGAGGCTAGTTTTTGTGGGAGTGTGGGGTTCCAAGCAGCAGTCTATGTTGATTTCTGTTTATCATGTGCAATTACCAAAGAAAACAGACCTAAAAGGGGCTTGAGTGTCGCTTGTAAAGTTGTGATTTCAGTATTAGCACTCATTTTGCATAGTTCAGTTTGCATAGTGCATTTTGCTTAGCTTGCCCACAAAGCAAGAAAGGGACCTCCTTTTCATTATACCTGTTTAGACTTGTGCGCCAGCTAAATTATCAAGGAGGGAAATTTTCACTACTGGTAAGATATTTATAGATTTTACTGTGCAAATATTTGTGTAGAGATGAGCAGTACCAATTTGGTTTTTTTTTAAGGTGAAGGAAATAAACCAATTTATTACTCATGTTAAAGAGAGTATAATTATATTGAATTGATTATTTATGTATTGCTCCAAAAAGCAACAGATGGAAAAAAACATCTTATACACTTACACATAAATATATAATCAGTTCAATCTAACCTTACAGCCAGAATCAAACATATATATTTCAAACAATCCTACTTATTAAACCACGCAGTCAAGTTTAGTTTATCATATAGTTGCACCTATACAAGGGGATAAAACATAAATAACACAAACCAATAAAACTTATTCGATAATTTTTGTTGATACCAGGTCTGACTCAAAAGGCTCCTCTTGATGACTCATTGGATGACTCATTGGATACTGAAAGTGATAGCCTAAATGCAGCCTTTAATGCTATTTTAGACTCAATTGGCTTTACTCAAAAAGTACAGGGATCGACCCACTCAGGTAAACACACTTTGGACCTTGTACTGACATACGGTATTGAGTGTGAGGAAATAACAGTCCACCCACATAACCCGGTCCTGTCTGACCACTTCTTGATAACTTTTGAATTTACTTTAACTGACCATCTTAAATCTGAAAGAAAATTTCATTATAGTAGAACTTTATCAGACAATGCTGTAACAATTTTTAAAGAATCTGTACCATTCTTACTTTCCTCAGTGTCTCAGAGTAACACAGTGGATGGCAGCAATTCTATCTCTAACCCTTCAGAAATTGATGATCTGGTTCACAGCGTTACGTCCTCATTGCGTTTGGCATTAGATAGTGTAGCCCCATTAAAAAAGAAAGTGGCTAGCCATAGGAGGCTGACTCCTTGGTTTAACGCAGAGTTGCGTACTTTAAAGCAGAATACTAGGAAGTTGGAGAGAAAATGGCGCTTTACACATCTAGAGGATTCCTATTTAACCTGGAATAACAGTCTACTGCTGTATAAAAAGACCCTTCGACAAGCTAGAACAGCATATTTTTCATCATTAATAGAGGCGAATAAAAACAATCCTAGGTTTCTCTTTAGTACAGTTGCCAAACTTACACAGAGTCATAGCTCTGTTGAGCAAACTATTCCCCCGGCTCTTAGCAGTGATGATTTTATGAGATTCTTCATAAATAAAATAAATTTTATTAAAAATAAAATCATTGGCACCCTCCCAAACATGATTACTTCTTCCTCAGTAAATGAGTCAGTATCGGAAAGAACTGTAGAACCTCAGTATTGCTTAGGCTGTTTTGATTCAGTCGAGCTTTCAGAATTATCAAAAATATTAGCCTCATCTAAATCTTCAACTTGTATTTTGGACCCAATCTCAACCAAATTATTTAAAGAAATGTTCCATTTGGTTCCTGGCCCCATTTTGGATATGATGAATCTATCCTTAGTAAACGGATACGTACCACAGGAATTTAAAATAGCTGTAATTAAACCTTTACTCAAGAAACCTTCCCTTGATCAAGATGACTTAGTGAATTACAGACCTATATCTAACCTTCCTTTCTTATCCAAAGTCCTTGAGAAAATAGTTGCTAATCAAGTCTGTGAACATCTAAACAGTAACGAGCTGTTTGAAGAGTTTCAGTCAGGTTTTAGAGCTCATCATAGCACTGAAACAGCACTGGTGAAGGTTACTAATGATATTCTCATGGCCTCAGATAATGGACTGGTGTCTGTTCTGGTTTTGTTAGATCTCAGTGCTGCTTTTGACACAGTCGATCATAATATTCTCTTAGAAAGGCTTGAACATGTTGCAGGGATCAAAGGAACAGCACTAGGCTGGTTTAAATCATATTTGTCTGATAGATTCCAGTTTGTTCATCTAAATGATAAATCATCTTCACTCTCAAGGGTTACTTGTGGAGTTCCACAGGGTTCTGTCCTTGGACCAATTCTTTTCACCATATATATGCTTCCAATTGGTAGAATCATTAGACAGCATGGGATAAATTTCCACAGCTATGCCGATGATACACAACTATATTTATCCATAAATCCTGATGAACCCAGTCAGTTAGGTAGATTACAGGCATGTCTGGAAGACATAAAAGCATGGATGACCCTAAACTTTTTGCTTTTAAATTCTGACAAGACAGAAGTTGCTGTCTTTGGACCAGAAGTTCTTAAACAGAAACTGATTAGTCAATCACTTCATCTGGATGGCATTAAATTGTCCCCCAGTAATAACGTAAAGAACCTCGGCGTTATTTTTGACCAAGACTTGACATTTAAATCCCATATTAAACAGGTTTCTAGGATTTCCTTCTTTCACCTCAGGAATATTGCTAAAATTAGAAACATCCTGTCCAGGAGTGATGCTGAGAAACTAGTCCATGCATTTGTTACCTCAAGGCTGGACTACTGTAATTCTTTACTATCAGGAAGTCAACAAAATGCCATTAAAAGCCTTCAGTTGATCCAAAATGCGGCAGCAAGAGTTCTGATGAATATTAAAAAGAGAGATCACATTTCTCCTGTTTTAGCTTCCCTTCATTGGCTCCCTGTTAAATCCAGAATAGAATTTAAGATCCTTCTTCTTACATACAAAGCCCTTAATAATCAAGCTCCATCATACATCAGAGATCTAATTGTTCCATATGTTCCTAAAAGAGCACTTCGCTCTCAGACTGCAGGTTTACTTGTAGTTCCTAGGATCTCTAAAAGTAGAATGGGAGGCAGATCTTTTAGTTTTCAGGCTCCTCTCCTGTGGAACCAGCTCCCAGCTTTAGTCCGTGAGGCAGACACTCTGTTTACTTTTAAGGCCAGGCTTAAAACTTTCCTTTTTGATAAAGCTTATAGTTAGAGTGGCTTAGGTCATCCTGAGCTATCTCTGTAGTTATGCTGCTATAGGCTTAGACTGCTGGAGGACAGACTTACCAATTTTCTTCACTCTGCTACTTCCTTTTCTCCTACGACTCTCCAGTTGTATTACAGTACATTCTGTTATTTCGACTGTTAACTTTGTTTTCTCTCAGTGTTTTTCTCCCCATCGAAGATACACCTGGTCTGGTATCCTGCTTGGCTGCAATGCCCTGTTGGACGGGGGTCATCGACTGGAATGATGCTCCCAGTAACTGAACATCCACTGTGTCCTGTTATCAACTTTTTCCTTTCTGTAACATAGAAAGTTCTCTTATATCGGATCTTCTGTTCCTTCTGTGTTCTGCTCTGTCTTCTCAAACCCCCAGACGGTCGTGGCAGATGGCCGCTCCTACTGAGCCTGGTTCTGTTGGAGGTTTCTTCCTGTTAAAGGGGAGTTTTTCCTCTCCACTGTCGCTACATGCTTGCTCAGTATGAGGGATTGCTGAAGGATTGCTGTGGTTGGAAATCTGCCCAACCTCACGCCAATGACTGACGCAATCTGCTGGGATTCCTTAAATAGGAAACTTTTTAACTGATTGGAATGTTTGTATAATTGTATTGAAATGACTTCTTGTTAAGTGCCTTGAGATGACATCTGTTGTGAATTGGCGCTATATAAATAAACTGAATTGAAATTGAATTGAATTGAATTCCACCTGTTCAATTGTAATATATTTCCATGTTCCCTTCCCATGAAGTCAACAGATTTGACTGTGGGTGTGTCCACTGATATTAACTGCAGCAGTGTTAGTTATAGGTTCAAGCTAGTCACTAAGAGGTAAAATGGCTCAGAGTGAAGTTAAGCTGGACCGAGAAAAAATGTCCTGTTCCATCTGTTTGGATCTTCTGAAAGATCCAGTGACTATTCCCTGTGGACACAGCTACTGTATGGACTGTATTAAAGGCCACTGGGATAGAGGAACTCAAAGAAGAATCTATGACTGTCCTCAATGCAGGAAATCTTTCAGACAACGGCCTGCTCTGTTAAAAAACATCATGTTAGCAGAGTTGGTGGCAGACCTGAAGAAGACTGGACTCCAAGCTGCTCCAACTGATCACTGCTATGCTGGACCTGAAGATGTGGCCTGTGATGTCTGCACCGGGAGGAAGATGAAAGCTGTCAAGTCCTGTTTATTCTGTCCAGCTTCCTACTGTAAGGATCACCTCCAGCCCCACTATGATGCTCCACCATTAAAGAAGCACAAGCTGGTGAACCCCTCCAAGAAGCTCCAGGAGAACATCTGCTCTCGTCATGATGAGGTGATGAAGATCTTCTGTCGTACTGATCAGCAGTTTATCTGTTATCTCTGCACTATGGATGAACATAAAGGCCATGAAACAGTCCCAGCTGCAGCAGAAAGGGCTGAGAAGCAGAAGGAGCTCCAGGTGAGTCGACAACAAATCCAGCAGAGATTCCAGTAACAAGAGAAAGATGTGAAGCTGCTTCAACAGGAGGTGGAGGCCATCAATGTCTCTGCTGATAAAGCAGTGGAGGACAGTAGGAAGATCTTCACTGAGCTGATCCGTCTCCTCCAGAAAAGAAGCTCTGATGTGAAGCAGCAGATCAGATCCCAGCAGGAAACTGAAGTGGGTCGAGTCAAAGATCTTCAGGAGAAGCTGGAGCAGGAGATCAGTGAGCTGAAGAGGAAAGATGCTGAGCTGGAGCAGCTCTCAGACACAGAGGATCACAACCAGTTTCTCCTCAGCTACCCCTCACTGTCAGCATTCAGGGAGTCTACACACTCATCCAGCATCAAGATTCGTCCTCTGAGATACTTTGAGGACGTGACAGCAGCTGTGTCAGAGCTCAGAGATAAACTACAGGACATCCTGAGAGACTCATGGACAAACATCTCACTGATGGTCACTGAGGTGGACGTTCTACAGTCAGAACCAGAACCAGAACCAAAGACCAGAGCTGAGTTCTTAAGATATTATCAGGAAATCACTCTAGATCCAAACACAGCACACAGAAATGTTTTCTTATGTGAGAGGAACAGGAAAATAAGAATAGCGCAACAACAATCTTATCCTGATCATCCAGACAGATTCACTGATTGGCTTCAGATCCTGAGTAGAGAGAGTCTTACTGGACGTTGTTACTGGGAGGTTGAGTGGAGAGGAAGAGGAGTTAATTTAGCAGTTTCATACAAGAACATAAGCAGAGCAGGAAGGTTAGATGAATGTTTATTTGGTTTCAATGACAAGTCATCTTCATTACGTTGTGACACAAACAGTTATACATTTTGGTATAACAGACTTAAAACTCTGGTATCAGGTCCAGTTTCCTCCAGACTAGGAGTGTACCTGGATCACAGAGCAGGTATTCTGTGTTTCTACAGCGTCTCTAAAACCATGACTCTCCTCCACAGAGTCCAGACCACATTCACTCAGCCTCTACATGCTGGGATTAGGCTTTCTGAAGGATCCTCTGCTGAGTTCATTAAACTGAAATAATCCGCAGTGATCTGAGGTCCAATTGGTTCAAATGTGTATTTTAGTCTCAGTTTCTTTAGTCTCCATCATTGCTGCTGAGAGATCATTGTTGTGTCATTTCTTCACTGCTCAGAGATCAACTGTCTTTAAGGAGCTGCTTTGTCATCTTGTTTGTTGCTTTGTTCATATTAGAGTTTGTTTGGGTGCTGCCCCTTTCTGTTCAGCCATAGAGGCTATCACTGCTCAGGGAGATTTTTGATTCACCTAAACTAATTACATTTATATTTATTGCTTTGTCAGACCAAATGATGTTGTTTAGATCCATGTAGAGATGAGCTGGTGGAAAGTGTAATTAGGATCATTATCATCAATCAGGACATCAGGTATTATTTTTTGGACAAAAATCAGATTCTGGATCAAACTGATTGTAGAAATTATTCAATAAGATCAGAAAATTATTGAACATGAGTCTTATTGTTTGATGTTGTAGTTGAATTTATTGTCACAAATATTGTCTTTACATTTTTGTGGTGTTCATTTTCTTTTGTGCAGACAAGTGATCACAAGTGGTTAAAATGTACTCTATTATTATATCCAACAGTCTGTTGATGTTTTGTTCATTAGAAACTTATAAAAACTCTGTAGAAATAAAAATCATTTCAGGATTTGATTGAAATGTGCTTATTTTTATTCCAATGTTTTTATCATTTTCTATTATGTTTTATTAAAACTGCTATTAGTTTAAATCTCATCAGGATTTTTAAAATCTATTCTCTGAATTATTATGTCGACATCTAGTGTCTCCTCATTATCACCATGAGCATAATTTTGTTTCCTCAGCCCTTCAAACCAACAACACCTTTAACTTCACAGTTCTGCACTTTTTTATGTTTTTCTTTGTTCTGCTTATTATTTCTGATTTCTTTTGCCTTCACTGTTGTTAGTTGGTTTTTCTTTGCCTCTTACTTATCTATCTTATGGAAAGTGTTTTGAATTGCTTTCACTATGTATAAAAACTGTGTCACAAATAAAGATAGGTTAATAATCAAGGTTTTCTGTATCTGGAAACCAATTTGCTTCTTTGTTAAATAAATCATCATGGTAACCAATCCTGGAAACAGTTTTACATGAACCACCATCTTTAGTTACTGGATATTTTTTACCAGAAATGTAAATTTATTCATTAAAAAAAACGAAATTCAGTCAAATAAATGATCTGACTTTCTTCATACAACATCAAAAATACATATCTGCTCCCACCGTGAACTTTAAAGGTAAAATTACATGCCCATCTTACAGGTACTTCTTTGTGTCAATAGGTAGCTTTGTTTCGGAGCTAAGAAAGATAACATGTGAGGTACCCCGAGCTATCATCCTGGCACCCCCCCATTTAACATCTACATGCTCCCGCTAGCTCAGAATATAACATGATTAGTTACCATAACTATGCAAATGACACACAGCTCCACATTACAATGTCTCCAAGTGACTTCGAACCCATTTAAACGTTAAGCAGAGGCATAGAACAAATCAAATCAAACTTTATTTATAAAGCGCTTTTCAAACCATAACAAAAGCTTCTCAAAGTGCTTTACAGATTAAAAATGACCCACAACCCCCCCCCCCCCCTTTCCCAAAACCCAAAAGTAAAAAACATCATCACAGCTACAGCGGTTGCTTTACTTAAAAAAATGTCACTACCTGTGCGGCCGGTGAGAAGTCAGTACCTCGCGGGAGGGGGCGATTTTGGATATTCCCTGACATAACACCAACTTATTGGCGAATACAAAACGGACATAACATAAAACACCAACCTTTTGGAGTCATGTTGTTGTGTTTTCCTGGTTATTATTGTCATAGACGTTTATATGTCTATGGTTGTTGTGTTTACTGACGAAACCATGTGTGATTTTGCTAATCTCGCGTGATTTTGCTAATCTCGCGTGATTTCGTGCTCTCTCGGTGACAGCTGCTTCCCTGCTGCTATGCGCCTCATACGCACCCGGTGGAAAGGGCCAAGCAGCAGAATACGCAAGTGAAACGTGCTGCTCCTGTAACGTGCCGCTTACGCGTCCGGTGGAAAGGTGAGGTCCTCAGGCAGCCTGTTCCAGAGGTGAGCGCCATAATAATGGAAAGACGCCTCACCATGAGTGTGTGTCCTGACTTTAGGGATGACAAGGAGACGGCTGCCAGAGGAGCGCAGAGACCGCGGAGGTTCATACGGTAAAAGCAGCTCTGAGAGATAAGAAGGTCCAAGACCATTAAGACACTTAAAAATTATTAAAAGAATCTTAAAATCGATCCTTAAACATACGGGGAGCCAATGCAGTGATTCTAAGACAGGTGTAATGTGTTCCCGACTCCTGGTCTTCGTCAGGACGCGTGCTGCTGAATTCTGTAAAAGTTGTAAACTTGAGGTAGTCTTTTTGGTAAGACCAGAAAGCAGGGCATTACAGTAATCAATTCTACTGGAGATAAAAGCATCAGTGTCTCCGTATTGGCCAGAGAGAGAATGGGGCGGACTCTGGCGATGTTCTTTAGTTGATAAAAACCTATTTTAGTAAAAAAAAACTATGTGAGGAATAAAAGTCAGCTCAGAGTCAAAAATCACTCCCAGGTTCTTCACTTGTAGAGAAGGATTAAAAGACAGTGATTGTAGTTTTGGTAAAAGTTTCTCTCTCTGAGCCTCAGGACCGATGACTAAAACTTCAGTTTTGTCCTGGTTGAGCTGGAGAAAGTTTTCTGCCATCCAGGATTTAATGTCTAAAATTCAGTTAAAAAGTGCGTCCATTGGCCGTGTGTCATCAGGAGGCATGGAGATGTATAACTGTGTATCATCAGCATAACTGTGAAAGTTAACTCCATGTCTTCTGATGATGCTGCCAAGAGGGAGCATGTAGAGGTTAAAAAGCACTGGGCCTAAAATCGAACCCTGGGGCACACCACATGTAATCCTGTGGACCCTAGAGGAGCAGGTATCTAGACTTACCATAAAAGTCCTGTCTGTGAGATAGGATGTAAACCATTTATGAACAGCACCAGAGGCCAATCTGTTTTAAACGGGTTAAAAGAATAGTGTGGTCTACTGTATCAAAGGCAGCGCTTAGATCCAGTAGGACCAACACTGTCACCCTCTGTGCATCATAGTTTAATCTAAAATCATTAAAAAATTTTAAAAGGGCCGTCTCTGTGCTGTGGTTCACCCTAAAACCAGACTGAAATTTCTCTAGGACATTATGAGCGTTAATAAAATTATTAAGTTGAATTAAAACAAGTTTTTCTAAAACTTTGCTTAAAATGGTAAGTTAGATACCGTTCGGAAGTTGTTTAAATCATTAAAATCTAAATTGCTCTTCTTCAGCAGGGGCCTCACTACCACCCCTTTAAAGGCGGCAGGAAAGACCCCCGTCTGAAGGGAACAATTCATCATGGTTAAAATCTCGGGTCCAAAACACATGTGGTGGGCCTCACTGAGGAGAAAACTTTATCAAGAGTCCCAGCTTCTACCAGGACAAAACTGTCCAGCGTTTCCTCTGGTAGAGACACACACTCAGATTTGTCTAAAACCATGTTACTCTGAGAAGATAAAATATTACATCTGATGGTCTCTACCTTCCCTCTGAAGTGGTCTGCGAACTCCTCACACAGTGTTTGAGGGGGTTTTCTGATATGCATTAGTATTACAGTTAAAAATGTTGTCTATAGTGGAAAACAGAATTTTGGGATTATTTTTATGTTGTGAGATGATTCTGGAAAAGTATGCATTTCTGGAATTTCTTACTTCATTGTTATATGATTTGAGACGTTCGATGTACATTTGATGATTTATTGGGATTTTATTTTCCCTCCATTTTCTCTCTGCCACTCTGCAGCTCCTTTTTAATCTCTTAAGGTCTTTGTTTCTCCATGGTGTTGTTGGTTTTGAGTGTGTGTTTATAACTTTAAATGGAGCCAGCAGGTCAAGAGCGGATTGAAGCCTTCTGTTAAAATTATTAACAAAAAAATCACAGGGGGCAGGTAAAACAATAGGAGGATTCTTTTTAAAAATTTCCAGAAAACCTGCAGGCACTTCAGGGGTTAGATGGCGCTTCCTGACAGTTCTCACCGAGGTCTCCTTTTGGATAAAACTGGTGATATTAAAAAACACACAGTAATGGTCAGAGACAGCCAAGTCAACAACAGAGGACACACTGGTGGACAGGCCATGCGTGATGACCAAGTCTAGGGTGTGTCCTTTGTTGTGAGTCGGCTGCATGACATGTTGACTAAAATCCATATAATTCAAAATATTTAAAAATTCTGTTGATAAAGGATCTAAGATGTTATCTATATGTAGATTAAAATCACCAGCTAAAATTATTCGTTCATAAGAGTTGTGCAAAATTGATAAAAACTCTGAAAATTCTTGAATAAAAAGTGCACTCTTTTTAGGAGGCCTATAAACTGTGACACATTAAATCTGAGGAGTGCTAAAAACAGTGTGTGGAATCGCCATAACTTTCTCCAGCAAAAAAAACTAGACCTGAAGTAATTATTCTTGGACCTAAGGGTCAACACAGTTCAGTTAATACAGCTAGAAACCACTGATTAGGCCAGAAATCTGGGAGTAGTGATAGACTCAGACATGAACTGCACAAAGTGATATAATCAGGAGTTTTAAATGATCAGAAGAAGCGACTGGAACGAGCAGATGATTAAAAATGCATCAATCTGCAGCGATAACTTCACATCGCGTAAGCCTTGACTAACAAACAAGCTAGCATGGCTAACCAACACTGCAGCTGCAATAGGGTTTTTCCACTGAAGAAGAACCAGTGTTGGTGCCAGAGCCAGTTCTTAGCAGGTATTTTTTTTCAAACGGGTTGCTATCCCACTGACACGGAGCCTATTAACCACTGTTGGAATCCATTTTCCACAAATGAACTGAACAGACTGCATTTCCCAGCATTCCTAGCTGTGACCCCAACACATTCCCATTGGCAGTGGCCAACGATGACATCACAAAATGTATAAAAGGGGTCAGCAGCGACAGCCATCTTGTCATTCTGGCACTGCTTGGCAATGGAAGGAGACACGCTCTACATCTATGAATTCTGACCTGCAGGGTGGGAAAGAAACCACTTTTAAAATCTTCAAAGTACAACCGCCTACCCAGCGTCTGTCTGTATATCAAGCCTGGGTGACATTAGAATTGTTCCAAGAAAGTTCTTTACGAAGTCGAGTCGCACCCATCAGGCCTGCAACCAGGACCGAGTTCCCAAAGAACCCTGCGCCAGGTTCTGTTTCTTCATTTTCTTCAGCTACGGACACATTTTGCTCCCATCTTCGTGGACTGGACCTCCTTTAACGCAAAGTAGGGCTGAACCGGTTCATCAATCTAATCTTGTGTCTGGGCAGATAAATAGGGAAAATATCGTTCAGAACCATTCATTGTTGGTTGAAGTGTTTTTAAGCGCTTAACGACCTGTTGGCCTAATTAGCGTCGCTGCACGCTGGTGTTGAGCTGTTTATTTGCTGTCTGTTTAAAGCTGGTTTTCATCCCAAACGGGATTCACTGTTTAGTTCTTTCTCTCTCTATCCTTTCGTTCTCCCCACACTTTCCCACATTCGATTGTATACTTTGCGCAGCGCCGAGTTCGATCCGCCATACCACACTTACTAACTCTAAACCCCCCTAGTAGAGCTCAGTCGCCTGTTAAACATTGTGTGGACCAGGCAAAATGTCCACACAACTACAAATGTCCACACAATGCAGGTGGCCTGTCAAAGGTTGGGAAGCACAACGACAAACATACAAGCACAGACACACACACACAACCCCCCCACCCCCTTTCTTTTATGAGAAGCGATGTTTTGAAATGATTCTTTGAAGCGTGTTTGTTCCATTCCCATATTATGCATTTTTACAAAGTCAGTAGTAGTAGTCGCATGCTTTACAATAGATGGGAATTTAGGATAATAGACGAAATGTTTTGGCTGTAAGGTTGATCTATTTTCTTAATAAAGTCTCCTTAGCTTAAAGAGAAGTTTTCTGTGATTACTTGGTGTGTGCATACATTTACCTTATGGTTCACAGCGTTTTGAACGTATACTTTTCAGAAGTGACTAGGTGTGTGGTATAATTGCTTCTTGTAGCTGGTGCCTCGAACATTAGGAGATTAAACTTGAACTTCATCACGAATTATATTAATATTAAATTATTGATCATAATTATTGATGGTTATGTAAACCAGACCACAATCGCTCACTCTGTGTCACAACACCACAAATAATAACAGTGAGAACTGAAGTTATGTAAAGGTTCGGTTCCACACCACTTGCGCTCATGTAGATAAACAAATGATCCCTCTTTTGTTTAGAAGAATACAATTCCATTCAAAAATGCTTTATTGATCCCAGAGGGAAATAAAGCGTTGTTGCAGCTCATACTATTTAATTCTTCAAGGAGTTGTTGTAGATCCTGATGGTTGTGGGCAAGAAGGATCTCCTGTAGCAGTCTGTGTTGCAGCGCTTAGATTAAGCCTTTGACTGAAAACACTGTTGTTGTTGGATAGTCCCATGAAAGGGATGCTCAGGATTGTCCAATAATAATAAGAAACGGTCAGCTTTACATTCAGAAAATGTTATCCACTTAGTTTGTCTTAGCAACTGGCTAAAAGATAAATATGTTAAAAGGACCACATGTAAATATGATTGTGGAGTTCAAAATAAAAGTCTCATGGATCTCTCTTGTATTTCCTTTAAAAAAAGAGCAACAGCTTCCGGTTTTGTCCTTTATTCACACTGGAAATAGGAGTTTGTCAGTTTTTTCATATTTAGGAATGTTAATTAATTGTGATTAATCGTTATTCTTACACATAAAGCCCTTAACAATTAAGCGCCATCATCCATCAGAGATCTAATTGTTTCATATGTTCCTAACAGAGCCCTTTGCTCTCAGACTGCAGGTTTACTTGTAATTCCTAGGATTTCTAAAAGTAGAATGGGAGGCAGATCTTTTAGTTATCAGGCTCCTCTCCTGTGGAACCAGCTCCCAGCTTTAGTCCGTGAGGCAGACACTCTGTTTACTTTTAAGGCCAGGCTTAAAACTTTCCTTTTTGATGAAGCTTATAGTTAGAGTGGCTTAGGTCATCCTGAGCTATCTCTGTAGTTATGCTGCTATAGGCTTAGACTGCTGGAGGACAGACTTACCAATTTTCCTCACTCTGCTACTTTTCTCTCCTACTACTCTCCAGTTGCATTATATGCTGTTATTTCGACTGTTAACTTTGTTTTCTCTCAGTGTTTTTCTCTCCATAGAAGATATACCTGGTCTGGTATCCTGCTTGGCTGCAATGCCCTGTTGGACGGGGGGCATCGACTGGGATGATGCTCCCAGTAACTGAACATTCTCTGTGTCATGTTATCAACTTTTTACTTTCTGTAACATAGAAAGTTCTCTTATATCAGATGTTCTGTTCCTTCTGTGTCTCTGCTCTGTCTTCTCAAACCCCCAGACGGTCGTGGCAGACGGCCGCTTGTACTGAGCCTGGTTCTGTTGGAGGTTTCTTCCTGTTAAAGGGGAGTTTTTCCTCTCCACTGTCGCTACATGCTTGCTCAGTATGAGGGATTGCTGTGGTTGGAAGTCTGCATCAACGGCACGTAATTACAAGTCAATGACTCGATGCAATCTGCTGGGATTCCTTAATAGGAAACTAACTAAAATTTTAAACTAATTGGAATGTTTGTATGATTGTATTGAAATGACTTTTCTTATAAAGTGCCTTGAGATGACATCTGTTGTGAATTGGCACTATATCAATAAACTAAATTGAATTAAATATATATATATATATATATATATATATATATGTGTGTGTGTGTGTATGCGTGTGTGTGCGTGTGTGTGTGTTTGTATATATATATATAATCTCTATGATGGGTTTTTCGAGTGGTAGGCTCCACTTATGCGTCATAGTAGATCTGGGCTGGGTGTTTTAGGGAAGAAGCAGCAGCAGATAGATGAGTCAGACAAACGGTATCTGATCTCTTCTTGTTTCAGGTATCTTTGCTACCTGTCTGGTCTTGAAATGTGCAGCAAAGCAATTAACAAATGTTCCCTTTCAGTTTAGTTCTATGTTATATGATTTTATATCCAGATTATGTTTATTTAGACAGTTTTATGTTTGTAAGTGAATAATTAGCTGTATCAACTGTATTTAGATGAACAGAGAAGCACACTTTAAAATCTGGTGCTTAAAATCTAAAAAATGTTGATTCCTAATTAGGGTTGAAGGAATAAATGGCTCAAATGAGCTGACAAATTATCAGTTTGGTTAAGGTGCTGTTAAGAATCCAGGGATTGTTTTTGATCTTCTAAGGTAATGATGAGTAGTTATCAGTTTTATTTTTAGAGTTTCATAGTTTTCCACATCAAGTGAGACTTTTTCAGACCAGTATCACCACATTCTTGGAGTTTTAATCAAGCCTGATTTAAAGTTTACAACATTGAATAATTTTAAGGAATCAGACTCTGTGGATTGGTTTTTTCAGTTCTATGAAAAAAACAAGTCCACAAAACTCTAAATGGATTTATTTATAAAATGAACAATAAATCTATCAACAACAGATTTGATCTGTTGAGACTGAAAGCATACATTGCTTGCCTTCTACATAGCATTAAATAAAATGAATCAACTGATTATCAAGCAAATTAGGAATTAACTCAATCTAATTAATGTGTAATAATAGATTGAATGCGATAGGCCAGATCACCATCTTCAAAATGAACTAGTGGTATCAACATTTTTCATAAAAAGTTTACCTGGAGTCAAAATTAAATGAAACAATAGAATATTAATCTGTAAAGGACCCAGTAGACCAAAAAAGCTACAATCTGACATGATCTTCAGGAATTTTTCTGCTGGAAGCAAACAAATTTAACGTTTTCTAAAGATTTCCAACCAAATGTTATACTGTTCAGGCCAAAATGATTCACACTCCCAGCCGATTTATGTTTAAAGTGAGCTTTTAATGATCATTTTAATAACACATTTTTTTCTGACAGCAACTAAAAGTTATTTTCCATTAGTACCTGCTCGACTCACCCCAACTCTATACAGTTCAGGTCATTTTTCATCACAATGGAGACCCCCCTCCCTGTTGGTGGGGTTGGCATGAAAAAGCAACCCTAAAAGTAATGTCTAGCTCCCTCTTTATTTTATCACCAAGCTCAAAAGTGTGTGACACTCATCTTTGGACCACTGGGTTTATCTCTGTATTTCCATTTTCCTTAAAGCTCAGCAGACGCTCAGTTGCAAATTTTAAAAATGGCAGTTATAATTTTTGTAACGCCCCACCCCTTAGCCAATCAGTAACCGGCAGTCTTCTGACATCACATTTTCAGCTCGAATGGTTTCGGTTGGATCTCCGGCTGATGCTAAAAAGCCTCTGGTACCATGTACCATTGCCTAATGGGAAGAAGACCTTCCAACCTCAGAAGAAGGCTGTGATGCTTGAACAACAATAAAGGTTTTTCCATTGATTGAGAAGGGTGTAAACATTTTTTAAAACTATTCTCTTTTCAAATAAAATGTAAATAAAACATATTTTTTTCATTCTCTTTTTATGTGTATTGTCATCTCCTCTCCCACAAACAAACTTGTTGTATGAATGAAAATTTGTTTTCTTTCTCCTAAATCTGCCAGGGGTGTGAATAGTTTTGGGCTCACTGCAGGTGTAGTAAATTTGCAATAAATATGATTTTTTGTTTGTTTCCTTTCTTCCTTTCCCGCCTATGCTAACTGAGTTATGATACGTGATTGTGGAGTCATTAAAACTATAAGCTTTCACCCCCTGATCCTGTTTACTTGTTCAGTGTCAGTAAACAAGGTAGAAGCACCAGGGAGGTGAGTCAGACCACAACCAACAGTTTCTGCTCTCTCGTTGCCTCAGGTACTTTTAACATACATGCCTGGACTTGAGCTGATTACGTGAATCCAAACAGGTAACAAGAGAGAAGCTTGCACTTTCATTTTTGAGTTTATTCATTGAGCATTTATTTAGACATGAGAGTTTTTTTTAATTAAAGCTGTGGGGAAACAAACAACTGTGTATTTATCCCTGTTTAGGTGAGATAAATAACTCGTATGAAATATTTAGTTCAAAATGGCTGCCAGAAAACTATGTTTCTTTTCATCTTCATATCTAATGATGGATGGAACCTCAGAAGTTCACTGCAGCAACAAATTGTTCAGAAATAAGATGGCTAAGATAGCATATAGATGAGTTCCGCTGCATTAACAGGATATACAACTCATTAAGGTTTAAAGTTAATCACTGTGGAACAAGTTTAAATGATTTCTCTGATCACCTCTTCGTGCAGTTTTCTGTACAAGGCCATAAGATTAGGGGTGAGGGGATGCGGCAGCTCCCCCTGGTGGATGATAGATGACTCAAAATTCGAAAAATTAGAATATCGTGCAAAAGTTCATTTATTTCAGCAATTCAACTTAAAAGGTGGAACTAATATATGAGATAGGCTCATTACATGCAAAGTGAGATTTTTCAAACCTTTATTTGTTATAATTTCAATTATTATGGCTTAAAGTGTCATGTTTGTGTGAGGAGGAACCAAATGCAGAAAACTGTGTACGATGAGTCGAATTTAAAGAAGATAAATAAGAACTTACAAGTAGTGATGGGACAAATGAACCGAGGCTCCAAAGTGTTTCTCGAGCAAAAGTGAGCTTGCCAAATGGAGCCTCGATTCGAAGCATGAGTCAAGAACGAGGAACTCACGTGAGCGAGGCTTCGGTTTGTGCGGGTGATGTCATTGGTTTATTCAGCGTGTCGCTTCCCCAGAAGCGCTTTGAATCTCGAGGCGCACTGATGTTGTCGGCGTTTATAGTGAGTTAATGGGTCATTGATAGTGATGGGCAAATGATACCGAGGCTTTGGAGCTTGTGTCGCTCTTCCTGAAGCGTAGTGATTCGAAACGCTGTGTCTGAGCTTGTATCAAAACATCAGTGTCACGTGACCGATGACATTCGACGCTTCGAACATCATCGCTGTTTCGCTTTCCGCTTCATTGCTTCAAAATTTTTCGAAGCTTTTCATTGGCTCATAGTCTTTCAGTGTGTGTCATTGGCTCATGGAGTTTCAATGACAGCTTGCCAGATTTGACAGATTTGAGTGGTTTGGTGCCATACCAGCTATATAAGATGCATTATGCTTCAAAATGAGGTTGTGAGGAGACAGATACGGAAGAGGATTAGGGCTACTGAAGAAAAAAAAAGGATTTCTGACTTTTTTCTCAGAATTTTGACATTTTTCTTAGAATTTCTGACTTTCAACTCGGAATTCTGACTTTAATCACGGAATCTGACTTTAATGCAAATGGGCACCTGAAGGAGCAACCAGCAATGACGGAGATGTGAGTTTGCTGGTGGAAGTGACAAAGTAGAGGATTAATTAGTGGAAAGCAGTTGCAGCAGGTGAGAGGGAGAGAACAGGTGAAGGCAATCAGCAGCTGGGCAGGGAAGCAGAATGGCAGGTGGAAACAGAGAAGAAAAACAAAGGAATAGGCAGGAAAGAAAACTAGACAGAAAACAATCCTAATGAAGAAGAGTATTGACTGACTCTAAAGTAACTAAAGATAAAATATATCAAAGAAAATAAGGATAAAATTCAATTCAAAAATACTTTATTGATCCCAGAGGGAAATTAAATGTTGGTATAGCTCATATAATTAATTCTTTAAGGAGTTGTTGTAGATGATGATGGCTGTGGGCAGGAAGGATTTCCTGTAGCGGTCTGTATTGCAGCGAAACTGAAGAGGCCTCCGACTGAAGACGCTCTGTTGTTGTATGACAGTCTCATGAAGAGGATGCTCAGGGTTGTCCATAATTTTTTTGATTTTATGAAGAATCCTTCTTTGCATCATCATCTCCAGATTTTCCACAGTTGTCCCCAGAACAGAACCAGCCTTCTTTATCAGGTTGTTGAGCCGTTTTAAATCCCTGGCTCTGATGCTGCTACACCAACAGATGATGGCTGAAGAGATTACACTCTCCACAACAGACTTGTAGAAGATCAGCAGCATCTTGCTGCAAACCTTGAAGGACCTAAGCTTCCTCAAGAAGTACAGTCTGCTCTGTCCCTTCTTGTAGACTGTTTCACTGTTCAGTCTCCAGTCCAGTCTTTTGTTAAGGTGAACTCCGAGGTATTTATACTCCTCAACCACCTCCACTTCTTCACCCATGATGGAAACAGTTTTTGACTTATCCGTGTTTCTTCTGAAATCTACAATCATCTCCTTTGTTTTGTTCACATTCAAGGTGAGACGATTGTTTCCACACCATGTCACAAAGCGGTCCACCAGCTCTCTGTTTTCACCTTCTTGTCCATCTCTGATACACCCGGCAATTGCAGAGTCATCTGAGTATTTCTGCAGATGACAGGTCTCTGATTTGTACTGGAAGTCTGAGGTGTACAGAGTGAAAAGGAATGGTGAGAGTACGGTCCCCTGTGGTGCTCCTGTGCTGCTGAACCACCTGGTTTGACACACAATTGTTCAGTTTCACAAACTGTGGTCTGTTTGTCAGGTAGTCATTGACCCAGGCGATTGTTGAGGGCTCCACCTGTGTCTTCAGGAGTTTCAAATCAGGCTGAATTGTGTTAAATGCACTGGAGAAATCAAAGAACACGATCCTCCCAGTTCTGCTTGCTTTGTCCAGATGACAGTGGGTTGGTTGAAGCGGGTGGAAGATGGCATCTTGAACTCCAACTCCACAGCGATAATCAAACCTCAGCGAGTCCTGATACGTTCTTGTTTGCTTACTCAGGGGTGCCAACAGGAGTCTCTTCAGGACCTTCATGATGTGGGATGTCAGGGCAACAGGTCTATAGTCATTGATGACTGATGGGTGAGTTCTCTTTGGAACTGGAACAAGGTGGTATGCCTTCTTTAACACTGGAACCTTCTCCTGAGTTAGGCTAAGGTTGAAGAGGTGCTGCAGAATCCCACAGAGCTGCTCTGCACAGGCCTTCAGGACTCTGGGGCTGACACCATCTGGACCTGCAGCCTTGTTCCGGTTCAGTTTTTCCAGTTGCCTCTTCACCTGACTTTTGGAGACAGACAAGTGGGAGGGGGAGGCAAAGGGGGTAGCAGCATTTCCTGACTTGGTTGAAGTCAAACTTGTGGAGTCAGAAGAGTCCATGGCTGAGGTGAAGGATAAAACATCTGAGGTGTAACAGGAAAGCTGTTGATCAGAGGAGAGTGGGATGTCTGTTTGGCTGGGAACAGGAGAGGAGGATGCTGAGCTAGTTCCTGAACTGAACCTGTTGAAGAATGTGTTCAATTCAATGGCTCTGTCCAGACTTCCATCTATCCAATCATTCCTGTCCTTAAAGCCTGTGATCTTTCTCATTCCTGACCAGAAATCTCTGATATTGTTCCTCTGTAGTTTGTTCTCCAGCTTCTTCCTGTATGCCAACTTGCTGTCTCTGATCTTGTCCTTAAGTAGCTTCTGTATACTCCTCAGTAATTCCCTGTCTCCCTCCCTGAAGGCTCTTTTTTTTCTTGTTTAGCAGTTCCTTCAGGTCACTGGTGATCCAGGGTTTGTTATTAGGGAAGCATCTCACGGTTCTGGTGGGGATGATGTTGTCCACACAGAAGAAGAAGTCAGTCACACACTCAGTCATGGCATTGATGTCCTGTCCATGTGCTTGGCAAAGAGTCATCCAGTCTGTGGTTTCAAACAACCCTGCAGGGCTTCTTCAGCTTCCTGTGACCATTTTATCACAGTTTGCGATTCCCATACCAGAGGCACGAAGACACCGGTATGGATCTATACTGCGTAGCATGGGTTGCCCATTGGACATGGTCTCTCATGGTAGTCGCCAGGCGTCTTACGCTAAAAAACACCTCCAGCAGGTTGGTATGAGCTTGGCTATGGACCCTGCCCTGCCTGTCCCTCCAGCCTGTGAGCTGCATGCCCTGGGTGAGGCTGGGAGTATGGCCCAGTGCCCTGGACCCCGTCTCCCCCTCCTCTCCCTCCGGCCTGTGAACAGCAGGCCCTGGGTGAAGCTGGGAGTATGGCCCAGTGCCCTGGACCCCGTCTCCCCCTCCTCTCCCTCCGGCTTGTGAGCTGCATGCCCTGGGTGAGGCTGTGAGTAAGGCCTGAGGTGTAGTGCCAGGCCGGACCGTCGGTATGGATCTATACTGCGTAGCATGGGTTGCCCATTGCACATGGTCTCTCATGGTAGTCACGGGGCGCCCTACGCAGAAAAACACCTCCAGCAGGTTGGTAAGAGCGTGGTCTGGCAACCGGCCCTGGCTGAGGGGAGGCATGGGCAGTCCCATGCCCAGGAGGAGGCATGATTTTCGTGTAACATTGCAAGTCTCAGCCCCTGCCTTACCAGAGGCACGAAAGATGGAAAAAATTCTAAGTGTCAAGCGCTGCCTTACCAGAAGCACAAATCGTCAGTATGGATCTATAATACGTAGCATGGGTTGCCCATTGGACATGGTCTCTCATGGTAGTCGCCAGGCGCCCTACACTAAAAAACCTCTACCGCAGGATAGTAAGAGCGAGGCTTTCAGAAGCGTGGCAAGGAAAAAAAGTCTAAGTGTTGAGGAAAAAGTTTGTTCTTCCGACCGAGTGGCACACGTGGCCTGCCATGGAAGGGCCCTGGTGCTCAGCGCCAGCGCTTCGGCGGCCGGTTCCTCCGACTCGCAGGGTCGACTCTAGGCCCGAGCAGGGGTTGTGCGCATAGGCAGTTTTAGACAGGGGCCAACAGGGCCCAGTGCCCCTGTAGAACAGCCCCTGTTAGGGCCCCTGTGCTGAAGAGATAATTAATTTCGTAATGTGATTTACGCTAGTACGGAAACCGGAACTAATATGCCGCAGGATTGCACACGGAGTCTTTAGAGCGCTGCACGCTCACTGGACTAAGTTGTTTAGCCTGCGGATTTCTTTACAAGAAGAGGAAGAAAGAAAAACTAAAGAGCGCAACAAGTTGTTGAAGACGGCAAACAGGAGGAGACGCAAAGAGATGGAGTTGAGCAATATGATTTAATTTTAATGTAATCGATGTTTGATTTGTAGTCGCGCGTTATTGTTTACTGCAATGAAATCCAGTTTCACTGTTTTAACATGCGTTTAATTTAGTCCATACAGGGTAACGGATTGACATATTTTTTCAGTTTTAAAATTACTTTAAAAGTAAATTAAAAATGAAGTTGTTACACTCTGTACATTAGCCGTATTGATATAGGATCGTTGTTTTCACCCGCTCGACATTATCTATTCTTTTTTATTTTTGACAGGCAGTGGTTATGAAAAGAAAAAGGGACATTACATATTTTTTTGCCGCTGTTTGCAAAGAACAGCATAGAGAGAGAGGGGAAGAAGATCATGAGGGAGCCGAGGAGCAGGATGAAAGCAGAAAGAAGAGTTGGTTGGAGAGGAACTTAAGTGATCTGAAACAGAAAGTATCAATCCTGAGAGTGAGGAGGAAGATGTAGGCTGTGAGAGAGAGAGTGAGGAGCAGAATGAGGGACAACCAGGGGACCATCCATCATATATGCCCTGTATGCCATCAGGTTTGTGATGCTGAGCTAACTCTGTATGGCAGGTGATTACAATGTACACTAAACAGCATGTGAAGAATGCTGACTAAAAAACTAAATTTGATTAATAATGATTATTAGATTAAATAACAAGCTAATTAAATCATTAATGTTGTTCTTAGTTACAAACTCATGTTCTCTTTTCAGATATCAGCAAAAGCAAGGATGAGCCACCGGTTCCACCTAATCTAATGACATTTCCAGCCACATTAATAGGGGACAGAAGACGGAGCTTCCAGTCAAGCTGGTATGAAAGTCATCCTTGGGCTGAATACTCCATTGTTATGGACTCTGCCTATTGTCATGCATGCAGACATTTCAGCCCACCAAATAGTTCAGGCAGTGTGTTTGACTCATTATCTGGCTTTAGAAACTGGAAAAAAGCAACTGAGAGGGGAGGGGGGTTTTCAGTACATGCAAAGTCTGACAGGAACAGGGAAGCTATGATGGCATGGGGGGACTACCAGAAGGCTGTGAAAGCTATTACAACATTGGAAAATATCCTCAACAAAGAACACAGTAAACAAGTTAAAGAAAATCGCGAATATATTAAAACAATTGGGGATGTGATATTGCTGGGAGCCAGACAAAACATAGCACAGAGAGGACACAATGAGTCTGATGAATCAAAAAACAAAGGCAATTTTAGGGAAATTCTTAAAATCTCAAATCATGATCCAGATGTTAAACGTAGGTTGACATCTTTTCACAACGCAAAATACACAAGCAAGGTAATTCGGAATGAAGTTCTGGATTGTTTGGCCGAAATGGTCCGTTCTAAAATAATTGAAGAAGTAAAAAGCAGTCAGTAATTCAGCATCATGGCTGATGAAACAAAGGATGTTTCAAAACAGGAGCAGATTTCATTTGTACTCCGGTACTATTATGATGGAACCATAAAGGAGAGTTTTCTCCATTTTGAATCTGCTGAAAGGCTAGATGCAGTGGGACTTACTGAAAAGATAGTCCACTTATTGGAGCGTCACAGCTTGGACTACAAAAACAACCTGGTAGGCCAAGCATATGATGGTGCTGCTGTAATGAGAGGTAGGCATTCAGAGGTACAGGCTAAGATCAGGGAGAAAGCAAAATTTGCAATTTACATCCATTGCAGTGCCCACTGTCTTAATTTAGTGCTCGTTGATGCTATCAAAGCAGTCCCAGAAGCTTTGCTCTGTTACAGAGTCTTTATGTTTTCACCTCTGGCTCATATGTCCACCTCAAATGGTTAGCTGTACAAAATGAGATGCATGGCAGCACACGAGAGCTCCAAAAATTAAGTGACACATGATGGGCATGTCGATTCATAGCTCTACGCAACATAGTGGATAGATTACGTGCCCTAAAACGTGTTTTGTGAGAGATGGCACAAAAGCACAGGGGAGAAAAGTCTTCAGAACCATGTGGTCTTCTGGCCCAGATTGACCTAGAATTTGTTGTGCATCTAGTTGCGCTCTATAAATTGTTTGGGTAAACAAAGCTTCTTTCCGATATGCTGCAGTCATCAACTGTTGATCTCTCAAGAGCAGCAGATTTAGTGGAAGGTTTGGTTCAGACATTAACAGATTTCTGGCAGGAGTCCTTTTTTTACAACTTGTGGGGGGAAGTATTGAACATCTGTGAGCAATGTGATGCTGCCATAGACTCTGTGACCAAACGACAAAGGAAGACCAGCTCCAGACTCCGTGAGTACCACATACTAAGTGCTGTTGGTCAGAGTGAGCTAGATTGCGATAAAGAAACATACCGGTCTTCTTTTCTTTATCCTGTCATTGACTGCATGGTTAGTGAATTGAGTAGACGTTTTTCAAAGACCAACTGTGAGCTGATGAGCAGTATTTGAAAGACACTACTTTGTTTGAGTTTGGTTGTCTTTATGATGCCAATATTGAACATCTGGGACATGAACTGCATCTGCTCAAGATGCTTCTGGAGAGAAAAAAATGAAGAGTGGAGTAAAAACCTTCTGATACAGTGGAGTTGATCCATTCCACTAAGCAATACAAGGAGGTATTCAACGAGCTCTTCAGACTGTGCAAAATTGCTGTTGCACTCCCAGTGAGTTCTGCCAGTTGTGAGTGGAGTTTTTCCACATTAAAACTAGTGAAAACCTACCTTCGGTCCACCATTACAGATGAGCGTCTTAGCAATGTCGGGGTACTAAGCATTGAATCCAGAAGGGCCAAGGCTTTGGACCTTGAAGCATTTGTGGACCATTTTGCAAGAAAACCCAAGTGCAGAATACTATTATTATAATGGTATAAACTACTGTGTTACCAGTGCCAGAGGATGAGAGACTACTGTTTGGAAAACATGACAGGACAATGATGTTTTAAACTGTAACAGTCTTTTTGACATTATATGTACATACATACGCAAAAACATTCTTACATCCAAAAGAAAGAAATGTTACTACTGTATTACCTCAAAGTTTAGTTTAGAGGCTACAAATATAGCAAATTACCACTTTGTTAGATGCTCATATGGTATGGTTGTTTGGCTGAATAAATGTTATTGCATGTGATTAAAATTTCTGCGATCATAGAATGAATACGACCAGAGTATACAACTGTTATACAACTTGTTATATCACAGAAAGTGGCCTTTGAGGTTCCTCTCATTATGTGGTCTGGTAGAGTTTTTATTCCAGCTTTAAGAACTTTTCATTTCCTGACTCTTTGGGCAGCACTGCTGGATTCTCCTTAGGTTTTCTTTGCTGTTACTAAACTACTGGAGCATGTTCTGAACCTTGGAAGGAAAAACTACTATTTGATTTGGATGTAAAACAAAAGTTCTACAATGTCCAAATAAAGTCACATTTTATATTAAACAATTAATTGTTGTCCTTTTTTGTTTCATTCTTTTTTCTGTGCCCCCATGAAAAACCACTGCTTAGGGCTGTCCCCGGGATCGAGCTCCCGGGGCCCCTCACCCCGTCTCTGTTCCCGCAGGTGCGGACTGGAGAGGAGAGGGCTATCTGGAACGTTTGACATGTTGCCAGTTCTACATTTTTGGGCCGATTGTTATGAAAACTGGACTAATGCGTTCGAAATCTTCCATTCTATCAATAGACCAAAGAGCATGCCTCCAAACACCTTCTAAACCAAACTTCTCACAGGAGCCACGTAGGAGACCATGGACAATTTCATAATATTCAGTAAATTGCCCTGTAAAACATATCTAGAGTTGAAGAGGATACGACTCCGTTAGCTGTTCACTATTTGAAAAAAACACTCGCTGACCCCCAGCAATGGCCATTTGCAAAAAAAATTTTTAAAAGGCAACTGATTGCAATTGTCCCAAAAGGGAAAAGTCAGGGGACTTGTCACAAAAACTTAATAGAAAGGGCTTAGGGCAAAGGGCCCACCCTTACCAGAGAAACAGAAAAAAGCAGCAAATTAAGCACCAATTAAGGTCATATCTCAGCCTACGTTCCACGTAGATGATTGAGATTTTCTGGGCAGTGCCCACGGGTTCAGGTGGGAAACATACGTCGAGCAAACGCTGCTCTGACATCGTTCAGGGTCAGGAGGTCACTCTAAGTGTCCAATGTTCGACACGTCGTAGCTTCTACATTTTTTGGAGTATCGTCATGTAAATTGGACAAATGCGTTCCAAATCTTCCACTCTTAATATTCAGTAAACTGCCCTGTAAAAGATATCCAGATTTGAAGAAGATACGACTCTGTTAAACGTTCGTTTTTTTTTAAAAAGCACTGGCTAATTCAGGCCTAAGGCCATTTGGCATCAGGTTCCCAGAATGGGACTTTAGCACAAATGGCCAACATCCTTGTTTTAGGCCATTTGTGCTAATGTCCCTTTCTGTAAAACTGATGGCAAATGGCCTTGGTGTTCTTGGTCTCAAAAGTATTCATCTTTACCCCCTTATAACTCTGTAACCAAAGGTTATAGGTCAACCAAATTCGCAGGGCACAGTGCCAGCAGGACCTAGTTTAAAAATCCAATCTCTAAACACCTTAGAAAACAAACTCCTCCCAGGGGCAACCTACACGATCGGGGCCAATTTCATAATGTTCAGTAAATTGCCCTGTATAACATATCCAGAGGTAAAAAGGATCGGACTCCGTTAACCATTCGTTCTTTAAAAAAAGCACTCGCTGACCCCTGCCTTAGGACATTTGTCATCAGGGGTCGGCCCTTTGGGATCAGAACCCATTGAAACAAAGTTTGTAGAATGGGCTTCGGGCAAAGGGGCGAACCCTTATCTCCGAAACAGAAAAAGAAGTCAATTAAGCTCATGTAATGAAACTACTGTCTCTTTAAATCTGCCAGTGCTGGAGCTGCCTCTCAGGTGTTGTGTGTATATATAAATGAGAGGCAGGCCCAGTAATTGGTAAGAGTCAGTTTGGTGAGCTCTGCAGCAGCAACAGCTTTGTCAAGCATTTAAGTAGAAAGATTTGGTTTCTTGTGTAACTTTAAAGATGTACAGAATGTTGCATATGGTGTTTTTGTTTTTTTAAGCTTCCAAGCCAGCTGCATAATTTGTCAGAGTGGCCAGGTACTTATGAAGCAGTTGTGCATCCCTTGGCAAACAAAGCAAGGTATGTTGTGCTGCAGGTTTACCATTCTGAAGGAAGCCTTGTATGTTTGTTTATGGTCATGTGTATATTGACTTTTATTCATTAACTTTTGTTTCTGTAGTTTTCACGGTGCACAATGGTGCGCAATGGAGTGTAGATGTGCATAGAAGTGTTGAACATGCTCTTTGTACTCACTGGGTGGAATCTGAGAAAACTGAGTGAAGACCAAAGTAAATAAAAGTCTGCATCCGTCTGAGACACTCTAGCCTGAATTTATTTTGGAAGTCAAGGGCTGCTACAGTGAAAACTCGACGCTTCAGGAACGCTGGAGTAAAGAACTTGATGTCTCAGCATCACTCCTGGACAGGATAGAAACATCCTGTCCAGGAGTGATGCTGAGAAACTAGTCCATGCATTTGTTACCTCAAGGCTGGACTACTGTAATTCTTTACTATCAGGAAGTCAACAAAATGCCATTAAAAGCCTTCAGTTGATCCAAAATGCGGCAGCAAGAGTTCTGATGAATATTAAAAAGAGAGATCACATTTCTCCTGTTTTAGCTTCCCTTCATTGGCTCCCTGTTAAATCCAGAATAGAATTTAAGCTCCTTCTTCTTACATATAAAGCCCTTAACAATTAAGCGCCATCATCCATCAGAGATCTAATTGTTCCATATGTTCATAACAGAGCACTTTGCTCTCAGACTGCAGGTTTACTTGTAGTTCCTAGGATCTCTAAAAGTAGAATGGGAGGCAGATCTTTTAGTTATCAGGCTCCTCTCCTGTGGAACCAGCTCCCAGCTTTAGTCCGTGAGGCAGACACTCTGTTAACTTTTAAGGTCAGGCTTAAAACTTTCCTTTTTGATAAAGCTTATAGTTAGAGTGGCTAAGGTCATCCTGAGCTATCTCTGTAGTTATGCTGCTATAGGCTTAGACTGCTGGAGGACAGACTTACCAATTTTCTTCACTCTGCTACTTCCTTTTCTCCTACTACTCTCCAGTTGTATTACAGTACATTCTGTTATTTCGACTGTTAACTTTGTTTTCTCTCAGTGTTTTTCTCTTCATAGAAGATATACCTGGTCTGGTATCCTGCTTGGCTGCAATGCCCTGTTGGACGGGGGGCATCGACTGGGATGATCCCCCCAGTAACTGAACATCCACTGTGTCCTGTTATTAACTTTTTACTTTCTGTAACATAGAAAGTTCTCTTATATCAGATCTTCTGTTTCTTCTGTGTTTCTGCTCTGTCTTCTCAAACCCCCAGACGGTCGTGGCAGATGGCCGCTCCTACTGAGCCTGGTTCTGTTGGAGGTTTCTTCCTGTTAAAGGGGAGTTTTTCCTCTCCACTGTCGCTACATGCTTGCTCAGTATGAGGGATTGCTGAAGGATTGCTGTGGTTGGAAATCTGCCCAACCTCACGCCAATGACTGACGCAATCTGCTGGGATTCCTTAAATAGGAAACTTTTTAACTGATTGGAATGTTTGTATAATTGTATTGAAATAACTTCTTGTTAAGTGCCTTGAGATGACATCTGTTGTGAATTGGCGCTATATAAATAAACTGAATTGAATTGAATGTTTCTGTGATCCTGCATGTCTCCATCCATGGTGAACTGTGAGTAAAGATTGGGTTGACGTCCCATGTTGGCATCCAGAACTCCGAGCTGCAGTAATGGACTTGTTAAAAAAGTCAAGGCTGGTTAAAACTGGTGGACTTCAGTCATAAGCCTTTTGAATAAGTTAAAAGCTGTTTGTTGTAAACCTTGCAATTTGTTAATGTGTCTAAAGTGCTGTTTTTCATTAAGAGTTTAAAGTGTACTGTCTATTGGAATTTTAAGAGCAATTCAAGTTGTTTGTAACTAATGGTGATTTTGAAAATGCAAGTATCTAAAGTCAGTGTATTTAAGTTGAAGTCACCATTCAGTTTAAGTTTAGATATTTACTCTTAAAAGGGCCAATACATAAACAAAAAATGTTAGCATCTGCCGAAGCAACAGAGCAACGCAAGGAGGGGCACCAGGTTAGATCTAGCTCTAGAGAGCGTACATTAACAGAAAAAGGTAAAGCAATGCATGAACAGCAAGCAATGAAAAATTAGAGAGCCTTTGACCTGGCTTACAAGTCCTGGAAAAAGACAGCCAAAGATGCCGGAGTCAAACTTAAGGGATTCTGTGTAGCTGAAGAATTGGAGAAAATAAAAGAAGAAGTAAAAGTTAAAGAAGCACAGTTGTACAAGTTACATGAACCTATCTGTAGAAATCCAACTTCTACTCCTTGAATTGTTAAAAAAACGGATGCTTGTTCTGTTCTGACAGCAGAAATTCATGATCTCATCAGAAAACAGGTTGAAACTATAGAAACTGTTTTCAATGATCAGCTTGAGAAGGATCGTGTAAGAATGATTTTGAACAAAAATTAGTATGGCTCAGTATTTGGAACCTCTGTAACAGAGACTGTAACTTCAGACTCATCAGAAGCCTCAGACTTATGCTCAAAAGCATCCTCTGAATCCTCCAAAAGAGCAGATGCAAAAGCAGAACTTCCTGCGAAAGAAAGAGCAAATTAAAGCAATTCAGGAGCTCCAGGAATAGCAAACAAAGGTTAACCTGTTGGAGAGTGATTATAAATTAAAGGAAACTCAGATGCTAGCAGAAATGACTATGAAACTGGAGGAGGAGAAGAGGATATTACAACTGTTGCAAGCAGAAAAGGAGGTAAAGGTAGCAGAGGCTAGAGTAAAAGCTTATGAAAGCTATGCTGGTGATGTGGAAGTTTGTGAGCAAGAGACTGATCATGAAGTGGAATGTAAACGGCAAAGCACACAATCTCAGTTACCATTGAATCCAGGAGCAGTGCCATTCCAACCCCAATGTGTGCCACTAGAGGAGCCAAGAAGCCAACAGTTCAGTCTAACTGAAGAACTTGCTAATATGTTGATTTCAAGTCGTCTACCTATACCTGAACTTTTAGTATTCATGGGTGATCCTTTAAAGTTTATAGACTGGAGAGTTTCCTTTATGGCCATGATTGGCCAAAAACCACTCCCTGCATGTGAAAAAATGTTGTTCTTAAAAAGATACCTTGCAGGTGAAGCGTATAAAGCAGTAGAAGGATTTTTCTTCAGAAATTCAGACGATTCATATCAAGGTGCTTGGAAAGCCCTTCAAGAAAGGTATGGAAGCTCTTTTGTGATCCAGAGAGCATTTCGGGACAAACTTATGAGGTGGCTCTAAATGGCTGCAAATGACCCTGTAGCAATAAGAGAATTTGCAGATTTCCTACAAGGCTGCGCTGCTGCCATGCCTCACGTTAAGGGCTTAGCCATTCTTAACGATTGTGAAGAGAATCATAAGCTGCTTAGAAAGTTACCTGAATGGCTTGTGCGTCAATGGAGTCGTTTTGTGGCAGATGAATTGGATAAATCTCAGGAATATCCATCATTTTTTGTTTTTACAGAGTTTCTGCAGAAAGAAGCTAGAATAGCTTGTAATCCCATGTTTTCTCCCTTCTTGCTAAACAGCAAGACAAAGGAGGAAAGAGTCTTAAAGGGAACCCCGACTGTTATGACAAATTGGTCTTAAGATACAGCCATAAATGCCTACTATTAAAAGAAATTGAGAAATATTTATATAAATGACTCTAATGTTATAAAAATCCGTTTTGTTTACAATCTAAATTGATACATGGCGGCCGCCATGTTTTCATGACCGCAATGCATTCTGGGTTGTTGACATCAAATGGTTGCAGCCTCCTTGTTTACCTTGACCGAGCGAACGGAACCGAAGCATTAGCAAGACGAGCAAACATGCCACACTGCGCAGCCTTCGCGTGTCAATTCCAGTCAAAAGGGAATAAAGAAAGCGAGGTAAGCCTCCATAGCTTTCCGAAGGAAAGCAAGTTGAGGAAACAGTGTGGAAGAGTCCAGCTGCCCAAAGACCCGCGGCTGTGCTCTCGCCATTTTAGCCCAGATGCATTCGAGGCCTTTCATCGTCCTCAGCTCATGAAAGAGCTAACTGGCGCACATGGATTTAAACAACGACTAAAACCAAATTTGGTGCCTACCATCTTTCCTCACATGGAGCCTAAACGCACACGAGTGACAAGTGAGAACAGGGCGAAAAGACGCGAAAGACGGGAGGAGCTGGACAGATGGATTGGCTGTCTGGGGGAGGGACACTCCACTGCTTCTTCTTCAACAGCAGTTACGGGAGACGCACTACCACTGCTCTCAGAGTTTGCCATGGAGGAAGCAGTCGACGCATGCCAGTCAAGCAGGACATCTGTAAGTGTACAGTTTTCACCTTGCATGAGAGATGCATCCACTCAGACCGAGACATGCAAGTCCGATGTAGCTGTACAGTGCCAGGCTAATGTTAACTCGCCCATCACGGATCACAGTTACTCGGGTAGACGTGACATCGACTTGGATGGGGATAGCGTCGTCAACTCTGAAGATTTGTTTACGTTACCTGACTCCAGTGAGCCTAGTCAGCCCCCATGCAGTCAGTCTGATCCAGATTTTATCGCTAGTTCATCCGACAGTTCACAATTCACTGAATCACAGGCTTCTATTAACACATCCACAGGCAGAGTGTTTCTTGTTTTTGAAGACCAGTTAAAACAGTTGCTAGTGCGTTGTGTTAAGTGCGGCGCTCTTGTTGCCCAAGAAGACATGATAGAACTACAGAATGAAGGATCTCAGCTGACTCTTGAGTTCACCTGTGCTAACAACTGCAGTTACCGCTGGCAGGCTCAGCCAGCTCTGAGTGGGACCAAAGGGGCCGGAAACCTGCTTCTAACAGCATCAGTGTTTTTCAGTGGCATCCACTTTGCAAAGTTTGAGAGGTTTTGCAGTAATATGAACCTAAAAACGATTAGTGAAGACACATACACAGGTCTGAGAAAGAAATTTGTTTTTCCCATCGTAAAAAAGACCTGGATCAGCGAGCAGAATGCAGTGCTAACTGACATAAAATCACATCCTGAAGTGGTGCTCTGTGGAGATGGTAGGTGTGATTCACCAGGACACTCAGCTAAATACTGCACATACACATTTTTAGACACAAACAGCAGTAAAGTTGTGGATTTCAAAGTTGTGAGCGTCACTCAAGTAGCAAACTCAAATGCCATGCAACTGTATGCATTTATAGAGGCTCTGAAAACTATTGAAGAAAACTGTGTCAAAGTCTCAACGATCTCCACTGACAGACATCCACAAATTGTGAAGGAGATGAGGGTGAACAACCCTGAGAAGATCCATGAATTTGACCCATGGCATGTGGCTAAAGGTGTTTCAAAAAAACTGACAGCAGAGACCAAGAGAAGGGGATGTGAGGACCTGGGAGCATGGATTCCATCTATCATTAACCACCTTTGGTGGAGTGCCCAGACCTGTGAGGAAGATGATGTGCTGCTGAAGGAGAAGTGGGTGTCTGTGATGCATCATGTCACCAACCGACATGACTGGCCAGGGAATCAACAGTACCATAGCTGTATCCATGAGCCCCTTGATGAAGAGAGCCAGAGAAACAAGCTGTGGTTAAAGCCTGGATCTCAAGCCCACAGCGCATTGCTGAAGATTGTGACCGACAAGCGTCTCCTGAAAGACCTGGATCACCTCAAAAAGTGCATCCACACAACCACATTAGAGGTATGTGTGGACTTTTAAATGCTTCTGTTACATACATTTTCTGGCTGGATGCTTGACTCATTCAATTTAAATTTCAAATGCAGGTGCATCACTCCATGTACCTCAAGTACCTGCCAAAGAGGACGCACTTTGGCTATGATGTGATGGTCCATGCCTCGATGCTGGTTGCCTTGGATCATAACAATAACGTGAACAGAGAGCAGGTAGGTGAACTGTACGCATTCCTTTTTGTTTCAGTTTGGCCAGATTTGGGACAAATACTAATACTGAGAGAATTGATGGCTTTCACTTAACATACATTATCGGCGAAATTGCTCTTACAATGAAATTTTTTGCATTCTATAGCTTATTTTGTTTGTTAATCAAGTTGTAGTTCACAGTACACACTTATATACTGATTCTAAAGGGTGAAAATTATTTCTACTGGCCAACATCAGGCACGTTTTTGAATTTTGTGTCCTCTGTTGGACACGTTTGAGAGAAAATAATACCTTAGTTCATATGTGCTGACAGAGAACACATTCAACTTTGTGACAGTTTTTGTTTCATGTGGATTGGCCCAGGGATTACATAGAGATTAGCAAAAAACTAAAATTAGAAATCTTAATTTTTAGTTACTATAATCACTAGCAGTTTTCAGCTGACCCCCACCTCAATTTCAAACTATATGCTGTTTAGAATATTATGTTCTTTGAACACAACTAATGGGCTCTGCAAAATTGACACACAAACACATTTTAATGGTTAAAATTAGCAAATCACAAAAGGCTATTATTTTGGTTGTACAATATCCTCTGCAAACATTAAAGTCTCCAGTGTGCTTCTATTGTGTGTGTAACCCGTTAACTCGAATTTCCTAGATATTTTCAATTACACACTGAACTGAATCTTGAATTTTAACAACATAAATATAAACTGTAATATAATTGAATGGATGGATGGATAAATGAATTATAGAAATATTCTTCAGATACATTTTATTAAAACTAACATCTAACCAGCTACAAGAATTACATGCATTTCAGACCTTTTTATAGATATTACTTAAACGAATACAGCACCTGCAAGTGATTTTTCTTTAATTTTTTGGTAACAGTTTATATGATGCTGTCATTCTCTTTTTAAAAGGGAAATTCTCGCCAGCAAAGCATGACACAAACTTTCATTTTGTGCTTGAAAGGCTGTTTATCAGGATGGGGAGAGTGTTGGTCAACCTAAGTTCAAGATCTCATGGAGCAAAGTCCAGAAGAACTTCAGGGCCAGACCAGTAGCTGTTGAGAAGGACTACAGCTACATGACAGCGATGGTGGTGGATGTTCTCTCCTTTGCCAAAGACACAAGGAACATGGGTTCTGCACTGACCTCTGCACACGTTATGGCTCCACAAGAAAGACTTCCCCAATAGCTCTGAGAACCAGCTCAATTGAACTGATGGCTCGCTCTTTGTGATACGATACAAAATGATTCAAGACCAAGTGCTGCTCTTTAGAACTTTATATCATAGTCATACTGGATCATGACAGTGCAAGTTGTACTAACACTGTCAGGGAAAAGTGTTACACATCTAGAAGCATCATCTGTCCATCAGTAGTGTTGACTCCAGTGTTGATGAATAACCTAAAATGCATCCAAACGTTAAAATCATTTATGTTCTGTATCTTATCTCAATAAGACAGTGTTTGGGTTTGCATTGATTAAGATATGTTCTGTTTATATATATTATTATTATTATATATAATCATTATAATATATATATATATATAATTATTTTTAGTATTTTATATATATAGTTTTTTTGTATTAGTATTTTATTTATATATATAGTTTTTTTGTATTAGTATTATATATATATATATATATATATATATATGAACTGGCGATATCCTGCATATCTGTAGGACCTAATAAACATAATAGAAATCATTTACCGGGTAAAAAGTGTATTGGAAAAGCAGTGTTGTATTCATCAATGATGTCCTGCAAATTGGTGGCGAAATACCAGATGTTTGTGTGAAAATCAAAGAGTAATCAAAAGAATCACACACTGATTTGACATTTACAATTGAACTGCCTCATCTCTTAATAATCAACAATAATACTAGAACAGTGAAAGATACAAAGCTACATTAGCCACCAGTCCAGTGCTTATTTCGTACCATTTCAGTGAAGCTATTTGTACACAGGTGAGTACATGACTTGCCTGTTGGTGATCTGGCCTCTTATCGGCAGACCAGCACTGAGGCGGTCATGAAGGCTGACCAGCGCTGCCCATAAAACATCCGGGTTGATGCACACAGCATCAACATTTGGATGTGCAGTTATACAAGGGAGATCTGTGAATAAATTATGTAATGCATGTTTTTCTCTTTAATAGTTTAGGCGTATTGTAAATTCATAAATGCCATGAATAGGTAATTATAAACAAAATACCATGGACAGCAGCAGAAATGAACTGGAGCGCTTGACAGCAGACGCTCTCTTTTGCTGTTAGCATAGCTGAGCAGCTACCGCAAAGACACCACAGACAATGACCGACTCTATCCTCTGGGTGGCGCTCTTCTCTATTTTCATCACGGCCTTCTTCCTCACTTTCTTCATGTCTACCATCACGCTGTGGCTCGAACTGAAAAGGTTCAACGCTGGAGCTCATTGCTGCTAACCCGGTGGCTGCTACGGCTAATAACACCGGTGCAACCATTTGACGTCACTACCCAGAGTGCATTGCGACCAAAACAACAATGGCGATATACGCATAAAATTGTTTCCAAAACATATATAAAACCAGGAAATATTTTGGGAATTCTTATCTTATAAATATGTTACTGACAGCAAAATAAATCATATGGATTAAACATGCTATTTCACTCGGGGTTTCCTTTAAAGAGAACTAAGACTTTAAACACTACTATCAAAACTAAGCCTTTCACCTCAGGTCCACATGTTTTCAAAGTCAAACCATCATGTTTAGTCTCCAAAGATGAAACACATGGTATGAGTAGATGCCCGATCTTTGCAGCAAAAACTGGTGAAGAGAAGAAATCTTTTATTTATGAAAATCGGCGTTGTTTTGGTTGTTTAAGAAAGGGGCACATTACTAGAGATTGTAGGCAGAAACTCACTTGTAGCATATGTAGTAGACGCCATCCAACTTGCTTGCATATACAGAGAAACTATGAGAACACTAGGACAACTAGACCCAATTTAACAGCTACTGAGGATGATGCTAGAGAAGTTCAGCATGTTATGTCTCATACGTTGCACAGTTTTCTTCCGCTACTTCTAGCATTGTCCCAGTTTTTGTGGCAGCTGCAACTGAGCCACATAGAGAAATTCTTACGTATGCTTTTTGGATACTCAGCTTAGAAATTAGGCTTTCCAAGATAAAACTTGAATCACTCTGAGTATCCAAAAAGCATACGTAAGAAATTAGGCTTTCCAAGATAAAACTTGAATCACTCTAAGTGTGAATACACAGCCTGTTCAGTTAAAGCTCAGCACAATGACAGCAGTGGATACTGTCATATCAAGTAAAGTTGTGTGTGGTTTACAGATCAGAGGTTTGGGATTAGAAACCCCTGTTAAACCCCGACAAGTATACACTAGGGATTTCATCCCAGTTGATAAATCTCACATACCTACAAAAGACACCGCACTTCAATGGCAGCATCTTAGACAATTAGCAGACAAGCTGCAACCTCTCCAAGACTGTGAGGTGGGATTACTGATAGGCTATGACTGCCCATTTGCTTTAGCTCCTTTAGAAGTGATCTCAGGATCAGAAAATGAACCATTTGCTCAATGGACAGTGCTTGGTTGGAGTATCATAGGGTCAGCTAATCCACACCTTGACAGGGAGGAAAGTCAGAGTTTTGTGCACAGAGTTTCAGTAAAAGAGTTACCAGTACCACCAGTCAAAGATGTGCTACAGGCCTTAGAAATGGATTTTAGTGAAAGAACATATCAGGATAAATTTGTCTCTCAAGATGATGTTCGTTTCTTGCAGCTACTCTCAAATACGATCAAAAGGAGAGTAGATGGACACTATGAAATGCCTCTTCCTTTTAAGGGTGAAGGTTCCCTGGTATTGCCAATCAATAAGAAACTAGCTTTTTTGCGGTTGCAGCATCTTAAAAGAAGATTAAAGGCAGACAAACGGTACCATGAATGTTATATTGCATTCATGGAAGAAACCATCAAGCAGGGTGTAGCAGAGCCAGCAGATTCACTTTCTGAGGGAGAGATGGTGTGGTATCAAATCAAATCAAACTTTATTTATAAAGCACTTTTCAAACCATAACAAAGCTTCTCAAAGTGCTTTACAGATTAAAAATGACCCACAACCCCCCCTTTCCCAAAAGTAAAAAACATCACCACAGCTATTCCCCCCCCCCTCCCCCCATGCACGCACACACATAAAAGCAACAATAAACAAAAGCACATTAACAAAAGCAGAACAGGCTGAGTACAGATGAACCAGGAAACGTCATCATGGGGGCCATCTACATCGGCAGCAGCAGATCAACAGCAGCAGCCAAGGCACTGACCCAGGGAGCCCAGAGGAGGGAGGGCTGGTACACCCACCTCCACCCAAGCACCACCTGGAAAGCACCAAGCCAGCCACAGCCGACCACCGCCCCAGAGGCCGAGGGCTCCCACAGAGGAAACACTGGAAGGAAAACTAAAATAAGTTAAAATATTAAAATTTAAACAATTATAAGATATGATCAAATAGAAATGCAAACCAGATAAACAATAATTGATAAATAGCGAGCTAAAAGGGAAACTAAAAAGAATTCAATCAAATAAAACATGCAGAGTAATTAAAAAGATTTAATAAATAATAATCAGTCAAAAGCTAGGCTAAAAAGGTGAGTCTTGAGCCTGCTCTTAAAAACATGAACGTTCACTGCGGCCCTGAAGTATACAGGTCCTTCTCAAAAAATTTGCATATTGTGATAAAGTTCATTCTTTTCCATAATGTAATGAGAAAAATTAAACTTTCATATATTTTAGATTCATTGCACACCAACTGAAATATTTCAGGTCTTTTATTGTCTTAAAACTGATGATTTTGGCATACAGCTCATGAAAACCCAAAATTCCTATCTCAAAAAATTAGCATATCATGAAAAGGTTCTCTAAACGAGCTATTAACCTAATCATCTGAATCAACTAATTAACTCTAAACACCTGCAAAAGATTCCTGAGGCTTTTAAAAACTCCCAGCCTGGTTCATTACTCAAAACCGCAATCATGGGTAAGACTGCCGACCTGACTGCTGCCCAGAAGGCCATCATTGACACCCTCAAGCAAGAGGGTAAGACACAGAAAGAAATTTCTGAACGAATAGGCTGTTCCCAGAGTGCTGTATCAAGGCACCTCAGTGGGAAGTCTGTGGGAAGGAAAAAGTGTGGCAGAAAACGAGAAGAGGTGACCGGACCCTGAGGAAGATTGTGGAGAAGGACCGATTCCAGACCTTGGGGGACCTGCGGAAGCAGTGGACTGAGTCTGGAGTAGAAACATCCAGAGCCACCGTGCACAGGCGTGTGCAGGAAATGGGCTACAGGTGCCGCATTCCCCAGGTCAAGCCACTTTTGAACCAAAAACAGCGGCAGAAGCGCCTGACCTGGGCTACAGAGAAGCAGCACTGGACTGTTGCTCAGTGGTCCAAAATACTTGCATGTCATTCGGAAATCAATGTGCCAGAATCTGGAGGAAGACTGGGGAGAAGGAAATGCCAAAATGCCTGAAGTCCAGTGTCAAGTACCCACAGTCAGTGATGGTCTGGGGTGCCATGTCAGCTGCTGGTGTTGGTCCACTGTGTTTTATCAAGGGCAGCGTCAATGCAGCTAGCTATCAGGAGATTTTGGAGCACTTCATGCTTCCATCTGCTGAAAAGCTTTATGGAGATGAAGATTTCATTTTTCAGCACGACCTGGCACCTGCTCACAGTGCCAAAACCACTGGTAAATGGTTTACTGACCATGGTATTACTGTGCTCAATTGGCCTGCCAACTCTCCTGACCTGAACCCCATAGAGATTCTGTGGGATATTGTGAAGAGGAAGTTGAGAGACGCAAGACCCAACACTCTGGATGAGCTTAAGGCCGCTATCGAAGCATCCTGGGCCTCCATAACACCTCAGCAGTGCCACAGGCTGATTGCCTCCATGAAGCAGTCATTTCTGCAAAAGGATTCCCGACCAAGTATTGAATGCATAACTGAACATAATTATTTGAAGGTTGACTTTTTTTTTATATTAAAAACACTTTTCTTTTATTGGTCGGATGAAATAGGCAAATTTTTTGAGATAGGAATTTTGGGTTTTCATGAGCTGTATGCCAAAATCATCAGTTTTAAAACAATAAAACCTGAAATATTTCAGTTGGTGTGCAATGAATCTAAAATATATGAAAGTTTAATTTTTAACATTACATTATGGAAAATAATGAACTTTATCACAATATGCTAATTTTTTGAGAAGGACCTGTATACCACCTTAAGAAACCAGATAAATTAAGAGTGGTTTTTGATTGTTCAGCAAAGTTTCAGGGAGTTTCTCTTAACGATACTTTGCTTACTGGTCCGGACTTGATAAACTCCTTATTAGGAGTTCTTTGTCGTTTTAGAAAGGAAACTGTAGCAGTGACTTGTGACATTGAAAAAATGTTTAATCAGTTCTATATTCCACCAAAGATGCGCAATTACCGTAGGTTCTTAGGGTGGGAGAGAGGTCAGTTAGAAACGGAACCCAAAGAGTATAGAATGGCCGTTCATCTCTTTGGTGCTGGTTCCTCTCCTGGTTGTGCCAACTTTGGCCTTAAATATCTTGCGCAACAACATAAAACAGACTATCCTCTAGCCTCTGCTTATATTGAGAAAAACTTTTATGTGGATGATGGCTTGACCAGTGTCCCAACAGTTGCAGAGGCTAGAGATCTGATTGTCAAAGCACAGGAATTGTGCAAAATGGGGGGCTTGAGGTTGCACAAATTTAACTCTAACCAAAAGGAGGCGCTAGATAGTGTTGCTCCATCAGAAAGGACAGTAATTCTAGGACCTGTATGTCTCAACCCAGATTCAGTGACAGAGCATGTACTTGGCATTCAGTGGCCAAAGGAAGATGACACCTTCAGCTTTAACATTGCAGTTAAGGACCTTCCTTTAAACCGTCGTGGTGTCTTGTCAGTTGTCTCATCCCTTTATGATCCACTCGGTCTTGTGTGTCCCTTTATCTTAATTGGGAAGTCTATTCTCCAAGAGCTGTGTCATAAAGGCATTGGGTGGGATGATCCCTTGCCAGAAAGCTTATGCTCACGGTGGGAGGAATGGAAGAATGACCTACAGAAACTAGGAAAAGTAGCAATCTCAAGATGTTACCATCCTCCAGATTTTGGCAAAATAGTACGAGTAGAAATGCATCACTTTTCAGATGCCAGTTATACAGGATACGGGGCATGTTCTTACATTAGATACAAAAATGATAGGGGTGAAGTTCACTGCTGTCTTGTAATGGCCAAATCCAGAGTTGCTCCAACCAAACTTTTGAGTGTACCAAGGTTGGAACTTAGTGCTGCAGTTGTTGCAGCGAGAATGAGCGTTATGTTGAGAAACAAACTAGAAATGCAAATTGACCAAGAGTTCTACTGGTCAGGCTCGCAGGTTGTTTTAGCCTACATTAACAACGAAGCTCGCCGATTCCATGTGTTTGTTGCAAATCGTGTTCAGTTCATAAGAGATGTCACAGATCCATGTCAGTGGCATTATATTGACACCACTGAAAACCCAGCTGATCATGCCTCAAGAGGTCTTCGTGCTGCAGACATTCCTTTAACAAACTGGTTATCGGGACCCAAGTTTTTATGGGCGTCTGAAATATTGCCTTCTCCAAACTCTGCAATAGATCTAATTGTTGGTGATCCAGAAATTAGATCTGTGAAAACTATTGCCACACATCTCAAGAAACAAGATGATATTCTTGCCCGCTTAGAGTGATTTTCAAGTTGGACAATGCTCATCAGAGTAGTTGCAAGAATAAAGGGAATGAATGTGAAGTCGGCTCATGCCGGCAAGATTGTGCAGGTTGAAGAACGTAAGAAAGCGGAGGAAGTGATCATTCGTCTAGTTCAGCAGCAAGCCTTCCAAAAACAAGCCCTTTAATTTGTCTTGATCCTATTTTAGATCATGGGCTACTTCATATTAGTGGAAGACTTCCTAAGTGAACTCTCAGTAAATAAATGAAGCATCCTATTATTCTTCCTAAGGAAAGCCACATTACAAAGCTGATATTATCTCATTTCCATGCAAATATCTGTCATCAAGGACGCAATCAAACGCTGATGGAACTCCGGGCGAATGGATTTTGGGTGGTGGGTGGCAGCAAAGCAGTTACTAAGTTGATTTACAATTGTATGCAATGTCGAAAGCTCAGACGTCCCACAGAAGAACAGCGCATGTCAGAACTCCCCCCAGAACGTGTTGAAGCTTCTGCTCCTTTTTTGTATACTGGAATGGATTGTTTCGGCCCCTTTGTTGTGAAGCAAGTTCGCAAGGAGTACAAAAAATATGGACTGATATTCACATGTTTGTCATCGCGTGCAGTTCATATAGAGTTGCTTGATGATTTATCTACAGATGCTTTCATCAACTCTTTAAGGTGCTTCATCAGTCTGAGAGGAGCAGTTTGTCAGCTTCACTGTGATCATGGCACAAATTTTATAGGTGCTAATAATGAGTTTCAAAAAGGTCTCAAGCAGTGTGACATGTATACCCTGGAAGACTTTCTTGCAGATAAACAGTGCAAGTTCATTTTCAATGCTCCCTCTGCAAGTCATGCAGGAGGAGTCTAAGAACGTCAGATTAGAAGCATTCGTAATGTGTTGAATTCAACTATTGCTCAGAGTGCAGGGAGACTTGATGGTTCTTCACTTAGAACTTTGTTTTACGAAGCCATGGCTAGTGGTTTTTTTTTTGGGGGGGGGGTTATTTCCTGATGTTATTGACACGGACACGGAAATTTAAGGAGAAGAAAGAAGGAAGATGAAGAAGAGAGGTAGGAAACAAAAAGTCAAGAGAGAGGGTGAGTTGAAAATACAAGAGAGGAAGGGGAACAAAGAAAACACAGGAAGACATTGAAGTCTGCCTCCATACCCACAGGACGGCAGAGAGAGGGGGGAAAAACAAAACAAAACACGAAAAAGGAACATCGACAAAACAAACCAAACATTGTGAACTAAGAATTACACAACCACATCACACAAAAATAGATATAAAAATACAACAACAATGTCACAGAAAAACTAATGGGACCGATTAATCAAGCTCTAGTAATGATAACCTCAGCCCAAGAATATATCTGTAAACACCAGAGACCCCACATCTATGTGTGTGTGTTAGGATGCTGGTGCATATAAGGTTTCTCCATAAGAGTGTTCGATAGCTGGTGTGAGCAGGCATCAATCCGTCTCCCAGGAATCGATGCAGACATGAAGGAGATCGGAGCAAAGACGTCCAAAGGACCCCCAGAGCCCCAGGCGGACCCGGGCGGGGCCGACCGCATCCCCCAAGAGTGGAGCAAAGGAGAACCCCTGGGGAACATCCAGCGGCCACTATGCAGGGGCCCGGGGGGCAGCAGTGACGAGCCCGCGGGCCCCACCGGCAACCGGCCGCGCCATGGTGGGCCGGTCAATGGACCGGGAGAGCCGGGGCTCAGGGGCACCCCTCCCCCCAGCAGGGACCCGACAAGGGACCCGCCACGCGCCGCCTCCACCCTAGGCCAATCCCCACCGCCAACATCCCAGCGCCCCACCGATAGCCGCAGGGGACGGACAGCATCCCCAGGCCGGGCTCAGCCAGCATCTGGACACCAAGTTGTACCAGCTCCCGGGTCCTGATCCCGTGCAACGCAGGGCGCCGAGACCAGGAATCCAATGAGGGCCAGGGCCGGTCCAACCCGCCAATGAACCGGCCACGCACGGTGCGCACAGAACAGGTGATCAAACGAGCAGAGACGCCGGATCCACATCCCGCCGAGCCACCAAGCAGGCACCACCCAACAATCCCAAACCTGGCACCTCTAAAAGAGGTGCCCCAACCAACCAAAGGAAGATATCGGCCCAGCGCATCGGCCGACCGACACACCAGCCCCCCCAGGCCCGGCCAGGCACGCACCAGGTCCGAACCGGATTGACCACCGATGCACCGGCAGGCAGGGGAGTGAGGGAGGGGAAATAGCCCCCCCATTAAGTGTAAGGCCTGAGGTGTGCCAGGCGAGGGGGCAGACCAAGATCCAACCTGACAGGTAGACAAAGACATACAGACACAGTCATATGTTCCCTCCCTCTTAAACCCATACATTCTCACTGACTCACCAAGACACCCCAAAAAAAAATGACGCTGTACCCTCACTCACACACCCCATACACACTTTATGCTCCCAGGTCCAGGTACCGATGCCCAAGTAGATCCACCAGCCCCCGGACCCGGGAGATGGACCCCCTACCTTCTAGGACGGAGACAAGCAGACCGCCAAGGGCCCCACAGTGGCAAAGCAGCCCGACAGCCCAGGACCCCGACCAGACCGCCTGTTCCTCCTTCGGACCCCAACCCCTGATGGCCCGTAGTGAACAGGGGTGTGAAAAGACCCCTAGCCTCCATCCTCCCGCTCGAGTATGGTGTTGATGCGTGTGCTTTTAAAACAGAGGGGTGGGATGTGGGGAAGGCAGCCACACATCCCCCAACCCCCACCCCGAGCCCTCAGTGTCTATATGTGGTTTAACTTGGGCTAGCCCCTGAGCTTCCCCCTGAGCTATCCCCTGAGCTAACACCTGAGCTAGGACCTGGGCTAGCACCTGAGCAAGCACCTGGGTTAGCACCTGAGCTAGCACCTGAGCAAGCACCTAAGCTAGCAACTGTGCTAGCACCTGAGCTAGCACCATAGCAAGCACCTTAGCTAATTCCTGGGCTAGCACCTGAGCTAATGCCTGGGCTAGCACCTGAGCTAGCACCTGGGCTATCCCCTGAGCTAGCCCCAGAGCTACCACCTGAGCTAGAACCTGAGATAGCACCTGAAATAGAAACTGGGCTAGGCCCTGAGCATCCCCCTGAGCTACCACCTGAGCTAGAACCTGCGATAGCACCTGAGATAGCAACTGGGCTAGGCCCTGAGCAAGCCCCAGAGCTACCACCTGAGCTAGAACCTGAGCTAGCACCTGAGATAGCCCCTGAGCTTCCCCCTGAGCTATCCCCTGAGCTAACACTTGAGCTAGGACCTGGGCTAGCACCTGAGCAAGCACCTGGGTTAGCACCTGGGCTAGCCCCTGAGCAAGCCCCAGAGCTACCACCTGAGCTAGAACCTGAGATAGCACCTGGGCTAGCCCCTGAGCTATCCCCTGAGCTAACACCTGAGCTAGCACCTGAGCAAGCACCTAAGCTAGCAACTGTGCTAGCACCTGAGCTAGCACCATAGCAAGCACCTTAGCTAATTCCTGGGCTAGCACCTGAGCTAATGCCTGGGCTAGCACCTGAGCTAGCACCTGGGCTATCCCCTGAGCTAGCCCCAGAGCTACCACCTGAGCTAGAACCTGAGATAGCACCTGAGATAGAAACTGGGCTAGGCCCTGAGCATCCCCCTGAGCTACCACCTGAGCTAGAACCTGCGATAGCACCTGAGATAGCAACTGGGCTAGGCCCTGAGCTTCCACCTGAGCTATCCCCTGAGCTAGCACCTAGGCATACACATGAGCAAAAACCAGGGCAAGCCCCAGAGCAGGCCCTGAGCTAACACCTAAGCTAGATCCTGGGCTAGCACCTGAGCAAGCACCTTAGCTAACACCTGGGCTAGCGCCTGAGCTAAAACCTGGGCTAGCACCTGAGCTAACACCTGGGCTAACAACTGAACTCGCCCCTGAGCTAACACCTGAGCTTGAACATGGGCTAGCACCTGAGGTAGCACCTGGGATTGCACCTGAGCTAGCACCTGAGCCAGCACCTGAGCTAGTACCTGAGCTAATAACTGGGCTAGTACCTCAGCTAGTACATGGGCTAGCACCTAAGCTAGCATCTGGGCTGGCACCTGAGCTAGAACCTGGGCTAGCACCTGAGCTAGCAGCTGGGCTAGCACCTGAGCTAATACCTGAGCTAGCCCCTGAGCTAGCCCCTGAGCTAAAACTTGAGCTAGAACCTGGGCTAGCAGCTGGGCTAGCACCTGAGCTAATACTTGAGCTAGCACCTGAGCTAGTACCTGTGCTAGCAGCTGGGCTAGCAATTGAGCTAGCACCTGGGCTAGCACCTGAGCTAGCACCTTAGCTAGCATTTGAGCTAATACCTGGGCTAGCACCTGAGCTTTTACCTGCGCAAGCACCTGAGCGAACACTTGAGCAAAACCTGAGCTAACACTTGAGCTAGCAGCTGAACTAGCCCCTAAGATAACACCTGAGCTAGAACCTGGGCAAGCACCTGGGCTAGCACCTGAGCTAGCACCTAAGCTAGCAACTGGGCTAGCACCTGAGCTAGCACCTAAGCTAGCAACTGGGCTAGCACCTGAGCTAGCACCTGAGCTAGAACCTGGGCTAGAACCTGGGCTAGCACCTGAGCTAGCACCTGATCTAGCACTTAAGCTAATGTCTGGACTAACACCTGAGCTAAAACCTGGGCTAGCACCTGAGCTAGCACCTAAGCTAGTACCTGAGCTAATAACTGGGCTAGTACCTCAGCTAGTACATGGGCTAGCACTTAAGCTAGCATCTGGGCTGGCATCTGAGCTAGAACCTGGGCTAGCACCTGAGATAGCACCTGGGCTAGCACCTGAGCTAGCACCTGAGCTAGCATCTGAGCTAGCACCTGAGCTAGCACCCTAGCTAATACCTGGGCTAGCACCTGAGCTAGAACCTGAGCTAACACTTGAGCTAGAAACTGGGCTAGCACCTGAGCTAGCAGCTGGGCTAGCACCTGAGCTAGCACCCAAGCTATGAACTGTGCTAGCACCTGAGCTAGCACCTAAGCTAGCAACTGTGCTAGCACCTTAGCTAGTACCTGAGCTAGAACCTGGGCGAGCACCTGAACAAGCACCTAAGCTAGCAACTGTGCTAGCACTTGAGCTAGCACCTGAGCTAGCACCTGAGCTAGAACCTGGGCTAGCACCTGAGCTAGCAACATGGCTAGGACCTAAGCTAGACCTGTGCTAGCACCTGAGACAGCACCTCAGCTAACACCTGTGCAAACACCTGAGCTAGCACTTGAGCTAAAACATGGGCTAGCCCCTGAGCTAACACTTGAGCTAGAACCTGGGCTAGCACATGAGCTAGCAGCTGGGCTAGCACCTGAGCTAATACCTGAGCTAGCACCTGAGCTAGTACCTGTGCTAGCAGCTGGGCTAGCACCTGAGCTAGCATCTGGGCTGGCACCTGAGTTAGCACCTGATCTAGCACTTAAGCTAATGTCTGAACTAGCACCTGAGCTAGAACCTGGGCTAGCACCTGAGCTAGCACCAAAGCTTGCAACTGTGCTAGCACCTGAGCTAGCAACTGGGCTAGCACCCGAGACAGCACCTCAGCTAACACCTGTGCAAACACCTGAGCTAGCACTTGAGCTAAAACACGGGCTAGCCCCTGAGCTAAAACTTGAGCTAGAACCTGGGCTAGCACATGAGCTAGCAGCTGGGCTAGCACCTGAGCTAAAACCTGAGCTAGCACCTGAGCTAGTACCTGTGCTAGCAGCTGGGCTAGCAATTGAGCTAGCACCTGGGCTAGCACCTGAGCTAGCACCTTAGCTAGCATTTGAGCTAATACCTGGGCTAGCACCTGAGCTTTTACCTGCGCAAGCACCTGAGCTAGCACTTGAGCTAAAACCTAGCTAATACAACGACTATATTTCTAAATTTACCAACAAAATTATATTTTACAAAGTAGCCCCAAAGTCCGTGTTCTTTCAGTTTTGAATTTTGTAGTCACATTTTAATTTGATATGAAGAAAAAGAAACAAAAACAGGATGTATTTTAACTTATAAAGAGTAAGGGGATACAAGTGATTTGAAATGGAAAAAAATAAAAAAAATAAAAAAGATACATGTGTATAAATGAGTATCACAGGGGGAGAATTTGTAAGGCTTACTTCCATATTGTATAATCACCTAAACGGGAATTATAAATTTGTCTTTTTAATGAAATCATGTAATTTAATGGAATTAACTGTGGACATTTTATCTAAGGATCTCAGTAGCAATTTTAATTCATTTTTAAGGTTATTTCAGGTAGGTGGAGTTTTGAGGTATCTGCATTTATGTATAAAAAATGTTGTGATAATTATAAGATTATTGATTAGAAATTCAGTACTTTTATCTTTAAGTATAATGCCAAATAAAATATCTTCAACCATGAAATCTTTTATGAAAATTTTGTTGGAGTTAAGCCACTCCTGAAGTGACTTCCAAATCGTTGAGATTAAGTCACATTCATAAAAGAGATGTTTGGTCGATTCCTCCTTTTGTTTACATAAGTAACATTTTTCCACATTAAAATTAAATCTGGATTGTATAAAATGGTTAGATGGGTAAATATTATTTAAGGTTTTAAGGTGGATTTCTTTATATTTCGGGGGTAAAGGGAGTTTTAGGTATTTAGTTCTCAAAGATTAAATTTTTTCTTTTGAAAATTTGCATAGTAAATAAATTCTGAGTACTGGGCTTGGATAAAAGGCCTTATTTAAGTTGTTTCTAAGGAAGATATTAAATTTTTTATTGAATATGTCGATCCCATTAGCTGCTAAAATTTTGAGTCTAGGGTTGGTTATATTACTGATAGAAGCTTTAACTAAATGGATTAGAGCACTTGGAATATTTCTACTTACCATATTATATTCAATTTCGGAAATTTCAAAATCGTATTTAGAACTTAAATCTTTAAGTGAGAGAATATCTCTATATACGTCTAAGATGTGTATCACTGACCAAATTCCTCTTTCCATCCACCTTTTAATAAATATGCTTTTTGTTTTATGTAAAACAGTTCTATTATTCCATATCGGAACATCATGAGGGCTGAAGTTATGCTTGAAAATCATTTTCCCAAATAAGAGGACTTGTTTGTGGAATTCAGAGAGTTTGACAGGGAGCTTATGGATTTCAAAATCACATTTTAACAGGAGTTCCATTCCTCCAATTTTTTCAAATATAAATTTTGGAATTGCATGCCAAATTTCTTCACCATTAATCATAAAAGATTTAAGCCACTTTATTTTTAATACACCATTCAATATTTCAAAATCAATTGATTTTATTCCACCACTTTCATAATTTTTGACTAGATCACTTTTTCTAATGTAGTGATTCTTATTTTTCCATATAAAGTTAAAATTCATTTTATTTATTTATTTAATAATTTTAGGAGATATAGCCAATGATTGAGCAGTGTATATCAGTCTAGAAATGGATTCCATCTTTGTTAGAAGTGTTCTTCCAAATAACGTAAGATCTCTTTGGAGCCAGTTGATAAGATATTTTTATTTTTTTCAACTGTGTTTAGAAAGTTCTTTTGGTTTCTATTAATTGGTGCATTTGTAATGTAAACTCCTAGATAACAGACTTCTTTTTTAACAGGAATTTTAAACAGAGAGGTCTCAGAGCCATCGTGTATTTTCATGAGTTCGCATTTATCAATATTAAGATATAATCCTGACACCTCTGAAAATAATTTAATTGTTTTTAAAGCTATTGGTATTTGGTTTCTGTCTTTTAAAAACAGTGTTGTATCATCTGCTAATTGGCTAACCAGGATTGATTTATCCTTTATATTTAGACCTTGGAGTTTGGACGATCTTAAATGAATTGTGAGTAGTTCAGTGACTAATATGAATAAAAGGGGGGAATGACTGCATCCTTGCCTGATTCCTCGTCCAATTTGAAATTTAGGGCAGGTACCTTCAGAAAGTGAAACGGAACTATCAATATCTTTATGTAACATAGAGATTATATTTTTAAAAAATTTCGCCAAAGCCAAAGAATTTTAGTGTTTTAAAAATAAATCTGTGTTCCACAGAGTCAAATGCTTTACTGAAATCCAAGAATAAAATCAATCCATCATCTGGGAATAGAGATTTGTAATCTATAATATCAAGTACCATACCAATATTATTGTGTATTGATCTTCCTTTTAAGAAACCTGATTGAGTTGGACTAATAATGTTTAATAAATTATTTTTCAATCTAGTAGCCAATGCAGTAGTCAAGATTTTATAATCAACATTTAATAAATTTATTGGTCTTAGATTATTTAGAAATCGTTTGTCTTTACCAGGTTTTGGTTTTGGGGGATCACACTTCTGAGCCTCCCTGGTAAGGTCTATTCAGGGGTTCTGGAGAGGAGGGTCCGACGGATAGTCGAACCTCGGATACAGGAGGAACAATGCGGTTTTCGCCCTGGCCGTGGAACACTGGACCAGCTCTACACCCTCAGCAGGGTCCTGGAGGGTGCGTGGGAGTTCGCCCAACCGGTCTACATGTGTTTTGTGGACTTGGAGAAGGCGTTCGACCGTGTCCCTCGGGGGGCCCTGTGGGGGGTGCTCCGGGAGTATGGGGTACCGGGCCCCTTGATACGGGCTGTTAGGTCCCTGTACGACCGGTGCCAGAGTTTGGTTCGCATTGCCGGCAGTAAGTCGGGCTTGTTTCCAGTGAGAGTTGGACTCCGCCAAGGTTGCCCTTTGTCACTGATCCTGTTCCTAACTTTTATGGACAGGATCTCTAGGCGCAGCCAAGGCGTTGAGGGGATCCGTTTTGGTGGCCTCAGGATCGGGTCTCTGCTTTTTGCAGATGACGTGGTCCTGTTGGCTTCATCGGAGCGTGATCTACAGCTTTCGCTGGAGAGGTTCGCAGCCGAGTGTGAAGCGGCTGGGATGAGAATCAGCACCTCCAAATCCGAGGCCATGGTCTTGAGCCGGAAAAGGGTGGGGTGCCTCCTCCAGGTCGGGGATGGGGTCCTTCCCCAAGTGGAGGAGTTTAAGTATCTGGGGGTCTTGTTTACGAATGAGGGAAAAATGGAGCGGGTGATCGACAGACGGATTGGTTGGGCATCTGCAGTTATGCGGGCACTCTACCGGTCTGTCGTGGTGAAGAGAGAGCTGAGCCAAAAGGCGAAGCTCTCGATTTACCGGTCGATCTACGTTCCTACCCTCATCTATGGTCACGAACTCTGGGTGGTGACCGAAAGAACGAGATCACGGATACAAGCGGCTGAAATGAGTTTCCTCCGCAGAGTGTCTGGGCTCTCCCTTAGAGATAGGGTGAGAAGCTCAGTCATCCGGAGGGGGCTCAGAGTAGAGCCGCTGCTTCTCCACATCGAGAGGAGTCAGTTGAGGTGGCTCGGGCATCTGGTCAGGATGCCTCCTGGACGCCTCCCTGGTGAGGTGTTTCAGGCACGTCTCACCGGGAGGAGGCCCAGGGGAAGGCCCAGGACACGCTGGAGGGACTATGTTTCTCGGCTGGCCTGGGAGCGCCTTGGGGTTCCTCCCGAGGAGCTGGAACAAGTGGCTGGGGAGAGGGAAGTCTGGGTCTCTTTGCTTAGGCTGCTGCCCCCGCGACCCGACTCCGTATAAGCGGAAGAAAATGGATGGATGGAGGTTTTGGTATTAATTTGATTATTCCTTGTTTCATTCTTACCATTAGTTCGCTTGAATTAATGCATTCCATTATTGCATTATAAAGCAAAGATTTAATTTCATACCAAAAATGTTTATAACAATTTGACGTAAGACCATCGGGACCAGGTGAGCGATTTGGCCGCATCTTTTTTATTGCCTCATCCAATTCTGCTAAGTTCAATTCTTTCTCACAATCATTTTCAAAAGTTTTTTCTATTTTGGGGATTTCATGTCTAATTAAGTTAAAAAAGGTTTCAGCCTTTCCTTCATCATAAGGAGATTCATAGATTTTACTATAAAATTGAAATACTTCTTTGGCAATTTTCCTTGAGTCTCTACATTCTCTATCCTCAATTATGAGGGATGAAATAGAATTTTTAATTTGTCTTTGTTTTTCTAACCTGCAGAAATATGCTGTGCTTCTTTCCCCATCCTCTATCCATCTGGCTCTTGACCGTATATAGGCTCCTTGGGCTTTCTGTAAATAAAATTCATCTAATTCGATTTGTGCTTTGGCTAACTTAATTCTGTCCTCTTCACACCAATCCACTTTACCATTTATTTGGAGAATAGTTTGAATAAGATTAGACTCCTTCTCATTTTTTTGTCTTTTTAATTTTTTGCTAAAGAAAATAGAGTGTTTTCGAATTGAAAATTTTAGAAATTCCCATTTTTGTCCGTAATAATATTCTTTATGTCATCGCAATATTCCTTATTTTCTAGTAGACAATGGTTAAATTTCCAATAATCTCTAATATTTTTTTTATTCTCTTGTAAACATGTTATGTTTAAGTTAACCACACAATGATCTGTTAAAGGACTACTTGATATTATTGACGTACATTTATAATCTGCTATAGCATTAGATATTAGGCAGTAGTCATTTCTTGAGGATGCCTGCCCATTAGGTTTTCTCCAAGTGAAAAATCTATCATATTTATGTTGTTCTCTCCAAATACCAATTAGATGGTTTTGCTTCATAAAGTCCCAAATTATTTGATTTGGATGAGAAGAATTATATTTGCTTGGCCATTTGTCGGCTTCTTCTCATAATGTGCTCTGGAACTCGCTTTTTTTACTCATAGAGGTGGGGGCGCCGAACTCCAAAACCCCAGCGGGAACTGTTTCAAAATAAGACCCAGAACTGAGAGACAGAGAGTAAAAACAACACACAGAACAACAGATATCTGTTTCAAAAGGACGCACCTGCAGATGGGAGCCAGACAAGATCTGACTCACTCTTCTACAAGAATGTACCATTTTTATTTCCAAAAGAACAAAGAACATATCACATGACTCCTCTCTCCTCCTTCTACATCTTGACAGGTCATTTATTTTCTCCAGGTCTCCTGACCGTACCATGAGTACCATGAACTGGGTTGTAACATGAACTAGAGTTATAGCTGATCCTCCCTGCTTTCAATTCATATCTTTACTCAAGAGTTTGTTTACTTAAAACCTTAAACCCTATAAAATACTGGTAACAGAGTCATGTTTTACTACCCTGAATAATATAAACAGGCCTATTACTTCTAAAGCTTAAAAAAAGATATAATTAAAACATATGTACTGCATAATAAAAAATAGCCTCAAAAAAGTGGAATACAACAAATCCCTCTTTCAATCTATTTTTCAAATAGATTGACCACTCCTCTGTACTTCTCCTTCAGGCTCCATGTGAGGGAGTAACAGATATTAACCTTGCACATTATCACCAACAGCTTTTTCAATACACTTTGTGAGCAAAGAACGTATACAAGGAATACAGCAACATCCACATAACACCATAGTTGACACAAATACTGCTAAAGAAACCATTATAGACATTGCCAGAGTCTTCCATTTACCAAACATATTATTTAACAAATTGTCCCTCTTTCTAACATGATTATTCAAAGTGAGAAGAGTCTGGTTTTTTTTCTTTATCTTTACCTTTAAGCAATATTTTTTCTAATTTATTATTGTTTTTTATGTTTTAACCTAATTCTCAATATTCTTTTAGTAAAAAGCAAACTCTAGCAATTGTCACCAACCCTAAAAACATCCTACAAAAACCACATCATAATGAAAAAAGAATAAGTAAAACAAAAATTAGTAGTCAGTCAACCTGATTATACTTTAAACATCCCTTAAAATGTTTTATCTTATTACTAAACAAGTTTTATAAAACCGTAAAAACTAAATATTAAGAAAAAATCCTACAAATTAACTACTTAAAAATTCTTTGACACCCTCTTAGGCAGTGTCTAGCAATCTGCACCTGTAAATAAAAATTGGTTAAACAACCTGTAAAATACAAGAAAAATGATTAATAAGTGTTCAGTCTTTATTATTTTGTTCTCTAGTCTTCGCTCTTGTTTATTTCTCTGGCAGCAGGTGGCTACCAGAGTGATGAAAAGATTCAGTACAGTGGACTCTTTATTTTTTCCCAAAGTTACTGTCTTTTCTGCAGATCGCCCTCACTGAAATGACAGTTACTTCATTAACTGAACATTTCCCCCAATAAACACAAATGCACAGACAGGCCCCGCCTCCAATAGCTTCCCCCACCGATTGTGAGGTGGTCAAAACCTGCTGTGAAATGTGTTTGATTTCTTGCGATCTTTTCTCTTCGTTACAATCCCTCTTCGAGAAAAGCAAGTCCAAATTGCTTATCTCGCCCAATTTTTTTGCACATATAGATTACACTGGATGATTACAGCAACTTCAACCAATCTTCTGGGTGGGTCAGGCCCCGCCTCCTGGCTTCGGCAGTCGACACCGCCTAGTCAGAACCGACACCACCCGCTGCAAAAAGATTCTCCCAGGTCAGCAGAGAGCTGCTGCAGCGTGAGGGACCGGAGGGGGGTCGGGGGCCGGAGCACACTGAGACCAATGAAACCAAGTAGAACCCTTTCCCCGTAGCTGGACAGCATGGGTTGTACGAGCAGCAACCTGGAATGGGCCAGACCACCTTGGCTCCTGCCACTTTCTTTTATACACCCTTAGCCAAACACGCCCAGCCTCGGAAGGAGACACCGCAGGTCCCTGCACGTCACGGGGAGCCGGAAGGAAGGAGGAGACGAGGCCCTTCAGCTGCTGATGGTCACTGCGAGGGTCCGGGTCAGGGTGCGGTGACACCTGTGGTTCTCTGCCAGCTGTAAATTTAAAGTTGAATTAGACCGCTCGATGACGCCCTATTTCCCCATGCGTCAACGGTGTCAGCCTTGCTGTGACCCTTACACTTAAGAACAGCGAGGTTAGCTGGTAACTGTACAACATCCAAAAGCTCCATAATATCTGCATGATGGTGTACAGGTTTACCAGTAGCAGTAACAAAACCTGCTCTCTTCCACTGTGGTAATTCATAATGTATAACAGAAAACCCGTAGTTTGAATCAGTGTAAATCGTGACGTCTTTATCTCTTCCCCATTTGCATGCTTCAATAAGAGCCCTTATCTCAGCACGCTGTGCGCTCTGCTTGGCGTCCAGCTTCCCTGAAACGACAGTCTGTAGTGAATCTCCATTCTGCTCAACAACTGCAAAACCTGATCTCAACTGGCCCTGTCCATCTCTGAAACAACAACCATCTGTATAGAGCACAAAACCTGTAGGTAAGGGATCAGACCGTAAATCAGGACGTATTTTTTGAGCAACAGAATTCAGCCTGACACAGTCATGCTGCTCCCCAGAGGCGGTGATTTGGTCAGCCATGTTTATTCCTTCATGCGTAAAAATAATGTTTGGTGCCTCCAAAACTCTGCTAATCCGCTGCTGACGCAAAGTAGAAAGAGTAAACGTCTCAGAATTAACCAATGCCATGACTCCATGAGATGTCAAAATATTAAGTGGATAACCCCTGACAATGTGTGAAGTTTTTTCCACTAGGTGTGCAATTCCTGCTGCATGTCTCGTGCAAGGTGGCTGTCTCATTTCAATAGCTTGCAGCTTTATGCTAAGATACATAAGAATGTATCTCTGACCACCTTTTTTCTGAAACAAAATCCCATTAACCACCCCATCTGTTTCTGATGTGTTAAGAAAAAATGGACATGTATAGTCAGGAGTGGCTAAATCAGCTGCTTGTGCTAGAGCCTGTTTCAACTTAATAAATGCCTCCTCAGCTGGTATGTCCCATTCTAATTTAGCATGCAGATTTTTCATACCATGAGCATTTACAAGAGCCCTGAGTGGTGTGGTAAGGTTTGTGTAATTAGGCACATAATGTCTGGAAAAATTTGTCAGTCCCAGAAATGACAGCATTGATTTAACAGTGAGAGGTTTAGAATGGGCCAAAATAGCATTCTTGTGGGTGTCCGTCAGTCCAGCCCCTTGAGCGGTCACCCTTCGCCCCAGGAACTGGACTTCCTGCCTGACCAACTGAAGCTTATCGCGGGAGACTTTGAATCCCTCTTTTCCCAAATGTTGCAACACAACTAGAGTCGCTGCTATGCACTTTTCAACAGTAGGGGATGCTAAAAGTAAATCGTCCACATATTGGGTCAGTACACAGCCTGGAGGGAGCTGTACAGTGCTTAATGACTGCTTCAACACCTGATTAAAAATACCTGGAGATAAAGCAAAACCCTGCGGAAGCCTACTATAACGTAGCTTCCTGCCCCTGAATGTAAATGAAAAAATATCCCTGACAGAAGGATGGAGCGGTAAACAGAAAAATGCATTAGCCAAATCTATGCAGGTAAACCATTTTAAATCAGGAGTCAGTGATGCCAGAGCTGTATACGGATTCGGTGTAGAAATGGGAGGGGTTCTAAGGGCCTCATTAATAGCACGCAAATCATGTGCCATTCTGTATTTACCAGTACCTTGTTTTTCCACAGGAAGAATAGGGGTGTTATATGAAGAGTTTGATGGTTCTAAAACTCCAACTTCAAGTAAGCCTGCAATAGTGTCTGCAATACCTTCCTCAGCCTGAGGTTTATGTGGGTACTGAGAACGCCAGATTGGATCAGAATGTTTCATCTCAAATGTAATGGGTGTGGTTTGCACTAGACCGACATCAGTGGGACCATCTGACCACAAAGAGTCAGGCACGACCTTTAAGGCCTCCACTGCATCAGGATGATCTGTTTTTTCTCTGCCATGATTTCTAGAAAGCTGCAAATGTTCCAGAATGGTAGTATCAGAGAGCTGCGTGTCTATTTTGTACATCTGAGTAGAAGGAGAAAAAGAGACTGAAGGTATCTGGGTAGAAACCCAATCCTTTAATTCAACTCCCCTCTTAACCATTCCCCCCAAATCTTTAGCTTGATGTTTCGGATGCAACAAAAGCGATATGTGTGGAAGCGCTTCAGCTTCCATCATATACCATTTATGCTGCTCTGAAGTCAGATCAGCAAACAGTGCAACACCCTCCCTCCCCACAAAGCATGGACCCGAAGCCACAGACCAACTTTGGCCTTCAAGTTCTGTTTCAAATTGTTCCTGATATAAAGTAGGATCGCCCCTCTCATAGAGGAAGGTAACATGGAAAGGATCAGGCGGTGGAACAAAAGGCTGGAGTTCAAGCAGCCAAGGCTTCCAGCATCTCAGAAATTCAGCCGCAGAAGATTCATGTGGAGACATCGTAGTCAATCTGGCCCAGAAAATATCAACCACTTGTGAAGTGTCATCCTTCAGCAAAAATTGACCACTCATGGTGTCACAGCAATGCGTACGTCCATTCGGAAAAGTCACCATAAGTCCATCAGGGGTACATAGGATAGTAGCACCAAGTTTGATAAGCAGATCTCTGCCTAACAAGTTGACAGGCGTGGTTTGAGCAATGACAAAAGGATGTGATAGTCTTTGATCTCCCACTGAAACAGGCAATGGTTGAGTGATAGGGAGAGTCATTGGAGCCCCAGAGATTCCAATCACAGACACTGTGTTCCCAGAAAAATTGACGTCTGGTAAAACTCTGTCCAACGTGCTGAAAGTAGCACCAGTGTCGACCAGGAATGGCAATGAATGTCCATGTACGTCTATTGTGAGCATCGGATCCCCCTTTGTCCTGCTCACTAAGGTACTCTGTGGGCATTGTCAATACTGAGGCCCACTCTGTCCTCCTGGATAGGAGGGAGGAGCCATATGCTGATTCGGAGCCATATGTAGAGGTGGCTGACCGGGAGGTATAGCGCCCCCTTGTGGGTGTGGGCACTCCCTCACCCAGTGTTCATTGGAGTCACACCTGTGACAACGGTTAGCACCTGGCTGCCCTCTCCCCATGCCTCTAAAATCCCCAAACCTGGCCCTGCCACGTGACCTGCCACGAGGCTGCCATGTCCTATAAGGAGCAGTAAATGGCGGATTCGGCGCAGCTCCAGCATACATCACAGGAAAAGAAGGCAGCACTGTCGCTGATCCAACAGTAGGTGCTGCTTCAGCCACCATCTGCTTCACTTTTTTAGACTGATACAAGTCAGTCAATTTATTCTGAGCCTCTTTTAACTGTAGTTTTAACAAAGCAGTCTCCATTTTCTTATTCTCCTAAGCGTCCTTTAACGCAGAATCTTGCACGTCTTGTAAATAATATGTTACGTGTCTTTCCCATGTAGGCTGATCATAAATGTGTGAATCAGGATTCCGTTTCATCAATGTAGCAACAGACTCTGGCATGCCTGCTAAAACTGCTTCTCTAAACCAAATCCGATTATTTCCCGGATCTCGAGGGTGTTCTCCAGTAACGGCAACCCATTTATCTTTACATTTTGCCATATGTTCTGCAGGAGTAACATCAGTTGACCAGGGAAATTTCAAAATTTTAGACGCAGGCGGAGTAGGATATTTTCTTCTGACCCACTCGGCAAGATCATGTGCATGATGCGTGAATGGGGCTTCATCAAGTACACATGCTAACTGGCACTGGAGCATCATCTCATTATAATCTGTCAATGTCAACATTCTACCCATAATAGCTTTCCAATCCCCCACCGCTAAAGTTTGCCCTGAAGTCAGCTGATTTAATTTATTTATCCAACAGTTTCCTCCACCAGTCAAAGCAGGGAGTTGCAGAATGATGGCAGATATGTCAGCCATCTTCCATGGTTTGTAAATTACTGAACCATCTGATGCTCCCACTAAAGGAAGCATTAAATCAGGGCCTCCACTTGCCCCCAGTGGCACCTGAGATCTGGTATTCTTAAATGGTCCCTCACTCCCCTTGTCCCCCAACGTCTGCATATTTTCGACCTGTAGAACCGCTGCACATTCATCACGTTGACTGGGGCTGGCACTCCCTGAAAGGTCTGCAGCTTGACCCCTTACCACAGATGCTAATCTTTCCTGATCCTGCAGCACCCCCTCCATCTGTCGCTGAACTTTAGTTAACCTGTGTTCGTGCTGCTCCATCTCATCCATCAATTTAACATTATACTCCAAGAACAATTTATCGGTGTCCTGTTCTACTAATTTTAGTAGCTGTCGCTTTTCCTCCCCAGTGTGTTCTACAACCCCTTTACCGGTGACTTCAAAATGCAATTTATAATCTTGTCCATCATCTTTTACCTTTAAATCACCCTGTGGTTTTTTAGTCAATGGTTCATGGGCTACAGACCTCTGTGGGAGGCCACTCCAGTGCAACACTGCACTGCTTGAAGGAAGGGGGGGAGTAATGCCCACCGGGGGTGGCTCACAAAGAGATGGTGAACTCGGTGCGTCACCCTGCGTGTTTTGAAGTATTATCTGGCCATTGTCTGTCTCCAAGCCCCATGAAATATGTGTTTGACCAGAGGTCGTCAATATGGGGTACATAGGTTGATATGGGGGAGGGATATGGTCTGCCGAAAAACTATTTTCTGCAGTAACACACAAATGATCAATACCCTGTCCTGCTAAACCCCATGTTTTCCACATTTTCTCAGCTTTTAAGTGTCTCATTTTAGCACCAGTGATGCTCTTTGGTGTTTTAGCTTTATCTGCAAAACGTTTTGCTTCCTCAAAACACATTTGTGACAAACTTCTCTTATAATCCCCTCGGGCACCATGACGAGCCCACATGGCCGTCATAAGGCCCTGGAACTGTTTTTTATCTTTTTTTACCGGGCTTATCAACTAAAACAGAATATAATTTAGAAATGTATATTAACAATTGGGCATCTAAAGTACGCCAGTTTTGTCCCTGAGGAGCAGGGAGTAATTTATATTCGGCTGCCATTGAATATTCGTAACAAAAATCCAAAATGGATTAAAATTTAACAAAGTAGGTTATTTGTATTAACTCTAAAAATTATTTATTTTAATTGATAAACTATCAATTCGTAGGCCCAAATTTATCCCAATATTAATGCAGTTAACAGTAAAGGCAGGCACAGTTTTTATTTATTTAATTTATTTCTTTTTATAGTGAAGGAGTTTATATATTATTTATTCATGCAACATTAACCTTAATGATGTTTTAGGCAAAGCCGAAACGAAGGAAAGCTAAAAAGGTTTATAACGCACTGTTTATCTTATCATTAATTTATTTATATACGGAGATTATTGCCGTTTCATCTAAAAATCAAAGAATTCCTAATAGAGTCCGGCCTGCGCCAAAACTCGGGACGCACACTTCGGTGAAACACACGAAGAAATAGAATTCTCCCAATATAAAGCAATTTTTATTTATCATTAAAACATATACCGAAAGAAATACATTTAAAACTCGCTTTGCAACACAAAATCGTCAACAGTTGGCTCAAAAAAAAAAAAAAAAACTCAGCCGGACTGACAGATCAAAGTCCGGCCCAATAAAACTTCCGTGTCACACCGCGGAATGAATACGCCGGTGCACAGATAGCTAATTCTTCACTACGATGCTAAACCTAACAAACCGTACTCATAAGTAAACCAACCAAAGACAAGAACAAAATGCCTCCAACAAAACCACACTTCGCCATCAATACTCGAATGACTGTTTAACCGAGCCAAATAAATACAGTTCGGAAGCTAAGCTACCAAAGATTAGCTGTCATCATGAGCAACCTAGCTCAACCGGAAGCCAAACGTGACCGCTCCGTTATCATAAAAAGTTATTTTATATATATTCTATAGAGTTTACTACCAGTTATCCATAATAACAGTCCTATATATATGTGTTAGACAATGCTTTAGACGTGTTTACGTAGTTGCACAAGATTGAACGCCTTTATTTCCAGGCGAAACTCATCCAAACTGTATGTTAGCCGTAAGCTAGCTTATGGTGGTACTTTAGCTGACTGAAAATGATATTCCCTTATTCCTCTACAATGTCAAGCTTCTACGCTTATTGTCTATACAAGAAGCGCGGGCATTGTCTAGGCGTTTAAGATTCGCAGAGGAATTATGGTTTTAGATTCAGTCGGTTAGTTCCCCTAAATGAGAAGTTTATATGAGGCCGGAGTGCAAAAAGCTATATGGTAGCTCTTTTTTCCGTAACCTCCACTTCTCCAATCACACACATATTCATTCTAGAAAGAAAGAAAGAACAACAATTTTTACAATCTCATCAAACACTAACCTCTACCGGAGCCACCTAAAGCCGGACCTTTAAACACAATCCAATTCACGTGGCTCAAACGTGCGTTTGGAAGATACGCCGGCCTCTCCAAGGGAATCCGTCTAGACAACAGAGAGCACCCAGGCCCTGCTGCCGTCCCCCTCGCTTGCCAGCCTCGGAGGATTCCGACAGCGTCCCATCGGAAGCGAGCGGCCAACTCTCAAGCCCCTGGTCCGCACTTCGGTCGGCCCTCAACCGAAAAAACAACACGTCAACATTAAATGGAGAACGTTTAAATCGATCAATACCTATTAATTTGGTGTTAGCGCTTTTCCAGATTGATACAAAACCACCCGGGCGTTGATTAGCAAGGATCAATCCAGTCACTCTCCGATTCTCTGTTGAACTCAAAGAAAAAACACAAAATCACTATAATTGCCACAAACACATGTATCAATCAGTTATGCCACACTCATTACTCACACTCAATCTCTCCCAGCCCTGAGAAAACTCAAAACCAAATCAAATGCCCGCATCCTCCACCATTTTGTCGGCTTCTTCTCATAATGTGCTCTGGAACTCGCTTTATTTTACTCATAGAGGTGGGGGCGCCGAACTCCAAAATCCCAGCGGGAACTGTTTCAAAATAAGACCCAGAACTGAGAGACAGAGAGTAAAAACAACACACAGAACAACAGATATCTGTTTCAAAAGGACGCACCTGCAGATGGGAGCCAGACAAGATCTGACTCACTCTTCTACAAGAATGTACCATTTTTATTTCCAAAAGAACAAAGAACATATCACATGACTCCTCTCTCCTCCTTCTACATCTTGACAGGTCATTTATTTTCTCCAGGTCTCCTGACCGTACCATGAGTACCATGAACTGGGTTGTAACATGAACTAGAGTTATAGCTGATCCTCCCTGCTTTCAATTCATATCTTTACTCAAGAGTTTGTTTACTTAAAACCTTAAACCCTATAAAATACTGGTAACAGAGTCATGTTTTACTACCCTGAATAATATAAACAGGCCTATTACTTCTAAAGCTTAAAAAAAGATATAATTAAAACATATGTACTGCATAATAAAAAATAGCCTCAAAAAAGTAGAATACAACACCATCTATCTAACCATTAATCCTGAGTTAGATTAAAATCCCCTCCCATTATGATATTGTCTGTGGCATATTTATTTTTGAGTTCTTCAATGATATTAGAAATTTGGAATTGTATTGTACCCATAGATGTTAAAGGGACTCTAAGTTGGAATTTTTTTGCTCGCGATTGCCCCATCAGGACAAACGTGTTACTGCAGCCATATTTTTAAGCTCGTGCATGAGGCGCGCATGTTGTACGTGCACTCGCAAGCGATACCTCACAACTGGTGAGTCAATACGGTACTCGACAGTATATAGCTTTGCAGGGATGACTTCGACTGAGGTAAATCATGAATGTGATGTAAGATATTTAGACCAAATCAGTTTTAGTGTATTTGTAGGATGTGATACGTGGGCAAAGTTACAGCAAAGTGAATCGAGTGAAGAAGCCAAATAATAAGGCTAAATGAATGACTCACATTAGACGGATAATTAAAATAAATAAAAACACTCGTACATTTTGAATGCATAAACTACTTAATCCCACTGGTAGGCAATAATCATTTTACTAGTTGGTACTTTACAAGAATAAGCCAGTTAGTAGGATAAAAATATCTACCCTTACATTTCCTCGGACCGATGCAATTATTGTAGAAGCTTATTGGAAAAGTTATAAAATAGTTTTAAACGACAAGTTCTGTTCAATTGTTTTTTTCCCCCCACTACTTATAACTACAGTATGTTTTATATTCAAATTAATGACTTAGAAATGGATTTCCTCTACTCCTAATTATTTTGTGATGTTATTGATGTAATTTGTTTTTCACTCTATGAAATAACTGAATTTGCCAAGAAATCCATGTTTAGGTCTGTCTTATGACGATTTAAAAATCAGATGTTACTCAGTACTCAAGTAGCCTGTTTACCAAACCGTTTTTCAGCCTTATTTGAATAGCATGTTGGATGGATACCTTTACTCAAGTAAAAATATTTTGAGCTCCTGCCAGTATTACTTGAGTACAACTTTGTGTACTTTACCCAAATCGGTTCATATTTTTCATCTAGGTAAAATAAGTATTAGCAACATTGTTTATGTCATTGTAAATACAGCACCATCACCAAAACATTTGATGGCTTCTTTTCAGTGACGTTTTTATAAAACATGCATTCCATTACATTTACATGTAAACCTTGATACTTCTCCTTTGAGGAATCCAGTCCAAATGTTTCTTCTGAAGTCTCTGAGGAGAGCAGTGACTCTGAATGGGGTAGAGGGAGAGCAGCTAGAGGAACAGGGAGAGGAACAGGGAGAGGAGCAGCAAGAGGGAGAAGCAGAAATGAAGGTTCAGCCACGGGCCGGAGGAGAAGCCAGGCTAGAGGAAGAAGAGCAGGACCTATCAGCAAGGAGGACAGGGAACGGGTTGCTCAGCTGTCTGCTGACAGAACAGCAGAGTTACAGGTATGTCCTTGCGAAGAAAACTACAATATGTCATAATCATAAGTATTATAAAAATAAGTTTTGGATTCAATTTTCAGGCACAGCTGCAACAACTAAATCCTGAGGAGAAAGATGGAGTCCTTCAGATGGTAGTAACATGTCAGCCAGGAGTTTTACTGGACATTATGGAGTATAGACAGGCCGCACCAGGACATCCTCCATCACACCAGGGTCAGCCAGCTTGGTGCACTTGCTCCAACTGCCGACTGATGCCTACAGACCTTGAAAATAAGTGCTGTGGACAGGATCCCGAAGGGTGTCTGAGCAGACGTGCACATTTTAACTTGTTCTGCTTGGATGAGGGAATCTTGCGTTTGGCTCGGCAGACGTGGAATGACGTGTTGGCTCTGCGTGACAGCCAAGACCCTGGAACCGATCACAGGGAGTATCGTTACTCTGCCTACAGACAGTACACCATTTGGCAACACGAACGTCTTGGCGGAGGCAACCGGCACGTGATTCCGTCATGTGTTTGGAGGATCAGAGACAAATATCCCGACCCTTTTGGGGTTTACGTGGGTTTCAAAGAAGCCCCATTCCGCACAAACTAAAAATCATGACCACCTCAGATATACTTTTTACTTTTATTGTTATTTTAGTCAAACTTTTTTCATACAAGTAATTAGATTTAGAAAAACTAAATTTGCTGTGTTCAGCTTTGAATCTCGTCAGCCTCTGTTTATGGATCACATATCCAGTCCTGGTGGCGAAAAAAAACACAGGAAAATTAGAATTATTTAATTTTATTCAACCAAAATGGAGAGGGCATATGGTTATCATTACCTGTCCTCTGCGTTGCTGTGTTTGCACCAACTCAACTGTAGGAGGAGGGATGATCCCAGAGAGAGGACCCAGGGCCCTGGGGTCGTCTGCCTGAATTCTTCTCCTTTTTGGTAGTCCCCCTGCAGAGCTGAGGCGCTTCTGCAGTATTCTTGTCCGCAGCTCTGGGATGTAGCCGTAGTCCTTGTTCTCCTTCACAGTGTGAACAGTGTAACGCTGCGAGTTTTTGCTGTACACTCGTTTGTGTTTAAGAAAACAAAAAGTAGACAGATGATAAAGTTAGCAAATTCCTGGTAAAGTAGTTGAATTCTTTTTTCACCAATAGGTCACAACAAGTAATGATAAATCATGCTTTGTCCACAGCAAAGGAAAATAACATATAAGTGCCATAAGCAACTATAATTTTTCCTGTCCTTGTCACATTGTACACAAACCGTTCTGTATGATGTATAATATTTTTATGTTTTACCCTGGCACTACAAGCCATCTAATCCAATAAGGGGAAATAAAATATTTATTGAAGCTAAACCTTAGCAGTATCTCTCAAACTTTATACAGTGGGTACCACCAGAGAACATGTTGATTTATCCAAGTACCAACCATCAGGACCAACCTAACATACAGTAGAGAAGGCTTACCCTTTTTACTATAGACAGTTAACAAAGGAAGCTTATTTACTCCTAATTATGAGTATTTATTGATGATTGTTGCCTGCCACAGCTACACTGTGTGTGAATTATACATTTTTTAATTAATTTTATATTCCAATAATATTTAGAATATTCCTCCAAGTACCACTGGCGGTACTTGTACCACAGTTTGAAAATCATGTCAAAGCAACAAAGTATGACTTACTTTACTTTGCCTTTGCTGTTCACTTGCACTGGGCGATGGTTGTGGTGGTTGTAGTCCAATGCAGCGAGTAATGTTCTTGCTTCATAGACGCCAAACGAAAATGCAAATCGTTTCCCTGCGTACATCAGTATGTGGTTTTGGAAAGACTCCAGCGTAGAAGTGGTTCTGCAAATAAAAAACAAAAAACAAAAGTCAATGTTTGTAGAACAAATACATTCTACCTTACTGCAATAAACTGCAAATATATACATATACACATACACATATACACACATACACACATACATACACACACACAGTTTGTGGAAGGGATGCAACGATACAGATGCTGTTATTGAGGTGACAATTACATCGTCAAACAGAGCAGAAACTACCAAATGTTTTCAAGTTAGTTCCCTTGTGTATGTGTTAGATGTATCTGTATTGGTACTCTGTGTCTAAAATAATTCAGATCTACGTATTGTAATCTTTGTTGTTCAGGAAAAAAGTGTCACTGCGTTCTCCGTTAATCTGTGGAATTATTAAAACAGTTAGATTACATTACATCATGTCACTAACATCTTACCGAAAGGTGAGTAACTTCTCAATATTCTTCAGCCACCGCTCGTTCAGGACAATCTGTGACAACGCTACATGTGCAGCAGACCCAGAAAGAATCAGCTCTTTGCCTGGTCTCTCCCCCAAAGGACCATGACAGCACCTGCCAAAGGCCCATTCATGCTCTCCACTCACGTGGTGAAGTACACCACTCCACACATTCTAAAGATACAAAACATAAAAAAACCATGTCAGCAAATATAAAAAAACAGATTAGCAGAGAAGTGTATACATGAACATACAAACCATAAACTCATCTCTGGTGCTTGTGTGCTGACAAGCATACCAAAAATGGTTAATTATGTCCTTGATCCATCCAAGTATAGGCTTTAGTCCAGAAACCATTCCAGCCTTTTGGAGGACAAAAAGAAGTAATTAAAATAAAGTCTGAACAAGCCTGGGTTAGTTCAATTGTAATACAATTTGACATACAGCATGAAGTTTCTTTGTTAGATTTTTTGAAGCGTGCCAGACGTCAAGCGAATGGGTAATATTATGATCTCTATACCGGCCCCTTTCTGGATCTGTTCAGAAAAAGAAAAGCAAAGTGGTATTGTAACAATCTATAATTCTATATAACAGTTCAAAACTCGCAAGTATTGTAAAATTCTTACGCATGAGGGCAGCAATTTGCACATGAGCATCAGTAACAATCTCTTTGATGTTTAACTCCTTTGTGAGATTGTCAAAGGTCTCTATAAAGGCAGCCTTCTCCATGGCACTACTTTTACGGCCAACACATCTTTTGTCCACATTGACAACACTGATGATGTCCATGGTGTCTAGGTCCATTGTTGTGTACGTACAGCACATTGCAGAGTGACCTTTTGGAAGAACATACAGAAAATAGAAAAATTATTAAAACGACATATCTCAAAAGAGCTAAATTATTTCCACTAGCTTTTGAAGAGCTTTTTCATTACCAGGCGAGTCCATCCTTCCGTCAGCTATAAAAGAAATAGAGACATTTAGGCATACAACGAATATGAGGCTTAGATACTTTCTAGCTATACTTACATATTATCTATCCTTACTTACCAAGAGCAACCACATGGTATTTTGACTGTAATTTTTGGATTATGGCATTCCTCTTCTCCTCCCAATACTCCCGTATTGATTTTATACAGTAGGTACCCTGGATTGAAAAGAAGGTTGGAGATGCCACCATGCCCATGTTCATGAATCTGAACAGCAGAGCAATCTTGGAGAAGTTATTCCCTGACAGCAGAATGTTGGTTGACAGCATGAAATCTCCTCCTTGCATCCCATGTTTCAGAATTGGCTGGCTGTTCCAACTCCACAGTTTATGTCCACGTTGGCAAAACTATATCTAAAAAAAAAAAATAACGAAAAAAAAAAGGGTCCTTTACACAGATTTTACATTCATAAAAGTTTAGCTCATCCTGTGGTAACGTGTGGCAAGAATTACATTGTTAACTCACCCATTCCAAAATCAGAGCTGTACCTCGTGGACGTGACGTTACATGAAAAGGTGGACGGGCATCACAATCAGCGCCTGTGTTGCGGTCACTGTAGTGGCATTTACTGAGAGGCAGTTGGAGGAAATTGGCCATCTGGAGCAAACTTTTGCAGTACGCAATGCACGCTTGCTGGTTTATAAGATCACTTTCCACAAGCACGCTGTCATGTTTTGGGAAAATGGGAATGGATGAGTCAGACAGTTCTTCAGGATCATTTTCGAATTCTTCCTCAACACATTCAGCGATGTCAAATACAGCTTCATCCAGGCCAATACAAGGAAGTTGATCAACCACATCCTGTGATGCACCACTATTGTAAAAGAAAAATGCATTTTATACAATCAGAGAGTGCAAAGTGAGAGAGGAGATTTTACAATGATAATAAAAAACTGCCAAATACAAAACGTACCGTAATGAGATTGGAGGTACATAATCTGAATCGTATGGGTCTAAAGCTCCTTCCAAATCAAGCTCAATTCTGGAAAAACAAAATAACACCAAAATATGACAATATGTACACATAAATATGCATAGAGAATTTCAAAAAGAGTAATTTGTTACTTACACACTGTTTTCAAAACTATTGGCTTGTTTCTCATCAAAAGCATCATCCTCTAGCTCAATTGATTTGATGCTAAAAAAAATAAAAAAATTAGAGCCTACATCAGTAACAAAACATAGGGTAACTTTCATCATAATATAAAAGCCATGCAGTTTACCTTGCTTCCAATAATTATATTTCTTTGTCTTCTTTTAGAGGTTGAACTCGTGCAACCTGGAAGTCATCCCTGTAGATAAGAAAGAGGATTTATTTTATGTTATGTGGAGACAATAACCTGGAACAGGAGTTTCATGTTGTTTACAAGTAAAATTACCTATCGGACTCCCCTGCAGTGACTGAACTGGGGGGATGGGTCCCTCCAAAAACTGCTTGAGATGGCCGATGGGGTGTTGATGTGACTGGTGCTTCCGATGCTGTGTGCTTCTCAAAACTAAAACAACACAGCCACTTTTACTGCTCCAATCATAATATACACATTTTTACAAATGACAATCAATAATATACACACTTTATTTGATTAGCAACACAGTTTTACTAAGTTTAGATAGACAATTTAGTTCTTTCTCAAAATTCCCAAAAACTTAGCTAATCAATGTAATCAGCTGTGAGCACGCCAGACAAGCCGAATAAAAAGTGTTCATATTAATGGCAATGTACCGAAACCCTCGCTTTGAAATCAATTTACTACGCTTTTCCCCACACGTATTTAGTAAAGAATTCTTACCTTTCAAGTAAAAATAACACCATCATGCCGAGTGATTCTTTCAGTATTTTCCACTTCTCAAACGCGGCGCCGATATTTACTCTTGTTTTTTGCCTACGTCGATCCGATTCCAGTTTCACCCTCTTTGCCGCACTGGAATACACTCTGGTTTTCTTGGTTATCTTGGTTGGGGTCTGTGCTGGAGTGTTACCGGTGCTTGAAGCAGCTCTCTTCTTAGCCTCTACAGAATCCATGCTTGCAACGCTAGCTCTGCTCTCCGACTCTAGTTAACAGTAAATGCTACGCCCCAGCGTGAACGCGCATGAGGTATTCACACGCTAGGCTGCCTCTCGGAGGCGCTGCGGGATCGCTGCTTGCTCGACCCGAACAGTAATTATTAATAACTAATAAAGTGATTTTACAGGCATTTACATTTACAGGCATGAGCGACTGTGGCTCAGTGGTAGAGTAGAGTTGGCTTGCAATCGGAGGGTCGTAGGTTCGATTCCAGCTTCCTCCAGTCACATGTCGATGTGCCCCTGGGCAAGGCACTTAACCCCAAAAAACATCGTCCTACCGAGCCATGTTGGGTGTCGGTGTATGAATGCAAGTGTGAGTGGGTGAACGTGGCTTCAATGTAAAGCGCTTTGAGTGGTCAGTATGACTAGAAAAGCGCTACATAAGTTCAGTCCATTTACCATTTAGAGTCAACCACGGTGAAAAGGCCAGGGCTCTTTTTACTGACCAAGACATTGCTGGATCATGTATGAGGAAGAAATTATTGGATTTTTATACATTTTTTTGCTGTTAAACTTCCTTAGAGTCCCTTTAACTATTTAGATTAATCCCATGTCGTCCCAGTCTCCAATTTACCCTAACTTTTGTCATGGAAGTATATACATTTTTACCCATATAACTTCCTGTTCGTTCATGTACTGCACGCTCAGAATTTGTCCAAATCCTGGAAAAGGAGTGTAACATCTGGAAACAGATCATTAAGATTAGTGAAAGCTTCTACATATCTGGGTAAATGTCCTACAGAATATGGCATCTGAGAACAAACAAAACAGTTAATAAGGTTTTATTTATTTGCTAGATATCTTGCATATTGTCACCATACACTAGTTTCAAATGGGTTTCTGTGTGTCCTTCTCTGAGTGAACCAAGAAAATAAATCAGCATTCTCATGTGCTATATGTCATTTCTTTGTGAGTCCTAATGTTCCTATGGAATAACACCACCAAAAAGCTGTAAAAATAAAAGTACTAAATAGCAGAAAAACCAGAAAAACCTTCATCGTTACTATCTGTCCCTTCAAACAGTCTCTATAGAAAAGTGGCTCTCCTGGTTCTCTTCACTGAGGTTGAGACAAGTAGAACCTAATGTATCTACCTCCCTTTGGAATCAGTCTTTAACCCCACTTTTCTTAGACTGCTTTCCCTATATCTAGTAATGGTCTCTGCTTCTTATAATGGATTAAGTGTATCCAACTCAGTCTCTACAGCCATTGGTGTGGTCAAAAATACCTGGAATGGCCCCTTCCACCTGGGTGATGACCAATTTTCTGTTTACAGCTTTTAATGAGGATCCAGTCACCTACTTTCAGCTCACTTCTTCCCGTAGGAATATAGGATCATCTGGCATATGATTAGTTTGTAATAGCAGAATGTACTGTAATACAACTGGAGAGTAGTAGTAGAAAAGGAAGCAGCAGAGTGAAGAAAATTGGTGAGTCTGTCCTCCAGCAGTCTAAGCCTATAGCAGCATAACTACAGAGATAGCTCAGGATGACCTAAGCCACTCTAACTATAAGCTTTATCAAAAAGGAAAGTTTTAAGCCTGGCCTTAAAAGTAAACAGAGTGTCTGCCTCACGGACTAAAACTGGGAGCTGGTTCCACAGGAGAGGAGCCTGATAACTAAAAGATCTGCCTCCCATTCTACTTTTAGAAATCCTAGGAACTACAAGTAAACCTGCAGTCTGAGAGCAAAGTGCTCTGTTAGGAACATGTGAAACAGTTACATCTCTGATGTATGATGGAGCTGATTATTATGGGCTTTATATGGAAGAAGAAGGATCTTAAATTCTATTCTGGATTTAACAGGGAGCCAATGAAGGGAAGCTAAAGCAGGAGACATGTGATCTCTCTTTTTAATATTCATCAGAACTCTTGCTGCCGCATTTTGGATCAACTGAAGGCTTTTATGGCATTTTGTGGACTTCCTGATAGTAAAGAATTACAGCAGTCCAGCCTTGAGGTAACAAATGCATGGACTAGTTTCTCAGCATCACTCCTGGACAGGATGTTTCTAATTTTAGCAATATTCCAGAGGTAAAAGAAGGAAATCCTAGAAACCTGTTTAATATGGAATTTAAATGTCAAGTCTTGGTCAAAAATAACGCCGAGGTTCTTTACGTTATTACTGGGGGCCAATTTAATGCCATCCAGATGAAGTGCTTGACTAATCAGTTTTTTTTTAGAACTTCTGTCTTGTCAGAATTTAAAAGCAACAAGTTTAGATTCATCCATGTTTTTATGTCTTCCAGACATGCCTGTAATCTACCTAACTGACTGGGTTCATCAGGATTTATGGATAAATATAGTTGTAGGTCATCGGCATAGCTTTGGAAATTTATCCCATGCTGTCTAATGATTCTACCAATTGGAAGCATATATATGGTGAACAGAATTGGTCCAAGCACAGAACCCTGTGGAACTCCACAAGTAACCTTTGAGAGTGAAGAAGATTTATTATTTAGATGAAGAAATTGGAATCTATCAGACAAATATGATTTAAACCAGCCTAGTGCTGTTCCTTTGATCCCTGCAACATGTTCAAGCCTTTCTAAGAGAATATTGTGATCGACTGTGTCAAAAGAAGCACTGAGATCTAACAAAACCAGAACAGACACAAGTCCATTATCTGAGGCCATGAGAATATAATTAGTATTTAATTAATATTTTTTATAATTCTGAAAGCTCGACTGAATCAAAACAGCCTAAGCACAGATGAGGTTCTACAGTTCTTTCCGATGCTGCCTCATTTACTGAGGAAGAAGTAATCATGTTTGGGAGGATGCCAATGATTTTATTTTTAATAGAATTAATTTTATTTATGAAGAATCCCATAAAATCATCACTGCTAAGAGCTGGGGGAATAGTTGGCTCAACAGAGCTATGACTCTGTGTAAGTTTGGCAACTGTACTAAAAAGAAACCTAGCATTGTTCTTATTCGCCTCTATTAATGATGAAAAATATGCTGTTCTAGCTTGTCGAAGGGTCTTTTTATACAGCAGTAGACTGTTATTCCAGGTTAAATAGGAATCCTCTAGATGTTTAGAGCGCCATTTTCTCTCCAACTTTCTAGTAATCTGCTTTAAAGTACGCAACTCTGCGTTGAACCAAGGAGTCAGCCTCCTATGGCTAGCCACTTTCTTTTTTAAGGGGGCTACACTATCAAATGCCAAACGCAATGAGGAAGTAACGCTGTGAACCAGACCATCAATTTCTGAAGGGTTAGAGATAGAATTGCTGCCATCCACTGTGTTACTCTGAGACACAGAGGAAAGTAAGAATGGAACAGATTCTTTAAAAATTGTTACAGCATTGTCTGATAAAGCTCTAGTCTAATGAAATTTTCTTTCAGATTTAAGATGGTCAGTTAAAGTAAATTCAAAAGTTATTAAGAAGTGGTCAGACAGGACCGGGTTATGTGGGTGGACTGTTATTTCCTCACACTCAAAACCGTATGTCAGTACAAGGTCCAAAGTGTTTTTAGCCGAGTGGGTCGATCCCTGTACTTTTTGAGTAAAGCCAATTGAGTCTAAAATAGCATTAAAGGCTGCATTTAGGCTATCACTTTCAGTATCCACATGAATATTGAAGTCCCCCACTATAATAACCCTATCAGTATTTAATACTAAATCAGATAAAAAATGTGAGATCTGATCCAAGAATTGAGAGTAAGGGCCTGGTGGACGATACAAAACCACAAACAAAAATGGTCTTAATGTTTTGCAACTTGGATGAGGAAAATTAAGGGTTGGACGTTCAAAAGAACTGTAGCTATCAATTGGTCTGGGACTAATTAATAAATTAGACCGAAAAATGGTTGCAACTCCTCCTCCTCGCCCAGTATTTCTAGGAATTTGAAAATTTAAATGACTGGAAGAAGTTGACTCATTTATACTGAAATATAGAGCTTTAGTCTCTTCATTATATTTCACTCACAGTCTGGGAGGAAAAAGGGGTTAAGAACTGAATTTGGTTGTTTTTTCAGACCCTACGGACTCCATCTATTTAAACCACTTCATCTGTAAGTCTTTAGGCCTGAAGCTCCCAAACTTCACTAAGATGGAGCGTGGAGGCTTTGGCCCTCAGACCCGGTGTTCTGTCGATGTGGCCTACCCTGTCAGAATAGCACACCAGCAGGGGCGTCTCTAGAACTAATACTGTACTGGGGCACAAAGAATTCATGAGAGCGTGCAAAGTGCGCAAGAAAAAACACCTTCAGCATTTATTTATCATCAAAAAACAAATGGTTCTTTAAACTATTCAATCATATCAGACTATGTTGTTGTCTAGATCTTTGATTAACCACCTGAAATGTACTACGATAATGCATTTGGCCTCCTTGTACACTTTACTCTAGACTTCTAAACCATTACTGATAAAAGCAAAAAGGAAGAGCATTGAATCTTTTTGAAATATCTATTTCAGTAAACGTCTGCAAATTGAACAATTACAAAAATAAAAAAAATAAAATAATAGCACCCCTACATCTCTGGGTTCTTTTATTTCCATAGTAGAAAAATAAATTAACAACTGTTGTGTGTCTCTTCAGGGAATAATTTTTTGGGAAGTAAACTATAAAGTCTTGTTTTCATTTTTGCAAAGTGGTCAATCACTTGGCTGCACTTAGTCTGAAGCAACATGAAAATATTACTGTTGTGACTTTTGTCTTCAAGAAGAGACTGTTATATTATTTTGCCTCATGTATACTGTTGAGAGAAGGGAAGTAGTACAAAATATTTACAAGATATCAAATTGCAACTGGACATCCAAGACCTGTTAAACAAAATTTATAGTTCTGAAAAAAAATGCTGAGATATCTCAAGAAGATGACATTATTAGAAAGAATATAGTTTTTGTTTTTCTTTTAGTACTTTAAAAAAATAAGTAGGGCATATTTAGTATGGATTGAACGTTGTTTGTTATTTTCAGTGTTTTTGTTATAAGCTTTAAAATGTCCAACGTTTGTGAACTCACCATGCGTTTCGAACGTTCCTTGAATGCACCACAGGTGTGTGACGCAGCGTAGAGAAAAGCTTCTGCATGATGTTCCTGTGTGGCTTATCGGTTTTATATACCTGCAGATTTCTTTTTTACTTTTGAAACAATTTTACACACAGAACAACTTTTTTTGTAAGTGTGTGAAATTAACCGAGAACTGTGATAATACTGCATGCACATGCGCAGATCATTCCTATTCTGAGTGTGTGAAAACAGTCTGGATGCAGAACAAGCCGACTCTCTAATCTGTAGAGAATATCGGCGACAAAGTTTCACAGAAAGTAGCTAAGGGTGGTCAGAAATGTCGCTAGATTTGTCGCTAGGCGCTTTTTGGAAAAAAAGTTGTTATGGGGGTCTGAAAAGTCATTAGAAATAGCGACAAAGTCGCTATGTTGCCAACACTGGTGTACAACAAAACACTTAGAAGAATCACAATTTTCATTGGTTGTTGCGTTCAATTTTACCCAGCTACCGAGGTGCTATTTCCTGATTGGCTATTATGGCCCCTTTCTTTTTTTCTTGTGATGAGAGGAGATTTTTAAGCGAAAGCCTGCACCTCGCACTGCTATGCTTCCAGTCCCTGACCAGCCTGCTGTCTGCCAACTCCTCTCTCCCAGTTCGTTTGTCCTGTGGCAGAGTATAAAAAAGAATTACACATTCACACAATATATATGTTTGGGCATGCATGGGGAGAGATTCTCACCAGATCATCTCCAAAGAAATGTTCCTCATAAATGCCTTTTATTACTTTACAAAGATATTACAAAACATTCTGAGAGACAGCCTCTCTTACAGGATCCAATCAGCTCAATAATACATATTCATATAGATGCAAAGTGTGCCTGTAGTCCGTCTCTAATAGGTTAAGCCCCTCTTAATATATTCCTTTTGGTTGCTAAGCAGAAAACCCTTCTTCTCCCAACAGATGTTTCCTGTTTTTTTCAGAGAATTGTGACCCATTGTCTAACTCATATCCTGTTCTTAACAGTTTTGTCCATTTAATCGTGACCGTTCTTTTCTGACCCATGGGTCACATCCTGTGCTAACACTTTTCTGCATTTAGTTAATTATTTTAGCACACAACCCCTTCACCTTTTGGCCTGTGTATTCATTCAATGCTTGTTTAAAAGTTTTTATTTACATTACTTGTTTTTGTTTTTATTGGCTGGTAAGTGACAGGCTTGAGTCTTTATTAAAGCAGGCATGGAGATGCACTCATGAATGTTGTTTCCAGCGAGAGCGTCGCTATAATTTTACTGGGGCACTGGAAACTTTTACTAAGGCACGTGCCCCAGTGAATAAGGTCTAGTAATGCCCCCGCACACCGGATGTTTATTTTTAGAGTGCCGTCTTGTCAGTTTAGCCTACTTTATCGAAACAGCATACCAGTGTTTGTGACGGGGTCTGAGTATGCTTTTTCGACAGGTCTTTGCTTCATAGAAAACAGTTTATAAAAAGGTATGCTGTTTTGATAGCCACTTGTTTGATAGAAAATCCAGTTTATGAAGAAGTATGATGTTTTCTCGACTCGTTCATGGCGAGTCTGAACCCGGGAGAAGTTGTTCTGATCCATAAAAAAGCCGAATGAACCACTTGCGCCTTTGTAATTATCCACATCTGCATCTTGTAAATATAACACCTAAATCTTAAACCTTATTCCTAGCTCCCATGATCCCTTGCGTGAAATATGCGACCGACTTCCGGTTTCACCCGGCGTTTGTTTACATGGCAACTGAAGAGATAAAAATTCTGTAAATGTTGTATGAGGGTTTAATTCTGTAGTGCATGTGGAAACACTTAGCAACAGTGAACAATCAAGAAGAATGTAGTACATCATTCTTTCCATTATGTGAAGAAGCTGTGACCATTATTCTGTGAACGAAGATCTATGTGGGAGGGATTTCCTGCAACTCTTTCAATAAAAACTCTATGATGACGTAGATAAATGAAGCATTATTAACTGTTTTGTTTGTTCTCAAATGCCATATTCTGTAGGACATTTACCCATATATGTAGAATCTTTCACTAATCTTAATGATCTGTTTCCAGATGTTACACTCCTCTCCAGGATTTGGACAAATTCTGACGTAGATCTGGGTTCAGTTAAGAGAACTGAGCCCAGCGAAAGACGTCTCGCTGTTAAAATATATAATTGTTGTTTGTTGTTCTTATTGCTCCTTTTTACAGAAATGAACAAGCACGCTGAAAGGTGAAATAAGAGCCCGAGAGAGCCCAGGGGTCATACAATTAAATGGGTGTCTGTTCCTTTAAGAGAGGCTTTACACTAGAGTGAAAACACCTTTCCAACACAACCAAAGATGTACGATGTGATCTGTTCACGCTAATCCACTTTTTATGGGCGTAATTAGAGTCGTAAACTATGTGGGAACGCCAGCTGTCACAGCTCAAACGGGACACCGTTACAATCCCTCTGCCTACTGCAATAGAAGGGTGGGAGGATAATATGAAAATCTGGCCACAGATAACATACAGTAGCATTTTTAGCTACTTTCTGAACTCTGTCGCCTCCGACGGAGAGGCAATGAACAATCTTAAAAGCTCAGAGGCTTATCAGTACCTTCATAGTAAAAAGTTGGTTGTGTTTTGTTGAAAAAGGTGGGACACAATCTTATTTATTTAAAAGCAGATGTAGAGCCAAGTCAAAGCCTTAAAATCCCTCATCATCAAGCCTGGGTTTTAGTTTCTACATCAGGTGAAATACAAACAGCAGGTTGTACATGTATTGCAGGTCAAGGCAGATCTTGCAGCCATGCTGCAGCCATCCTTTGGAAGGTCATTTTTATGATAGGTTTAATGATCATTTAAAACACATTACATATAATTATATATTAATGTTAAACACTGAGCACTATTTTAATAATTTGCTTAAAAAAAGTATAATTCACTTGAATTATATGTATTGTCTAAAGTCTGTGTATATATTTGTGAATTATTTTTAATTCAGGTAGAGAATCCCGTCAGACAGGGAAAGACAGGGTCCTCGTGCACTGATGTACAGTGAAAGTGGAATGCAGGTACAAGGAAAAATACTGAGCTGAAAAGGTGAAGCAAATACAGTTTAAACGCCATAAAGCAGAACACCTTCATGAAGGGTCATCAGCATCTAAATCACATCCCACAAGGGTGTCATCAGCAGAGGATGTGCCCAAACTTTTCAAGGATCACAAAGACTTTCAAACTTATGTTAGTTCTTCTGTGATGGCCCCAAAATCAGCTGCAGACCAATGGCCCCCTTCAACAGTGCCACACATTAGTTGTGGATAGTGAGTCTTCTCAGAACCAGTGTGACCTACATATGCCCCATACAGAGCACAGCACAATATTGACTTGCAGGAAGTGTCTCACTTTTTATGAAACATATGTTCAACTAACCCCAGCTCAACTGGAGAAGTTGAGCAAAGAGACCCATATTCAGAGTGCATCACAACTGTGGCATGATGCAAGGAAGCTGCGACTGACTGCGAGCACAGCAAAGAAAGTGCCTAAACGGAGCACAACTAACCCACAGAAATTCCTCAGTGAGCACTTACACCCCAGTTTCACTGGCAATACTGCCACTAAATATGGTACAGAAAGCGAGGACAAAGCCATTCAGCTCATGAAGGCTCAAGGGCACACAGTGGAGCGGAGAGGCCTGGTGGTGTGTCCTGACCATCCCTGGTTTGGGGCAAGCCCAGATGGCATTTTGGACTCATCACAGCTCCTAGAGATCTAGTGTCCACTAAAGGGCAGCACATCACTTGCTGAGTTTCTAAGTCAGCCATCTGGTGACATCAGATCAGAAAACGGGAAGTATGCCATTCCTCCCAATGGGCCACGTGGATACTACCTCCAGGTGGGTAAACGTTGCAGTTTACAATTAATGAATTAATGTGAAAATAGCCTTCATTAAAATAACCTCAGAAATATTTTACATGTAATCCTCGAGGTCCAGTTTATAATGATGTGCCTGGGGCTGCAGACCTGTAACCTTGTCATCTGGACCCCATCTGAGCACTTGGAGTTGGACATTGGGTTTGACAAAACGTTTACAGACACATGCATTAAACACCTCCAGAATTTCTACTTTTCACATATGCTCCCAAAATTAGTGGATGAATTTGTTGCAAAGAACGTTCTGCTCTGCCCCAAATATCTCAATCTCTTGAAAATACAGTAAGCACTTAGGTGTACTGTAAAGTGTGTTGCAGACAACAAAAGAGCACTGTATAAAAGAACATAAGGACAGTAAAAAAAATAATCTTTTTAGTTAATTTTTTTATTCTTACAAAGAAAAGTATGTGTCAATACTGTTATTATAATATTTTTGGTAAGTTCCAAATTAAAAAATATATACAGTAACTAAACAATATAATCCTTAAATATATTAGAGTATACACAAAATCCAAATATATTCATATGATAGAGCCACATAGAGTATTAATCATTTTTGTACTAGTAGGTAAGTACTTGAATAACATATACAGCTTGTACAGATGAAGCAGTTACTTGTTTAAGTTATATTAAAAAATAAAGTGAAGTTGTTCAGTTCAGTTGTTACATGAGAATATTCAGGGAAGTAAATTTGCATTTGTGTACATTTCAAAAAAAATATTTATAGACACAATTAAATCTATGTTTGTAAGTACATCTAATAACTTCAGTGTTCACTTGAAATAAGCTCAGCTCTTAAATTCACTAAACCGCACAGATTTTGATAATCTTGTCAATTTTGGGTACCAAGTTGATTGGCACTGTTTGTGAGAGAATCCTTCAACCGCCTTATTCAACATGAACGCGAGCATGAGCAATGTGACGCGTACGCGTGACCCCTCGTTGGTCCGTGTAAATGCTCGAATGATGAGGTTCACCATACGCTCCTCCAGCAAGTCCCTCACTGTGGACCCACGGTCACCCATCACCTCATCTCCAGCACGCAAGTAGTCCAGAAAACCAGAGTTCTGTGTTATGTATCTGTCACTGCATTTTCCACCATAAGCGTCAGAAATAAACATGAATACTCCAGAGGGAGAAACAGCCACCAAATACTTTACTGTGTTATTTGCATAATAGTGAATGTATGACTCACTTCTTGAATCGAGGTTTTCTGCTTTATGTAAAACTGTTTCTGTGCAGTCAATTATACCTGTTGTGTTAGCAAAGTGCTCTTTAAAAGCCTTTGGCAAAGTTGCTTTGATTGTTTCTCGAGGCAACCACACAATAAGATCCTTCATGTGTTCACACATAACGTCTATCCATATTCCCACCGTCTTGCTGACTTGACCGTGTGATATTTTAAAATGGCGTGCTAGATCTGCCATGATAAAGTTTTGTCTTAGTCTCATCAAAGTCATTAGAATTTGGTCCACAACTGCCATTGATAGTGTAGCTGGAGCAAATGGTTGTAGGCAGGTCACAAGTGTTTGAAATTCTGTGAGTGGAATCCCTGTATACAGAAGGGAGTCTGCATCAGTCTTTAATATGTAGTCAGCATGAGGGTGTGACACTTCTGTTGGTGGTGTACTCATTCCATGCAGGATGGTGGGCCCTTTTGAATAGCTGTGATCCTCCATCCGTGGGTTTGACCGCTGTGTTTGGGCATCGCAAGAAGATTTAGCTGCGTTGCAAAGCTCCTCGCCCTGATCCACCTCATCTTGCTCATCTGCAGGAAACAACACAGTACATAATTATCAACACATAATGCAATCACGAATCAACCCCATTACTTTCCACCAGACAACAATAACATTATTCACATTTTGACTTGGTTACTTTTACTTAACCAGTAAGCTGAGACACATATTGGCACATTGACTTATCTTGTAAATGGTCTTATTAGTCGGTGTCTTTTCCAATGAAGAAAAAAACGTGTTGCTTGAATAAAAAGTAACTTTAAAGTCAGGGCTATGGTTGATTTTGGGATTGAGTGTATGTTAAAAAAATAGTGAAAGCCTGGTAACAGATATAATAAAAAGATAAAGATTAAAATACTGCATCGTTCACAATTATGTTCGAAGCTTAAGTTGGTTTTCATTTCTTCGGGAAATGGCTGAAGCGCATCTACACCTAATTTTTCTCTACTCTGAGCATCTTTAATCTGCTCTAGTTCAAAACCTACATAACCCAGACATTTCAAGCCCAGACTAGATTATTCTATACTAAGCAGAACCAACAATTAAAAACAACTCTGGGATTTGTGAAATGTTTAAATAAAGGTTCATTTAATACGTTTTCATGCATCTGGACCACAGTAGAACAGATCTCATACTACTGTCTAATTTTGCTTTATTAGTTGTTCTTGCAAATCTAAACTTGGTGGGGGGGGTTTCTCAGCTCTCATTACATAGAACCTACCATACATCTGACCTGGCATTCTGTATAGCTGTGATACCTTCAATATATGGGTCATGCACTGAGAAACTGCAACCCACAACCTGCCCATCTCTTTCTCCTCTCTAGTTTTTTTCCTTTCTAGTTATTAGTTGTTTCTAACATAGAAAGTTGTCCTGTATAAGTTCTTCTGCTTTTTGTTGTGTGCATGCCATGTCTTCTCAAATTTTCACTCAGTCGTGGAAGATTCCCACTCAAAATGAGACAGGATTTGGCTGGAGGTTTCTTCCTGTTAAAGGGGAGCTGTTGCTGTCCTTGTTTGCTACATGCAGGAGGGATTGCTGCAAAGTGAATGGCATAATGGAAGCTTTTGGACCACTTGGAAGCTATAGATAAGCAATAACTTTTTTCACACGCAAAAGAAAAAGAAAATCCATCACTCATTTGGACTAATCCCTGGATCTTTTTCAACTGAAATCTGCACCTGAGTGGCACAACATTCATTCAGGAGGAGTCAGCGAAACAGTGCTTAAATGAAATGTATTAGTTATTGCTTTAAATGATACGGCATGTCAGAATTTAAATTTTGATCACCTTAAAGCAGACGAAAAGCACTGGATAACACTAAATATGCTTTATTGAAGCAAATTAACCCTATCAATTACCAACTGACTTTGATTAGATTTTTTATTTTTAAAGACCAAAACACCAAATGCATCTTCTCTTATAATCCTGGCCACTGCTTTTTTCCCTCTGTGCTGCTTTCTTGACCTGGATTAATCTTGTGTTTCTTTGCTTTCTGGACAGGCTTTATGACCAGTTTCTAATGATCTCATTCATAGATTTAATTCATTGCATTAATGCCAAAAAATCAATTCAGTGCCCCCTAGAGTCACAGAATGTAAAATATAAAATGTCAGAGGAATTCAATGGTAAAATAAAATAAATTCATGCGACCGCTTTTTTCAATTTGCTATTTTTAATCTGAGACTACAGTTGAAAATATAAAAAAAGAACCTTTTCGTTTTTTGCATCCTATTTAAAAACAAAATCCGTCTATATTGAAGTTTCACAAATCACAGAGTTAGTTTAAATTGTTCTGCTATTAGTGTAGAAGAATCGAGTCCAGGTTTAAAATGTCTGGGTGATGTAGTTTGGTGTAATTGCCCTTTAGCCATTTCCCGAATCGGAAGCTAGTAACGGAAAACCTCAGCCTCGTCAACTTTGTAACGTCTGCGCCGAAATTTTGGCACTTTTAGGTTAATACCAGCAGTCTAAAGGCACGTTACATTATAACTATTCAGTTCAGTTGTTGTTCTTGTGAGACTGCTGTCAAATCTCTTTAACACCCGCCGTCTCTTCTCCGGAGGTTTATCATATCCCAACCACAAAGTAGGATGCAGGTGTTCCTCTGTGGGGTTTTTATCAACAAAATGGAAGGAGCACACATATAAAGTTTGCAGTGTTTTTTTCAAGTTAAGGTTTTTCAGCCGCATCCTTCTGGGTTCCTCATCTTTGGGTAGGCGGTGAAAACCGTACAGACTCTCGCAGCCCCACTTTCTCTTACTCCGAGGTGCGTGTTCAAAACATCGCTCTTGTGGCCACAAATGTAACTTTCTCTGGTTGTTACTACAACCGCGAACAGCGCAACATGTTCCCGAGCCGCCCGAGTAAATTTTTCGGGGGGAAATCGTTTTTTAAATTCTCTGTAAGTGTTCAAATAAACCGCTAAGACAAACCAAACATCATCCAGCAACCCAATCGCTATACGCTATTTCCGGTATCTCACCGGATGTTGATCGCATAATTGTTTCTACAAGAGCCAGCCCAGGAATAAGGTGGATAGGACTAGCATTTTCTGTCGGACATGACTGTTTTAAAATCTCAGCAAAGTATTTTTTCTCTTTATTCTGACTTTACAATTTCAGACGTTTACAACTTTTTAACATCAGAGGTGTAAAGGTTAACTATTTCCTGTATGTTAACTATGGCAAAAAGTAAACTAATTAACAGCAAACAGAGAAGGAAATACGGAAAGTTTAAATAATAATCAATTTCTAGCTTCAGCTGATAAGGTGAACAAGGTTTGTATTTATAATTGAGCTTACTTATGTGACTAGAAATGTTCATGGAAAAAGACGTGATTGTATCAGTAGAAAGAAAGATTCCAGTGTAATCAGCTATGCATCACGGTTAACGATGACAGTAATTGTAATTATGGTTATTTTATTCTTGTCTGGCTCTTACGTTGGTTTCAACACGGACGGCTTCAATAAATTATCATTTAACCACCAGTTCTGGCCTTCTCAGTATTGACTGAATGCTACAGTAAAGGCCGGTTTATACTTCTGCGTCGTGTCCCTCGCGTAGGGTACGTCGTAACCGCCGTAGCCTCATCGTAGGTCCGCAGAGGCTTGACGCGCACCTCCTCGGACCTGACGTGCAGCCCGGCGACACAACGCAGAGACGCGGAAGTACTCCCTTGTGATTGGTCAGTGAGATTACGTACGCACGTACCATCTTCTACGTTTCCGTCTTCTCATTTGCTTGCGTTGCAAAGTGTTCAAAAGAAGGATAATTTGTTCGTCTCCTTCCACAATCTCGTTGAGACACTGCACCAAGTCGGCCGCAATCGTTGCTCTAAAACAGGAAATACTTGCCGGAACTGAAGCAAACATAAGCAAACCATCAGAAAAACTCCGCCCGATGGAGTTTGCCGACTGATACCAGCCTACTGCCACCTGCAGGTCTGGAAATGAAACAGCAACACAATGCTTTCAGCCCTACGCAGAAGTATAAACACAGCAGTGGGTACGGCGGTTATGGCGTAACCTACACGACTGACACGACGCAGAAGTATAAACCAAGCTTAAGAACTTGACCTCATGTTGCACAGCGTGGTCTCAAGGTCCTACGGTAATACCCGCGACGTCCAGCAGAGGGCAGAAGTTGGTCAGAAAACAAAACGGATCAAGACGAAGTAAAATGGACTATTTGCAGGCTGCAACCGTAAGTGAAATTGCCATAATCGAACAGATTGCAATTCTACAACAAGAGATTAAAGACTTAAAGGACTCACCTCATAATGAAAGTGAAGATGGACAAGTCATTAAGTATTCAATGAAATGCAAAGAACAAATGTTAAATGAGCTCCAAGATAAATCTCAAAGCAAGTCTCCCTGTATGTTTAGTAAAAAGAAGCTTCTTTTGTATCTCTTTCATTCAGTCCTCACTTCTAGTATTTTTGCTTTGATTGTGTCTTGTAAGGATTTTGAATGTTCTTTCTCTAACATCATAAGTTTATCTTGTAAATCTTTTAGCTTCTGACATTTATGTTTCTTTACAGTGGATGAAATAACAATTTTATTTTATTACTGATTTTAAAGCGTTCCACAACACACATGGTGACACCTCATCATTGTCATTGAACTGATCTAATCTCAGATTTCAGTTTTTCCCTAATTACTTTGTCCTTTAACATATTTGCATTCTACCTCCAAAGGGCGGATCTGGTCACGTTATTCTACTGAAGTGATAACTAAACAGGATTGTGATCCTGGTGCCAATGTCACATCTAACAGATCTAAAATTACATTTTTTGAACATTAAAAAGGTCACCCCAGTTCTAAAGTCCTTCCACTGGCTCCCTGTAGCTCAGAGAATAGACTTCTAAATACTTCTACTAGTTTATAAATCATTGAATGGCTTAGCACCAAAATATGTTGAAGAGCTGTTTTTACTATAGCAACCCCCAGAACACTCAGGTCCTCTAACTCCAGCCTACTCAACATCCCTAGAATCAGAACCAAACATGAAGAAGCAGCTTTCAGCTTCTATGATCCTCTAATCTGGAACAAACTTCCAGAAAACGGCAAAGCTGCTGAAACACTGAGTTCTTTTAAATCACAACTAAAAACGTATCTGTTTAGAGCTGCCTTTGAGTAATGCTTTGATGTGTCATGTTTTGTGTGTTCTTCTTGTTTTACTGCTGTTTTTACATCATATGCTTTGTAATGCTTTGATGAATCTGTGTGTGCTTCTTGCTTTATTGCTGTTTTTACTTTATATGCTTTGTCTGTGTTTTACTGCTATTTTTATTTTACCACTTAATCATGTAAAGCACCTTGAATTACCTTGTTGTTGAAAGTGTGCTATACAAATACAATTGCCTTGCCTTGCCTTGCCTTGATAACTAAAAGATCTGCCTCCCATTCTACTTTTGGAAATCCTAGGATCTGATCTTTGTCTGCTGAAGGAGGAGCAGCTGCTCTCTGTCTCTCTCCAGATCCGTTCACTTATTTTCTTTTATTTTATTTTCTGTTTGCTTTTCTTGTTTTCTTTCTTAACCTTTTCTTAGTTACTTTATTTTCCCAGCCCCTGGAGTTACTGTATTGGACCAGATCTCTTCTTGGATTACTTTTCTATGGACTTATCAACATGGCTTTTTGCTCAGCTGAGGATTTTGAAAAACTGCTCCACAGAATTGAGGGCATTGAAACGAAGCTACGTCGTCTGGAAATTAATTTTGATCTCCACGCTGATTATGGACAAAATGAAACAACTTTACCTTTACCTTTGAATACAAACAGCCCTGTGTTATGTCGGTCTAACCGTGTCACAGAGACTCCCTACAGGCGTCTGAGCGGCAGAACTCCGCACTATAATGAAAACTGGCCAGCTTTAAAACGCATGAAATCAACCCCAGCCTGTTCTCCGAGGAAGAAAAAACAAAAGAAACTCCGACACAGAGAAACCTCTGAACCCAGAACTGCCGCTTCTGCTAAAAGTAAACAAAAGAGGTTTCAGCCAAAAACAAAAGATATTTCTCCACCTGGAATCCCGCTGAAAAACAGATTCGCAGCCTTGAGTTCCCCGAAAGATGACGCATCCCCCGGGACAAGTCAAAGCCACCAGGAGAAACCCAGCCGCATCAAAAGGACACATAAAGTAAGAGCGCCCCCAGCAAAGACTGTTATCATACAAGACGGATCAATTAATGGAATTGAGGCTATTTGTAGCAAGAATACCAAAGTTTATAGCTGTTACAAAAATACAGTGAGAGAAATATCAGAAAAAATCCCTAAAATCTTGGACCAACATCCTGCTTTGGAAAAGCTCGTCATTCACGCTGGATCAGCAGACATCGCGATGAGACAATCAGAGATTCTGAAGAGAGACTTTTCTGATCTCCTACAGAGACTTGATGGACTTAACGTAAACATCCTCATCAGTGGACCAGTCCCTGAAGGGAATGATGAAAGATTTAGCAGACTCCGCATGCTCCATAAATGGTTGAAGAAACAATCAGCTGAGAAGTCGTTCACATTTATTAATAATTTCAAAGTATTTGGAAGTGCTAATCATCTGTTTAAAGCAGGAATGCGCTATTTGAACAGGTCCGGAGTAAGGCTGTTGGCAGCAAACATTTTTTCTTATCAACATCAGAAAGCAAAACACTTGCTCCCAAAAGCTGACCTTGAGGCGCCCATGGATATCAGAGAACAAAAACAGCAAGTCATGATGACACCACAGGACCGAACCGATAAACAACCATCAGAGATTAAGTCCTCATCTTCCTGTGACTCAGCCACATCAAATGAGTCTCCATTTAGAAACTTTACAGACAGACTGAATGAGCAAATCAAACTTGGGACACAACTAACACCTAAACTTAGACTACACCAAACGCCTGGGACTAGTGTCCATAAGCCTGGGAGCTTCCCCCCACTGATTATTACAGATATCTGATATTTGAGGGAACCGGGCAATAAATCCACCCCTACCGTCTCCCAGAATTCACCCGGCATCCCTGAGGCTATATCAGTGATTATCAGCAGCAGGAAACATAAACCGTTAACCACACGCTCTCATATTAAACAAAATCTCAAATTGATAACCTGTCGGAAGGGTCAGCTGCCCGTCATCACAATACTTAAGTTAGCTTTATTAAACATTAGATCTCTATCCGGAAAGTCTTTTCTTATCAATGACTTCATCACTGAGCATAATTTACACGCCCTTTTTTTATCAGAAACTTGGCTAGATGAAAATAACGAAACAACTTCATTAATAGAATCCAGTCCTCCAAATTATAATTTCTTAAGCGAGAACAGAAAACACAAACGAGGCAGAGGTGTAGCCACCATCTTTCACAACTCAATGAACTTTAAAAAGGTAACTCTGGGCGCGTTTGAATCTTTTGAATACCTAGCCACCCAGATAAATGAGCCTAACAAAGCGTTATTTCTAAGTTTATATAAACCACCAAAACTTAACTCTAACTTCTTTAATGACTTCAATGACCTTCTTTCTGTAATATGTATCGACTATGACCAACTAATCATCGTGGGGGACTTTAACATCCATACCGACAACCCCCAAGATAGACAAGCAAAAACGTTAGATGATACTCTCCACAACTTCGGACTGATCCAGCATGTCAAACAACCAACACACAATAAAGGACACACTCTGGACTTAATTATCAGCAAAGGTTTAAATATTTCTGACATCTCTGTAATTAATATTGCATTATCTGACCATTTCTGTGTTTTCTTTCAAAGTACCATCTCTGCTAAATTACCCAGCCACAGTAAGACCACTATAAAAAAGCGTTTTCTAGGGGACAGTTCAGTAGAAACCTTTAAACGTATTTATCCTTCCACCACATCCCCCTCATCTCCCAACTCAAACTCAGTAAATAAGTTGGTAGATAATTTCCTTGCGAAAATCTCAGACATCATGGATTCCATTGCTCCAACTAAAGTGAAAGTAGTCAGGTAGAAAGAAGTCTCCGTGGACAAGTAATCCACTGGTACGTAGTGAAAAAAGAGAGTGTCGACGAGCCGAGAGAAAATGGCGGAAAACTCGACTCCAGGTTCACTATGAGATCTACAAAGAGAGACTGAATAGATATCAGCTAACTATAAAAGATGCTAGGGAATCGTTCTTTTCTGAAATCATCAACAGAAACATTAATAATGCACGGACTCTATTTGCAACAGTGGAAAGACTAACTAATCCTTTAGTGACAGTAGCCCCTGAACTAAACTCTACCAGGGCCTGCAATGAATTTGCCAGCTTTTTCACTGAAAAGATTCTAACAATTAGACGGTCAATCTGTACCTCAATATCGAACCCACAACCAGTGCCATCCCCAATCAACAACAATGTAGAGAAAATGTCTGAATTCCACGAATTAAACCAGAACAGCCTTGAAAAAATCATTATCCAATTAAGCTCCTCCTCCTGCTGTCTTGACATCCTACCCACAGCTTTTCTAAAGAAAGTTCTTCCTGTTATTGGTTCTGATCTTGTTCAAATAGTGAACTCATCACTGCTATCAGGTGTCTTCCCTCAGGCTTTAAAAACAGCAGTTATTAAACCACTGCTAAAGAAGAAAAATCTGGACAACACGTTAATGCAGAACTACAGGCCAATCTCTAATCTCCCATTCATCAGTAAGATTATTGAAAAAGCTGTGTTTCAGCAGTTAAATGGCTTCATAACAACGACAAACCGTTTTGATGCTTTTCAGTCTGGTTTCCGCGCTCACCACAGCACCGAGACTGTCCTCGTCAAAGTATTTAATGACATCCGCATAAATACAGACTGTGGAAGAACCACAGTGCTGGTTCTGTTGGACCTCAGTGCAGCATTTGACACTGTGGATCATGATATTTTATTGGAACGACTGGAGAGCTGGGTCGGACTCTCTGGTACAGTACTTGGCTGGTTCGAGTCTTACCTAAAGAACAGGGACTTCTATGTTTCAATAGGAAACTTTTCATCAGAACAAACAGAAATCACATGTGGGGTGCCCCAGGGCTCTATCCTGGGGCCCCTCTTATTTAATATCTACATGCTCCCACTAGGCAAGATTATAGCGACCAATAACATTAGCTACCATAACTACGCAGATGACACTCAGCTCTACATTACAATGTCACCAGGTGACTCTGAACCCATTCAAACCCTAAATCAATGCATTGACCAAATAAATGGATGGATGTGCCATAACTTTCTCCAGCTGAATAGAAACAAAACTGAAGTGATTATTTTTGGACCCAAGGAGGAACGATCAAGAGTCAGCACACAGCTTCAATTAATACAGCTAGAAACTACTGATCAGGTTCGTAACCTAGGTGTAGTAATGGACTCAGACCTGAACCTCCAGGGTCACATAAAGGCAATAACAAGGTCAGCAATCGATCACCTGAAGAACATTTCTAGGATTAAAGGACTGATTTTGCAACACGACCTAGAAAAACTCATCCATGCGTTTATCTTTAGTCGGATTGATTACTGCAACAGCATCTTGACAGGTCTGCCTAAAAAGTCAATGAGACAGCTGCAGCTGATCCAGAACGCTGCCGCTCGCGTCCTCACTAGAACCAGGAAAGTAAAGCACATCACCCCAGTTCTAAAGTCCTTACACTGGCTCCCTGTAGCTCAGAGAATAGACTTTAAAATACTTTTACTAGTTTATAAATCATTACATGGCTTAGCACCAAAATATGTCTAAGACCTGTTGTCATGGTACCAACCACCAAGACCACTCAGGTCCTCCAACTCTAGCCTACTAAACATCCCTAGACTCAGAACTAAACATGGAGAAGCAGCTTTCAGTTTCTATGCTCCCCTTATCTGGAACAGACTTCCTGACGAGTGTAGAGCTGCTGAAACTCTGAACTGCTTTAAATCGAGACTAAAAACCCATCTGTTTAGAATTGCCTTTGAGTAAATGCTTGATGTTAAATGTATGAAATGTGTTCATGCTCTCTTGCTTTTTTTTATTTTTCTCTTGCTTTATTGTGTATCATGTATAATGTGTGTTTCTTTTATGTGTTTCTTTTAAATCACCAAATCATGTAAAGCACCTTGAATTGCCCTGCTGTTGAAAGTGTGCTATACAAATAAAATTGCCTTGCCTTGCCTTGCCTAGGAACAACCTGTAAACCTGCAGTCTGTTGGGAACATATGGAACAATCAGATCACTGATGTATGATGGAGCTTGATTATTATATGTAAGAAGTGTCCATCCTGCTGGACGCTTTTCTCTTCCTCTCCCTACTGTTGCCTACTTCTGCATTCTTTTGTCTTGTCAACTATTCTATTTGGAGCCTCTCTCTGCATTCTCCTCCAGAAAGAACAACCATGGCTCTGGATCTGGTTCTGGTCAGCTGGTCTCTTTATACAATTAATCAAAAAAATTTCCCGGAGAACGGCTAAAAAGGAGAGCCGAGTTGTTCCGATGAAACATCTTGGAGGATCTTGTGTCTCTCGCTTTTAACCATCAAGGACGTTGGAAACATTTATATAATTGGACTCATGATAATCGGATATCTGCTGATTATTGCAGGAGGATTTTCTGAGGTATCGTAAACTTCAAGCTTAAAGGTAGCAATTGGCAGGCTGCCCGGCCTACAGGAAGGTTGCTGTGCTGTCAAAACTCAGACTATTTGCGATGTGTGAGCAAAATTGGACTCGTTTCGCTGCGTGGGTCATAACTTTGAGAAGTTCTCAGCCAGCTGGAAGGTAATCTGTACCACGATTTGGCCATTTGGACTGAACTCGGACCACTGATGGACTCTAAGCCAAGACAAAAAGTGATCTTGGCCTGTTTCTAAAACAATTTCTTATCTACTGGAATTCGACTACCTGGTCTTGGTAGACCAAACAAAAAACTCCCTTGGATTTGTGTGCAAAAGGACGCTCCATCCCACCCCACTCCCCCATCCCCCACATGATCCTGTGAGCTCCCTGACTCAGCCCCAAGGTCGTATATTATATCACAGGCGACAGACTCTGATTGAACTGAGAGGAGTTTCATTGTCTCACATTAATGCACACATACATGCACGCATGGTCACGCCACATCTACAGACATGCACGCGCTCCTGGATCTCAGTGGGCTAGTGGAGCGCGCTTAGATAAATTTTTTTCTCCCCTCCACCCTTACACAACCTATTGTAACCATTCTCATCTGCATAAGGTGCGCTGTAACTGGCTGCAACTTCAGTCTTCCAATCCTGTTTAGTGTAAATGTGTGTTGCTGTATGTTCTTGTTCTTGGATTGGTTGCGCTGGAATGGAATTTCGTGATGCTCTTTTTGAGTACGATGACAATAAAAGCTTTCATTCATTCATTCAAGGAGGATCTTAAATTATATTCTGGATTTAACAGGGGGCATATGAAGGGAAGTTAAAGCAGAAGAGATGTGATATCTCTTTTAATATCTATCATATCTCTTGCTGCAGCAATTTAAAGGTCAAAGGTCAAATTTATTTGTATAGCACATTACTGGCAGCACAAACTGCCCCAAAGTGCTGAACAAAAACACAAACATAGCAATGAAAATAAAAATAATGTGCAGATAAATAACAGCATTAAAAGACAACACAAAAATAAAAAAAATAAAAACAACAGTTTAAAATGCTCAAGTCAGCCTGTGCTAAAGGCCAAGACGAAAAAGTCTGTCTTGAGCAGTGATTTAAAATGTTCCAAACCCTTGCTGGCCTTGATGTGGGGTGGAAGAGCATACCACAGCCTGGCAACAGCCACTGAGAAGGCTCTATCTGAGAACACATATTTGATGCTTCTAGAACACCTCTTGGGTTGTTGGAGCTGGGAGACCTGACTGAACTCCCAGTCTTTTTGAATCCTCTTGTCTTGACGGTCTGCTCTGTGTCATCCATCTTGATGCAGCAAGTCTTGCATGGATGACACCTTGGTTAATAATTACACTTTTGCACAAAAAAGCTTTGTAATAAGCAACAGTTTATCATTTTTATATAACAAAAACATCTATGGGTGACACTTTGAGCCATCAGAAACTGATTTTGAAAACTATTTGTTTGACTGTGCATTGCTCAAATTGATTAGCTCACAATATACAACTTGAAACATAATTTCAAAGTAAAGTAATTCAGTTTAAAATATTTAGATGAGCTTAATGTAAATAATTTTCAAACCAATAGATTGGATTTCAAATATATATAATGACTGACGGACGGACGGACGGACGGACGGACGGACGGACGGACGGACGGACGGACGGACGGACAGACAGATAGATAGATAGATAGATAGATAGATAGATAGATAGATAGATAGATAGATAGATAGATAGATAGATAGATAGATAGATAGATAGATAGATAGATAGATAGATAGATAGATAGATAGATAGATAGATACTTTCTAGAAAAAAATTGATGGAAAAGTTTATTTATTTCCATAATTCCATTCAAAACGTTAAACTTCCATAGGTTATAGATTCAAGGCCCTCAATTTAAACGATTTCAAGTATTTAGTTGTTTAGTTGTACATAATTTGAGCTTCCTGCTCATAAAACCCACAAAAACAGGAATTCAAAAAACTTAGAATACTGTGAAGAAATCACCATTTACTTCTCAGTTTTTGCACACCACAGTGGTGAGACTACCCTTGTCAAAGTGTTCAATGACATCCACTTAAATACGGACTGTGGAAGGGCCACAGTGCTTGTACTGTTGGATCTCTGTACATCATTTGACACTGTTGACCATGCCATATTTTTAAAGCAACTGAAGAACTGGGTCAAACTCTGGTACAGTACTTAATTGGTTAAATTCCTACTTAATTCTATAAATTCTATAAATTCTTAATTCTATAAATTGGTTAAATTACTACTTAAAGAAAAGACTTCTTTGTGTCATTAGAAACCTTTTAATCGGAAAGGGCAAAAATCACATGTGGAGTGCCCCAGGGCTCCATCCCGGGGCCCTCCTATTTAATATCTACATGCTCCCAGTCATATTATAACAAGTACTACGATTAGTTACCATAACTATGCAGATGATACACAGTTCTATATAATAATGTCGCCACGTAACTATGAATCCATTCATATGTTGAGCAGATGCATAGAACAAATCAATTTGTGAATGTGCCATAACTTTCTACAGCCCTTATACCCTTATGAGCCTGATCCAAAGTCCCCAGACTCTGCTTCCAGATTTGAAGGCGTGCCGGTAGGATCGCCTCAAAGCCGCAAGGAAGTCGTTCTCCATGGCCTCTACAAACTCCTCCCACGCCCGAGTTTTTCTCTCAGTGACCATTCATGCCACACTTCACTTGGCCTGCGGGTACCTATCAGCTGCTTCCGTGGTCCCACAGGCCAAAAAGACCCGATAGGACTTCTTTCCTCAGCTTGACTGCATCGTGACAGGCACCGACCAGCTTGCGGCCACAGCTCCGGTTGACCGCCATGGAGGCACAGAATATGGCCCACTCGGACTCAATGTCCCCCGTCTCCCCCGGACGTGTTCGAAGTTCTGCCGGAGGTGAGAGTTGAAACTCCTTCTGACAGGAGACTCTGCCAGGCGTTCCCAGCAGACCCTCACAACACGTTTGGGTCTGCCTGGTCCTTCTGGCATCCTCCCCTACCACCGGAGCCGACTCACTACCAGGTAGTGGTCAGTGGACAGCTCTGCCCCTCTCCTCAACCAAGTATCCAAAGCATCGGCCGCAGTTCAGATGAAACGGCAACCAACTCGATCATCGAGCTGCGGGCTAAGGTGTCCTGGTGCCAAGTGCACATATGGACACCCAGAAAGCCCCCGAAAACTTAGCTCCGAGGATCATTGGGACACTCAAACCCCTCCACCACAATAAGGTGAAAGCCCAGGGGAGGGGAGTAGAAACTAGAAAAATCAAATATCTGGTGATTACTGTTTCAAAAGGGTTAAAATTTAGAACAACTCCTAACTTAGATAATATTTTACTAATAAATAAAACCATTGTGAATACATGGTTACAAATGGACCTATCAACTATTGGAAGAATATTACTTTCAGATAACAAGTCTGTGGAAATATTTTTATCTGATTCACTGCTTGGATATTCCTGGTAATATGATTTAAAAAGTTCATCAAAATAATTTTAATTTAATCGGGAAGAATAGATACCACTACATTAGAAAGGACGACATTATTAAATCATTGGAGGAATGGGGCCCAAATGCAATCTGTTTCGACTAAACGGTTGCTTTAAACTCAAGTGGTTTTAAAACTTTAAAGTTTCAAAAAGTATGGACACTGAGACGGAAAATAAAGGGGAACAGAGAAAAAGAAGAAGAGATGTAGGACAAAAACTTAAAAGGGAAAGAAAGAATTGAAGATAGAAGAGAGGAATGGGACTAAAGAAAATACAAGAAAACACCCAAGAAGTCTGCTTCTTCACTTGCAGGACGGCAGAGAGAGGAAAAAAAACAATGATGAAAGAAACCAAGCAAACAATATGAACTGAGAACCACACAGCAACAACCCACAAATAGATATATAAATACAACAATCGCGTCACTGAAAAGCTCATGATACCGATTATTACAAGATATATTAGTGGCAACCTCAGCGCAAGAGTGCATCTGTAAACACCTGAATCCAAATACGTGTGCTTGTGTGAGCTCAGGGGTGTTACAGACAGCTTACTTATCCTACCATGTGATAAACTCTGAACTCAAGGTTAATCAATCCCAAAACCTGCTTACTCTGAGTATGTCCGTTCAAAAACACCTGATAAGAGTTAGCTCAATCAACCTCCTCCTGGTAATCCAGAGTTAATGAGCGCACACGCTGAATACATAAAGACCCTCTCAATGGATCACCAGGGCAGCATGCTTCACAGAAGGGGAGTTGGAACGGTTACTGCTGGCCTATGAGGAACTCAAGCCAATCATTATGAAAAAAAGCAATACAGCTGCATCAGCAAAAGAAAGAACGTTGGCTTGACAAAAAATAACCGACAGAGTAAATGAGTGAGTGTAACAAATATCAACACTCTTCCTTTTTGTAATCCATTCATTTTCTACCCCTTCTTCTGTTGTGGATTAAAATTACCTTCCCGAGATCTAAAAGACTCCCTGTCACACTTTAACTATAAAACAAATAATGAACCAAAGTCAGAAAAGAGGCAGACGCGTCATTCAGCTTTCACCGTTATAACAGGAGAACACTACAGCCCAATCGCAGACCACTGTCTGTGTCCTGCAGCTGCCCAGTTCATGGAAGTGTTCTGGGGTCCCCTTGTCTGTTGGCTGGTTTTATTACAACTTGCAGGGTGTTAACATTTTACACCATGGCACATAATATCAAATCTTAGAACACAGTGATTAATGAAACATTTGGAACCTTGCACAATCGCAGAAATAAGGGAGGAATGGAACATTCTGTTCTGAACACTCCTTCCTCTCTTATCTCCGCACTACATATTTCATGATGGTTGCATACTCCAACGGCCTTGGCCTTTATTTTATACACAACTAAGCAACATAGAACTATATTACTATAAGCATTATTATTTGATTAAAACAATTTACATTTACATATTACACTTCCCAGTTGGGGTCGGGGGGCTTGCTGGAGCGTATAATGTATAATTTAAAACTTCTTTCAGTATGTTGGATAACTATTGAAGAATTACTTACCTTTGTCACCAATTCGTTAAGGGTACAATAATACTGTACATTGACTTAGACATATATTGACTTCTCGCTTCATGAGATGCAATTTTTTACATACACCCAGATAGTAATAAAAATGAATACTTCTCCTTATAGGAATTGTTAATTTTATTACTTCAGCCAAGAAGGTTATGTTTTCGCCATGGATTGTCTGTTTGTTAGTTAGCAACACAACTCAAATAGCTATAGACGTATTTTGTTGAAATGTTCAGGAAGTGTTCGCAGAAGGAACAGGAACAAGGGATTAGATATGTTTTCTTCCTAACTTTATGTCCTTGTTATTTTGTTGTTTGACTCACGTTGTTCTGCTCTACCTTTCTCTTTTCTATCTCTTAAAGACGGCTCATCCTTTAAGATGACTGCAAAGGAAAGATGAAGCTGTGGCTTGTAAAGCTGCATTTGAGGCTCACATCAGCACATTTGTGCAGTTGCATTCACTGAATTGTGTTTGTGTTAGAAAGAAAAATGTGATGAACAATGTGTCTTCGGGACAATGTTAATACAGGTGTGTTCTGTTACTAATTTACTGGACCAAGCAGAGCAGAAGTATTAAAGCGGGAGTTTTATATTTTTGAACTGTACAACAGAATCTGTGTTCCTGCCCTGAAGGATTAGTGAGGGTGTAACAGCAGTTTTGTAGCCGTGAGTGAGTGACAAAGAAACACTGTACGAGTTATTTATGTCATACACAGGTTTGTGGCTGTCTTTCACACTATTTGTTTTGAATCAATAGGCGCACATATATCAATATAAGAGGTTTTTGATGTGTGACACAGAGAATACTATTTGTCCTCTTGTACTTAAAAATATAAAGCGGTAGTATTGTTGTTTGTTTTCATGAAAGACTGAAAGAAACTCTACAATTAAACAAGTCCTAAAGTATTTTTTCTCTCTGGCTTCAGGTTCACGGCTACAAGTGCATCAATCTTCTTGCTTCACACATACCTCCATACATTTGGGCCAATCTCCGTAAAAGCGTCATCAGCTTTTTAACACTGCCATCTTGTGACCAAAATGTGAAACTACCAGTTTTAAGCTTGAACAACTGCACTAAGATCAGTTAGAATGTCTGAGGTGGATCTGTGGATCTGTGAAGGACAGCTCAAATGTGATCACGATTAAGAGAGGATCTAAATCTGGTCTGTTCATCACAGAGATTTTCTTTCTCTAGATGTAATAGATCCAGACAGAACAAACATCCTCTGCATGAGCCTTCTCAGGTGTGGAAAGGTTTTCTCTTTGAAAGAGGAATACAACTCTTCGAGTGATACTAAATTTAAATGCTCTGATGTGGGAATGAGCTTGATCAGAGGTGGCGGGGTCCAGTCTTGCAGGGAGAAAACACTCGAACGGAAGGGAACGTACGTACGGACTGGTAGTCTAATAACGTGTGCCGTTTCTTTTCTTTCAGTGACGTAGTTTTACTCAGAAAATGTCATACTACTTCTGAATACATTTAACCAGGTTTAATTAAGGCTCAGCGAGTAGATGCTATAGATAAATAGCGCTGTAATTTCAGTCTTACACAAAGTTTGTGGACAACATGAGATGACTATACAGGGAAAACAACTTAATATACTGCATATATTCTTCTCTGGGCTCTTTCCTGTCACGTAGGCAAGAGCTTTTCCTATCGTATTATCTGTAGATTTCTGTGTAAGCCAGATCGGTTCACCGGAAATTATCTTTTTTTGTGTAAGGCAGATCAATGTGTGAGTACGTGCAGAGCAAAAGCCAGACAGCAGACTCATTGAGACATAGGTGTCAAGGACATGCAACATATCTATTTCTCATTTGAACACAGACAGAAAAAGGGAACAAAAGTTCACAGATTGAGGCCAGCAAAAGTTCATGGTTTCCTGTTTTTCGCACAAGTAAGAGCAGAACTTTGCATCTTATCACTGCACAGTGAGCAGATTCTTACACTAATCAAAACTGGTGCTGACTGGCTCTCCCGGAGAAAACACCAGGAACGGACACAGGAGCTGAGCTCATGCTGTTAGAAGATAAACATTGATTGCTAAATATTATTCAAGGGTTTGCATTCGAAGGGTTGGGTAGGAACGTGAGTGATGGCACTGGTTGGGTGCAGTCTGTTCCTCCATGTTGACCAACATGGTATGACCAACATAGTATTGTTTAAAAAGTCTTTTTTTTCACAATACGGCCTTCAAAAAAAGAAAAAAAAGAAAACAAGAATATATAATTGTATTTTGTTCTCCTAAAACAATAATTGGATTTCAACTTTTACTATGGGTTGGGGTGCCTCATGTGGCCCTCTGACTGAAAAATGCTGTCTTAAAGGGACATTAATTAAACTAAACTTGGAAACATATTTTAAAATTCTGGAGTTTGACTATATTATCTAAATAAAACAGAAAAAAACAAATGCAGAATTTTTAGCAAATGTATTAAAAAAAGAATAACTGCAATATCACATGGTCATAAGTATTCAGATCCTTTGCTCAGTATTGAGTAGAAGCACCCTTTTGAGCGATTACAGCCATGAGTCTTCTTGGGAATGATGCAACAAGTTTTTCACACCTGGATTTGGGGATCCTCTGCCATTCTTCCTTGCAGATCCTCTCCAGTTCTGTAAGGTTGGATGGTGAACGTTGGTGCACAGCTATTTTCAGGCTCTCCAGAGATGCTCAATTGGGTTTAGGTCAGGGGTCTGGCTGGGCCAGTCAAGAACGGTCACAGAGTTGTTCCGAAGCCACTCCTTTGTTATTTTAGCTGTGTGCTTTGGGTTATTGTCCTGTCCCTGCAACTGAAAAACACCCCCACGACATGATTCTTCCACCACCATGTTTCACTATAGGGATTGAATTGGGCAGGTGATGAGCAGTGGCTGGTTTTCATCACACATACCGCTTAGAATTAACACCAAAAAGTTAAATCTTGGTCTCATCAGACCAGAGAATCTTATTTCTCTTAGTCTGGGAGTCAGTGTGTTTTATGGTCAACTCTATGTGGGCTTTAATATGTCTTGCACTGAGGAGTGGCTTCCGCTGGGCCACTCTGCCATAAAGCTCCGACTGGTGGAGGGCTGCAGTGATAGTTGACTTTCTGGAACTTTCTCCCATCTCCCCACTGCATCTCTGGAGCTCAGCCACATTGATCTTTGGGTACTTCTTTACCTCTCTCACCAAGGTTCTTGTCCCACGATTGCTCAGTTTGGCAGGTCTAGGAAGAGTTCTGGTCGTCCCAAACTTCTTCCATTTGAGGATTATGGAGGCCACTGTGGTTTTAGGAACCTTGAGTGCTGCAGAGATTATTTTGTAACCTTGGCCAGATCTGTGCCTTGCCACAATTCTGTCTCTGAGCTCCTTGGGCAGTTCCTTCAACCTCATGATTCTCATTTGCTTTGACATGCACTGTGAGCTGTAAGGTCTTATGTAGACAGGTGTGTGCCTTTCCTAATCCAGTCCAATCAGTTTAATTACAGCTGGACTCCAATGAAGGAGCAGAACCATCTCAAGGATCAATAGAAATGGACAGCATGTGAGTTAAATATGAGTGTCAATGCAAAGGGTCTGAATACTTATGACCATGTGATAGTTCAGTGTTTCTTTTTTAACAAATTTGCTAAACTGTCTACATTTCTGGGTTTTTTCTGTCAAGATGTGGTGCTGAGTGTACATTAATGAGAAATAAAATTAACTTTTTTGATCGCAAATGGCTGCAGTGAAACAAAGAGGTGGTGCTGCTGGTTCAAAGGTTTAATTGATCCTAAATTGTAGGTGTGGTTTATACAAGCTGCTGTTTGCTTAGTTTGAACATCTCCTTTATGTAATTGGTGGTCTAACTGGATGTGCAATTTGTTTCTTATTAGAGACAGAGAAAATATATATTTTTAGTTGATTTAGTTTCCTAAAACTGAACTGATCAAAATGAGAGAAACTGATCATTACTTAATTTCCCTCTGGCATCAATAGAGTGTTTTTGAATTTAGTTGAATTAGATCTGGATTTATATTTTAAACACAAACCTTCAGACTAAAGTTGCTGCTGTAAAAATAGCTATTCAGTTCGTGCTTCAAATTGCTCCTCTTACAAAAATAAAAGTTATATGAGTCTATCTTATTCTTGCTATAACATACTGTAAGCTCCACTTTGTTCACTCTGATATTTATTGCCTCTTCACCCTGTAGATATCTGTGGGCAGATCAGTGGGAGAACTCAAAGTCTGACTGAATGAATCACATGTTCAGATTAAAGTTCAAACTAATTAAACCTCTAAAATAGAGAAACTCATCCAGTCGCTTTTACTGAGAGGTAAAATGGCTCAGAGAGAAACTCAGCTGGAGAAAATCTCCTGTTCCATCTGCCTAGATCTACTGAAGGATCCGGTGACTATTCCCTGTGGACACAGCTACTGTATGAACTGTATTAAAGAGTTCTGGGATGGAGACGATCAGAGGAGAATCCAGAGCTGCCCTCAGTGCAGGAAAGAGTTCATACCGAGGCCTGTTTTGGTGAAAAACATAATGTTAGCAGAGTTGGTGGAGGATCTGAAGAAGACTGGACTTCAAGCTGCTCCAACTGATCACTGCTATGCTGGACCTGAAGATGTGGCCTGTGATGTCTGCACTGGGAGGAAGATGAAAGCTGTCAAGTCCTGTCTGGTCTGCATGGTTTCTTACTGTGAGAATCATGTCCAACCTCACCATCATGTACCTGGATTGAAGAAACACAAGCTTGTGAACCCCTCGAAGAAGCTCCAGGAGAACATCTGCTCTCGTCATGATGAGGTGATGAAGATCTTCTGTCGTACTGATCAGCAGTGTATCTGTTATCTCTGCACTATGGATGAACATAAAGGCCATGAAACAGTCCCAGCTGCAGCAGAAAGGGCTGAGAAGCAGAAGGAGCTCCAGGAGAGTCAACAACAAATCCAGCAGAGAATCCAGGACCAAGAGAAAGATGTGAAGCTGCTTCATCAGGAGGTGGAGGCCATCAATGTCTCTGCTGATAAAGCAGTGGAGGACAGTAGGAAGATCTTCACTGAGCTGATCCGTCTCCTCCAGAAAAGAAGCTCTGATGTGAAGCAGCAGATCAGATCCCAGCAGGAAACTGAAGTGAGTCGAGTCAAAGATCTTCAGGAGAAGCTGGAGCAGGAGATCACTGAGCTGAAGAGGAAAGATGCTGAGCTGGAGCAGCTCTCAGACACAGAGGATCACAACCAGTTTCTCCTCAACTACCCCTCACTGTCAGCATTCAGTGAGTCTACACACTCATCCAGCATCAAGATTCGTCCTCTGAGATACTTTGAGGACGTGACAGCAGCTGTGTCAGAGCTCAGAGATAAACTACAGGACATCCTGAGAGACTCATGGACAAACATCTCACTGATGGTCACTGAGGTGGATGTTCTACTGTCAGAACCAGAACCAGAACCAAAGACAAGAGATGAATTTATCAAATACTCAAGAGAAATCACTCTGGATCCAAACACAGCACACAGGAATCTGATATTATCTGAGGAGAATAGAAAGGTAACAATAAGGATTCTAGAACAATTTTATCCTGATCATCCAGACAGATTTACTGATTGTTCTCAGGTCCTGAGTAGAGAGAGTCTGACTGGACGTCGTTACTGGGAGGTGAAGTGGAGAGGAGAAGGAGGAGTTCGTGTGGTAGTTTCATACAAGAACATCAGGAGAGCAGGAAGATCAGTTGAATGTTTTTTTGGATCCAATGACAAATCTTGGTCTCTAGATTATGAGAAAAACGGGTACACATTTTGTCACAACAGAGTTGAAACTCCAGTATCAGGTCCAGTTTCCTCCAGACTAGGTGTGTACCTGGATCACAGAGCAGGTATTCTGTGTTTCTACAGCGTCTCTGACACCATGACTCTCCTCCACAGAGTCCAGACCACATTCACTCAGCCTCTACATGCTGGGGTTTGGATTAATGGTGATGGATCCTCTGCTGAGTTTATTAAACCTAAATAATCAGCAGTGATTTGAGGTCCAGTTGGTTAAAATCTGTATTTCAGTCTCAGTTTCTTTAGTCTCCATCATTGTTGTGTCATTTCTTCACTGCTCAGAGATCAGCTGTCTGTATGGAGCTACTTTGTTATCTTGTTTGTTGTTTTGTTAATGTTGGAGTTTGTTTGGTTGCTGACCCTTCCTTTTGATTCTCCTAAACTGATTACATTTACATTTGTTGCTTTGTCAGATCAAATGTTGTTGTTCAAATCCATGTCAAGATGAGCTGATGGAAACTGTAATTATTATCATCATTATTGTCAATCAGGATATCAGTCATTATTTTACTAAACAAGGATCAGATTCTGGATCAAACTGATTGTAGAAATCAATCAAAAAGATCAGAAAATAACTTAAAAGGAGTGTATTAGAGTGTATTTTTTAATGTTTTGATCAGATTTATAGACACAAATATTATTTTTAAACTGTTTAAATTTTCTTTTGTTTCCGACAAATAATCACATCCTTAAAATGTATTAGTATATCCAACAATATGTTAAATGTAAATGTTGTGTTTATTGGAAACTTTTAAAAACCTGTAGAAATCCATAAAATCAGTTCAGGATTTCATCAAAATGTGCTGTTAGTTTTTCGTTCTAAATTTAACTCAAATTACAATATTCAACATTACAGTGATTGGTTAATTATTAGAAATAATACGCTTTTCAAAGTTATTTATTTGTTTATTGAGTGACTGATTTATTTACTGAAATTTGAAATCATTTAATGTAATGATAACAATTATTATTATTATATTCAATGATAAATATTAATCTGGCAAAAAAGGTCAAAATATCAGAGGCTAACTTTAACAGGAGGTTATTCTCAGGGTCAGAAAAATCACATCCTATCATCCAAAGGTAGACAAGAAACAATCAATAATAAATATAGAATATTTCAGGAGAAATTATTCTAAATAGTTAAGAAATAGTTAAGAAGTCAAGCCATCGCCATTACTGCAGTGACAGCTCCCACTTGGGCAGCCATAGGCCACGCCTGACGTGCCGTCACAGCAGAGACGTTCAACCTGGCCACCGTCTCTTCTCACGGTCACTTTCACATCTCGTTGACAGCAGATGGCTCGCTGATCCTTTCAATACGACGTGGTCGTCTAAAAGGCGGTGTAAAATTTGTCCGACCCATCCAGAGTTCAGGTAATTTTGACCCTCGATCCGGACCTGTGGTTGCCGTTTCTCTGGTCATCGGACGCCAGTCGTTCAATAAAATAATCTTGAATATCTAAAACAAAACACAAACTTGTGTTGTGGTTTTTTTTAAAGTCGCATACCCTGTCCATAATGATTAAATGTCACGGTTAGCTTGCTAACTTCTGCACACCTAATGCATGCTATATGCGCAGTGTTTGATGTGAGTGTTTGGTACAGTCTATTATCTTCCTATTAATCGCACAGTATATTGTTCAAAAAATGATTAATTCATAAATTAATATCCGTATTCATTTAATATACCTTTATCAGTTTTTGGAGACCACTATCTAACATCATCAATCCAGGTATTCGTCATACTGTCATTGTAGAGGGTGGGTTTATAAGGACAGCAGAATGAATGAGTATGGACGCAGGTCACCACAGCAATGGCGGCGCAGCAAGATGGCGGCCTCCACAAATCGCTTGACGGATCGGTCTATAGCAGGTGATGCTGGATCAGCTTTTTGAATAATTTTACAGCGCCCACTAGGGGTGTAGTGGTACATATATCCGTATTCTGATTTTTCGGTACAGCACAAAGGCATACCGAGTTTCCACAAGGAAGCGACTCCTTTAATTGAGAGCAGGAGATTGAATGCCTGCACTGTCCCGCCCCCGTCTGCGAAAACTTCAGCACTCCGGTGTTACTGAACAACATGTTTTCATGTCAACTGGTTACCAACTTCCGGTAGCATCGGTGGTTGCTGTTAGCTACCACAGATGTTACTGAGCCGAAGGACACCGCTTAGCTGCCCTCATTGGTATCGTTCTCTTAACGTAGCAATAAAATATAAGCAGACTGGGCATCTGACTGTAATGTGTGTTTAAAATGTTTCTTCTTGGAATTAGTCAGTGATGTTTGTGTTGCTTTGAAGCAGCAGCTGAAAGCTGAACAGAAGGAGCACCGCCCTCTCCATCACCTTATGAGAGTGATGGAGAGATTTGTGGAGCAGGATAGGTCCATGCACTTCATATACAAAGGTAAGATCATACATGATTTAAAAAATAATAAAAGAAAAAATAAGCCAAAAACGAATCGATTTGACTCATATTGTCAAATAGCATGGGATTGAATAAAGCACATTTAAGAGTTGTTAAAATAAGATTTAGGGAGATCAAATTGGGGTACAAACTGAAATCGAAGCTTTTAATTTGGGTTTGTATCTCCGATACCAGAGGAGTCACTCAGTGCCTCACCAGTCATGAACATCACCGCACGTCACTGAAATGGTGTTTCTGTCATTTAGAGCACCCTCTGCCCTTTTACCCCCTCACCATCTTCTGTGTTGTGGTAACAAACAGACAGCCCTCTTTTATTAGCAAAAGGCAAATGGCAAGACTGTCTGTGTTAAAGTCCATGAGATCCTTAGTGCACAACATTACACAACTTCACACCCACAAACAGTGGCAACCTGTTTTCAAAAAACATATTGACCAGAACCCATTAAAAAAGCAGCCCGAAAGAACTGTTAATTAGAGCAAGAGCAGAGACTAAAGCAGAGACTCCCTTTGGCTCTGTATTTTTCTTCTCACCTTGCTAGATTTTAATCAATTTGTTACTTCTCTTCCAAACTCTTGTTGAGGGAATTTTTTCCATGACAATCTTGGCGTCACAAAAAGGATTTGCTCTTCAACCTCACATGGGTTGTATAGGGGAAAGGACTGATTTCACCGGTTCACGGTTGTCAACGTCTCCGATGGACTGGCGACCTGTCCAGGGTGTACCTCGCCTCTCGCCCCTTGACTGCTGGAGATAGGCGCCAGCCCCCCGCAACCCTGCATAGTATGGGCGGGTATAGAAAATTGAGGGATTGAGGGATGGATGGATGGACGGTTGTCAACGTTGGAATTTTGAACAATTATTAAATTAGTCAGCTGAGAAGAAATAAATTTGTTTTTCAAAAGTATTAATAGTATTAGTATTAATTATCCCACCCTCCTAGAACTTACTTAGAGCACTGGGGTCAGATAAACTGATTATCTGGAAAAGACCTTCTTTAAGGAAAGTAAAACAGCACCTTCTCAAAAGTTACTGGGAGCAGAATAACCGATCATATTGATTATTTGGACTTGGACAAGATATTTCTTTGAGTTGATGGATATCTCGCCTTTCAAATAAGAAAGGAAAATGTGTTCAAGGGTGTTGAGATTCAGTTTTCCAAAAAAACGGACTGAACAGATGGCATTTCCCAGCACTCCTAGCAGGTGTTACAGATGATGACACCACTAAAGCTTATAAATATGATCGACGGTGGAAAATTCTTATGTAATTAGGATTTAAGTATATATTCTGCTTAGTGAAACAGGGCAGATGACGAACCCATTCAAACCCTAAATCAATGCATTGACCAAATAAATGGATGCATGTGCCATAACTTTCTCCAGCTGAATAGAAACAAAACTGAAGTAATTATTTTTGGACCCAAGGAGGAACGATCAAGAGTCAGCACACAGCTTCAGTTAATGCAGCTAGAAACTACTGATCAGGCACGAAACCTAGGTGTAGTAATGGACTCCGACCTGAACCTCCAGGGTCACATAAAGGCAATAACAAGGTCAGCGTTCTATCACCTGAAGAACATCTCTAGGATTAAAGGTATGATGTCGCAACAGGACCTAGAAAAACTCATCCATGCGTTTATCTTTAGTCTGATTGATTACTGCAACAGCGTCTTCACAGGTCTGCCAAAAAAGTCAACCAGACAGCTGCAGCTGATCCAGAACGCTACCGCTCGTGTTCCTCACTAGAACCAGGAAAGTAGAGCACATCACCCCAGTTCTAAAGTCCTTACACTGGCTCCCTGTAGCTCAGAGAATAGACTTCTAAATACTCCTACTGGTTTATAAATCATTACATGGCTTAGCACCAAAATATGTTGAAGACCTGTTGTCACGGTACCAACCACCAAGACCACTCAGGTCCTCCAACTCTAGCCTACTAAACATCCCTAGACTCAGAACTAAACATGGAGAAGCAGCTTTCAGTTTCTATGCTCCTCTTATCTGGAACAGACTTCCTGACGAGTGCAGAGCTGCTGAAACTCTGAACTGCTTTAAATCGAGACTAAAAACCCATCTGTTTAGAATTGCCTTTGAGTAAATGCTTGATGTCATATGTATGAAATGTGTTCATGCTCTCTTGCTTTATTGTGTATCATGTGTAATGTGTGTTTCTTTTACTTTTAATTTCCAATGTTATATTCCATGTGCTTTGTTAGGTTTTTTTTGTTTTGTTTTTTAAATCACCAAATCATGTAAAGCACCTTGAATTGCCCTGCTGTTGAAAGTGTGCTATTCAAATAAAATTGCCTTGCCTTGCCTTGCCATTGCTCCAACTTAATGTTTTGATAAAGTTGTGTCAGGTCACCAGAGAGACAGATTCTGGATAAGATAACAGTGGATCTGCAAGATAACAGTCTGGCCTTCGGATGTGCTGCTTCATGCCTTGCTATCAGACTCGCATGTGGCAGCTGTCCAGGGGCTGGGTGTGAAGGGTGGAGAAGATGTGCTGCACAGATAAACAGTGACTGCTGAATACCATTTAAGCTGTTAGTCAGAAAGGTTGGGTAGGGCGATCCATGAGTAATCTCTGTCCCCTCCATGTTTTGGCCAAAGCATGTTTGTATTAAATACTTAAATGCCTTCTTGGATTCAGTCTTCTTTATTATGGAAACCCTGAGTTATTTTCAGCCATTACAATCAGCCCTCATTGTCTTTCCATACACGTGTTGCTTTTAGTTGGAGGCACAACAATCACCGGTGAATCTTTTTTTCTGACCTGCAGGACAGGGAAGAAGACTTTTAAAACTCCAATTGGAAGCTTGAAAGCTTTTGAACCTCCTGTCCTTGGATTTGGGGGTGATCTATTAACAGCCTAACCCTGATCACTGCAGTTATTCAAGAAGACGGTAGAAGCCGATTGCTGAAGTCATTTTGCAGTTTCGCCCCATTTTGCAATCCAGAAAAAGGAACCGCCAGGTTCGGTAGAACCTATTGCTCTGCTCCCAAACCAGCCTACCTGTTTGGACACAGTAGGCGCATTTCCACTATTGGAACCTCAGGGTAATTTGATCAGACCATCCCGATGTTCGTGTGTCTCCACTTCATTGGGCCGGGCCTACAGGGCCATTTTTGGGGCCATTTCAGGAACAAACGGAGTACCTGTATGGGGTAATGTACCCGGAATGGCCTGATCAAGTCGCTCAGTGGGAGCAGTGGTTACGTCGCGCTGATTGGTCGTAATTCAGAGGTAATTGAGCAAACGTCGCTAAACAACCGGCTTTGTAAAAATAAGAAGAGTTGCTGGCAAAGCAGTTTATAACAGCAGCAAACAGAAACACGGCAACAAGCCCTCCTTCTTCAATGTTGATCTCTTGCTATTTCTGCTGCTGTGGGTGCCTGTTTGTGCTCATTAGCGATGCTACTTGCTGCTGAAACAGTCATGATATGCAGATGTCTTTAGCTGATTCCCTAAAGGGCCGATTGTGTATGGAGACACGGCGGCTGAGAGGAGCGGGCCAACAGATTAATCAGTCAAAAAAAAAAAACGTAATAAGCTGTATCAGAAAAAGGCAGAGGACACCATCACAACAGAAGGGACACAGGACATGCGTGTAAAAGAAGATTCCTCACTCAGTACGTTTACGTGCAGCAAGAGAAATTCGAATTATTGCCTTAGTCCGACTGTATTCAGACTTTTAAAATGCATGCATACACCTTAGTCCGACTGGAATCAAACCGAACTGGAGTTTCAGAAGCTCGGCTTCTCTTGCTGGATAATGCGCTTCAAATCGGACTACTCTGCAACCAGCCCCCCCGGCCCCACCCGCGCACCCCCCTCGGAAAGTTTGGAGAGGCGGAAATCCGACCCAGCACTAACAACAGTAGTGTTATAAGAGGCATATGGCATCTAAGACAAACGTAAGCGGCCAGTCAGTGCATGTTTGGACTTTAACTCCGTCTGCTTCACTCCCGCCAGCCTCAGTTTACTGCCTGAATGCAGCTGGAAGCTAACTGCTATTAGGCTCAAATCAAATCAAATCAAAATTTATTTATAAAGCGCTTTTCATACAAGAAGTTGCATCACAAAGTGCTTTACAGATTAAAATGACCCCACATAAAACCACCTTCCCTTTCCTCCCCCACAGATTAAAAGCATGGTCACAGTTATACCCCCCTCCCCCCAACCCGACTCCCATGCACACACACAGTTAAAAGAAAAAGTAAAAAAGGACATCGGGCCGAGTGTAGATGAACCATGCAAGGAAACGCCATCAGAGGAGCCATCTGCCCCGGCAGCGGTAGACTAACAGCAGCAGCCGAGGCACCGACACAGGGCGCCCAGTGGGGGCAAGGCCAAGACCCCCACCTCCACTCAAGCTCCACCTGGAGAGCACCCAGGCAACCACAGCCGACCACCGCTCCCGGGGCAGAGGGCTCCCACAGAGGAAACACTGGAACGCGGATTAATGCTGAATTTTGTAGTAGTTGTAAACCTGATATACTCTTTTTGGGAAGATTAGAAACCAGGGCATTACAGTAATCAATTCTACTGAAGATAAAAGCATGCATCATTGTCTCCGTATTGGCCCGAGAGAGAATGGGGCGGACTCTGGCGATGTTTTTTTGTTGATAAAAACCTATTTTAGTAATATTTTTTATGTGAGGAATAAAAGTCAGCTCAGATTCAAAAATCACTCCCAGGTTCTTCACTTGTAGAGAAGGATTAAAAGACAGTGATTGTAGTTTTGGTAAAAGTTTCTCTCTCTGAGGCTCAGGACCGATGACTAAAACTTCAGTTTTGTACTTGTTGAGCTGGAGAAAGTTTTCTGCCATCCACGATTTAATGTCTAAAATGCAGTTAAAAAGTGCATCCATTGGCCGTGTGTCATCGGGAGACATGGAGATATACAGCTGTGTATCATCAGCATAACTGTGAAAGTTAACTCCCAAGAGGGAGCATATACAGGTTAAAAAGCACTGGGCCTAAAATCGAACCCTGGGGCACACCACATGTAATCTTGTGGACCTTAGAGGAGCAGGTATCTAAACTTACCATAAAAGTCCTGTCTGTGAGATAGGATGTGAACCATTTGTGAACAGCACCAGAGAGGCCAATCTGTTTTAAACGGGTTAAAAGAATAGTGTGGTCTACTGTATCAAAGGCAGCACTTAGATCCAGTAGAACCAACACTGTCACCCTCTGTGCATCATAGTTTAATCTAAAATCATTTAAAATTTTTAGAAGGGCCGTCTTTGTGCTGTGGTTCACCCTAAAACCAGACTGAAATTTCTCCAGGACATTGTGCTCATTAATAAAATCATTAAGTTGAATTAAAACATTTTTTTCTAAAATTTTGCTTAAAAAAGGTAAGTTAGATACCGGTCTACAATTGTTAAAATCATTAAAATCTAAATTGCTCTTCTTCAACAGGGGCTTCACTACCGCCCCTTTATAGGCGGCAGGAAAGACCCCCGTCTGAAAGGAGCAATTCATCATGGTTAAAATCTCATCTCAAAAAGATCCATAAAATTGCTTAAAAAAGGAAGTGGGAATCGGGTCCAAAACACATGTGGTGGGCCTGACTGAGGAGAAAACTTTATCAAGAGTCCCAGCTTCTACCAGGACAAAACTGTCCAGTGTTTCCTCTGGTAGAGACACACTCAGATTTGTCTAAAACCCTGTTACTCTGAGAAGATAAAATCTTACATCTGATGGTGTCTACCTTCCCTCTGAAGTGGTCTGCAAACTCCTCACACAGAGAGTTTGAGGGGTTTTAGAAAATGCAGTAGTAGCTCTGTTAAAAAGTTTATCAATGGTGGAAAAAAGGATTTTCGAATTATTTTTATGTTCCGAGATGATTTTGGAGAAGTATGAATTTCTTGAATTTCTCACTGCATTGTTGTATAATTTGAGAAGATCTGTGTATATTTGATGGTTTATTGTGGTTTTACTTTTCCTCCATTTTCTCTCTGCCGCCCTACAATTTCTCTTCATTTTTCTGAGGTTTTCATTTTTCCGCGGCGTTGCAGCTTTAGATTTTAAACTTTTAACTTGTAGTGGAGCAAGCCGGTCAAGAGTGGACTGAAGCCTTCTGTTAAAATCCTTGACAATAAAATCACAGGGGGCAGGTAAAACAATAGGAGGATTCTTTTTAAAAATTTCCAGAAAACCTGCAGCCACTTCAGGGGTTAGATGGCGCTTCCTGACAGTTCTCACCGAGGTCTCCTGCTGAATAAAACTGGTGATGTTAAAAAACACACAGTAGTGGTCAGAGACAGCCAAGTCAACAACAGAGGACACACGGGTGGACAGGCCATGCGTGATGACCAAGTCCAGGGTGTGTCCTTTGTTGTGAGTCGGCTGCATGACATGTTGGCTAAAATCCATATAAGTCAGGATGTTTAAAAAATCTGTTGAAAAATGATCTAAAAGGTTAGCTATATGTAGATTAAAATCACCAGCTAAAATTATCATTTCAAAGGAGTTGTGCAAAATTGATAAAAACTCTGAAAATTCTTGAATAAAAAGTGCACTCTTTTTAGGAGGCCTATAAATTGTGACATAAAATCTGAGGAGTGCTAAAAACATTTGCATTATATTCAAAAGTAAAATAGTTATCAAATAAAACAGGTTTGGCAGAAAGTGTTGATGAACTTATAAAAGCAGTTCCACCTCCCCTTTTGCTACTCCTCGTAGAATAAGTGAAGTTAAAATTAGTTGGGGACGCCTCTGTAAGAACAACAGGGGCATCTGCACTCAGCCAAGTTTCTGTTAAAAATAAACAATGGAGATTATGGTCTAAAATCAGATCATTTATTATAAAAGTTTTGTTCAGCAGAGAGCGAACATTAAAAAGTGCCATATTAATAGTGATTGGAGATGGAGGGACTGTATGATTTACTGAAAGTGTGGCTTTTGGCAACTTTTTGAGATTATTTGGATTGCATTTGTTCGGTTGATGATTTTTAGCCCGCTCTCTGCGGATAATAACAGATATGAATGAGGTAGAACAAGGTCCAAGTCCAGTATGTGAGTTACTGTTAAAATCAGGGGTGAGTTCATAGGAGCAGGGACCATTTGCACATCAGGATGTGGCGGAGGAATCAGAGAGGGCAGGGGCAGCTGTGGCCAGTGTAGTTGACAGGGGGGGGGCGTGGACATGCCAGGCTCAATGTCAGTGTACGAGTGCCTTGTCTATTTAGATGGAGCCCATCTGGTCCAAACAGGTGCTTCCTGCCCCAAAAAATGTTAAAATTGTCTATAAAACCAATATTGTGAACGGCGGTAATGGAGGAGAGCCAAGTATTAAGGGATAAAAGTCTGCTAAAACAGACAATTCCTCTGCCGACAGTGGGAGTGGGGCCAGAAATAAAAACAGAGACATGTGTGTTTTCTGGAAGATTAAAAAGGTGAATAAAATCACGCTTCAGGAGCTCAGTCTGCTGTTTATAAATGTCATTGGTGCCAGCATGAATCACAACTTTACTCACAGATTTGTGATGATCAATGAGCTGCAGGATCTGTTCGGTAATGTCCGTGACAGTGGCTCCAGGGAAACACAGTGTAAGGGCTCCTCTCATCCTCACGTTTCTGATGATAGAGTCCCCGATGATGAGTGTGGTGGGCGCCAGGTCTGCAGGCAGATGTTTGCGCTGGGCAGAGGATCGTTCACCATCCAGGACTTGCTGTATGCCAGGTGTAGAAGCTTCCCCAGGACTGCAGCGATGTTTATTCAGTGCCGAGGGCTCGTTCCGTGGGTTCGGGGTGAAGTGGAGCACTCCTCGGCGAGTTCTGGCTGCAGCCCGGGGTTTGACGCGACGTGGGGGGCTGCGGGAGTCCGGCTGTTGCTCCTGCTGCTGGGAGGGATTAGGCGGCGCTCCTACGGAGCTACGGCGACCAGGGGCTGTCAGAGGAGGGAAATCCGCATCCAGGGCACTGAAACGGTTTGATAGAGGCAGGCAGGTTGGAGGAGAGCAACCTGGCCCAAACGTTAACCGGGCACCCTGGAGCATCGGAGTGGAGCTGATGGGGGCTTTTGGTTTAGCCCCCTGCTGGAACCAGCGGTCCTCCTCTGCTGCAGATGTTACGCGGGCATTTGGCACCCCGAGTCCGCCTGGAGGCCCAGCGATGGATCCTCCCCCCCACAGCTTCGCCGGGCTGCCAGGGAATGGTGTCCGCCAGCTGTGCACTGCTGGCGGCAGCGAAAGTCCGGCCGAAGATGATGTCCACGTCGCGCTCATGGTCTTGGATTTGGTGGAGTGTTGAGATCCTCTGCTCCAGCTCCAGGACCCTCTGGCTAAGTTTTGCACAGCCATCACACCCAGGACTGTAGGTGAGTGGAGGCATGGTGGGGGAGAAGTAATCCGCGCTTCCCACCGATTAAAATGATCCGGTAAAAAACGTCCTGGTTATTAATAAGTCAGTGGTGTTTAAAAATCCATTAAAACCGGTCTTTACAAGGTTTAAAACCAGTTAAAAACCGTGCTTGATAGGGAGCCGGTCTTGGCGGGCTGACTGACGCTGACGCATGCGCACCACGAGACACGGAAGACTCGAAGTACGTATTGCATCAACACTGGCATGTTTGATTATATTCACTGCCAACTCGTAGGGGCGCATATCGCCATCTATTGTCAGGGAGTGGAACGTACTTCATTTAATAATTCGATTTTCTGATGGACATGTAAACTGGGACTCGGCTCGCTGCAGGAGGGAAGTCTTTAGTCCGATTACTCCAAAAAGCTCGATTTAGCTGTGCATGTAAATGTACTGACTGACCCAGAAGCCTGCTTTGACTGTGGTCAGAAAGGACACTGGTGCAATGACTGTAACAACCGCTTCCAGGGCTCATCTTGAGGTGCTAAAGGCTTCAACTGACTAAGGAGTGCTAAAAGGAAAGATCCATCCCGGTCCACTTCATCACTCAAGGCCAGTAAAACACTACACACACACAATACAAAGACCAAAAAGAAGCGTCAGCTTATGTCTACACCTGTCTTTGTGTCTCTTAAGGTTGCCAGCATTATTGTTCTACGTGAAACTTCTCCTGTGCACAGCCCTCTGTTTGCCTGAAATATCAAAGGCCCTTGTCAGCCCACTGACTAGCATTTTGTCCAAGCCCTGCAGGCCATAAAATAAAATAAGATTAATCTTTATTGCCATGGTTTCTTTTACAAGATGCCAAAAATATTTTCATGGTGCAATTGACTCTCTGTTCAGGGAAGTAATAGAGCCCACTTGAATTCACCCAGCTCCAGCTACTTACCGTCACAAATACTTCTCCTCCCCCTTTGTTGGAAGAACTCTGCCGAACCATAAGATAAATCATTGATAATGAAAACTATTCAAAATCACTTCAGGATACCAGTGCCATCTACTTCTGGGTTTTGGATGTAAATAATTTAATTTACTTTAAATACCATAACTTAATTGAAGGTAAGTGTAATAATCAAGAGTGCATTAGCAAATTAAATAAATACATTTATTAACACAATCATATATAATGAAGACCAAAAAATAATGATTAAGAGAAAGTATTGGAAACTGAAAAAGTTATTGATCGAACATAAAAATCCCTTTTTGAGCTGCTGCTTGCTAACTTTTATGTAGTTGCAAGATTTAACTGGATGAACAGTTTGTTTCTTTTTAGTGACAAGAAATACTTTATTAGTTGGAAATGTTTTAGTTTACTAAAACTGAAAAACTGATGTGAAAATTAGAGAGAGTAGTTAATGTTGTATCTTCTTCCTGCTATAACATACTGTAAGCTCCATGTTTTTGACTCTGTTATTTATTGCTTCCCCACCCTTTAGATGTTAGTGGGCAGAACAATAGTGGAAAAGCTCCAAATCATACTGAAATAATCACATGTTGAGATTAAAGTTCAAAGTAATCAAACCTCTAAGATAGAGAGACACACCCAGTCGCTGTTACTGAGAGGTAAAATGGCCCAGAGAGGAGCTCAGCTGGAGAAAGTCTCTTGTTCCATCTGTTTGGATCTACTGAAGGATCCGGTGACTATTCCCTGTGGACACAGTTAATGTATGAACTGTATTAAAGAATTCTGGGATGGAGAAAATCAAAAGAGAATCCACAGCTGCCCTCAGTACAGGAAAACTTTCATACGAACACCTGTCCTGGAAAAGAACTTCCTGTTAACAGAGTTGGTGCACGATCTGAAGAAGACTCCAAGCTGCTCCAGCTGATCACTGCTATGCTGGACCTGAAGATGTGGCCTGTGATGTCTGCACTGGGAGGAAGATGAAAGCTGCCAAGTCCTGTGTAGCATGTCTGACAACCTATTGTGATAACCATCGCCAACCTCACCATGATGCCTCTGGACTCAAGAAACACCAGCTGGTGAACCCCACCAAGAAGCTCCAGGAGAACATCTGCTCTCGTCATGATGAGGTGATGAAGATCTTCTGTCGTACTGATCAGCAGTGTATCTGTTATCTCTGCTTAATGGATTAACATAAAGGCCATGAAACAGTCCCAGCTGCAGCAGAAAGGGCTGAGAACCAAAAGGAGCTCCAGGTGAGTCGTCAACAAATCCAGCAGAGAATCCAGGACCAAGAGAAAGATGTGAAGCTGCTTCATCAGGAGGTGGAGTACATCAATGTCTCTGCTGATAAAGCAGTGGAGGACAGTGAGAAGATCTTCACTGAGCTGATCCGTCTCCTCCAGAAAAGAAGCTCTGATGTGAAGCAGCAGATCAGATCCCAGCAGGAAACTGAAGTGAGTCGAGTCAAAGATCTTCAGGAGAAGCTGGAGCAGGAGATCACTGAGCTGAAGAGGAAAGACGCTGAGCTGGAGCAGCTCTCAGACACAGAGGATCACAACCAGTTTCTCAACCAGAGTCTACACACTCATCCAGCATCACGATTTGTCCTCAGAGATACTTTGATGATGTGACAGCAGCTGTGTCAGAGCTCAGAGGTAAACTACAGGACATCCTGAGAGACTCATGGACAAACATCTCACTGATGGTCACTGAGGTGGATGTTCTACTATCAGAATCAGAACCAAAGATAAGAGCTGAGTTATTAAAATATTCACAAAAAATCTTTCTGGATCCAAACACAGCACACAAGAAGCTGTTATTATCTGAGGGTAACAGAAAAGCAACGAGGGTTAAACAAAAACAGTCTTATCCTGATCATCCAGACAGATTCACTGGTCATAATCAGGTTCTGAGTAGAGAGAGTCTAACTGGACGTTGTTACTGGGAGGTGGAGTGGCGAGGTAAAGGAGCTTATATAGCCGTTTCATACAAGAATATCAGGAGAGCAGGATTGTCAGAGGAATGTGAGTTTGGATTCAATGACAAATCATGGTAATTTGAGTGCTGCAAAGAGAGTTACACATTTTATCACAAAAGAGTTGAAACTCCAGTATCAGGTCCAGTTTCCTCCAGACTAGGAGTGTACCTGGATCACAGAGCAGGTATTCTGTCTTTCTACAGCGTCTCTGAAACCATGACTCTCCTCCACACCTGAATATAAGCCTCAGGTTTTCATGTTGTAACATGAGATATTTACACAGAAAGACGGTACAAGGCAAGATTTTTATAGTTTTAATGTAAGATGTGCTTAAGTACGGCATCAACACAACACAACAGTAACATGCCTGGTTAGAAAATAAAATATACTTTAGCCTACCAGAAAAGTAATTGGTCGCTATCTTCATCTTCCTCTTGCGCACTAAAGCCACTGATGTTGTCTTCTTCAGTATTTTTATGTCCTCTGAAAGCTTTTGTCGTCTTTTTACACTGACTCAGTTCTTCCCTCTGCCTCCTCCAGCATCTCACCATCGATTCGTTGATGTCAAGCTTACGTGCAGTAGCTCTATCTTCTTCGTTGATGGCCAGCTTGATTCCCTTTAACTTAAAAGCTGCATTATATGCATTTCTTCGTGTGTTTTCCATGACAAGAGCGTGTACATGAAAACTACCAGTAGAGTCTTGTTCAGCGCATAATCTTTCCTCACATGTCTGTCTCACTTTTGTGCTTCCTTCTATAGTGCCTCCCGGAGGCCGTTAGCCAGTAAAAATCTATGAATTCGCCGCATCGTTGTTTAGGTTGCAGTGTCCAAAGCGTGTGAAAAAAGTAGCGGCTTATAGTTAAAAATTTCGCTACCTTTAAACTTATTCAAGACACATCAAGGACCACAAACTGGAGGCCCTGTGACTTAAAAAAAAAACTGTGCAAACCTCACTGGCTAACAGTAAACAGACTTTTCATTGGGCTTCCTCCATAGGGAACCCACAACAGACTTACAAGACACACCCAGTAGCAAATAAATACATTGGCCCACAAAAACAAAAGACTTATCAGCAATAATGCAAATAGACTTTCATTGGGCTTCCCCAAAATGGAACCTACAGCGGCTTCACAAGGTATCCACATTAGCTCACGAACAGAGGTAGACGTAGTGTGTCCTATTTACAAGTATTTGCATCCACTACAGAAGTGTGGGTAGGTTTGAGGCTTTGGCATCTGCTCAGCCTCCCAGAGGAGTGGCCGTCTGTGCGCTGTAGGTGGGCCAGCACTGTGGGCGCGGGCGGCGTGGGACGACGAGTGGGGTTGAAAAGGGTTATGCCCAGTCGGACATTGGAGGTTTAGAGGCAGGATGCACCTGCTGGGGCCCATAGTGCCTGGGGTCCTTGCTTTTCTAGCAGGTTTCTCGATCATGTGCTGCCGCCTGGGGACTCACTTTCTCTTGGCTGCCCTGGGTTCTTGGTCTGGGTATCACTTTTAGTCTAATATCCAATCAAATATGGTATCACACATCCAACCAGCTCAACGAAATTGCAATGTCGCACACATTGATGCTGAGGTAATGACTGCAAGTTAGGCCTTGATGGATGATGATTTCATATTTCCTCCATTTCCAGATAACTGCACCGGCAGTCATCTCCTTCTGACAAAGCATCTTCCTGAAGGTCTTGAAGACCACCACAGGTTTGTGCAGAGCTCTTTTTTATCATGTCCTTTGTCAACTCACGTTCTTACCCATAATCAATGAGAGGTTGGAAAATTCTGAGGACACGTGCTTTGAAAACACAAAACATGAAGGTGCGCATATAACCAACCTGTGGGAGTCATAATCCTGTTTGCAGTCACCATCCTGCTGAAAGGCAGAAGACTTCAGAAATACCTAAAGAATCTTTCTGAGGAAGACAAAGTTCAAACACTGAGGGTGTGTTTGAGTGCTGATTCTGTTGGGTCAGTTCTGCTGGACCTGTTTGACTGGAAAGCCTCCTGTTGCTGGTATGTAACCTATGCAAGTGTGACAGTCTGTAAAAGTTTGTTTGAGTTAAATAAAGAGACTTACTTTGTTTGCTTCCTGGTCATATTCAGGAGTTTCTTTTACTTTGAATTGTTAAGTTGGAGGTTCAGGGGTCAGATTGGATTCAAAAGTTGCTTTTCGGTGTATTTTCCTAAGTTAATTCTGACACAAACCTAATTTCTCAGAAACTGTAATCTCCTTAGGCTGTTTTTTATAGTGTTTCTGTTGTGGGATCTGAACCTCCGGCTGTTTATGTAGATCATGTTCCTTCTGAGTGGACCCTCCTTGGGCCGACGTGAGCTGCAGTCTGGGGACACAGACATTGGAAACGCTTTTAAAACATTGTAATACAGCATTTATTGTGAAGTTCTTTTGCAGTATTTATGGTTTAAAAGCTACTGATTGCAACTCCAAAGTGTGTGGAAATTGTAGGAGTTAGAATGAATATTGACTGGCACAAAAAAATTACCTGAGCTGATCCTGATTTTTGCAAAGAAAGGAAAAAGGAAGAGCTCAGAAAATATTTTGTGACAATTTCATATCAGACTGTTTGGTAGAATAAAAACAATGTTTTATCTAAACCGAGAGGTAAGAATGAGTTTGGGCTTATTTTTTTTAATGGTAACAGACCAAAAAGGATTAATTAAACACATATATTTTTGGAATGAGTCAAGTCTTCTTCCTGCTTTAAAACAAAGTAATCCAGATTATCAACATATTTTTACTCCTCTCTCTAAGCTGGGAGTATCCGACACCCGGTGAGAGTTTATTTAAACGTTGTCTTTGTTACTGAGAGGTAAAATGGCTCAGAGAGGAGTTCATCTGGAGAAAATCTTCTGTTCCATCTGTCTGGATCTACTGAAGGATCCTGTGACTATTTCCTGTGGACACAGCTACTGTAGAAACTGTATTAAAGGCTTCTGGGATGGAGAAGATCAGAGGAGAATCTACAGCTGCCCCCAGTGCAGGAAAAAATTCCGATTTAGGCCTCTCCTTATACAAAACATCATGTTGGAAGCTTTAGTGGAGGATCTGAAGAAGACTGGACTCCAAGATGCTCCAGCTGATCACTGCTATGCTGGACCTGAAGATGTGGCCTGTGATGTCTGCACTGGGAGGAAGATGAAAGCTGTCAAGTCCTGCTTAACCTGTCCAGGTTCTTACTGTGAGAATCACCTTCAACCTCATTATGAGGCCCCGCCATTGAAGAGGCACAAGCTGGTGAACCCCTCCAAGAAGCGACAACAAATCCAGCAGAGAATCCAGGACCAAGAGAAAGATGTGAAGCTGCTTCGACAGGAGGTGGAGGCCATCAATGTCTCTGCTGCTAAAGCAGTGGAGGACAGTGAGAAGATCTTCACTGAAATGATCCGTCTCCTCCAGAAAAGAAGCTCTGATGTGAAGCAGCTGATCAGATCCCAGCAGGAAACTGAAGTGAGTCGAGTCAAAGTTCTTCAGGAGAAGCTGGAGCAGGAGATCACTGAGCTGAAGAGGAAAGATGCTGAGCTGGAGCAGCTCTCAGACACAGAGGATCACAACCAGTTTCTCCTCAGCTACCCCTCACTGTCAGCATTCAGTGAGTCTACACACTCATCCAGCATCAAGATTCGTCCTCAGAGATACTTTGAAGATGTGACACCAGCTGTGTCAGAGCTCAGAGATAAACTACAGGACATCCTGAGAGACTCATGGACAAACATCTCACTGATGGTCACTGAGGTGGATGTTCTACTGTCAGAACCAGATTTAGAACCAAAGACCAGAGCTGGATTCTTGAAATATTCACAAGAAATCACTTTGGATCCAAACACAGTAAACAGATTTCTGTTATTATCTGAGGGGAACAGAAAAGTGACAAGAACAGAACAACAGTCTTATCATCATCATCCAGACAGATTCACTGGTTGTTCTCAGGTGTTGAATAAAGAGATTCTGACTGGACGTTGTTACTGGGAGGTGGAGTGGAGAGAAGGAGGAATTGAAGTAGCAGTTTCGTACAATAACATCAGCAGAGAAGGAATGTCAAAAGAATGTGAGTTTGGATTCAATGACAAATCTTGGTCATTGTCTTGTAATACAAACGGGTACACATTTTATCATAACCTTGTTAAAACTCCAGTATCAGGTCCAGTTTCCTCCAGACTAGGAGTGTACCTGGACCACAGAGCAGGTATTCTGTCTTTCTACAGCGTCTCTGACACCATGACTCTCCTCCACAGAGTCCAGACCACATTCACTCAGCCTCTACATGCTGGGGTTGGGCTTTTCTCCTTGTTCTCATATTATGGTGGAGCCTCTGTGGAGTTCGTTAAGCTGAAATAATCACCAGTGAGCTGAGGTCCAGTTGGTTGCTCTGTCAGACCAAATGTTTGAATCCATGTACAGATGAGAATCTGTGAAATGTAAATGTTGTGATCATCATTTAAAAAAAAAGTTTTATAAGTGATTTTGTGAAAACAAAAGGTTTATGTTTGCATAGGTAGGTTTACAGAAATCAATTGCTGATTCATATGGCACAAAATATCATGGAAGAAGCTGTTTTTATCTTGCGAATGAATAAATTGTTTTGTTTTTTATTTCTTCACTTACTATTTTCCCCTGGGGATTTAGACAGTTGAGCATTTCCAGGTGAATAAAACACTGGTTTACAACAATAATGTGTCCAAGTTGTAATTAAAAAAGTTTGGTAAATATGTGTGCATCTTGCATGCTTCTTACACAAGGTTGTTAAGATGTACCTTATTTTATCATGACATGGATTTTTTTTTTCTGGTAGCATTGCTTAAAAAGGTATCATGTGTCTGAGTCAGAATAAAATCCCAGTGAGGCTATAAATTAATCAATTATGTTTGTTTTTATTAACCATGCAATAAATCAAAAATCAACAAAAAATGTCTAGATTTAGCACAAATAAAATGTTATTTACGTTTATTACTTACCATAAAAATAATTACCATAAATTACACATTTGGACCTGTGTCTTGTACAGTGGGTCTCTGAATGTTTGAACTGAATTAGAAAAACATGTATTTTGTTGACCACTAGATGGAGCCTCTGTACCACCACTGATCCAGACTGGGGAAGCATGGATTTCTGCAAAGGAGCTTGATAATTATTGTGCGGGTTTTGCCCAACCAATATTTGAATATACATTTGTAAAAAATATCACCCACATACATACATCTTCAGTTTGCATTAGTTAACTTTATGAGTCATGTGAATGACTTCTGACATCAGCCAGCAGGTGGCGACAGACTAGTCTGTATGTCCTCGCTGTGAAAGAAACACTTCCAACACCTCAGGGACTCACCTTAGTCTCTCTACACATTCACTGATCTAGTTGGTGGGTGTGTGTGTGTGTGTGTGTGTGTGTGTGTGTGTGTGTGTGTGTGTGTGTGTGTGGTGTGTGTGTGTGTACATGTATAGCTGTACTTGTGAGGACCAACCTTTGACAGCCCACCACCCTTGTGTGGACATTTGTAGTTGTGAGGACATTTTGCCTGGTCCCCACAATGTTTAACTAGCTATTAAACTCTACTAGTTAGGTTTAGAGGTATGGTGTGAATTAGGTTTAGGTTAAGGTTAGGCATGTATCAGTAATGGTTAGGGGTTAGAGAAAGCGTCTGGGTTAGGCATAGTAAAATCAATGGAAGTCAATACAATGTCAACACAAGTATAGCAAGACAGGAGTGTGTGTGTGTGTGTGTGTGTGTAACATTCAGGTGCCATAGAGTCTCCGGTGTTGTTGTCTTTATAAACAAACTGAACACCACAACTGCTGCCACCGTCTTGTCTCTGTGGGAAGAAGGAGAGCAGGAGTCTTGGTTAACGATTAACAGGCAGTTTGTGGTGATAACCCACACTTCTTTGGTATTTACAGAAACACTAAGGGGAAACCAATAGTATAAGTTTAAACACACATTTATCTGTAATAAGCTCATGTGTCAACATTATACTAGTGCTGTGCATGTTAGCGGCACATATTGAGTAGTCAGACTTTGGACAACTGGTTGGAATCTATTATTTGTGAGGGGAAGAAGTTACTAATTTGAGAGTTCTGCAAGCTTATGGCAAAGCAACGGCAACGTGTTATTGCCTCAAATAGGGGGCGACTGTGGCTCGCTAAGTAGAGTCATTGGCTTGTAATTGGAGATTACAAGATCCTCCTTCTTACATACAAAGCCCTTAATAATCAAGCTCCATCATACATCAGAGATCTGATTGTTCCATATGTTCCTAACAGAGCACTTCGCTCTCAGACTGCAGGTTTACTTGTAGTTCCTAGGATTTCTAAAAGTAGAATGGGAGGCAGATCTTTTAGTTATCAGGCTCCTCTCCTGTGGAACCAGCTCCCAGCTTTAGTCCGTGAGGCAGACACTCTAGTTACTTTTAAGGCCAGGCTTAAAACTTTCCTTTTTGATAAAGCTTATAGTTAGAGTGGCTAAGGTCATCCTGAGCTATCTCTGTAGTTATGCTGCTATAGGCTTAGACTGCTGGAGGACAGACACTTTTCTTCACTCTGCTACTTTTCTCTCCTACTACTCTCCAGCTGCATTATTTGCTGTTATTTCAACAGTTAACTTTGTTTTCTCTTAGTGATTTTCTCTCTATAGAAGATATACCTGGTCTGGTATCCTGCTTGGCTGCAATGCCCTGTTGGACGGGGGGCATCGACTGGGATGATGCTCCCAGTAACTGAACATCCACTGTGTCCTGTTATCAACTTTTTACTTTCTTTAATATAGAAAGTACTCTTACATCAGTTCTTTTTGTTCTTTCTGTGTCTCTGCTCTGTCTTCTTGAACCCCCAGACGGTCGTGGCAGACGGCCGCTTTTACTGAGCCAGGTTCTGGTTCTGATGGAGGTTTCTTCCTGTTAAAGGGGAGTTTTTCCTCTCCACTGTCGCTACATGATTGCTCAGTATGAGGGATTGCTGTGGTTGGGGTCTTGATGAACAGGCCGCAACTGTCAGTCAGTGACTCGATGCAATCTGCTGGGATTCCTTAAATAGAAAACTTTTAAACTGATTGAAATGTCTGTGTGATTGTATTGAAATGACTTTTCTTGTAAAGGATCTTGAGATGGCGTCTGTTGTGAATCGGCGCTATATAAATAAACTGAACTGAATTTAATAGAGAGCTGTAGGTTCGATTCCAATTTCTGTCTGTCACATGTCGATGTGCCCCTGGGCAAGGCACTCAACCTCATAGTTGCCTTCTGAGCTCTGTATGGGTGTATAAATGTGCATGCTTGTAAAAGTGTGAATGGGTGGATGTGACTCCAGTGTAAAGTGCTTTAAATGGTCAGTATGACCAGAAAAGCACTATATAAGTTCAGTCCATTTACTTCCATCATGGTAGACAGTAAACCAGGACGGGAGTTATATAACAACATTAATTATGATACTGAATCCCAACGGCTGTTAATACACTCTAGTTTTGTCTCTAATGGAAAGTTGCTGTAAACTCAGTAAATCTTATTTATACTGGCTGCCATCTTGAAGGTGGATATTTGAATGCTATCCAACCGCAGTCAGTATTTAACTGTCTGGTGAAGTAAATGTAAGCTATCTTAATGAAGGCCTACTAAGGTGAGTGCTTTAAGCTTAGCAACCTGTGTTTATCTTTTTTTGAAGTGAGAAAAGACAGTTCTTGAGATGTCCCGTGGTGTTGACAGAGTCAAATATTTGAAGGTGGTTATTTACTGTAGTAGCACTTTTGGGTAATTGGTAGAAAGTAGAAACGATGACAGAGTTAGGGACAAGTTACGAACGTCTGGTTAGTACTGGAAAAATACAGAGAATGGCTAACGTTGCTAAGCTAGCTAAAGTTTCCACCAAGCTTCCTATCGATGCTACGCTAAAGTGCTGTTTTACTGTTTTAAAGAACTCGGACTGAATTATATCATCTTCTGCTCAAGTTTAAAATACCTATCTGGAATTAGAGGAATTCCCCGCTGCACAGACATTCATGAAATCTTTTTTTTTTTTTTGTGAAAACAAAGAAATTAAACATTTTTACAGCTTTTTAGCACTAGAATTACTTAGGAATTATAGACGCATATATACTACCGTATATAGACAAGTCCGACCTGGACAGGATAATTCCACAACTACAGATTCTTTAAAACACAATTTATGTGATTTATGGAGCCTTCACTCTTTTTGTAACACTAATGATGGAAAGCAGTAGTTTTTCCATAAATATTACCTAAAATATTTTCACCTCTCGTTCTCATACCCCAATATTTTTGTTTAGTCACGTCTCTTGAGCTGGATGTAGTGTTACTGTTTTTTAAACAGTCTGAGAAACTTTAGTAAAATGCTGAAATACCCATAATGTGCCAGTTGGTGGCAACAACATAAAAAAAAATGATGCATCAAAATTAAAAAGAAGAATGTCTTGAGCATGACTAAAGCAGTGCTAGGCTAAAGATTTTCATCGAGACATCATAGAATATTGCATATACAGCATGTACTAATTGTTCTCCATGCATCAAGACTACATATAAGTGATATAATTAAGAATAAATCACAAGTATTATTGTGGTTTTGAATTTCTATGGTCTGAATTCTTCTTTACATAACATCGGGTTTTTAAATGGCTAAATGTACAGATCATTTATCCTTTGTTTGTCCCTTTTCTGTCCAAAACTTGGGTCCTGTGTCAGGTCTTCCAGGAAGAAAAAGGTTTATTTTCAGATATTGAACTAAAAAAAACGATTGTATTGATTTCACAAACTGATTGTGTTTTAGCAGTACAGGATTTTGATACTACTTTAAGTTAAAAATGTATCTGAACACCAGGGATGGCTTTATTTGGGACTCTTTTAATGTCAGTGTCAACCTGAAAAACACTGCAACATTGCCCCTTGTGGATGCTGGGGGAACTGCGTATCATAACAGTCTCTCAAAGGGTGATTTTCAGGGTTCAACACAAACTGTTTAGACTTTTACCTTCAGGTTGGCGCTACAGCGATCTATTTACAAACAACCAGCCATTTCCCCCCAGCTGCCTCTCTGATGAACACAGCAAGCATCTTACGCCTGAGTAGACAGCTACTCTTCTGTGAAACAAACAAAAAGCAGATTTTTTACAGTCACAACCTGCCCTTTTTATTTTTCTTTACAAAAAATTTTTGGTAAATACATATACATGTAAATGTTGTTCCTTTTATATTTTAGTTTTTACCTCTGAGCTTCTATATTCATACTTTATGTCTGCACACTGAGGGTGCGTGAAACTGAAGTCAAGTCGTTTGTTTGTGTGCAAAATCTTAGCCAATAAAGATGATTATTAATTTGATCTTGATTCCTAATTAGATTCTGGCGATTTCATCAAATTCTCACAATGTCACAATTATAGAAACCTACACAAAGTTGGTGTGTGCAGTAATGTGCAGCAGTCAACATACCTCAGATTCCTGTCACAACTGTGGGTTCGTGGGATATGAAGTCTGCTCCCATGGGAACTGTACGGATGCAGCTATCTTATCTAAACTAGTCCATGCTTTTGTTACCTCAAGGCTGGACTACTGTAATTCTTTACTATCAGGAAGTCCACAAAATGCCATTAAAAGCCTTCAGTTGATCCAAAATGCTGCAGCAAGAGTTCTGATGAATATTAAAAAGAGAGATCACATTTCTCCTGTTTTAGCTTCCCTTCATTGGCTCCCTGTTAAATCCAGAATAGAATCTAAGATCCTTCTTCTTACATATAAAGCCCTTAACAATCAAGCTCCATCATACATCAGAGATCTAATTGTTCCATATGTTCCTAACAGAGCACTTCGCTCTCAGACTGCAGGTTTACTTGTAGTTCCTAGGATTTCTAAAAGTAGAATGGGAGGCAGATCTTTTAGTTATCAGGCTCCTCTCCTGTGGAACCAGCTCCCAGCTTTAGTCCGTGAGGCAGACACTCTGTTTACTTTTAAGGCCAGGCTTAAAACTTTCCTTTTTGATAAAGCTTATAGTTAGAGTGGCTAAGGTCATCCTGAGCTATCTCTGTAGTTATGCTGCTATAGGCATAGACTGCTGGACGACAGACTTACCAATTTTCTTCACTCTGCTACTTTTCTCTTCTACTACTCTCTAGTTGTATTATTTGCTGTTATTTTGACTGTTAACTTTGCTTTCTCTCCATAGAAGATATACCTGGTCTGGTATCCTGCTTAGCTGCAATGCCCTGTTGGACGGGGGGCATCGACTGGGATGATGCTCCCAGTAACTGAACATCCTCCGTGTCCTGTTATCAACTTTTTACTTTCTTTAATATATAAGTACTCTTGCATCAGTTCTTTTTGTTCTTTCTGTATTTCTACTCTGACTTCTTGAACTCTCAGGCGGTCGTGGCAGATGGCCGCTCGTGCTGAGCCAGGTTCTGGTTCTGTTGGAGGTTTCTTCCTGTTAAAGGGGAGTTTTTCTTCTCCACTGTCGCTACATGCTTGGTCAGTATGAGGGATTGCTGTGGTTGAAGTCTGCATCAATGAGGGACAATTACAAGTCAATGATTCGATGCAATCTGCTGGGATTCCTTAAATAGAAAACTTTTAAACTGATTGAATTGTTTGTATAATTGTAATTTCTTGTAAAGGACCTTGAGATGACATCTCTTGTGAATCGGCGCTATATAAATAAACTGAATTTAATTTAAATATTATGTACTTCTGTCTGAATTTTACATATATGAAACCTAAAGCACGTGAAAGCATATTTTCTGAGGATCAGAGGAGACGATAAAAGCTCTAATTTAGTTGATGTTTTGCCTTTCTTCTCCAGCATTTTGGTTTCAGACTTCGCATTAGGCATGGGTTTATAATTAGATGTAATTTTGGAGGAAGGTTAAGAAGGATCTTCGCAGATCCACTCATCCAAATCTGTTTCTTACGTGCGAGACAGAATGGAAAAAGTGGGGCACTAATCTGGTGAGAAAGGTTTGCAATCTAAGGGCTTTTTTTCCCCCCTGGATTACTACACATATAAGAGATTAAATCCCCCTACCACACACATACATTTCTCCAGACGAATTACATTAATGCTGTCTAATACTCTGCTTCCAGAGTTTATCTTTGTGTCAAATCGGTTTTCATTTGTGCGCCCACAGCCTCTGTTTGTTAATTCACTCCCATGGGCTTCTCCCTGACAAACGCACGCTGATCATGCCACGGTCAGATGACCGCTGTGAATAAAAAGGACGTTAGAGCCTCAGTGGCATGTCTGGTATGTGAACACATTCCCCTCATACAGTGCAAATCTGGTCTGAAGTCTGAAGTGAACGTCAGGAGGAAGGATGAATCTAATGGAGTCAGGGTTGGTCAAAGAGCAGGAGGAATCCCTGCTTCACGGTTCAGTCACGTTTACACTTTACAGATAAAAGGACTTTAGTTTTGATGCCGGAGTGTTTTTTATAAGATTTCACAGAGTTTTCCAGGTTTTTCCATCTGAAATTAACCAATGGAATAAAACCGCTTCTTGTTTCTGCAGTAGGGGTCTACCTGTTCACAGAAGTCCCGGTTCTGTACAACAACAACAAAGACAGGAACAAAAGAAAAAAAAAAACAACTATTTTTTCTCAGTTTAAACAGCAAATATATCAAAAGCAGAGACCAAAAAAAAGAAATCTACTCTTGTGTGGTTCTAAGGGTTGCAGCCTTTGTGAAGCAGGGCAGGATTTGAGTTGTAACGATGCATCTGACTCACCGGATGAGATGATAGCAAAATATTTGGTTCACGACAAACAGCAAGATTTTAACAATATGTTTAATCGCCTTGCTGTGGTTTGATGGATGGCAAAGAAAATCAGTTTAGGCCAACTCATTCCAGGTTTGTCTAGTCTGTATGTTGGAGTTTTCACGCCTGCCTTAACGGAAAAACGGAAAACACTGAAATCTCCCTCTTTCGGATTCTGGAATTGCGCCGCTCAAGGTGGCAGCATGTTGGAGTAGCTCTGTTACTTTGGTTCATCTTTTTTTTCTTTTTTAAAACTTTAATTCTTCCATTTCTGGTAGAAACGTTGTTTTTGTGGACAACTGTTCTCTCAGGTTTTGAATGCTGTGCAGCTGGAAGGATTTTTGCTGATACTTTATATTTTTGGACATTTGTTATGATGCGTAACCATGGCAACAAGGTGGTTTACAACTGGCAGCAGCTGATTAACATCACAAAAGCTCAAATAATACCTCAACTACAGCCACAAAACCCTGATGAGTTGAAAAGAAGACGCCATAGATCCAGAGCATCCTCTACATCAGACTGTCATACAACTACAGAGCGTCTTCAGTCAGAGGCTTCTTCAGATCTGCAGACTGCTACAGGAGATCATCCCTACCCACAGCCATCAGCATCTACAACAAATCTTTGAAGGAACTTGCATAATGAGTTACAACAACATTTATTTCCCTTTGGGATTAATAAAGTAATTTTGAATTTGAATTTGAATTGAATTTGAATTTTGTCGTGTTTTCACATGAACCAAAAAGGCGTTAAAAATTTCAAGCTATGATTTACAAAATCTCTGTCCAATGTAGAAGCATCCAGTTAAATGCTTGCCCATGGATTTTTGATTTTGAACTAAAGATACTGCAGTCCATATTTCTTAAAATATGTGAAATATTCCTTCACTCTATCTCTAAACGAAGCTCTGATGATCAGAGTCATCCCAATACTATTAGAAAGTCAATCAGACAGCTGCAGCTGATCCAGAACGCTGCTGCTCGTGTTCCTCACTAGAACCAGGAAAGTAGAGCACATCACCCCAGTTCTAAAGTCCTTACACTGGCTCCCTGTAGCTCAGATAATAGACTTCTAAATACTTCTACTAGTTTATAAATCATTGAATGGCTTAGCACCAAAGTATGTTGAAGATCTACTGTTACTATATCAACCCCCCCAGACCACTCAGGTCCTCTAATTCCAGTCTACTCAACATCCCTAGAATAAGAACCAAACATGGAGAAGCAGCTTTTAGTTTCTATGCTTCTCTAATCTGGAACAAACTTTCTGAGCCTCTGAAACTGTGAACTGCTTTAAATCGAGACTAAAAACTCATCTGTTTAGAATTGCCTTTCAGTAAATTATTGTCATGTCATGCTCTCTTGGTTTATTGTGTATCATGTGTTGTGTATATTTATTGGGCATCTTGTGTTATGTGTGTTTCATGCTAATTTGCTATTTCCAATGTTATACTCTATGTTTTTTTTCTTTTTTAATCACCAAATCATGTAAAACACCTTGAATGACCCTGTTGTTGAAAGTGTGCTATACAAATAAAATTGCCTTGCCTAATAAAAACAACAGTTAGCTGGTCAGCCTGACAAGCAGTCTTTATTTTTGAATATTTCAATGCTTCCGGGTACCAACCAGGAATTAAAATGAAAGCCTTAAACATAAGTACCGAGCGTCGAGCATAAAGCACACAGCCTCAAATGTTGGGCTCATAGTAATAACACGCGCCGCCTCAGATTTCTCTCGGAGGTTTGACCTCTGACCTGGGAATGATGTCACACCCATTTCTGGTTGCAAGCCAGAAAATTGGGATTCTGCATCTGTTTTGGATCCAAGCCGATGGAAATAGTTTTCTCTCCGATTTTTGCTTTTCAACACAAAATGAACATTTTCATGAATAGAGTTAGTGCCATTGCTTCAGTGTCATACAAATTGTCAGAAGGGCTAATGAATACACCAGTCATATTTAATGTATCTCATATGTGTGGAAGGCATATTTGAGCTAAACTATCGGTTGCTCTGCAAGCCACGTCTGAACCAGTGGGAATTTATGATCTCTCACTTCTGAAGGTATTCTTGGTGTATTTTTTACAGAAAACCTGAAAAAAATAAAGACTTGTAGTGCAAAGAGAAAGCACCGTTATGAGATCTGGGAAGGATGGTGCCATTGTTGTCAGCCATTCTGGCATTGCTTTGGTGGGGAGTGCTTTTAAAGACTTACATGTTTTCTGTCTTGGCATTTAAAGAAATATTTCTGTTGGTTTTTTTTATTCTGTGCCTTGATAAAAGGTTATCAGAAGACACTTCTAGGTCTGCACCATGACAATTCATTAGGACTACATAGACTGTTGATACAGGCGGATATGTTCTGTTCTGTCCATAAAAGCAAATATTTTGTGAAAAGGCAAGAGGTGATTTTTTTTAAGAGAATGCTGTAAATATAATGGCCTTGGTTACAAAACAGGTCTTCAAAATGCTCCACTAAAGCAGTGGTGTGCAGAAAAATGATATCAAGGGTAGAAATTTAGCTGACAGCTCACAGTTTAAGATTATTTGTAAAATCTGTAGTTTGCACCTTTGAATTTCTAAACATTTTAACACTCTTCATACAAATTTTGGTGTAACAATGATTTTAATAATTTCAGGGTTTCCATCATATCAAGAGCAGCAGAGGATGCTCCTAATATGATGTATTTTCACAGGTGGACTCATTTTGCCAACTAGGTGGCTTCTCAAAGCAGTGGTTTGAACTGGATTTCATTTAAGGATATCAGAGTAAAGGCAAGGCAATTTTATTTGTATAGCACACTTTCAACAACAGGGTAATTCAAGGTGCTTTACATGATTTGGTGATTTAAAAACAAAAACAAAACAAACAAACATGGAATATAACATTGGAAATTAAAAGTAAAAGTAGCAAATTAGTATGAAACACACATTACAATAAAGGGGGCTAAGTACTTCTCGGTTTTATGATTTTTATTGATAAAATAAACATAATTTTTCTTCCGGGCCACAATTATGCACTACTTCAATTCAATTAAATTAAATTCAAAAACACTTTATTGATCCCAGAGGGATTAGTGTAGCTCATATAATTAATTCTTTAAGGAGTTGTTGTAGATGATGATGGCTGTGGGCAGGAAGAATTTCCTGTAGCGGTCTGTATTGCAGCGAAACTGAAGAAGCCTCCGACTGAAGACGCTCTGTTGTTGTATGACTGTCTCATGAAGAGGATGCTCAGGGTTGTCCATAATTTTTTTGATTTTATGAAGAATCCTTCTTTGCATTATCATCTCCAGTTGTTCCACGGTTGTCCCAAGAACAGAACCAGAACCTTCTTTATCAGGTTGTTGAGCCTTTTTAAATCCCTGGCTCTGATGCTGCTACCCCAACAGATGACGGCTGAAGAGATTTCACTCTCCACAACAGACTTGTAGAAGATCTGCAGCATCTTGCGGCAAACCTTGAAGGACCTAAGCTTCCTCAAGAAGTACAGTCTGCTCTGTCCCTTCTTGTAGACGGTTTCACTGTTCAGTCTCCAGTCCAGTCTGTTGTAAAGGTGAACTCCGAGGTATTTATACTCCTCAACCACCTCCACTTCTTCTCCCATGATGGAAACACTGTTTGACTTATCCCTGTTTCTTCTGAAATCTACAATCATCTCCTTTGTTTTGTTCACATTCAAGGTGAGACGATTGTTTCCACACCATGTCACAAAGCGGTCCACCAGCTCTCTGTATTCAGCTTCTTGTCCATCTCTGATACACCCGGCAATTGCAGAGTCATCTGAGTATTTCTGCAGGTGACAGGTCTCTGATTTGTACTGGAAGTCTGAGGTGTACAGAGTGAAAAGGAATGGTGAGAGTACGGTCCCCTGTGGTGCTCCTGTGCTGCCGACCACCTGGTTTGACACAGAATTCTTCAGTCTCACAAATTGTGGTCTGTTGGTCAGGTAGTCATTGATCCAGGCGATTGTTGAGGGCTCCACCTGTGTCTTCAGGAGTTTCTGACAAAGCAAATCAGGCTGAATTGTGTTAAATGTACTGGAGAAATCAAAGAACATGATCCTCACAGTGCTGCCTGCTTTGTCCAGATGACAGTGGGTTGGTTGAAGCAGGTGGATGATGGCATCTTCAACTCCAACTCCACAGCGATAAGCAAACTGCAGTGGGTCCTGATACGTTCTTGTTTGCTTACTCAGGGGTGCCAACAGGAGTCTCTCCAGGACTTTCATGATGTGGGATGTCAGGGCAACAGGTCTATAGTCATTGATGACTGATGGGTGAGTTCTTTTGGGTACTGGAACAAGGCAGGATGTCTTCCACAACACTGGAACCTTCTCCTGAGTTAGGCTAAGGTTGAAGAGGTGCTGCAGAATCCCACAGAGCTGCTCTGCACAGGCCTTCAGGACTCTGGGGCTGACACCATCTGGACCTGCAGCCTTGTTCCGGTTCAGTTTCTCCAGCTGCCTCTTCACCTGACTTTTGGAGACAGACAAGTGGGAGGGGGAGGCAAAGGGGGTAGCAGCATTTCCTGACTTGGTTGAAGTCAAACTTGTGGAGAAGAGTCAGAAGAGTCCATGGCTGAGGTGAAGGATAAAACATCTGAGGTGTAACAGGAAAGCTGTTGATCAGAGGAGAGTGGGATGTCTGTTTGGCTGGGAACAGGAGAGGGGGATGCTGAGCTAGTTCCTGAACTGAACCTGTTGAAGAATGTGTTCAGTTCATTGGCTCTGTCCAGACTTCCATCTATCTAATCCTTCCTGTCCTTAAAATCTGTGATCTTTCTCATTCCTGACCAGACATCTCGGATATTGTTCCTCTGTAGTTTGTTCTCCAGCTTCTTCCTGTGTGCCTCTTTGCTGTCTCTGATCTTGACCTTAAGTTGCTTCTGTATACGCCTCAGTAATTCCCTGTCTCCCTCCCTAAAGGCTCTTTTTTTCTTGTTTAGCAGGTCCTTCAGGTCACTGGTGATCCAGGGTTTGTTATTAGGGAAGCATCTCACTGTTCTGGTGGGGATGATGTTGTCCACACAGAAGTTTATATAGTCAGTCACACACTCAGTCATGGCATTGATGTCCTCTCCATGTGCTTGGCAAAGAGTCATCCAGTCTGTGGTTGCAAAACAACCCTTCAGGGCTTCTTCAGCTTCCTGTGACCATTTTCTCACAGTTCGTTTTGACACAGGTTGCCTCTGAATAAGTGGTTTATATTCTGAACAGAGAAAAACAAGATTGTGATCTGATTTTACCAGAACTTTGTGTTGGTCAATCAGATAAAATCCCAATAAAAAACATTAAAGGTTCATAAGATAACACGAGAAAAGCTGAAAAAAACCCTCATCTATGACATCTTTGAGAAATTGGAAAACAACATACAGATAAGAAAAATAAAGATTAAGTACCAAAAGTATGATGTTACTGTATGACAACCATGTTCAAACCATATTCATTTAAATAATGTTACAGCAGCCCTACTGAGCAGGCTGGAAAACCCCCAGAAGGCCCATGTTAACGCTGCAGATATTCTTGTCCTCATTTATGATTCTCTGGGAAAAAGAAATAATTAACAGAGAGCTTGCAGGAAGAAAGGTGCTGAGAATTAGATAAACCGATGACTTAATGTTACACTAAAGTCCAACTGTACATATTCGTGTATAGGAAAAGTGGAAATAAGGGTCAGCTTTAATTGGCTAAGTTAGGGGTTCAGTAAGTTTTCCACAAATGAGCTCATCTGACTGCAAAATGACAACAGTTTTATTCATTAGGCCTGTTCTTCAGACAGCTCTCTCTTCCATCCTTTTGTCTTGTTCACTCGTGTTTTGTGTGTGAACATACCTGACGGTTCTACCCCCATAAGGCCTCTTCCTGTTGTCTTTTGTCTAACACATTCTTTGTAATTAAGTCCCTTTCTTTAGCTCATACACACCTTAACACGCCCTCCTGCTCGCTCGCTCGCTCGGTCGGTCTGTGTGTGAGTGAGCAGTGGGGTCACATTCCAGCGCCAGGCAGCATTCCAGCCATTCAGGTCCAGTGCAACCGATCCAGCGGAGTCAGCACACGAACACAAGCACACACTCGGGCCTGACGGTCTTTGAGCCGCAGCAGCATTCCTGAAGTCTTCAGCCGGACAGCGCCTCAAACTTTGTAACCTTCCAGTTGCTGTTCAGCCTCCTAATGTGGATGGAAGGCCACTGAAAACGGAAGTGCAAGGTTAAAGCAGCCGGAAGGAACCAGGGGCATCTAGAGTGGAGTAGGGCTGGGCGAGAAAATCGATTTCATTGATTTATCGATTTTGAAGCTTAAAACGATTCTTATTTTTGCAAACTCGAGTTTTTTGCCACAATAGTTTTTTCGGACTTTTTCGGGTTTCGTCCTTGCGGGTTACCGTAGCGTGATATGAGCCAGCCCCCTCCCCCCTGCGTAACACAGTCAAAACAACATGGCAGCGTGTAGCGGAGAACTATTTCCAAAGAAAGGCACAGTTGATTCCATAATTAGGAACTGGTTTGATTTTGAAGCCTTGCTGCAAAATATGTTTAAAGGCTGTTGCTACTGGAAGCAGCAGTACAACAAATCTATTCCAGCACCTGAGGAATAAACATCCCGAAGAATGGGCTCCATAGCGAAAACGGCACCTCTAGCACACCTGCTAAAAAGCAAACTACACTTCTTGAGAGCTTTACAAACTGTGTGCCTTGATGTTAAGAACGGAGCGCGATGGAAAGCGATTACAGAGGCGATCACGTTTTATATTGCCAGAGAGATGCTGCCAATTTATTCTGTCGAAAAGCGAGGATTTAAAGGAGTCATGACCTGTAATTTTCACTTTTCCACGAGAAAAAATGTATGTTATGATTGCCTAACGATTATATACTGGCCAGGAAGCCGATACCGTTTGTTTGAAGCGTTCGTCAACCAGCCCAGGTGCACTCAAATACGCGATGTTCATTTCTGGCCGACTTGACGTCAACTCGGCGCAGGATATACCATATATGGACATCGCAGACCTATGCTGCAGGAAGCCTGCCCGGTTCCTCTCCCCCTCATATTCAGTCGAGCACCGCCATTACTGAATACCGATTCGAAGTACAAACTCGAGCTCCGTTTGGAAAAAGGAGCCATTCCAACAATCAGAGACTTGCCTGCAATTGAAACGGTAAGGCTGTGTTTATATTGCTCTGCTGTGTGTAACAAACAGCAGCTAACTGCTAATGCGGCTATTGTATGCTAGCGGGAGTAGTAGCTTCGAGGACAACACGGGTAATGGCTGCTACTTTACAAACAACAAATGACCTAGAATGCCACCAATCAACGCGGCCCTCATTTTCATTATTACAACGCCCGTCCACGACAGCCAAAGTATCGCATCAGATCTCACGAGACAATAATGCCTTCAGAAATAAGGGTCAGAGGAGCTCTGTGTTTATTTTTTTCCACTTTTTTTCCACTTTTCTTTTTTAGAAGGGCCTGAAAGACTATAATAGAGCGTGGGTATCCAAGGTAATACTAGGTTATGACTCCTTTAATCACATGCTAAAAGTATTAGATGTGAGGTACGTTGTCCCCAGTCGCAAGTATTTCGCCGATGCAGCGCTGCCTCACCTGCACAATACAACTCGGGAAAAGATCCGCAGTTAGCTGGAGGAGATGCCGTTTTGCTCAGCCACCACGGACCTGTGGTCCAGCCGGACGATGCAGCCATATATGAGTCTGACGGTTCACTACATCAACACCAGCTGGACTGTGTGCAGTATCTGCCTCCATACAGCGTATATCCCCGAGAACCACACTGGTGACATAATTGCCCAAGGCTTAAAAGATGCTCTTTTGACCATATATCTGATGTCTGCAGTCATTTTTTAAGTGCATTGAAGAAATTTTTTTTTTGTTTTTAAGCAAAATCGCCCAGCCCTAGAACGGAGAGATAATGCTAACGGTAGTCAATTAAAACCCTTAGAAAACATAATAAATCCATGAAACAGCATTATCAGCACTATTTATATTTTTGGGGGGTTTGCATAAAGCCTTGTAGTTCAGGGCGCCTTGAGGACACGTTACCCCACATCTGGGTTTTTGACTCGTTAAGATCGGTGAACGTGAAAGCAATTTAAAACAGAAACAGACAAAACAAACAAGCAGACATATATGGATTCGTGGAGGCAGCACACAATGAGCAACAGGTGCTCCAGCGTCCCGACTCCTCTGTGTTTTACAGTTTCGTAAGGCGACACCAGGTGAATACAAGTAAAACCTCCTCACTGGTCCTGTTCTCCTCTGTTTATCTTTCTCTGGGTTCCCGTCTTACATCTCATCCTTTCCGCTCATACAGGTAGAGATCAGGAGGTCGTGCTAGAAAAAACAAATCTGGTCATAATCTATTTTTAAACGTCATTTCTTTTAAAATGATAACATATGCAATTGTTTTTTTATTTTAAAATGATAACATATGCAATTGTTTTTTTATTTATTTATTCATTTGTAATAATATTCAAACCAAACAGACTAAACAGAGAACATGTGACGGTACTGTAACATGAATGTCTCGGAAGGTGGTAGAGAAATAGCATCAGCAGAGTTTCTGCTGGGTGAAATTGTTCCCCCAACTCTTTATTTCATCCTTCCTTTTCCATTGCCACAACCTTACTGGTTTTATAGGGATCTCCCAGTCACATGACCCCTAGCCGCGTGTCAGCCATTTTGGCTGAATTTTAGCTCATTAGCGGTCGTCAGCTAACTCTTCACTTCACGTCATGTCATCACACTTATTAGCATCAGAAAAAGATGCAGGAGGAAGATAAAGGAATTGGGAATCGTAGATCCATATGAAGCACCACAATTCCTTTTTACAGACATTAAATATGTAGAAATACTTCCTGACATTGAGTTCGGTGACATTTACAGCTACCTGATTCACTTCCCATCACGTTACACCGGAGCTTCATTAAAAGCATACAAAAGCTTAGCAGGCTATCGGTACCACGAGTCCGGATTTTTCGCTAAATGTATTTACCAGTACTGACTGAAGCTAACTGAGCTAATATTGGTGGGGGGTTTATCCCACTGCTACAGAAACAAAAGTAGTCAACCCTTACACCGTTAGAACTGTGACAAAATGCACAATATTTGATCATAAAGAACGACAGCTAAACGTTTGATTACCAATTGATTTTCTGTTTAAAGCAAAAACATATATGCTATCGAAAAATGGGAGCCTGATGCGTGTATCTAGCTAACGACAAGCTTACGTTCTGTTGAGTGATAGTGCACACTAACATCGCGGATTTCCATGGCAACAGTGAATTTATAACATTTGATCCCAAAATAAGAGAAATCATTCATTAGCCTTCGTATAGGACAACTTACCTGATCCAAATTGAAGACTGCAAAGCCGCGTGTGTTGAGTTGGAAGCCAAACGCCGCCATCAGCGTTTTGCCTGTTTATTGGTCCCCAACCACTTGTTTCTCCGTTTTGTTTCTTTTGGGATACGGTATGAAGATATTCCTTTTGTCTGATCACGTATCTGGTCGCATCCAACTGCACAGCATCGCTCCGGCATGATAGGAAAATTTTGCGACGAGCTGTAGTATCACCGGCGGTTTTGCGTTTTCTATTCCGTCAAGATAGCTGCTCCAAATGGCGGCAGGTCCCTCTACAAACACTTTAAACAGCACAGCTGGAACTCATCAGTCCATACTATCAAAATACAGATAATCAAACAACAACGCTCCAAACATAGAAACAGGAATTACATTATTAATTTAATTAACCAACTAATCTATACCACTAAATAATATACCAAACAAAACACTTCATACAATACAATTCAAAAGGTTATATATATAAAAAAGACAAATACTATACAAGAAAAAAAAAACACTTGGTTTATCCTAGTGATGCAATCAATTGCCATGCACCTATACAAACAGGAAGTGCCCCTGTTCAAATACAAAAAAGGGACAAACAATGGTGAGTATATGAAAAAAAAATACCAAACAGAAATAATTTACCAAATAGATGGCTTTTTAACAGAAGAAACATTCAAATCAACTAATGACCCAGTAGTATAAACGTCAAAACATGTGCCACCACAGACAAACCCGGGATAGAATGTGAGGCAAAATTATGATTACAAGATCTAAACTAAAGCACTAGGAATGAACAAAGATGGAATAAACTACATTGAAGGAACAAGTGGTGAATAAATATAATTAAGCCACTTTGTCACAGAACTACAGTACATATAAAAAAAAAAAGAGTTAACCCGCTGTGGCCTGAACACAACAGTCTCACAACTTCCTCCTGCTTCTCATGGAACTGAAATGCTCACCCATTTATGCCTAATCAAATAGTGGGATCGCTGCAGGGTTTTTTTGTCAAGAGGTTTTGTATTTTTGCCTCGGACAGATGACTTCTCGTGGGAGGTTTAGATGTTGATGATGTTCTGGAGGTTGAATCCGCGCTCCGCTGCCACACTGGAGACTGGAATTAAAGCGTCACTTCAGCCAAAGCTTGGAAATCAGGGAACATTTATCCAATTGAAGCGATCAGAAGTCGGAAAGACTCTCTGAATTAGGCGTTTCCTGACCCGCAAGCGATCACTTCAGCGGGAGGAAATCCCTCAACATGCAGCGGTGGTTGGCACGACACTGCGCTCTCAGGAGCGACGCGCAGTGTGCAACCGATCCAGCGGGGGTCAGCGCACGAACACAAGCACACACTCAGCCTCAGTCTTTGTGCTGCAAAAGGTGAAAATGTCTGCGGATTTGCACCAAGAGGTCAGAGGTGTGAATACTGATCTGATTTCTGAAGGATTTTTTTAGAAAACGGTAAAATGCCGAAAATTTCAGTTAACCGGTTTGAGAGCTGAAGTAATTAAAGTAAAACATACCTTCAATTTGGCAGAATTTCCCCCAGAAGATGCAGGGTGGGGTTTTTTTTGCATTGAAATACTGGATAACGTCAAATGAACTGCATTTATAAAGAACTTTTCTAGTCTTATTGAGCGATCTCCTCTTGTTTTTGGTATTATTTATGTAATTATGTTTATTGGTGCACTTGTCATTCTAAGATAAATGTAAAAACCAAAAAAAAAAACAATATAAAACTAAACGCTAAACCAAGAGCAAAAATGTCTCTTCATTGTAAACGTTGCTGACCCATTCTTTACTCTTTACCCATCATTTGAAAAAACAGAAAAGTGGCAGACAATTCATAAATACTTCATTTAAAGCTAACTTTAATCATTTTAATTTTATGGACATCTATTCAGGCTACACCCAGTGGTCCCTTTTTTCTGTTGCACTCAAATACAGTTCCTCATTAGCTTCAGCTCTGCAAGTTCTACCAAACCAAGTGTTTGGGAGCGTTTTTACATTTTTAAATAGCAGTTTTTCTTCTTTGCCTCAACTCACCCCGTCCCTCGGCTTTGATCGGTAGGTCTGTTAAATCTCAGTGTCTCTTCCGAGAGAGCTCAGAGCTTAGAGACACACACATGACTGCTTGTTAAAATATACATGAGCACTAAGTCTCCTACATCCCTGCAACACCACCAGCATTCATTATTGATGAACACACACTCTCTCTCGCTCACACACACACAGTGGAAGTTTGCAGCAGTGGTGTTTATTGTCTTTGTTAAGCACATGTTTGCTGCATTGCACCTTCGCAATCGGTCCCACTGGAAACACGAGAGGCGGCTTGTTAGCTCACCAACAACGGTTTCTGTTGTGCTGACCGTCGCAGTGCTGGTTTCCAGCTGGATTTTTAATGAAGATGCTCTCAGCTGTGGCTGCTTCAGGCACCGCCCCCGCTTCTGGAAACAGCAAGCTGAAAAGGAAACAGTTGTTTTTACTTGAACAGATTAGATTTGTACGAGACTGGAGGCCTTTGCTGAGGCCTTTTTTTGGAGCTCCTTAAAAGCGATGCGAATGATGAAAACACTTGGAAAGAAGCAGGAATTAAGAATGGACATACCACTGATTGCATTATTTTGTCCTGGTTTTCAGTTTTGCTAAAACTGAGATGCAGAGTCCTGCTACGATCTGGTTCTGTCAGCGGTGTTATAATTTTACCCCCAGTTCTGCTCTCCCCTCTCACATTACACCAACACGCGGCTTGTTTTGAGAAAACGTCAGTTTTCTGAGGAGAAAATTGCTGTTTAGTCTGAATTTTACAGACAATATTATGGAAATGATGTTAGGTTTCAAAACAAAGTGTTTAACCTTCTTCACAAGAGCTGCGGTTTCACTTCATTCCCTTGCGGGAGAGGTGAGAAGAGTGACATGGTTTGATTTTATGGGTTATTCAACGGCCAGGTTCCCATCGAACACCAGAACCCCATTTCTGACCACGACGCATCGCTGTGGAGGAACTTCGGACCCGCTCTTCATCCCAGCGCTGCTTCAGTTCATTTTATTCAATTAAATTCTAATTTACTTACCAAGCACATTTACTACAACATAGTTGCCCAAACTACACAAGTTAATAAAGACAATTAAAATAATGAAAAACAAATAATAAAAGAAAAAGGAAAACTAATGTATTTAAACACAATAAAAACATTACAATTCCCAATACAAATAGATCCTAAAAAGACGATAACCTAGTAATCTGAAAGAGTCTGAGCAGCTCAAATATGAAGCCGTTCCACAATTTAGGGGCATCCACTGAAAAGGCTCCGTCAACATGATATTTTATTTCTAATAGCGGTCAATGATTAGCACATCCCACTGTTTTTCTAACCTGCAGCCAGAAGATGCACAGCTTGGGTGTAACATAATTCCCAGGAACCTGCTCTGACTTGCAAGACAAACAGACCGTAATCTTCCTGTCAGGAACGTCAGTAATTACCATGCTAACTGTGGTTTGCAGGGTGTGAGATGAAGCTCCTGGTTTGTTTTTTTCCTGATCTGAGCTTGAGGTGACTTTGCTGAGACGTTCACTGGGAATGAATGATGGACTTACAGTTATTTAAAAACGGCCTTGTGCGTGGCTGGGATGTGGAGCCCCATAGACAAAGGCTATCGGTTCTCCACCAAGCAGTCCAGGGTTCCTGACCGTGGGACCTTTTTTTGCTTCCCCTTCCTTCTTTTTATGTCCATTTCTTGTCTGATTATTGTACATAAAGGCCACCAGTGCCACATAAATGTGTTCTTTAAATACCTTATAAGCATTCCCAAACTGATGGGTGGCAACACTTGCTTCTAAGGTCGTTGCTGATGTCTTTCTTCATTGACATAATGAGCAGCAAAACTGGTAAAACAATTGCATGTTGAAAGAACACTTACTTTAGTTTTACTATACATTTGGGCTGTTAAAATTAACGCGTTAACTGATCCCTGGTCGATTAATATGTAGAATTAACAGGATTATTTTTTTAACGGATGTACAGAATGACCCGCCATGTTTATCCCACAATTTAACCAGCGCTGCGTTCAGCGCTCGCTCGTCACGTAAACAGCTCGGCAGACCCAAACTGCATTCGTGGTTCCATGTGAACCTCTCTTCTCAGTCGTAGATCGTAGGGATTATCTGTCTACGTCACTTCCTGCTCTGCTACGCGTGTAGCCTGCAGAAAGAGACATGATTATGTCTTGCGCTGTTGGTCACTTTGATTAAAACGACTAGCCCCTTTCTAGGTAAACAAAAGACGTCTCTGGTTGCAAGTTATCAGAAGAAGCAGATGATTAAAAATGCAACAATCTGCAGCGATAACTTCACATCAGGTAGGCCTTGGCTAACAAACAAGCTAACATGGGTAACCAACACTGCAGCTGCAAGATAACCACAAATAATAACAGTGGGATCTGGAGTTATGCAAATGTTCAGTGTCACAGCATTTGCGCACCATGGGCGTGTTGATAAACAAATAATCCCTCTATTATTCAGAAAAATTAAATTGAAAAATACCCCATTGATCCCAGAGGGAAATTAAGTGTTGTTGTAGGTCATACCTTTTAATTCTTCAAGGACTTGTTGTAGATCCTGAAGGCTGTGGGAAGGAAGGATCTCCTGTAGCAGTCTGGGTTGCAGTGAAACTCTAAAGCCTCCGACTGAAGACACTCTGTTGAGGATAGTCCCATGAACAGGATGCTCAGGGTTGTCCAATATTGATAATAAATGGTTAGCTTTACCTTCCGAAAATGTTAACCAGTTAGTTTGCCGTAGCAACTGGCAAAAAGATGAATAGATTGAAAGGGCCACGTATAAATGTGATAGTGGTGTTCAAAACAAAAGTTTCATGGATCTCTCCCGTATTTCCTCAAAAAAAAGAATAAAAGCATCCGGTTTTGTCCTTTATTTACATAGAAAGTTTTACTTTTTCAGTCATATTTAGGAATGTTAATTAATCGTGATTAATCATGATTAAATCATAGCTACCCTGTGATTAATTAGATTTAAATAATTTTCAATCGTTTGACAGCCCTATACTATAAATGTTATTCCAAATTGAAATCGCGTTTGTGCCATTGCTGAGCCCGCGTGAGAAGCTCTAAAAGCGGTTTCTCCTGTAATCTGGTGCTTTTATGCGTATTTGCAAACACCAAAAAAAAAAACTCTTGGAGGGTGCCGACCCCAGAAGATCTGACTGTTGACTGTACGTCATTGAAGAAGCTCAGGAACCGACTGTGAGACGCTCCTCAGCTCCTACTGTAGTCCACTCAGAACATCTCCAGAGTGAAATGAAACATCATCTCCTGAAAATCAATTTTTCACACATTCCTCTGATCCTCTCAGCCTCGGCCGCTCTTTATTGATTCTTCACACACTTGTAGGATAATCCAGCCAACACACACACACATATATATATATCTACCACGTCTTTGAAGTGTAAATGTGAGTTTTTGACTTTCAAGTGTTTTCCCTCTGTTTCCAGTTTCCGACACTTGTGTGAATAAAACACAACAACTGAGACATGTCCTGTTTTCATGATAGTTCCTCTTTAATGAAGGTTTTGTGTCTCTGTTTTCACACATGAGCTGCAGGGAATTTCAGAAGAATTTGATTCAGGCCGTCTGTGCAGTTTTTCTCTCACACATGTCAATTCACAGCTGGAGATTTTTTTTATTTTTTTTATTTTATTTTTTTTTACAATTTTATTTGTGAAAATATTTGTTGATGAAACAATAAAATACATTGGAGTCTGTGGTTGTAACTGTACAAAGTGAGGTTTATAGACCATTGCAAAGCGGTGTAAGGCATAGAGCAAGAAGTTAAACTTGTTTTTCTGTTTTTCAGCTGGAGATTCTTTACTGAAGATGTAACCTCGCACTGTGGGGGTAGCGTCTTGGCAGGACACGGTGCAGGCTGTAGGAAATAGTGAAAGGTTTATGAATGGATTTTCAGCGTCAGAGAACGAGGGAATGAACCATGAAGCGGACGCTCCTATCAGCTCCACACTCCTCCCTCAGTGGATTTTTTTGGTGACATTTCCACTTTTGCATCCTCTTCCCACTGGATGATGTTTGAAAGTTTCATGCATATGGAGAATGAAGATAGGAAAATGCATCTTCACGGTTAGAAATGATTAGGTTAATCTCATGTTTACACTCGGAGATTACAAGAGTGGAGCAGGCAGAAGGACGAGTCTGATTTGGATGTATTTTGGGTCTCATGCAGGCCAGTGATGAGTGTGGAAAGGATTCAGTCAAGAAAGTCATATATCTAGAGAAGGCACTGGGAAAAGTTGTGAGTTTCCAAGAAGAAGCCTCATAGCAGGTGCCAGTAGTCTCACCTGCCTACTGGTTTTCAAACTCAATCCACTGCTACATTTCTAACTGGATGAGATGAGACATCCACACAGGTTCATGCTAGGAGTGGGCGATATAAACAATATAAGGTGGAAATTATATAAATTTAGCGAACGATAGAGATTTTGACTCTACCGGCCAACCTCTATTGTGATGTTATCAAGCTGTGTCTATATACTTTGTACCAGGTATGCAAGGAGGATAAATTCTGATGTGTTTACAATAGATGTTGCAAGTTTAAAATGTGTTGCTTTCTATTTAACAGAAAAGAAACCTGTTAAATTTGCAGCATTTTTCTTTTGTTCATTATTAAATTTATAAATTAGTAATCAGGAAAGAAGACAGAAATGTCATCTCTCTTTTCACATTTTGCTCTTTGTGTTTGTGTTTTCATAACATTTAGCTTTCCATTTATTTAAAGTATCTTCATCTTTATTTATGTCAGCAGAAGTTTTGTGTTGCATTTTTGGGAAAAGATTTGAATATTTTTTAAATGCATTTTGCACATTACATGTTCTTTAAATGGCATTCTAGACTTTTTGAAGTTGTTCTTCTGCTGCAATGTATCTGGAACGTGAGAAGATTAAAAAAACAATAATTCTGACATATATAAACTGAAAAAAAGAATATATCGCAATTAATATTGTTACCACACATACTTCAGATTATGTTGCAATATAGATTTGGGGCCAAATCGCCCAGCCCTAGTTCATGCAAATCACCTATCCCCTATAATTCCCTATAAAACTTAATAAAGAGATGTTGGATGCATCTACTTCTCTCTCCATTTTGACTGAGTGTCAGGTGGTTTGGTAACTGCCTGGTAACACCATAATTAGAAATTTAAAAAGTACTAAATACAGTGGACCTCCTGCATTTGCATGGATTGGGGACCACAGCCGCCTGCAAATAGTTAAAATCTGCGTATTTTAATAGTTCAAACACCAAATATACCTTATTTTGCATTAATATGCAAAGTGGAAAGTGTCCTAGCGCTACCGCAGAAGCTAACATCTGCAGTCATCATTATTTCCGCTTTTAGGTACAGCCAATCAGCGCCAAAGAAAATGGTAAATGGACTGAACTTATATAGCGCTTTTCTAGTAATACTGACAACTCAAAGCACTTTACACTGGAGCCACATCCACCCACATTTATACACAGATACAGAGCTTGGTAGACAACTTGGGGTTGACTGCCTTGCACGGGAGCACATCAACTGGTGACAAGAGGAAGCTAGAATTGACCCTACAATCCTCAGATTGCAAGAGAAGTACTCTAACTACTGAGACACAGTCGCCCCAATAGTGGCTGCTTTGCAATCGCCAGCCAATAGAATCAAGTAGCATTGGACCGAGGTATTCCAGCTTCCCTAGCTACATTGTCTACCAAATCATTTAGATATGCTGTATGAAAAAATCTGTGAATAACTTCCAGGAATCCAGGAATAATAACTGGGAATAGGCGGGGGGGGGGTCCACTGTACCTAAAACTACACATCCACATAATCACCTGTTCATTCACATACAAGGACGCACACAAATGTAGAGTGATTAATGTGTTTGTGCTAGCATGTCAAAGAGATCCAACAGTGGCAGAAAATGTTGTTTCGGAGTGTTGGACATGTGCAGAAATCATTCCTATTAAAAAACTTCCAACAGAAATTTAAAGAGAACCCTGTTGGTTAAAGTTTTAAGACGCTCCTTATCTTTGTCATCGCTTGTTTCAGCCTCTGCATCCACGCTAGCATCCTTCATGGCTTGGGGATCAGTCGTTGTAATCTGGCTCAAACTTATGCGGATGAATTTCTCAGTTGGAGCTGTATTCCTCAAGTAAAAAGTAAAAACGCATTCAACATTTGCAGCTCAAAATATACCATTTTGACGCAACTTGTGGGAGGAGCTAGTGCCAGACGGTGTTTATGCGAGATGGCAGCTGTCGATCTAGCGTTGGAAGAGAGAGTCTCCATTCTCTATCCACTATGGAGAGTACCCTGTGCAGGTTCGCAGGGTCAGTAACATGAAAACTTTCAAAAGTTTGCCCTATCTCCACACTTATATTCCTCCAAGCGAGGTCCTTTTTATTCCTGTCTCTGTAGAGAAAGCAGCTGCTGTTGTACAGCTCGGGGTAATTAGCGACGGCCGTTATCAGGATTTCCTCCATGTTGAATGAATGAATTTAGCCGGACCTGACCCCGTGAACTGGGTCACAGCATCACGTGACACCAAGTCACCAGGCTCCTGATTGGTTGACGTGGGGCGAATTGACGCCGAAGTTCAGATTTTTCTACTTCAGCGGCAGACGCAAAAACACTCGTGACGCGCGAATGCACAAAATGCACCACATAAAATGACCTGATGCCCACGACGCTTCAAACACGTTCGATGTGAACGCACCGTAAGGGGATGAAGATGCTTCAGAATCCCCATTTTATTCTGTTCACAACCCTCTATGACATCAGAGACCCGGATGCATAACATGCATAAACACTGAGGGGTTCTAACATGTTTTTTTTTTTTTTTAAACAACTTTGATTTAAAAAAAGTTGATTTTTTTCTGATCCTACAATTTTTTGTTTATATTTCTTGTACATTTGCTACAAAGGAAACTGATCCCTGGTTGGTTTATTAATGTCCACATGAATTCAAAATTAGGACAATGATTTAAATCTGTTCAGAAGATTCCTAATTATGTTCCAGAACACATTTTACATGCGGAAAGTGTAAATGTAATATGTCACAGCCCTTATTGCATGTTTCACAGCATCAAGCAGCTAACTCCCTTTCGCTTCATTTTAACTGGAAGTCTGCAGCCCCCCTAGCAACACACCTACTCTAGTGGAATATTCCTCCTCAACATCCACACGCACTCTGCCAGTCCTTAAACGTGTGAGAGAGTCTGCTTTAATGCAGAGCTTCAGGTTTTACGAGGCCTTCAGGGGGAGAGACGCTGGAGGGATGAATACCAGAGCGGAGTGGGGGAGCGGGGTCCACAACCTTCAAAGCTTTAAGTGAGCTGCAGGGAAAACAGATGAAGAGAAGATGCAGATTCATGCTTATTGTCATCTATGGATGGGTTGTGTCTTAATTCAGCACAGAGCTCAGTGTTCTTTGTGTTGTTTCAGACTGTCTCCATGATGGCGGGATCTGATAAGGTTCTGTTTGTGATATGTGTCATCCGCTGCAGGACTTCACTCGGTTTTTATTTTCATGAAGACTCCTCTGAGGCGTCTTTAAGATCATCCTCATCAATAAAACAGCTGCTTTGGCTGTGTGGAAAACGCACAATATTGCGTTGTTGTTGTTTGTTTGTTTGTTTGTTTGTTTGTTTGGTTTCATGCATCTGATATTTCTTTAAGCAGTCACCAATACAAAAATATAGCTGGACACAGTTTTTGTCATACCATGTGAAATGTGTAAAAGTTTATCCTCTGTTGCAATAACATGAACTCACAATTAATTTCTAAAATAAATACAATTCAATAAATACAATTTTATTTTGACTACATTTATGAGGTGGGAAAATCTTATTAAAATTTTAAAAATGTAAATAGTTAAATAAATTATTTAAATATAAGATTCTACAGTTATAGCTACCCTTAATTTACTTACCACTTTTCTGCCTGAATTTCTTTTCAGTTATATATTGTAAAGTTTGTTGTTCTTTGTTTTTTGCTATCAAACAGATTTTAAATTAGGAAAGAATTGTTACATTGAATATAACACATCCAATAGGTGAATATTTAGGTGATTAGTATGCAAATTAGCTATGTTAGGCACAATTTAGAAGAAAATACTTTCACTAGATGGCAGCAAAATGCTATCAATAAAATCCCTGGTTTGCACTGAAAATGCATCAACAGGCATTATTGGTGTACATACACATTATAAAAACATGCAACATGTAATAAAGCATGTTAATGTTATGATGACTCAATGACTCTCTATAAGTAAACAAATGTATGAATAATCAGAGTAATTGGTATCAAATAAGACCAGTATTCTCTCTTGTTTTGGATTCTGTGAAGCTGAGACTTTTGTTTTCGTCCTTTTTTCCTCTCTGTCAGTTGTTTGTATGCATAACCGTGGCAACAAGGTGTTGTTTTTACAGCTTGGAGCACCTGATCAACATCTCAAAAGCTAAAATAATACCTGAATTATGACCCCAATTCCCAGAAGAGTTGAAAAGGAGGCTTCATGGCTGCAGAACAGGACCAAAGATGAGAGAGAGAAGGAGGAAGTTCAAACCGTCTCTTCCATCTATCATAACGGGCAAGGATCATTTCCCGACTCCAACGTCTCTATTCTCAGCTTTCTAACCATACAGCCAAAAAGAGATTTAACAAGGAGGAGCAAAAGCAAATGAGGTGAATTAACAGTGTTTGCAACAACTGATGGGTCCATCCAGGTCATGTTAATGAGCTGTCAGCATGTCATGACAGTCATGAGGCTGTCATACAGCAACAGTATTCAGTCAGATGCATCTTCACGATACGTTGCAGGACTGACTGCTACCAGAGATTCTTCCAGCCCACAGCATCACCTTTTCAAACAACTGTTTGAAAATACTTGGATGATAGGAGTTACGACATTTATTTTCCCTTTGTTATAAAGTGCTTTTTTAACTGAATTGAAATTGAATTGAAATACCTTAACTAAATATATATATATATATATATATATATATATGGTTTGTGCTATATTCAAATTAACAATCTCTACCTCATTTATAATTTGTTTGACAGCAGAAACAAATATTTTCATATAATTGGTAAAAATAAAATTCAAGTAGAGAGGAGTTTGAGATTCTGTCAGACACCTAACAAAAACTAAAAACTGGGCCTTTTTTGTCTGTAATCCACCTCTGTTGATGTAAACCAACAAGCTATTATCCCAGGAGCCAATAGTTTCCTCCCATTCGACTGCATCCACCATAAAACTGCAGTTACTGAACTTTTCTGCGAACAAGCGGACACTTGTTGAAGCTAACGAAGGAAATCTCTAAGCTTTTAATCTTTGGTAGAGTTGTGACGACTGGTGTTGCATTCAAGAGGACTTTAGCGTTTTTATTAAAGTCCATACAAACTCCCGGTGATGGCAGCGTCTTTTGTGATGTTTTTCTCTGTGTGGATTTGTTAGGTAGACTTTAAAAACACAAAGACGCTGTGTCTACATGTACCTTATCTAAACATCTACAGCGTGAAGCAGGATTACCTGTCGTATTCAGACGGCTGTTTGGATTACGCGTGACTGTACAGGTGTTTCGGTTCCTCCAGATGTTGGGTTTCGCTTGCAGCCTCCCTCTTTTTTTTGTGCCGTTTTGTCGAGAAACAATAGGGGAAGGCCTCCAGCCTGAATTGAAGCTGTGTTTTGCGGGCTCAGAACCTGCGGGTGGAAACAGAAAGAGAGGAGAAGACGACGGGCTGAACAGGTGGAGGCTGAAAGGCCTGTTGGATGTTTAGTCTCCGCGGGATGACCTGAAGGTTTGACCTCCTAAATTACTCCCCTAACCACCTCCTCCCCCCACCTCCTCAGGCTCGCCCTGATGTGTCTGTGGGAGTTTCGGCGCGTGAACCTTCAGGTCAGTCGTCTGTGAGAACGCTGCAACGCCCGGCCCTCCCCTGCTGGGTGTTACTCAGACTGTTTGTGTGGGTTAATTTATGGGTCTGCAGTTAAACCTGTTGGTTTTGGGCCTTTTTCTTCTCGTAGTGGTGGATGGAAGCTCCCCCACCTGTACAGCACAGATTTGGGTTTGCACTGAATTCTACTTATTCTGCCTTTAAATGTTTATTAAATGTTTTTTTTAAAACATTGAATAAATGTATATGGTTGAACATGCTACCTATTTAATCCACTAAGTAGTAAAAGAAGTTAACATTAGATTGTTAATTTGAATATAAATTTAACATTGCATTTTTGAGTGCGCGTGGGCTGGTTGACGAACCCAGGGGTAAACAAAGGCTTCAATTCTAAATATCGACTTCCCGGTCAGTGTATAATCATTAGGCAATCATAACATACATTTCTTCTCGTGGAAAAGTGAAAATTACAGGTCATGACTCCTTTATAATTGTAGCTTTTCCCCATTTTACAGATTTTTCTCCCTTCTGCTGATAGACCATCGTGGAGCCATGTGTTCCCCAGGTGAGAGCGTACACAGCGCCGTCAGTAAATGAAAACATGATTCATCAAGTCCAGGCCTCCTTCTCCTGGTGCTCCGGGGTCCGGTTCTGATGCTCATGGTTGGTTCCTTCCCTGGTTTCTCAGGGCTCTGCAAGGGAGTCCTGACTGGTCTGCTGCTGTTCGCTTCCCAACGCTCAATAGGATTATAATGGTGCGTTCCAGTTGTAGTCGGAACTTGAAAATTCCGACTTCCAAGTGGGAAAAATCGACTGGAAAGTCGGAAAATCTCTGATTGTTTTCTTGCAAAGTTTGCACTTTGTTACAGCCGAATTTCCCCTTTCTGGGACAATAAAGGATTATTCTATTCTACACTAAAAATATAGAAGAAGTTAATATGTTTATATGTTTATATATATATATATATATAAACTCAGCAAAAAAAGAAACGTCCCTTTTTCAGGACTGTGTATTTCAACAATAATGTTGTAGAAATCCAAATAACTTTACAGATCTTCATTGTAAAGGGTTTAAACAATGTTTTCCATGCATGTTCAATTAACCATAATCAATTAATTAACATGCACCTGTGGAATGGTCGTAAAGACCTTAACAGCTTACAGAAAGTAGGCATTTAGGGTCACAGTTCTAAAAAAGCAGGACACTAAAGAGAATTGTCTACCGACTGTGAAAAACACCCAAAGAAAGATGCCCAGGGTCCCTGCTCATCTGCGTGAATGTGCATTAGGCATGCTGCGGGGAGGCATGAGGACTGCTGATGTGGCTAATGTCCGCACTGTGAGACACCTAAGACAGCGCAACAGGGAGACAGGAAGGACAGCTGATCATCCTCGCAGTGGAAGACCACGTGTAACAACACCTGCACAGGATCGGTATATCCGAATATCACACCTGCGTGACAGGTACAGGATGGCCACAACAACTGCCCGAGTCACACCAGGAACACACAATCCCTCCATCAGTGCTCAGACTGTCCGCAATAGGCTGAGATAGGCTGGACCGAGGGCTTGTAGGCCTGTTGTAAGGCAGGTCCTTACCAGACATCACCAGCAACAACGCCGCCTATGGGCACAAACCCACCTTCGCTGGACCAGACAGGAGTGGCAAAAAGTGCTCTTCACTGATGAGGCACGGTTTTGTCTCACCAGGGGTGATGGACGGATTCGTGTTTATCGTGGAAGGAATGAGCGTTACACCGAGGCCTGTACCCTGGAGCGGGATCGATTTGGAGGTGGGGGGTCCGTCATGGTCGGGGGCGGTATATCACATCACCATCGGACTGAGCTTGTTGTCATTGCAGGCAATCTCAATGCCTTGCGGTACAGGGAAGACATCCTCCTCCCTCATGTGGTACCCTTTATGCACGCTCATCCGGACATGATCCTCCAGCAGGACAATGCCACCAGCCATACTGCTCGTTCTGTGCGTGAGTTTCTGCATGACAGCAATGTCAGTGTTCTGCCATGGCCAGCGAAGAGCCCGGATCTCAATCCCATTGAGCACGTCTGGGACCTTTTGGATGGCAGGGTGAGGGCTAGGGCCATTCCCCCCAGAAATGTCCAGGAACTTGCAAGTGCCTTGGTGGAAGAGTGGGGTAACATCTCACAGCAAGAACTGACAAATCTGGTCCAGTCCATGAGGAGGAGATGCACTGCAGTACTTCAAGCAGCTGGTGGCCACACCAGATACTGACTGGTACTTTTGATTCTGAGCCTCCCTTCATTCAAGGACACATTATTCTATTTCTGTTAGTCACATGTCTGTGAAACATGTCTAGTTTATGTCTTATGGTGTTGACTCTTTTAGTGTTCATACAAATATTTACACACATTAAGTTTACTGAAAGTAAAAACAGTTGAAAGTCAGGAGGAAGCTTAGGTCCTTCAAGGTTTGCAGCAAGATGCTGCAGATCTTCTACAAGTCTGTTGTGGAGAGTGTAATCTCTTCAGCCATCATCTGTTGGGGTAGCAGCATCAGAGCCAGGGATTTAAATAGGCTAAACAACCTGATAAAGAAGGTTCTGGTTCTGTTCTTGGGACAACTGTGGAAAATCTGGAGATGATAATGCAAAGAAGGATTCTTCATGAAATCAAAAAGATTATGGACAACCCTGAGCATCCTCTTCATGAGACTGTCATTCAACAACAGAGCGTCTTCAGTCGGAGGCTTCTTCATTTTCGCTGCAACACAGACCGCTACAGGAAATCCTTCCTACCCACAGCCATCATTATCTACAACAACTCCTTAAAGAATTAATTATATGAGCTACAACAACACTTAATTTCCCTCTGGGATCAATAAAGTATTTTTGAATTGAATTAATAAACCTTTTTGATGAAGTCATTTTTTTTATTCCCTTTTGTCTTTTTTATTATGAGATTCTAATTTATTTAGCTGCACCTGTGTGTTAGAGGGGGAAAAAAGTCACATTTACAAACAAAATAGTTATTTGAATCGATTATAACGATTTATTTTATTACAGTAAAATAAATTGTGATTTAAAAAAAATCTGATCTAAAGATAAACGTGTGACTCGAGTCCGTTTTTATGATTTATTGATCACTGCACAAAAATCTCCCTCCTGCATTACGCACACGCGCGCTGGCTCTCACGCTCTCCGTGCACGCGGCTCCACCCCTCTGTAGCACGCGGCAGAGAGAGGCATGTCCCTGCGTGTTCCTGCCGGACGTCGAGCCTCGTAGAGCCAGAACAGAGAGAGAGACAGAGAGAGAGAGAGAGAGAGAGAGAGAGAGAGAGATCGGGTCTGTCCGTGGATCGTGAAGCAGCAGCAGCAGCAGCACGAGCTGAGCTCCGCGTGGACCCACCCGATCACTCTGATGGATCAGTGACGTGTCCGATCTGCGTGTTTCTGCGTGGGGACCTCCGGTTGTTGTTGTTGTTGTTGTTGTTCGGCGTGTCTTTGCCTGTTTCCCCCCGGTTGGATCGGAGCGGCTCTGCGGCCATGGGTTTCTACGGCACCCTGAAGCTCATCTTCTACAAGGTGAGTGTCGCGTCATCGATCCGCTGTGTTCTTCTGCGCGCGTGTCGCCCAGGAGGTTTTTGGTTCGGGCTCGTGCTCCGAGTCCGGCGGCATGACGAGGCGTTTCTGCCTCTTTGACAGCCGGTGGGGAGCGCGTGCGCGTGTGAATGGACCACTGCGGAACCAGGAGAGAGAGAGAGAGGTTCTTCCTTCATCCACCCTGTCCCCTGCTCTGAGTCATGATCGATCATTGATTATCAGCGCCGCGCTTCTCTGTCTGGAACCCAAATATAAATATAATATAAAAAATAATCAACATGACTAATGACATCAGCTCTTCATCAGTAGGGATCTATCATCATCATCATCATCATCATCATCATCGCAGCAGCTTCAGATTACAAGATTAAACTCTTAATTATTCCTTTATAGAAGAGGTGATTCGGATAAAGCTCCGGGATAATTTCATTCATTTCAGGTTTATTTATCTTTTCTTTTTTGTTTTGTTTTTTAAAGCTACGCATAAAAGAATAATTAAACATTTAAAACACAAGTTTCTGCTTCCCTGTGCTGTGAAACTGCAAATAAATAATCATTTAAAAAAGAGAAAACATCCATTCATTCATTGGTGTGGCTGAAATGTGCTACAAAACTATACAAAAATACACTTTATCCTTTTTAAATGTTTCCTTACAGCGGTTAAATCTGTAAAATTCAAATGTGGATCCCACTGATTTGGTCAAACGCTGTTCAGCTATCAGAGAAAATTCTTAAAACTGTACGAATAGCTTTGAGCTATGAGAGTAAAACCCTAAAGAGAGACATATTGTCCCCATAAAAGCAAAGGTGATCAATATTTTACTCAATATTCTGGAAAAATGTAACCATATCCAATCTTTCATGTTTCACTCTTAAGGGAATCCAACCAGTGTTGTGCCTAATAGTTATTTTTTGTTTTATTCTAATACTTTAAATGGGACTAGCTCTCACGCTTAGTTTTTTATGAATATTATTAAAAAAACGAGAGGAGCCATGAGCCACTTGGACCCAATTGTTCAGGTTAAAGTTGGTTTTACATAAAAGAAAAAACAACAACTGTAGGAATAAGTTTAAATTATATATGTATATATTTTTTAAATATAGCTTCAAACCTTAAGAATAAGCCCTAATAATGAAATATTTCCAGCTTCATTCCCTGTGAAAATGAGGCAGAAACCGCTTTGAATAGTTTGGTTAAATTAATTATTCTGGTCAAATCCGTTCAGGAAAATTTGTCTTGTATTAAACAGAAATACAGTTGAAACACAGTAGCTGTCTTTTAAGACGTAAAACCTCAAGATTAGATCTTTAAAACACAAATTTTCTGCTTTCCTCTGAAAATGTAAATGCAGGATTTGTTGTGTTTGGCATAAAACACGTAGACCCCATGGCTTCGTTCAAACAAGTGGGACAACTCAACATGCCGCTGCTGTTGTTTGGATCGTTTTTGTCAATATTCTGGGAAGATTTAACTGTTTCCATGTAAATTACTTTAATTTAGGCAAGTTTTTCTTTTCAGCTAAAAACTGTAAGATCAAAGCTTTAAAAAACAACTTGTTTCGCTTTCCTGTTTTGTAAATGCGTAAAAAACTGGTCTGAATCACAGTTCTTAGTGTTTATAATATATTTATCGTTTGAAATGTTAAGATTAAATCCTAAAACCAACCAAAAAGTAGGGAACTGATCTTTATAGTCATGCAAAATCTGTTGCTTTTGATAAATTAGTTGGTGAAAAAGGGAATCAATGTCATAAAAAACAAGTTTAAAACAGTCCTGACAGCTTGAAACCTTAAGAGTTTAAGGTTTCTTTTTCTAAAATGATAAAATAAAGACAAGAGGGGAAAAAAGAACATAACACATTAAATAAATCCTCAATTTTCAGCTTCAAAGATTCAGGATTTAAACCTCCAAACCTTCCCTGCAGAGAAAAGGAATATTTCAAAGTGCAGCTGCAGCAGTTTGCATTGTTGGGTCAAACCTCAGAGAAATTATAACTGTGTCCAATTAGACTGTAATATTTTGTGGATTTATCTTTTCAGCTGCAGAGAATTAGATGAAATCCTCTGAAACACGACGTTTCCGCCTCTCTGCTCTTTTAAAATGCAAACGAAGGCGGGTCGTCGCTCAGAACAGCCATGTTGGCGCTTCGTTCTGCTCAAATATGGTTTCACAGGAAGAGAATAATATCATCGAATGTCATTTAAAGCTTATAGCCTTTGCTAAGAGCTTTGATCTACAACATTAGAGCTGAAAAGTGCCAGTTTTCCTCCCTGGAGGAGGAATATTACCAACCACAGTTGCTGTAACTGTGATATTTCCAGGTAAACTTATCATCATATCTTCAAACCGTAGGGGTAAAAACGGATTGAAATAATGAAAAAGAGGTTTTTATTACAGGTGAAATCCGATAGCTCTGACTCAGAGCTTGGTCATACACACACACCTCTGGGATGAAAGAGGGAAATTTCTGCTCAGCAGAGTGGGAACGCTGCAAATTGCAGCGTCTGTAATTTGCTTTTGTTTGGGTCAAATGTCACAGAGATGAACTGGAATCTGTTGCTTGTTTGTCTCTGCCAGATTGAAAGCTTGGAAACATGGTGCTTCTGCAGAAATTCAAATAAAGGAGTAGATTTGCTAAAGGAGTGGTCTTGTAGACTCTAAAAGTTAATCCTATAGATGAAATGAACCTGGGCAATGATTGGAGATGGATTTTAAACGTAGTGGATGAAGACCCAGAGTTCCTTTTGCTTTAATCTGTTAGTTTTTTTTAAGTCGAACTTCAATAAAATCAAGCTCTGCATTGTTGCTTCCAGTGTTTTAAAAGCTGCAGAATATAAGATTAAAGCTATGAAGACATGAGTTTTGCTCTCAGAAGGGATTTTACAGAGTGCAGCTGCTGTAATCTGCATGTCTTTGATTGCATCGAAACTCTTATGTTATCTGCGGCTCGTTGAACTCGACAGCAAGAATAACCTGAAGCCGACATCCCTACGCTGTAAAAAAAACACACAGCTGGCGCTTTGTTTTAACAGGCTTACTGCTCTCAAAAGTAATAAAAATCAGTTACAGTCGTATTTAATTTTAGTTCAAAAAGTTTTCTTGTCTTGAAAACCACAACATACCAGATTAATCCTCTGGAAAATGAATCATTCCAGCAGGGGAAAAAAAGGGATATTACAAACCAAATCTGGTTCTTAAGGAATTATTTAGTAATATTTGCCTCATAAGACAGCTGAGCTTGTTTGATCCAATATTTAGAGGAGGAAGAGAGTGATGCTTTACATGGAACGTTGCTACACTTAATTATCTATCTATCTATCTATCTATCTATCTATCTATCTATCTATCTATCTATCTATCTATCTATCTATCTAGAGATCAGAATATTTTATCTTGATCTGCTCTAGTCGTTAATTAGTTGGTCAAATACTGCAAAATATTCAGATTTTTTTTTTCCCCTGAATTCAGTTAATGCAAGATTTTCAATGTATAATCAGGTCAACTAGCTGCATAAACTCTGATACAAATAATCTTATGAAGGTTAGGGGATGCATGCTTTGATGCATGAATGGTGGTAATCTCGTAATTCTCCATTGCTTGTTGCTGCACAGCGAACCCCTCGGTATTCGCAGGCGTGTTTCGGTCCGTTCCATTTTGTAGTTGGAACTCAAAAATCAAAAGGAACGCCCCGCCGAAGTCGGCTTCCGGTTTCAATATGGCCGCCCCTTGCGTCAACAATGGTAGCTGTGGTGGAAACATGTTTATTTTACAAAACACAATGTTACGTGTAAAGCTTTTAACTCTAAATGTAAAGAAAATTAAAGTGGTTTTTGCAAATGGGAAAGTACGGCTTAAAACGATGTTTGTAAGAGGAACTACCAACAACGGCTACCTGGGCGTCGCCATGTTGGAGTCACAACTTTTCCGACTACGTTAACCCTTTCAAACTCAGAGTTCCAATTTCCGAGGTCAGTGGAACGGCAAATACTTGAAACCTCCTCTGAACTGCCTATTTTAACAGTTGAAACACCTTAATATGCGTTAATACGCCGAGTAGAAACCATCTTAGCTGTAGCCTATTGCAGAAGCTAACATCTATAGACTTCCTTGCCTCCCCTTTTGGGCGCACAGCCAATCAGGGCCAAGGAAAATTAATGGCTCTCCTGGATTGGCTGCTTTGCAAACGCCAGCGAAAATAGCATGTCAAGTAGCATTGCGCCTAAACATTTCAGCATCCCAAACTGCATTTTCTTTGAGATATGTTCTAAGAAAAAATATGCGGATTTTTCCACGAATATGCAGGAAAACTCGCAAATATTGAACCGTAAACAGGATTGGGGGCTCCGCTCTATTCAAATCTACTATTTATCAGCAAATAGTCTCAAAAAATCGGATTCAGCAGCCGTACTTGAAAGAGAAAAACAAAAATCTGCATCGGCCAGGAAAAAACCTTAATCCGTGCTACAGACATAAAACGGGGTAGAGGAGCGCCGACCTGCAAACAATCTGACTTTTCTGAGCTTCTGTGTCATGATATCTTCATACCGAAGCAATAATCGGTGCCTGTTTGTGATGATGAGAATCCGAGCTCATGAGTGAACCGTCCGCTGCCGGTCGACTCGGTTCGTAGCGAGGTCACTGCACGACCTGGACTTACAATGGTGGACTCTGCTGCTGCTGCAGAGAGGCTTCAGCTCCAGCAGCTCCACAGTAAAAAGCATCAGGACCGGGTTATTCTGGTTTTAACAGGAAACACATTCTTTTAGTTCTTTACCACAAAGTCAAGTTTGTTGTGTGTGTGTGTTTTTTTTTTACCGGAATTGCCACAGATGTGACATCTGTTGCTGAAAGCCAGAGAGTCAGGGAATAAAAAACCAGATTCTGAATGAGGCTTGACTGAAAATCTCCCTGAGACCTTCATGTTGGTGTGTGTGTGTTTGTGTGCTGGCAGCTCGCGGCGCTCTATTTTAAAGCGGCGCTGCACCGGGTGACATTCCTCCGATTTTCTGCATTCCTGCATTCATTCATTGGCTGGGAGATAGAGAGAGAGAGAGAGACACTACAGAGGAGGCTGAATCAGACCTCCGGGTCGCTGTGTCTGTGGGTTCCCATCTCGGCGTGGGTGTTTCCAGCAGAAACCGTTTATCTGCATCTCCTCGTTACCTCTGGACTCTGCTGCAGCTGTTCTGGCCCTTTCTTTCTTTTCCTTTTTTCTCCTGATACCAGGGACGACCCAGAAACCCACAAATGTTTACAGGAACAAGTCCTGCTTCTTCCACCAGAGATTTAGTAGTAAAAAAGGGATATTCCACAAAAATTATAGCATGCACAGATGTCAGACATGTCCCTTTTTTATATGAAGAACATGTGCAGTGCTGTGAAAAAAGTATTTGCCCCCTCTTACAGATTTCTTCCATTTTTGCTTTTTTGTCACAATAAAATGTTTAAGATCATCAAACAAATGTTAAACTGACCTGAGCAAACACAAAAAGTACTTTTTAAATGATTTGATTTCCAAACCGACAAAAGTCATTGCCCCCCCCAAACTTAACAACTGGTTGTTCCACCCTTGGCAGCAGCAACAACAATTCATTTATCACAAATGCTTGATGTCAATCATCAAGCATTTGTGATAAATGAATTGTTTTAATTCAGCCTTTTTGGAAGTTTTATTTTTTTTTAGCATCTCAATCAGATCTGAGTCTGGACTGCAAAACTTTTAGTCAAGGTTTGTTTTTGAGCCATTTAAGCAGACTTGGCGGTGAGCTTTTTTCGCTAAGCGGTATGGAACGGGTCAATGCGGTTCGGTGCGCAGTTTTGTCTGTTTCCATTGTAAGAAGCGGCTTGAACTGTCACAACAAACAATAAATCAATTAATCGCATGACAATTTTAAATGAGCACAATAATTTCCATTTGCGTGCTTGTTTGTTTTTCTCCCATTTCTCCCTCTTTCCACCAAAGAGACTTGATTAAAAAAGGCATATATTGTCCGACCATATAGTGGCAGAGTAAAATGGGATGTCTTTTTTTATTTATGTGTTCAAACTGAGTGTTTTTGTTGTTATTTTGCAGTTTTTGTTTACTAAACTCCTAACTGGTAGTTTTTACTGTTTTTCTTGTCTGAACCAAGTGATTCATATTTTTTGAAGTTCAAACATTTTTTCATGTTTCCTTTGTTTCATTTTATACTGAATATTAAAGGGATAGTTTGCATTTTTAGACATAAAGTTGTATCCCATCCTCACCATCAGCATAGTGCATATACACCGACCCATATCTGTGGTCACCTCCTGGTCGGAGCTCTGGCCGTAAGAAGTCTTTCAGGAAAGTAGACCCGGCTAGTGTCGGGGGCCATCAAACTGTGCCTTTTTGCTTCAGAAAACTATATGCGTTTGACAACATGATTCATTTGCATCACACAAAAAAAACCCCGCCCAAAATTCGCAACTCACTCGGCTATTACTCTGCACTATTTTCTTTCCATTCCAATCAATCCGCGAGTATACTCCGGTTCATAAAGGTATCCCTTTGGTGTTGTGCTAAAAAAGTTTCTTCTTCATCCGATGCATCTGGCATTGTGCTACATGAGTTTCATCATCATATGTTTCATAATCAGACATGTTGTGGGCATTTAACAGTGGAACAGCTGACGGGAGGAGCGCAACAGCTGATGCTGGCCGCAGCGTGGATTGATTGGAACGGAAAGAAAACGGTGCCAAATTTTGGCCGGCGTTTTTTTTTTGTGATGCAAATGAATCATGTTTTCAAACGCATATCATTTTCTGAAGCAAAACGACACAGTTTGTTGGCCCCCGAAACTAGCCGGGACTACTTTCTTGAAAGACTTCTAACGGCCGGTAACCACAGATATGGGTCAGTGTGTATGCACTAAGCTGATGGTGAGGATGGGATACAACTTGTACATGCTTTATTACTATTAGTTGAAAATGGTCTCAAAACGACAATATTATCATTTATCGCAATAATTACTGGGGCAATTTATCGTCTGGTAAAAGTTGTTATCGTGACAGGCCTAAAAGCGGACCGTAGAACCGAGCTGTCCCACAACCTTCCTGGGCCTCCTTCAGTTGTAGGTCCATAGGGCAACGGTGCGGTACGGTTAGGGTGGAGCACAACAAAATGCGTTGATTGGGGGATAGAAAAACATCACTGCTTCCGACGAGCACAAGATATATTAGCGTGTCACGTTGATTGTAGTATGACGCCACGCTCCGCGTCTACCCAGTGAGAGTCCGACTGGTGGTGGAAACGCTCTCCTGAACGCATCGGACAATAAAGCAGCGTACCGAAGCGCACCGGCTCGTGCCGTACCGCTCAGCGGACACGTGCTTCGTCTTAAGGTTACGCAATCTATGGCTGCTTGCTCTTCTTCAGGATTTTCTGGTAGAAAGCAGAATTCATGGTTCCATCAGTTACGACAAGTCATCCAGGTCCTGAAGACAGGGATGGAGGACTCGAGTCCTGGACTCTGACCCGAGTTCTGACGAGTGTCTTGATTAAGGGACTCGAGGAGCACGCCGATGACTTGCATTTGGACTCAGCCTTGCAACGTCAGGACTTGGACTTAAACTTGTACATGATAAATTGGTGTTGTTGGATTTAGCATGTAGCCAATGCTAATGTTAGCTTGTTATATTAGGTTAGGGTGACTAGCTTTTCGCGTGCTGTCTGGGGGGTATTTCATACTAGGGGGCGGCTGTAGTTCAGTGGTAGAGTTGTCAGCTTGCGACCCAGAAATCATGGGTTCGATTCCTGCTTCCGCCTGCTACATGTCATTGTGTCCTTGGGCAAGACACTTCACCTACCCGCCTACTGGTGTTGGCCTTAATATTTGGTCAGGGCAGCTTTGGCTACAATCGTAGCTTGCTTTTTAGTGTGTGAATGTGAAAGTGAATAAATAATGGAGTTGTAAAGTGCTAAAGCGCTATATAAATGCAAGCCATTATTATTATTATTAATAGATTGATGAACATGTTTGTGTTTTCATCATTGTCAGGGCCACTAATAAGCATAACATAAATTGGCCGGTGCGATGCATGCAATACACGACACACTTTCTGACGTCCTCCCCCGAGCTGCTGCCTAGTGGGCGGTTCTGATCCGTTCATAGACACAGTGGGCTGTGATGTGTTATCCTGCTCCTTGATACAAGATGTCAGAGCACAAGTGTATCTTTTCAGGCTGCCATAGCTGGCATATGTGTCTCTGTGTGACAAAAGATTTAATATTTCCACATGGACACAAAAACTAATAAAGCTGTGCAAAGTGAGAATTCATCTATAAACTGACCGAGGAGGTTGAAGATGAAATCTAAAGACTGTAGAATACGCTTTTTTATTGTCTTTTTGAGACTGATGCTTTTTACTTTTATTATTACATTGAAAAGAAAAGAAAACTTTGTTTTCTCAGAGTATTATTTCAGATTGTTGTTTAATTTTTGTCCAGTATGACTTAAAAAAGTGAACTATTATTGTTACTGGTAAGTTTTCTAATTCTGAAGAGTATTTATTTTTATTATGAATTAATTTTTTAGAGATTTTAATTTTATCTGAAGTTTGTTATTTAACTTTTCATTCTAACCAGATGAAGAATCCATCCTATAGTTAAATTCAAAAGTCTTGGCCTGAAAGCGTTTCAGGACTGGAGCAAGTGTTTTGAAATCAAAATATGGTTACCCTAATATTTGGTCAGATTACTGCTCAAATTTAATAACAAATTCCCAAAGCCTTTGTAAGTGTACTGGTGACATGTCGATTATTATCATGTTTTATTATTTGGCACGTGCTACTGTGTTAGCTTGGTGATAGCGTGGGGGCACTGAGTACAATACTTTTTTAAAGTTAAAGTAAACCATCTATGGCTGCCGTTATTCCAGTGTTAAAATCTACAGCATGCTCTGTTATTTTTGACTTGCTCTAAGGTGATAATGACTCGACTTGGACGAATCCTTTGTGACTTGGACTCGAGAGACGGTGACTTGACACCGTCTGAAGAAGCAAACCATACCACCACCATGTTTTGACTGATACTCTTAGTTGGACATCAGATGTAACAAAATATTCCACCTTTTTCTCGTTGGTCCACTGAAGATTTTCCCAAAGGTTTTGGGGGGTCATCAAGATGTTTATTGGTAAAGGTGAAGGTTTTCTCCTACTATGGTTAATGGTTCTCACTGGGGTTCTTCCAAAGCCGTAGAAAGTGCTTTCTAACCCTTTGGCAGACTGATGGGTGTCAGTGTGGTTCAACGTCTGTTCTTGAATTTCCTTGAACCGGAGCACAATGTGTTGCTTTTTGAGATTTTCCAGCCTACTTCGTGTTGGCAGACGGTTTCTGTTTAGGAGATTTCTACAGGTTAGGCACGTAATCAGGCCTGGGTGTGGCTATTCACATCAAACACAGTTTTCCGAGTAAGGTTGTTGAGGCAGTCTTTTTGGCTTTATAATTGAAATCCTCACTTAAAAAGCTTATCTTATCTTTGTCTGAGATTAAAATATGTTTGATGATCTGACAGATTTATCCGGGACAAGTGAAGTAAAAAAACAGAAGGAATCTGAAGACGGTTTTAAGAAAGAAAAGGAGAAACTTTACTTCACTTAACCCCAGAAAGTCCAAAGAAGCCGGTTGAGCTTTTGGTTGGATCACATAGGGGACATTATTGAGAAGAGTTAGTTCACGCAATAAAATAAATCAACCGATACAGAAATATTTTGCACAAATTTCAAACATCTACCCGGACTCTTCTTCTCATGTGTATCCTCCGGTAAATATCTCTTCTAATTGTTTTTAGGCTTCTGCTTTAAAACCTGCTCAGATTCTGGTTCTCTCAGTCCTTGTTTTCTTTTCTTTCTAACGGAGTCTTTGTGTTTCTTCTTTTATTCGCATCCTCAGATGAAGAGGAAGCTGGATCACGGTCCAGATGGCCGGCCGTTCCCCTCAGGAAAGAAACACTGCAAAGGGAACGGGTACCTCAGGTAACACAAGCTGCTTCAACATCACTGGGGAAGATTTGATCACCTTGACGTATTCAAAGACGATGATTACCTTGAAGATACCAACGTTTTCAATCCTCGATCTTCTCCACATGTTGTCACATTAAAACCACAAACTTCAATATGTTTCATTTGGGTTTTATATACTTGAAAAGCCACATAATTAGTAAACAAGAGTTCATCAAGTTATGTAATTTAATCACAGTATAAATGCAGCTGTTCTCTGAAGGCATCAGAGGTTCTTCAGAGAGCAAACAGCGTCATGAAGACCAAAGGAACACGGCAGACAGGTCAGGGAGAACGTTGTCGAGAAGTTTAAAGCAGGGTTTGGGTTTCACGACAAAATCTCAAGCTTTGAACATCTCACGGAGCTCTGTTCAATCCATCATCTGAAAACTGAGTATGGCACAACCCCAGAGCCTCCAAGACACGAAGGTCCACCTAAACTGTCAGGAGAGCATCAATCAGAGAAGCAGCTAAGAGCCTCCTGAGAACTGTGGAGGAGCTGCAGAGATTCAAAGCTCAGCTGGGCCAATCTAATGGCATGTTAGCGAGAGTGAGGACCCAAAAGCAGCAAAATGAAGAAAATAGAATTTAATGAACAAGAAAAACCCCAAAACTTCAGGGGAACATGGAGATCAGGGAAAGAAACATCAAGGTTCTGGAGCGGCCTAGCCAGTCTCCAGACCTCAATCCTATAGTGAATCTGTGGAGGGAGTTGGAAGTCTGTGTTGCCCAAAACATCACAGCTTTAGAGAAGATCTGCATGGAGGAATGGGCCAAAATACCAGCTACAGAGTGCAAACCTGGTGAAGACCTACAGGAAACCTTTGGCCTCTGTCATTGCCAACCAAGGTTATATTACAAAGTATTGAGAGGAGCTTTTGTTATTGACCAAATACTTATTTTCTGCACCATTATACAAATTGTTTAAAAATCATACAATGTGATTTCCTGGCATTTTTTTTAGATTCTGTCTGTCTCAGTTGAAGTGTACCTATGAGGAAAATTACAGACCATCTTTTTAAATGGTACAACATGCACAATCGGTGGCTGCCAAATACTTTTTTGCCCCACTGTAGATCACATGTTACTAAGTACTCAAGTTGCCTTTTTACCTAACACTTTTTTACTCTTGAGTAATTTGTTGAACGGTTACTCTTTACTTTTACTTGAGTAAAAACATGTTGAAGTAGTGCTATTCTTAAATGAGTACAGTTTTTGGGTAATTTGCCCACCTCTGCTTGCGACAAGCATGAGACATAAACACCAGAGCGCTGTTGTTTCATCTCACCTCACTGTGCATAGACTGTTTATCTTCTCCGCACGGAGCCTACTTTTGATGCTACGCTACTTTAAGGTTTGTGTAAAGAAAGAACCAAAAACCAAGCACAAGCAAGAGTTGCAGCACTTGGCTCCATTGTTGTTGTTTATTGGAAACGAGGCATTATGGATTACAAACCCGACAGATTATTGCGCTCCATGAATGTGGCAAGAGGTAAGGTATGGTTGGAAGAAACCTATTGCAAGTCCTGTTTTCAGATCGCTGCAAGCCACGTTGGAAAGTGACACGTCACCCTGAACACACCACCCCCTCTGTGAAACGTGGTAGTGGCAGCATCATGCTGAGGGGACAGGGAAGTTGATTTGAGTTGGTGAGAAGATGGATGAGCCAAAAGTGTGAGAAAACCTGTCTGAGGCTGCAAAAGATTCAGGACCTGATTGGACGTTCGCCTTCCTGCAGAACAAGCTGATTCGTGTGTGGGAATGGCCTAGTCAAAGACCAGACCTAAATCCTATAGAGAATCTGTTGCAAGACATACAAACTGATCAGACTAAACTATATTGAGCCATATTGCAAAGGAGAATCTGCTAAACATCCAGTTACTAGATGTGTAAAAGCCCTTAAAGACGAGACACACCCTGAAGTACTTGAAGCTGTAACTGCAGTGAAAGGTGGTTCTAGAAAGTTTTGACTCAGTGGCAGCTGAATACAAAATGCATGCCACACTTTTCAGATTTTATTTCAGTTTTTAAAAATAAGAAAACTTTTATTCTTTTACTTTCAAAATCATGCACTACTCTGTTATAGTCTGTCACATAAAATCCTAATCAAACACATTAAAGTTTGTAGTTTTGATGTCAAGGAGTTATGAGACACGCTGTAATTCATAACCTATTCATCTCCCCCCCTGCAGCCCCTCCAGTCTGGCTCAGGCCACGCCCACAACATTTGGGGACCTGCGGCTGGCCAATGGGCATTCAGCTCAGCGGCGACGCGTGAACTCCGGCCCCCCTCCCTCTGGACTGCAGGACTGGCTACTTACCTTTCAGGTAAACCTTTTTTAATCATAACTGATTTATTTTTCCATATTTAGAATCAGATAAATAAACAAGAATCTTAGTGATTTTTTTTTTTAAAGACTGCTAGATTTAGAAATCCTTTTTCTCTCTGTATAAAGATTACTCTGTATGTAATCTTTAAAGCTGTCCTAATCAACGGTTCTGCAGGCTTTCTGGAGCTCCTTCGGCCTTTTTCTCGGGGCTGGTGCTCGATGCTTGATGACTCACTCGGCCTTGAGTCGAGACTCCACCTCTCCTGTTCTGCAGCATTGCAAAATGCATCCACGTTTCTTCGCGTTCTGCATTTCCTTCAATAGATTTCTGTTGGTGTGACTTTGTGTGCATCTTCCGCTGGCTGCACATAAACAGTGAAGCAGCCGACTGCTGCCTCCCAGCTGTCCTGATGCAACCACTGAAGAGGAGCAGACAAAGGACAAAAACTCACATGAAAGGACTCATCTGCACACAGTTATATGAAAAAAACAAAAAAAACATGTCTGTCTTTTGTAGCTCTGAGAGGAAGATCAAATGATTGCAGATTCAAGAAACCATAATGAACCAATAGCAAAGAAATGACAAAAAACACTGAACAAAGCAAAACAAATAATTCAGTAATGGATATAAGCAAATAGAAAATCAGCTATTAGTAAAATGAAAAAGGGATTTAAACAAAAGAAGCCTTAGAAAAATATAATCATCCTCCCTTTCTCTCCTTGTTCCTCTGTCTGCAGACGTGGAGCGGTCCGGAGAGGCTCTTGGCTCTGGACGAGCTGATTGACCGGTGCGAGACCAGCCAGGTGAAGCATATGATGCAGGTCATCGAGCCTCAGTTCCAGAGAGACTTCATATCTCTGCTGCCCAAGGAGGTACGGCGCGAAAAACACGACCGGTGGGGAGTCCCCCGGGGTTTCGTGAACAGAACCGGGTGTTTTTAACGCTGTTCGTGGCCGTCTCTGCAGCTCGCCCTGTACGTTCTCACCTTCCTGGCTCCCAGAGACCTGCTGCAGGCCGCCAAGACCTGCAGGTACTGGAGGATCCTGGCCGAGGACAACCTGCTGTGGAGGGAGAAATGCCGCGAGGAAGGTAAACACTCAAACCTTATTGCACTGATTTTGTTAGCGTCTTACTTTGGCTGGAATTACTTTATAACATCAGGTACATTAATTGCAACTATTCATCTTCTAGAGGAGGGCTTTAATGTCTTTATTCTTATCTTTAAAAACGTGTTTGATCAATAGTTTTCGTGCTTTTCAAGATCTTTCGCTGCTTTCTCACTTATTTTCACCTCAGCGTGTGACTATTTTCAGATATTTTTTCTTTATAATGTTTGTTAAGCCGTTTTATTTTGACCCTATGAATCATTCAGGTATAAACAAACTCTCTAACTCAATCTTTAATTGCTTAACTCGTATTCTAATAACATAAATTTCAATTTGAAGTCTTGTTTTTTTTTTTTTTGTCTGACCAAATCTCTGTACCATAAATATAATCAATTTAAAATAATGCAAATTATTGCCTTGGAAAGATGATCTAAGAACCGTTAAATTACTCTCTGCCAGATTTATTTACAGCTAATGGACTGAGCGTTTTCTTAATGGAGTCTTGGCCAAGTTGAGTATCACGGAAATAGATTTTTACTTTAAATTAATTAAATACATGTATAGAACACAGAAGGAAAGGAAAGTAGTTTATAAATAAATGCATTGCTGTACCTTAAAGCAAAATAAAGGAGGTCTGTTTTGTAAGGGTGCTCAGAGGAGAAACTGTGCAGGTATGTTTTTTTTAAAAGATAAAACATAAAAAGCATGAATTCAAGCTAAAAGGCAAACTTTCTGGATGTAAAACGCCTTTCAACCTGAGGGTTACATGCTAATACAGCAATCCATCACTCCTCTTTCATTCAGCGCAATGCAGTGGATGAGTGTTTGTGTGTGTGTGCATGTGTGTGCGTACGCGCGCGGTTGGGCGTTCAGCCAGTGAGTCGAGATTCACTGCCAGCACTCAGCAGCCATACCAATGAGGCTACCTAACAGTAGCACCACACCACAGCCATACTAATGAAGGCAGGGCTAACTGCAGCGCACCAGCTTCATAAATAAGGCTAATTATTAACCCTCACACCGTACCACTGGGAACAGTGTTGCCGTTCGCAAGAAGTCAGTGAGAATACAAATGCAGCTAGCCTTCATTAGCATCGTTCCATTTACATGCTAATTAAACAACTCTTCGTGTACCATCACAGAGCTAACTAACTAAACTAAAGCTGAAGAGCAGATCCTGTTTTGTTCAGAGCAGTAACACCAAAGACTATTATGTTAGAAATACTGGGCTTAAATGAGTGCAAAAAGCAAAACTATAGTCTCAACATCAACGCTTTTGACAGCAATGTTGTGATTCCAGCAGCTAATGTCAACTAAACATCCATCCATCCATCCATTTTCTGTACCCGTCCATCCTATGCAGGGTTGCGGGGGAGCTGGTGCCTATCTCCAGCAGTCACGGGGCGAGAGGCAGGGTACACACTGGACAGGCCGCCAGTCCATCGCAGGGCCAACTAAACACTGCAGTTAAAGTTATTACACCAAATAAAATAGGTTAACAGCCTATTGTTTTCAAGCGTCTGGAAACTTATCTGTGGTTGTTTCCATCAATACATTTTTAGGGATTTACACCTATTGTAAATTGACTCAGGTAACAGGCATATTAGTCGTTAGCTTTGATGCTACTAGCTAGTAGATTAGCTCTAGACCAACTAAGGAATATTGGCCTAATTTATTTAAGCTCTTGTATTGTTTATTAGCTCTTGTATTGTTTATTAGATGTCATCTCTAGTTAAATGTCAAACTGAGATTTATAATTTAAATATAAATCAAAGCTGATGTTGGCTCACTTTTTAGTCATTTTGGCTATTAGCATAATTAGCCTGAGTAGTTGTTTTAGATATAAGTGTTACTAGCCTTAGTAGTTAGTTTAGCAGCTAGCTTTATTAGCATTAGTAGTTACCTCCACCAAGGAACCAAGGAAGGCAATGTTTTCTCCAGGGTTTGTCTGTCTGTTAGTTAGCAACATAACTCAAAAAGTATTTGACGGATTTTAATGGTCTGCGCACTCCGAGTGCTACTCTAGTTATTTTAGGGAATAGCTTTATTAGCCTTAGTAGTTATTTTAGCTATTAGCGTTATTAGCCCAAGTAGTTATTTTAGCTATTAGCGTTATTGAACCTAGCAGTTATTTTAGTTATTAGCCCTAGCAGTTATTTTAACTATTGGCGTTATTAGCCTTAGTAGTTATTTTAGCTATTAGCGTAGTTATTTTAGCTATGAGCATTATTGGCCCTAGCAGTTATTTTAGCTATTAGCGTTATTAGCCTTAGTTGTTATTTTAGCTATTAGCGTTATTAGCCCTAGTAGTTATTTTGGCTATTAGCCCTAGTAGTCATTTTAGCTATTAGCGTTATTGCACCTAGCAGTTAGTTTAGCTATTAGCATTATTAGCCCCAGCAGTTATTTTAGCTATTAGCGTTATTAGCCTTAGTAGTTATTTTAGCTATGAGCATTATTAGCCCTAGCAGTTATTTTCGCTTTTAGCGTTATTACCCCTTAATAGTTATTTTTGCTTTTAGCGTTATTAGCCCTTAATAGTTATTTTAGCTATTAGCGTTATTAGCCCTTTGTAGTTATTTTAGCTTTTAGCGTTACTAGCCCTTAGTAGTTATTTTAGCTATTAGCGTTATTAGCCCTAGTAGTTATTTTAGCTATTAGTGTTATTAGCCCTAGCAGTTATTTTAGCTATTAGTGTTATTAGCCCTTAGTAGTTATTTTAGCTTTTAGCGTTATTACCCCTTAATAGTTATTTTTGCTTTTAGCGTTATTAGCCCTTAATAGTTATTTTAGCTATTAGCGTTATTAGCCCTTTGTAGTTATTTTAGCTTTTAGCGTTACTAGCCCTTAGTAGTTATTTTAGCTATTAGCGTTATTAGCCCTAGCAGTTATTTTAGCTATTAGTGTTATTAGCCCTTAGTAGTTATTTTAGCTATTAGTGTTATTAGCCCTAGCAGTTATTTTAGCTATAAGTGTTATTAGCCCTAGCAGTTATTTTAGCTATTAGCGTTATTAGCCCTAGTAGTTATTTTAGCTATGAGTATTATTAGCCCTAGCAGTTATTTTAGCTATGAGTATTATTAGCCCTAGCAGTTATTTTAGTTATGAGCATTATTAGCCTTAGTAGTTATTTTAGCTATTAGCATTATTAGTAGTTATTTAAGCTTTTAACTTTAAAGCTTATAGCTAATAGCAGTTTAGCTCTATTCTCACAGGTAATTTGATGACGCGTTCACACCGCACGCTTTATGAGCGTCAAACAAATCTCACAAAGCGAGTACTTTGACACCTGTACATTTTTAAGCCTAACGCTTGTAAAGCTTGCAAAGCCGGCCCAACCAATCAGAGCGTCTCACTGTAGCGACGTCACTACAGTAAGACGCTCTGAGAATCTGATGGCCTCTACCATAGACTTAACATGTAATCTTGCCGCTCTTGGCGTTGACGCTTTAGGCGGTGTGAATGCGGCATTAGTTATTAGCTGCAAAAGATCTGATGTATTGTAATAACTTTGATTGTAGCATAATATTGTACTGTAAAGTTATAATTGAAACTGGAGCCAGATGATCTACTTAAATAAAATTACAATACATAAAAGGAGCTTATTAAACCATTTTGTAATAAATGTTGAAGGAAAGTCAAAAATGCGGACATTTTTGTTGAAAATTAATTTGGGGCATTTGAAACTCAAATTTTGACCTTCATGTGGGTCTTATTAGTTTCCGAACTGTTTTTTAAAGTTGACTCACTACAGATGTTTAGTACTTTTATCAAACATTCACAGGATGATCAAAAAACCCAGTTGTGCTCTAACAACTGCAGCCTTTCAGAAGTTAAACGGCTTTTAAAGGAAGTTGGAGTTTAAATACGTTTGTTTTACTAAGTAAATTGCTTTAAATAATAGACATTAAGATGATTCCTTAGGGCTAAGAAAATACAGGAGAACGACATTGCTAGGTTTCACTCAACATGGTACTGATCAACTCAGGATAAACAACTTTACGTTCAATTTATTTGTACCTTGGTACGTCTGCTTGCTTTAATTTTCGACATTACGTTACATCATCAGCTCATGCAGAAAGAGGACAACCATTACATCAGACTATGTTGTATGATTTATTTATTTTTTTTGTTCCTCTCTCCAGGTATATCAAACAGTGCGCCGTATCGTCGTAGGGAGTGCGTGCGGCCCGACGCTTCGTTCAGCCCGTGGAAATCTGTCTACATTAGACAGCACCGCATAGAGACCAACTGGAGGAAGGGGGACACGAGGGAACCCATGGTATCATTCACAAGATTGGGCCACGAAGATCGTTCTCGGTTTTCTAAACAACACCAACTAAGTGGAGGCGATTTCTCTCCCACGTTTTTTTTATAGGTGCTAAAAGGTCACGATGATCATGTGATCACCTGCCTCCAGTTCAGCGGCGACCTGATCGTCAGCGGCTCAGATGACAACACGCTCAAAGTGTGGTCGGCCATCACTGGAAAGGTAGGGGGGGCTGCAGCGGCGGAGACAGGCGTACTATTGATTATGTAGATCACTGCTCTTTGCTGCTTCAGCTGAAACCACACCAACACATCTGTGCTCGGGTTAATTTTAGCCTGGGCTGATATTAGTTTGTAAAAAAGCTGCAAAGGCTGCTATGTAGACAGATTTCACTGAACAGAAGTAAAGTGGAGGCAGACGGACCAGTTGTGTTAGTCTGGGTGTGTTTCTGTGCACTCAAACACAGTGAAACGCACACAGCCTGCAGCAGCATTGCTTCGATGCACAGCGTACATAGCATGTGTGTAAAAGGTGAAAAGAGAGTCAACAGTGATTGGCTCTGTTTGGTAACGGTCACATGCTGTTCTTTCCGCCTTCCCATCCTGCAGCAAACACTTGCACATCCGTAAACACGCGCAGACATGAAATTAATACTTTCTGAGCCCGTCCTTACAACGCCACAACACCAGCAACGAAGGGGGGGGGGGGCTGTGGTTTTTTTCTATTTAAGCCCTTTGCATTTTTACGTCCCGTTGGCGGTGTGTGACGTACTTCCTGGTGAAATCTGCCTTTTTTTGCGACACCCTTGCAATGTACATATTATACACATATTATATACATTATTGGAAAGCTGAGATTCTTGAGATTGCAATGATGTATGCCAATCGTAACTGTAGACACAGTAAACACTTTAGTCAAAGCCTAATAATGTGCAATTCACCGTTCGAAGCCTCATATCAGTGACAGACCAAGTAAAATTAAAACTGACTTTTTACATCCATATGATCAAATGAATCTCCTCCAATGAAATAGCTAGTCCACAACAAGTCTAACAGTGTATTTGTTTATTTATTTTTTTGCAAATGTGAAAGAATCCAATCTTTTTAAGGTCAGACCATTCCAAAGCACTACCAACATGTGCTGCCAACAACTCTTTAAGGCTACGGTTACGAAAGGTCTTATGAACGACAGGTTGAACTTAATTCGCAAGAGAACGTTTTTTCTGGGGTTTTTTCTGTCGTACGCCAGGGCTGGGCAATAAATCGATTTTATTGATTAATTTGAATTTGCCGTTTGAGAAGATTTCTTTTTGGGAAAATCGAGATCCCGGGCCATAATCGCCCATCCATCCATCCATCCATCCATCCATCCATCCATCTATCTATCTATCTATCTATCTATCTATCTATCTATCTATCTATCTATCTATCTATCTATCTATCTATCTATCTATACGAATCATCTTTCTTTTAAAATAGTAAAATCTTCATTAATGACTGCTCACACATGACCGTTATAACGAAATATTTTTTGAATATGATCTCAAAGCATAAATTAAAATCGGCTAAAATCGGTCAAAGCTTTAGGAAACCCGGAGACTGGAAATTGGCCGCAAAATTGCGATTGATTCATTTTTCTTATAGAAATAACAATAAATAAATGCAACTTATAAAATATTATAACTGTCATCAGTAACAGGTTAGAATATTTCAGTGGCTGTATGAATAATTGTTGCTTTTCTGTTTTAAAGTAAAACCTACTAGATACTTTTATACCTTTCTAACATTTGCTTTCTTAAATAAATAGCTTACTCTTCTGAAGGCCGTCACACTATCTGTATTTATTCAAGTCAGAGAGTTTTTGTCAAGATGAGCCCGCTGGTTGGAAGGCGTGGACCGCTTTATGGGTCCTAACTATTCCAAAAATGTGGTAACAGATTTTCTAAATCACCATAAAGTGAGATCTGTGTCGTCGGGACTTGCCTCCAGTCGGGACAGGTGAGAGAGTTCAGAGTTTGGGCTGAGAGTTTCGGTACAAAGTTCACGAGTGGAAATGATGAACAGCTGCATCCGTTGTGATGCGTTCAAGGCATTTCTTCTTCTGAAACCTCATTAAAGCTAATAATGTGATCGACTGAACAGCACTGAGATGCAACATGTTCCCTTATATGTATGGGAGGTCACTGAATATGACATTAAGTTAAAGGAAAACAAACAGGTATAGGTGTTTCTGGTATCGGTTGAACATTCTTCAACGCGACACACCTGCTCCCTGTTTTCTGTCCGGACCTGCATCAGTGTTGACATTAATAATTACTCATGTTGTGAGGACCTTCCCGCCTTTTTTGTTGTTGTTGTTTTTTTTCTTTCTTTAAAAAAAGCACATAAACCAGCCCTTAGAACATGAATAGTGAGATTTTAGAGATCAGGGTTATTTTAAGTTGCCGCAACAAACCGACAGAAGTTGAAACGGCAACTTTAAACAACCGCCTCTGCCCCGTTGCCACGGCAATCAACACCTCGTCTCTGTCGGCGCGTCCTTCGACGGCGGCTTTGAAAGCGAAACAAAAATTGACTCACAGACTGTGTGTAATGAGAACACTCACACAGGCACGACGTCTTTCTTTTCGTTGAATTGTGGTTTAATTTCGTGGAAAGAACAAGGTCGGGGTTTTTTTTTCAGATCTTACTTTGAGTCATTCTTTTATTTGGTGTATTTCAATTAATAATTTAACCTCCAGCCCGTTTTGCTACAGTATAAAATACATCGATGAACGGAGAATCAGTAACTCCTTTTACACACTTCGTGCGGTGAAACATCTCGTTATGTGTGTGTTTAAGCGATTTTCTTGGAGTTAAGAGTAAATATTATCAGAGCCGACGTCATTAAAACATTTAAAAATGTAAATTACCCCTTTTAATGGCATTTTCTCACCAAAATCTTGGCATCCTCTTAAAGTGAAATTAATGCCCAGATTGTTTACATTTTAAGAAAGTTTTTTGACTTGCTTTTTTTGAAGGTTATCTTTTAATTTAAAATTAATTGGTTCTGTCAGATCATCTATGAAGAAAACCTCACAATTTTGTGTACATGTGTAAAAGAAATCGTAATTAAAGTTGCTGTTTTAGCTAAAGTGTAAACATTAGCCTTGAAATCATTCTCAGCAGGAATTTAAATGTGATTGAGCTGATTCTTGTTATTAGGGATCGGAGCACTTTCTTGCAAATCTTTTATTTTAAATTTGTTATTTTTATTAATAATATCAATAATATATTTTATTTATAGTAGCCTTTAAATCAAAAGATCTTAAAGGTCTGCAAGTTATAATGGAACGAAAACATTCAAAAAGGAAAGCATTTAAAATGAGATTTGAATTATTAATAGGTAAAAAAACGGAGCTAAAAAAAGCTTTAAAAAAATAATTTTTGTGTCCCTTTTATTTCTAATGCAGTCCTTTAAACTTTTTTATTTTAATTTATTTATCTTTAAATAAAAAACAAAAACGTAAAGCAAGACAACAATAAGTTTCAAACAATGTCATTCACAAATATCGACACCCCTACATGTAGCAACAGCTTTGAAAGGATTCTTCATTAAGGAGACTTTGGTGACCTCAACATGAAACACTTAAAAGCCGTTTTCCAACAGCGAGCTTTGAGATCATTAAGGTTTTGTTTGTTTTTTAAACATTTTTGTACATTTTGAATGTAAATCTGTTCAAGTTTAGGCAAGTACCGATTAGGTTTGTGTGTATTGGCAAAAATCTGGTGATACAGGGGAGACGATACGATGTATCTTGATATATCACGATACTATGAGTAAGACGATATATTGTGATTTTTAAAACTGGATTTAACTGTAGGAAAACTGTCGCGTCGTTCTAAACACTCCAACCTGTTTCACACTTTAACACATCCAGTTTTATTACCAGATCTAGTTGATCCACTGGAACGAAGAAGGTGAAAACTGCCACCGACTACCAGTCATACTTTTAATTTTACTACAAAAATGACTGTCATCTTTAATGGTTCCATTCAAATCCTTTAAAAAAAATCAATATTTTTGTTTTGAATATCAATACAATATTGGGAAATTAAATATCGCGACATATCGGTGTATCCATATTTTCTTACATCCCTAAATAGTTGTCTTCTTGTAGGTCTTTCCCACACACTTGAATGTTGTGTTCTGTGGTTTTTCCTGTTTTGAAGAGTGGCTAAAACAAATGGGCCTCTGTGTCAAATAAATTGTTTAACCCATGGATAACTAAATGAATTTCTTCACTATCTTTAAAAAAGTAACATTTAAATAATAAAAAAAAGATTTATGAATGTATTTTATGGGAACTGTTCGGGTTGCTGAGTAAATGTTGACAGACTAAAGGTTTGATTTTTTGCCATTGAGAGATTATGTTAGTCCAATATAGGCAACGAAATGTAACAGGAAGACTTTTTAACCAGGTGATAAACGTGTGACATCACCCCCTCTGACGTCCTCTCCCGTTTCTCTGCGTCCCAGTGTCTGCGCACGTTGACGGGCCACACCGGCGGCGTGTGGTGCAGTCAGATGGCCGGCGCCACGGTCATCAGCGGCTCCACCGACCGGACGCTGCGGGTGTGGGACGCTGAGAGCGGCGAGTGCGTGCACGCCCTGTACGGGCACACGTCCACCGTGCGCTGCATGCACTCGCACGGCGACAGGTAACCGAGCTCGTCTCCATGACAACCACAGGGACCCTGAAAGGCACACACACATATAAATGCAAGGCTGTGTAGCTGCTCCTCGTCTCCGTGGTAACCCGCTGATGCAAGTAATTTTATTGTTGTTGTAGGAGCATCTATCATGGTCATGCATGCATGAATACACTTAAAGTCAGCAGAGCAGAGCGAGGGGCGCATGTATGAACAAACAAACCCGGAGTTGTCCATATTTCATTATAATGATGTGAATGTAGAGGAGAAGGCTGATGTTTAAGGTATTAAAACATTATTCTCATGGTGTGTTTCTCCACTATACTGATTTACTTATTCAGATTCTCCTGGTTAAAGTCGGGTCTGAGCTTAAAAGGCTATTTTCATCCTATAGTTTAATGTCGGGCACGTATTTCTATAGAAGCAGTTCTTTAATTTGATTTAAAGTGACTTTAAGGTGTTTCCATCACCCCTTAAAGGGATATTCCACCCCTAAGTGAAATTTAGTCTGCTGCCATTTTCCCCAGAGTTAAATAAGTGAGAAAAAGCATTTTGTGACCAGCCCAGTCGTTCTCCTAATCTGGCAGGGGTCCGTTTGCTTTAGCTTAGCATAAACAATGTAAGTGAATGGTAACAGCTAGCATTTCGTGCGCAAAAGTCGTGAAATTTACTCAATAATGATCCTGATTGTTCCCGGTGAACTCTGCAAATGAAAATAAGTAACACGAGAGATTACAGAAGGTGATTTAGAATTGGGACGACGTTATGGTAGGTACCAGATCTGCTCGGGGGCCTGCGCATAATTATGACGTCGTTTTACATGATTGGCTGGACGTTAGCATGTTGAGGTAGTGTGCAATTTTTTAAAAGAACTTTATTGAACAAATAGCAAGTATGCAACACACGAACAAATGAAATATACGGAAGAATTCAACAGATACAAACAGCCAGGAGTGTTATATAAATACTGTACATGCAAAAATGTACGTAAATGACTTGTTTTGAGAGCCTTTTTCTTGATAGTCTGATATTGATTTTATGTAGGCCTATGGTTAAACATTTGTCATCTTTTTGAGTTTCTAAAAAAAACAGAATAAAACATTTTTCCATCGTAAGGGAAAATCTGTCAAAATACGGTTAATAACAACCTGCTAAACTCTTTCCAAAGCCCATGATGGAAGAGCAGTACCAGAAAAGATGTCACTTTTTCTCGATGATCCCCACAGGAGCTGTTATTAACATTTATGTCTCTTTTACATTTCACTATATAGTGCTTTGCAGGGTTAAAAATGGGGCGCAATGTAGTTTGTCAGAGTGGCGTTGCGGTAGTGTGACGTTATCGGCAAGCGCAGCACCGCTGTAAGCCGCCGCTGCAGGGCGCAAGGACACGGTGCCTGCAAAAGACGCCTGAAAGGGATTTACTCTACAAAACTCCCCGTTTACAGTCATTAGGGTGAAATGTTGTAAATGTTATACAGTAAACCTGGAGGTGACAGTGCCAGCCAGACGTCACAATTATAGTAATTCATAACAGCTCAGCAACACCCAAGGAATTAGAATAAATATACCATTTACAGTCAGTGATGATGCACTTTGTTCAGTATCTGTATAAAAAATGGGCGGGACTGCCGTATTCTTCAGACACAGTACCACCTTTCTGGTAAAATATTGCTTTTTGCTTCGTATTCCTCTGGTGTGAAATGCTCCTCGAAAACCAGATATTGATGCATTTTTTCCCACAGGTGTTGTTGGAGGAATTCACAGGGCAGCAAGCCGTCGTCTTCTTTGTTCCACATTAGATTGAAATCTGTGAAACATCGTGTTGCTGTACGTCTTCAGCTTGTTTTTGCTAAACTTTGCTAAACGAGCAAGAACCGTTTTCTTGCATTAAACTTATAATGTACTCAAACTACAGCAGTAAAAACTCAGTGCAGCTTACGTATTTGTGTTTATGCAGCGGCTTCTTACAGAGGTGCTTTGTCGTAATATATTCCCAGGTCTAAATCGGCTCCTGCAATTCCTTTGTTTTACTTCTTGCTTTACGTTTGCAGTCGATTATTGAGGTCACCAGGAATAATTAGGATCATTATTGAGTAACGACTTTTGCACACGAAATGCTAGCTGTTACCATTCACTTCCATTGTTTATGCTAAGCTAAAGCAAACGGACCGCTGCCAGATTAGGAGAACGACTGGGCTGGTTTACAAAATGCTTTTTCTCACTTATCTAACTCTGGGGAAGATGGCAGCAGACTAAATTTCACTTAGGGGTGGAATATACCTTTTAAAGCGGCCTGATCTGATTGGCTCAAGCCGCAGTGACCTCATGCCCTCTCTCCGGCAGGGTGGTGTCGGGCTCCCGGGACACGACGCTGCGAGTGTGGGACGTGTCGACGGGCCGCTGCGAGCACGTGCTGACGGGCCACGTGGCGGCGGTCCGCTGCGTCCAGTACGACGGCCGCCGGGTGGTGTCGGGCGGCTACGACTACATGGTGAAGGTGTGGGACCCCGAGACGGAGGTGTGTCTGCACACTCTCCAGGGCCACACCAACAGAGTGTACTCTCTGCAGGTAAGCGCACATCAGGGCCTGTCGGACTCAATCGCCTCCTCGTTTTGGCTGGAAATGAATACGCTCCTCCCTGTTTTCGTGCAGTTTGACGGCGTGTTTGTGGTGAGCGGCTCGTTGGACACTTCAATCAGAGTCTGGGATGTGGAGACGGGTAAATATATGGCCCCATATATACAGTGTGTGTTTTACTCAGAGCCTACATCCAGCTTCCTCTTGGTCCACATGGACCATAACTGTGCACCCGCTTGGGTTTTAACGATACAATGTGTGTAAAAAAAAAAACTAAAAAAAAGACTTGACTCTTTAGCGCCACGCAGTTCAGAGTAGGTATTGCATCTACGGTAGCCCACACGCATCAAGGCAAGGCAATTTTATTTGTATAGCACACTTTCAACAACAAGGTGATTCAAGGTGCTTTACGTGATTAAGAGGTATAATAAAAATAGCAGTAAAACACAGACAAAGCATATAAAGTAAAAACAGCAATAAAGCAAGAAGCACACACAGATACATCAACGCATTACAAAGCACAAATATAAAAGCATCAGGAAGCATAAACAAAACATGATACATCAAAGCATTACTCAAAGGCAGCTCTAAAAAGATTTAAATGATTTAAAAGATTTAAAAGAACTCAATGTTTCAGCAGCTTTGCAGTTTTCATCAAAAGGGTTTCAAGGGTTAGGGTCAGCGTTCAACCAACCGATCAGGTCCTTTCTTATAATCTGTATTCTTTTTTTCAGTTTTATCTAAATATGTGTTGAGTACGTAAGCCCTAAAGGGTCATACATTTTATTTCCCCCATTTTCTCGTGATAACGACATAATTTTCTTCAGTTTTCTCGCGATAACGACATATTTTTCCTCCGTTTTCCCGCGATAACGAGATAAATAATTTGAGATCTCAAGAAAACAAAACGATTTTATCTGTTAAATCACACCAGGAAACATAATTAAGTGTAGCAATGTTAGAGGAGCTATTACAGATAATGTACAGGCGCAAACTAAATGACCCTTATGTAGTCATTAATTACATAGTTGACCAGAGAAAACGGGGGAAATAAAATGTATGTATGTATGACCCTTTAGGGCTTCCGTAGTTGAGTAATAAAAACTTTTATTTATTTTTTTTATGTTAGCTATGTTGATGTTAATTAGGTGTGCTGTATTTCATGGCTAGCAACTACCAGCACGTTTGTAATGATTCCAAGCTAATGTAACAAGCAAACTATATTGTTTTGTTTCATTTTACTTTATACATTTCAGGGTATTTATTTGATTATTTGCCATTTTGGAAATATAAAAGGTAGTGGAGTCTGTAGCATTTTTTCCCCCCCCCTCCGTTAATGGATTTAAATATCATCCGACGATTTAGCATCATTTGAAGCAGGCAGAGAACACAGACACAGCGAGGTAGAGCACAGAGAGGTGAAGAAGGTTTGTCACATGCAGTTGAACCGGGGCAAGCTACCCAAGAGGAAGGTGCAGAGTTTCCCCATACCAGTCAGGCTGCCACGGAGAGAACCGGCGGCATCTTCCACACAACGTTTATAGGGAGAAGGGAGAACCGCTACAACTTCTCATGGACATGCAGGATCAGGCGAGGAGAGTATTAATCAGAAAAGCAGCCAAGCGGCCCATGGTAACCCTGGAGGAGCTTTCAGTCAAGGAAACAATCTTTTAATAATGTAATCAAATTTTAAACTGAAAATGGGTTGAATAATTTTTCTCAGCACTGTACATGCACAATTCTGTATGAGGTAGAAAACTGCCACGATGCACCACCAGGAACACACCATCCCTACTCTGATATGGCGGTGGCAGCATCATGCTGTGGGGATAGATATTTATCTGTAAAAACCTCAAAACTGTTTGTTTGTTTATTTAAGGATCCCCATTAGTCTTCACCAAGGTAAAGACTACTCATCCAGGTGTCCACTTTAAAAAAAGCACAATTGCACAGACATAACAATGAATACATCACAAATTTGTTTACAAGTTCCAAAAGGATTATAAACAAGAAAAGAGATAAAGCAAGAAATTAAAAAGGAGTTTATTAAAGCCTTCAAAACGGTGTCATTTTCTTTTTTCGCTATAAATCAGGTAAAATCACAGCAAAACACATCTTGTTCTGGGGTTGTAATGTGACAAAAAGTGACAAAATTATAATTAAAGGCTAAATAAATATTTTCAGCAAGTGCAGAAACAGAGATTTAGGTTCTTAGAAGTCAGATTTGACAGTCTGGTGCCCCCAAGTGAAAGTCTAGACGGCTTCAAATATATTAATCAGCAAAACAGACTTAATAATATAACATTTACATTTAAACTCCCTTCAGGATGAAGCAGTCTCACGCTAACTTTAACCTGAATCGTGCCTTTAGGCGGGTGCGTCCAGACGCTGACCGGACACCAGTCGCTGACGAGCGGCATGGAGCTGCGGGACAACATCCTGGTGTCCGGGAACGCCGACTCAACTGTACGAGTGTGGGACATCCGGACAGGACAGTGTCTTCACACGTTGCAAGGTGAGGTATTTAAAGTAAGACTGAGATGGAGAGAAAACAGTAACTAAAGCACAGCCGTCGGCCTGAAACACTCGGTGTAGCTAAAAAAGATCCCAGTGGGACGTGAAGCTAACATGTCACCGATGTTAGAAGCATGTATCAACTTTTTGTCCTTCGTCAAGGTCCCAATAAGCACCAGTCTGCAGTGACGTGCCTGCAGTTCTGCAGAGGTCTGGTTCTGTCCAGCTCCGACGATGGGACCGTCAAGCTGTGGGACCTGCGGACCGGAGCCTGGCTGCGGGACGTGGTGGCGCTCCAGAGCCGGGGATCAGGTCAGGATTTAAGAACTAATGCGGATGTTTATAATCTGAGCTATGCCATGAAACAATTGGCTTTAGCAACAACAACAAAAAAAAGCACTAGTTTAGGACCGGAACCAGTTTGGTGGTTCCAACTTGAAGCATTTCTTTAAAACACCAGAAGGTTTGGAGGAGAGACGAAGATTGGGTTGTTTATGCGGTGATGTTGCACAAGATGATAGCCATCCTATATGTATTTGGGCTGTCAAAAGTAACACATTAACGCAGGTCGATTCATTTGTGGAAGTAACGTGATTCGTTTTTTAAAACACAATTAATGTACAACACAAAGTCTGAGACGACAGGTGGGACAGAAATGGATAAATGTTTCTGAAAGTTGAAAAAGTCCAGATCCATCGCATTTTTAATTATACGAGACAATATTTTTATTATCATTTTAAACATTAAACTTCCTGAAATATTTTTTTTTTTTTGTTCTTGTTAGTTTATTCTTTTTTTTTCTAGCTTTATAAAACATTCAAATTTCTCGACAAAGTAAAAACACGATGAAAACATATAAAATGCCAAGTTAAAAAATTAGAAAACAGCAAAGAAATAGGGCTAACAAAAATAGGGCTAACAAAAATAGGGCTGTCAAAATTAACGCCTTAACGCAGGTCGATTAATTTGTAGAACTAACACGATAAAAATAATTTTCACGCAATTAACACATGGACAGAATTACCCGCTCTGTTTATCCCACAATTCAAATGGCGCTGCTTTTAGTGCTCGATCGTCACGTAAGCAGCACAGCAGACCCAAACTGCATCCGTGGTTCCATGTGAACGTCTTTTCTCTGTCACGGACCACTTCCTGCTCTGCTGCGCGTGTAGCCTGCAAAAAGAGACGCCATTATGTCTTGTGCTGCGATTAAATTTCTAACTTCACATCAGGTAAATCTCTGCTAACAAACAAGCTAACATAGGTAACCAACACTGCAGCTGCAAGATAACTTTGAACAATAACAATGGAAACCAGGGAGTTGGCGCACACATCGCGGTGTTGATCAACAAATAATCCCTCTATTGTTCAGAATAATACAATTCAATTCAAAAATACTTTATTGATCCCAGAGAGAAAGTGTTGTTGTAGCTCATACTATTTAATTCTTCAAGGAGTTGTTGTAGATCTTGATGACTGTGGGCAGGAAGGATCTCCTGTGGCAGTCTGTGTTGCAGCGAAACTGAAGAAGCCTCTGACTGAAGACACTCTTCTCGCTCAGGGTTGTCCAAAATTAATAGGAAACGATCAGCTTTACATTCAGAAAATATTAACCTTGCTAAATGATGAATTGGTTAAAAGGGCCACGTGTAAATGTGATAAAGAAATTTAAAACAAACGTTTCATGCCTGTGTTTCCAGGTTTTGTCCTTTTTTTTACACAAAATTTTTTACTTTTTCAATCATATTTAGGAATGTCGAACCATTTAATTGTATGTATGTCTGTATGTCTGTATGTATGTATGTATGTATGGCAACAACAGTGCTCAGTCTAAGGGGTGGAATCTAGAGTTGTCTTTCAAACTGTCTCTGCGCGCATTTGGACAGCGCTAGGACTAATCAGAGGAATGAACAACGTGAAACAAAGAACTTATGTGCCTCTATCTGCTCATCTCACAAAGAAAAGCCCAAGTCTATATCGTCCAAATCTTTGTTATTTTGCTCCGTCGCAGCCCACCTAACGTCTCTCTACAAACGTAGAGTAGCCCGGCCTACACCCAGCCGAGCCAATGGTAGACCAATTTAGGCTACAATGGAGCGTGGCTAGACCAACCCGGAGGGCAAAATCTTTTTCTACTCGGGTTTGTCTAGATTCTTAGGCTACAAGATGATATCATCAGCGGAGAAACAGACGTTAAAGGGGTTATATGCAATTTTCTGAAATTTAAACTCGCGACTGACACCTGTAGCCAAAAATCGGAACTGCTCTTCCTTTCTGCTCGCTCTCGCAGCGCGCTCTCAATCTTCGATCTTTTTCGGGCACTTGTCAGGGGTTTAACTTTTTTAGTGTTATGTGGAGTTACTGTTGGTGTCAAAGTTGTCCTTGGTCTCTTCTGTGTATTCGCACAATCCATTGAACTGCTTGCGAGTGCTGACTAGCGGTGGTGGCAGAGTGATCTGAAACATTTAACATGAACGCGCTTGACGTCACATCCGCAGACAGCGCGGGAAAATCCAATCCGAGAGAAAAAAGAAAAAATTGGATACAGGCTTATAGGTGCACCCACTGTGAGCTGACAAGGTGTCAGTATGCTCATCAGGAGATGTTTGAGTCATAAATGGTCAAATAAAAAGGCTATTGTTACGTTTATTTTGGGGGAAAAGTTGCATATAGCCCCTTTAACGTTATAATCGAGTAGTGGGCCAAATAATGATCCCTGAGGGATACCTTTTAGGTGTTTTAGGGTTAATGTTAAAGAAATATGGCTCAGATTCCAGCAGAAAACCCAAGAACTCACGTGTTATCTCCTCTACGATGCTCCTCAGGTGGCGTGGTGTGGCGAATCAGAGCGTCCGACACCCGGCTGGTGTGCGCCGCGGGAAGCAGGAACGGCACAGAGGACACCAAACTGCTCGTCTTGGACTTTGACCTGGATGACACGAGGAAGGACACGGACCTGAAATGAGAGAAAGGATGAACAGACAGAATGGAGGGGGGGTTCTAACAGGGAAGCTACAGACACTCAGACTAATTTTGTTGTTGTTGTTGACCAAAGTCCTGACTGAACCAATCAGTCAGCTGTGAATGTTACAACACGACCCCTATTGGATGACAAGAGACAGACGGACGAAAACACTTGCTGCTGGACAATGAATCAAAAAGTGACTGAATAATGGATGTAATATATGAATGTTTGACAAACGGATTTATCTCAGTAAGGCGGCTCGAAGTTTTGAATGTAGCCGTTGGAAGAGGAACGAGGGCTTTCGCTCCCCTTTTATTTAGTTTTGTTTTTAATGCAGCTGTACCAATGAGGAGGTTAGATGCTGTTTAAACCAACCAAATCTACCAAACCGTAACAGTCAGAGAGGCGAGTGACTTCCCCCTTGCTCATATCCAGTCGGTGTTCTCAGTCTGCCGCCATTACAGCCAGCTTCGCTCTCCGCCATGATGGTCATGGTTCGGCCCTCTGCAGGGGGTGGGGGGGGAAGCTGCTGGGGATAAACAAACCCGCAACCCAGAGCCTCACATCTGCAACGGCGTGAAGCACTTAAAAGATTCGACAGAAACGATAGAGAGAAATGAAACTGAGCTGCTGCAGATAATCCCGTCGCTCAGGTGTTGCTGCTAGAAAGGAAGTAAACAGAACAAAGTCCAACTGAGTCCAGTGAAGGGCCCTTCACCTCTTCCTCGTTATTAACGCAAAGCATAAGAGTTGGTCAAAATCAAAATTACAACCATCACTATTCTTCTGGTTTATTCCACCTTATCCTTTTCATATTTTTCAGTTTCTCTGAAATTGATTAGCTCTGTCTGTAATAACGTTTTGGCAGTGAAACGTAATACTTTGTCTCTGAAGTTTGCGAAATCACTGCAAAAAGTAGAATTTATATATATATATATAAAGCCATTTAAAAACAACACATTTACTCAAAGTGCTGCACAAAAATAAAGTAAATACAAGACATGATGAAACCAAAATTAAACATGTCAAGAGCAAGAAAATCCATCCTTCTCCATAACTCAGCCATATTTTACAGTGAAAACACCTTTCAACGTATTAACATGTCACAGAAAACGCTCCTTTATTGGCATTTCTTATGCTTTTTAAGATAAGTTAATGTAAGTTTTTATTGTCATTGTAAATAAACGCCTTACAACGAATTTGTCAGCAGCAATACTTCAGGGTTTATACTAAAAGAAATAATAAAAAACATACATGACAATAAATAGGGATCAAGAAAATATCGACACGTTGATATATCGCAATATTTTATGAAACAAAAGCAATGTATCGATTTCTATTTTATTTTTTAGAAATTAAAGTGTAACCATTAAGGATGACAGTAATTTTGGTAGCAAAATTTTAATTATGACTGGTAGTTTGTGGCTATTTTCACTTTCTTCGTTCCAGTGGATCAATTAGATCTAATAAAACTGGATGTGTTAAAGTTCGAAGCAGGTTGGAGTGTTCAGAACGCTCTGACAGTTTTTCTGCAGTTTTAAAAATCACAATATATAGTCTTACTCATAGTATCGCAGTATATCGTATCGCCCCCACCGTATCGCGATACATATCGTATCGCCAGATTCCTGCCAATACACCTCCCTACTATAATACTCATAAAATAACGTGCTACCAAGAGTGCATAAACAGTAGCACTTTAAGCTCAAATGTTTTTTTTAATACTCTTTATGATGGAGTCTTCGCCTCATTGTGATGATGTCATGCTCTAACCTGCGAGATTTTGAGAAACTCTTTGATTTAAACTGATAACTAGAGTTTCACCCCCACATATACAAGCTATACATCAAAACGACGGTATTCTTGTCCCCTTTCACCCGGCGTGTCTCCCACTACTGTAGGATTTACAGTTTTCTGTCAAATCTTCTCAAGAGTCCCGAGTGTTCTAGCCTAAACCCTAATTCACTCCCATTCTATTTCATCTCTAAATGCTCACGTCATAAATGGAGAATTTACCCGTACGTTTTTTTTTTTTTATATATCGGACACACAGAAATCCACGATAGCTTCTTCTGTTCGCAGTTGGAGAACATGTTCGATATGGTTTAAAAGTTTTCACGCAGCGACCGTTTGAGGCTAAAACTTTTGCCGCTTACACTCGTGCTCCAGGAAGAAAAAGAAAAAAGGCGGGAATCACCATAGCAACCATTCTCGGCCTGCTCCTCAGGCTGTTCTTTGCTATCATCAAAGATGAATCCAAACGCAGCTAACGGGAGGAAGCTGTAGCTGTGTCGACGGCGGCATTCATAATTTCAGATTTGTTTATAAACTGTTCTCTCCTCCAAGAGTTTATCTTTTGTTTCAAGTTTTTTTTTTTTTTTTTTTTACGTGATTCGGCTTAGCGCTAATATCTAACGTCCCGTTCTCCAAGGCCGCATTGAGTTTTTGTCTTTAGAAAGTGAACGACGCGGAAACATCCGAGTCTGCAAACGTTACAGAATGGAGGCTGACTGCTTCTTTTATCATCTCCCTTTAGAAAAGGAAAACAATAAAAACATCGTTTATATGATTATTGTACCTCCATATTCCCTGCAGCAGCCTCCTTCCAAATGGCGCTGATTTATTTTATTCAGCCGTCCAAACTTGGTTTTAAATGTGATGAATATAGAGGCAGGAAAGGAGGAGAAGAGCTTATGAAAACATAATGCATTTATCACCTCGTGCCTTTTTCTTTCCTTTTTAATAGCCAAAAACACATTTATTACTTGAATTAGGAAAACGGAAAAGTTGGAGCAGTAAATGATCGACTACTTCTTCAGTTGCCAACTTTGGATATGATGTTTTTTTTTCTTTATCTAAAATACCAATTACAGCTTTACTTAAAAAAAGAAAAATAGCATTAGTAGTTATTATTCACACATTTATTTTCGTCTGTGAAACACAAGTTGCGACGCAGGACAGCGATTTTAGGTAGATAGAAAACATTCAACAGCTTTTATATCTGCAGCTTAATTTTCTTCCTTTTTCGTTTTCTTTTTTTTTAGAAGCACCAATTAAAAAATATCGGTTTATTTGTAAGACTGATAAAAGACTTAATATTTAACAACATAATTTCTACCACATTTGTTCGATCTCACGGGATTTTATCTATGAGTTGAAGAAGCTTTCATTTGTTTTTATCATTCTGTCAGTAACGATGCTGTTTTTTGTGTAATTATTTACGTGTTTGCCCTGCTGAACCCTGATTAGGTCCATCTGCATGTTGATCCCTCGATAATCCAAGTAAACCAGGTTAGGATAAATAATTGAAATCAGTTCCTGGCTGCAGACATTAATTCAATAAGCCGCTGTTGCCAGGCAACTCTTCCAGCCAGTAAGCAGAGTTTGGACCCTTTCTTCCCCCAGCAACAAGTGGTATTTCAGGCAGGAGGGTTGACCTTTTTGCAGGTGTGAGGCTCTCTGACGATCGTATTCTGTGAAATAGTGTAAATTAAAGAGAGGATGTACATAATGAACTTTTTATTATATATATATATATATATATATATATATATAAAAACACACACACAGAGAGAAAATATAGTTCTGGTTGAATGAAGAAAAAAAGAATTGGATGAATGAATATGAATCAATAAACATGAGTTTTTATTTTAAAAAATTGGACTGCTGGTCTTTACTGTGCAGATGGGATTCAGTTTGTTTCGGTTTTTCCATTTAAATTCAATTCAAAATTATTCTAATCTAACTAATCTTCCACTACGTGATGATTAGTAGGAGGGTCATTTCAGAATTGGAGGACATTCCATGTCCCAGGCATGAAATTTAATTTAATCCAAATACAAAATTCATAAAGATGAAGTTATTAGTTAAACCACTTGTCCAGAGATCAAATCTAAAAAAAAAAAACTGATTAAAAAAACATTTGGAAATATTTGTAAATGAGGTTTATATATGTGGAGTACCCCCTAAAGTGTCCTTTTTAACTTGTCCCACCTTCTCAATGCCCACATCAAACCTTAAATAAAAGAGTTAGATTTATTTTTAATCTTTGTTTCTCCTGCATTTCTATGAAGATCAATGTGTTTCCTATATCTGTATTTAAATTCAGTTTTATTTAACATTTTAAACTTAAGTTATGACCCAAGGAATACTTGTCCTTAAATATACATGCAACCCTGTTACTGAAATTGCACCAAACATAGAACATAAAAAAATAAAACCTACAATAACGAGTACAATTTTGTCTGAGCTGTGTTAAACATTAATTTTCATAGTTTAATACCTAGTGTTCATGAAAACATTATACACAACTGAAAAGGTGAAGATTTATTTTTGGAAAATAAAAAGGCTGAAATGTCCTCCAATTCTGAAATGACCCAGAAGGTCAACTATCTAATGAAGCCCAGTCGATCGCATCGCGTCGTTTATGGTCATCCGTCATCAAAGCGTGTGGCGACAGTGGAGAGGAACCGCTCCCTGTAAACGGGACGAACCCTGGAGCAGAACCAGACCCGGTTTAAGTCGACGTCTGCAACAACCTGCTGGAAGGTGAGAGGACGCGAAGTAGACAGAAAAAAAAAAAACATTGAGCCAGGAGTACCTTCTATGGCGAAGAAAAATACAGCAGACATGGTTAAAAGCAACAATAGCTGTTAAATGCTTTTGTCCAGGAAAGCAAAGCAGCTAAAGGTGTACTTTCGATAGGAGAAAAACTTAACATAGTGATAATGATGACTGCTGTTTTCCACCCCTTATAACCTAATTATCTCAAACACAGATATTTGATGTCACTTTAACTGTTAACTTGTGGTTTTCTCTACGAAGTTACACCTGGGCTGGCGTTCTGTTTAGCTGGGATACCTTCCAGCTAAACAGGAGGGGGGGGCATCATCAGCCGAAATACTACACTCACTGGCCGCTTTATTAGGTACACCTTGCTAGTACCGGGTTGGACCCCCTTTTCCTTCAGACATGCCTTAATCCTTCGTGGCATTGATTCAACAAGGTACTGGAAACATTCCTCAGAGATTTTGGTCCATATTGACATGATGGCATCAGATTTGTCGGCTGCACATCCATGATGCGAATCTCCCGTTCCACCACATCCCAATGGTGAATCTATTGGATTGAGATCTGGTGACTGTGGAGGCCATTTGAGTACAGTGAACTCATTGTCATGTTCAAGAAACCAGTCTGAGATGATTGGAGCTTAATGACATGGCTTATTGTCCTGCTGGAAGTAGCCATCAGAAGATGGATACACTGTGGTCATAAAGGGATGGACATGGTCAGCAACAATACTCAGGTAGGCTGTGGCGTTGCAACGATGCTCAATTGGTACTACGGGGCCCAAAGTGTGCCAAGAAAATCTCCCCCACACCATTACACCACCACCACCAGCCTGACCCGTTGATACATGCAGGAAGAATCCATGCTTTCATGTTGTTGACGCCAAATTCTGACCCTACCATCCGAATGTCACAGCAGAAATCGGACTCATTAGACCATGCAACATTTTTCCAATCTTCTATTGTCTAATTCTGGTTAGCCTGTGCGAATTGTAGCCTCAGTTTCCTGTTCTTAGCTGACAGGAGTGGCACCCGGTGTGGTCTTCTGCTGCTGTAGCCCATCTGCCTCAAGGTTCGACGTGTTGTCCGTTCAGAGATGCTCTTCTGCATACCTTGGTTGTAACGAGTGGTTATTTCAGTTACAGTTGCCTTTCTATCAGCTCGAAGCAGTCTGGCCATTCTCCTCTGACCCCTGGCATCAACAAGGCATTTTGGCCCAAAGAACTGCCGCTCACTGGATATTTTCCCTTTTTTGGACCATTCTCTGTAAACCCTAGCGATGGTTGTGCGTGAAAATCCCAGTAGATCAGCAGTTTCTGAAACACTCAGACCAGCCCTTCTGGCACCAACAACCGTGCCACGTTCAAAGTCACTTAAATCACCTTTATTCTCCCATTCTGATGCTCGGTTTGAACTGCAGCAGATCGTCTGGACCATGTCTACATGCCTAAATGCTTTGAGTTGCCGCCATGTGATTGGCTGATTAGAAATTTGCATTAACGAGCACTTGGACAGGTGTGCCTAACCAGTTGAAAGTTATTCTATGTCGTGTTCTTTTCCTTAAGCAAGAGTAGCTAAACTCAACTAGGAAATGTAGAGAAACTATGTCTATTTCTGTGTTTCTGCTCTGTCTTCTCGAACCCCCAGAAGGTCGTGGCAGATGGCCAATCGTACTGAGCCTGGTTCTGGTTCTGCTGGAGGTTTCTTCCTGTTACAGGGGAGTTTTTCCTCTCCACTGTCGCTACATGCTTGCTCGGTACGAGGGAAAGTCAACGACACAATGCAGACAACTTTCTACTGTCGCTATATGTTCGTCCAGGGGGAGTGAATGCTGCAAGCCAGTGACACGGTGCGATCTGCTGGGTTTCCTTAGATAGAAAACTTTTAAACTGATCAGAATAATGAACTGAACTTAATGCACTTTTTTTAACTAGGATCATGCATGTCTGATTGGACCAGTTGAACACCAAGTAAACACCTTTAAAGTCTAAAATATATGTCAATAAAGTAACAATTTACAGATAGTTTAGTCATTTCTGTGCAGTGTCTGAGCGGGGAAACATTTTACGAGCACTGTAAGTTTGAAGGCAACACCAAACTGGTCTTCCTTCCTGAATCTACAGCTGGGTACAGTCGGCTCCTTGGATCTAAATCACAAAGAGCAAAAAATAAATAAAAATAAGCATGAGAAAGCAAAAAAATCCATGTTTATTCCCAGTTATTATGTCTTTTTAAATTGTTGTAACAGCTTGAGGAATTCATGTTCTATTTTTGTAGCACTTGACGTAAAATTGATAAAAACAAATAGACTAAAGACTTCCACAAATCAGCATATTATTGAAAACCTTTAGTTCAGTAACTTAATTCACTAAATGAAACACATGTACACTGGTCAAAAAAATAAAGGGAACAACACAATGTAATTTAGAGTCAATCACACTTATGTGAAATCAAACTGTCCACTTAGGAAGCAACACTGATTGACAGTTTCACATGATGTTGTGCAAATAGAATAGACAACAGGTGGAAATTATAGGCAATTAGCAAGACACCCTTAATAAAGGAGTGGTTCTGCAGGTTGTGACCACAGACCACTTCTCAGTTTCGATGATTTCTGGCTGATGGTTTGGCCACTTTTAAATGCTGGCGGTGGTTTCGCTCTAGTGGTAGCATGAGACGGAGTCTACAACCCACACAAGTGGCTCAGGTAGTGCAGCTCATCCAGGATGGCACATCAACGCGAGCTGTGGCAAGAAGGTTTGCTGTGTCTGTCAGCGTATAGTGTCCAGAGCATGGAGGCGCCACCAGGAGACATGTAGGAGGGCAACAACCCAGCAGCGGGACCGCTACCACCGCCTATGCTATGGACCGGCCCCGCCCGTTTCCCAGACCTGAATCCAATTGAGCACATCTGGGACATCATGTCTCGCTCCATCCACCGACGCCACGTTGCACCACAGACTGTCCAGGAGTTGGCGGATGCTTTAGTCCAGGTCTGGGAGAAGATCCCTCATCAGGCGCATGCCCAGGCGTTGTAGGGAGGTCCTACAGGCACGAGAAGGCCACACCCACTACCGAGCCTCATTTTGACTTTTTTAAATTATATCAAAGCTAGATCAGCCTGTAGTTTGTTATTCCACTTTAATTTTGAGTGTGACTCCAAATCCAGACATCCATGGGTTGATAAATTTGATTTCCATCGATACTTTCTTTGCGATTTTGTTGTCAGCACATTCAACTATGTAAAGAACAAAGTATTTAATGAGAATATTTAATTCATTCAGATCTAGGATGTTATTTTAGTGTTGCCTTTATTTTTTTGAGCAGTGTAGATTAATGACACACAGGCTGATATCTTAAAGCCTTTATTTCTGTTAATTATGAGGGTTTTCTGCTTACAGCTGATGTTTAATAGCTGCTTTTATTAAAGGTTTCCAAAAAGTACTTTTAATCTGACAAACGAGCCTCATCAGGACACATATTGTAATGTATTTAATATATATAACTGAATGAAAAACAATCTATTTAATGCAGAATTCAAAACTACTCAAGCATTTACACTATAAAAAGAGATCAGTGGCTCTATAGTTGGTTTATTGTAAAGTGCATCAAAATTACCACCTTCATTCAGCAGATGGTGAATATTTCCATCTATCCGTGTGCCACACTTTTCTTTAGGCTTTATTTTATATAAACATGCATAAATATGGAGGGTATTCTGCTAAATAATGCAGGATAATCCATCCTGAAAGAACAATTTGAGGAGCAAATACACCTTCTGGACATTCAAATTTGGGTCAGTCAGAGTAATGAAAGGCAGCAGAAAAATACTGACCAATAAATAAAGCTTTTGTTTGGTGAATATCCTCTAAGTGTTTCCTTGAGTTTTATTCAGAAATGCAGGTAGTTTCTGAATCTTCATATACTTGCATGAGCAGTTAAAATAAAGCTCACCTTAAATTATGCACATTTTAACAAGCAGTATGTAGGAATTCAATAAAAAAAATTCTTGTCATGGAAAATCTAAGATTTACAGTAGATTTTGAATGAAAAGTAGAAAAGGATTTTTATTTATTTAGTTATTTTACAGCAAGAATGAAGTTCAGCTCCCAGCCTCCGTCTTCCCACACGTTTCCTGTCTGAACCTCACAGCAGAGCTTTGTGTTTCGGTACGTGGGAGTTGGTGGGAGAGCGGAGCGGATAACGTTACGCAACTAAAAACCGGGCTCGGCGTCCAGAACAAGAAGCAAACACGTAGGAGGTGTGTGCATCTTTCTCTGAGCTTCATTAAGAAAACAGAAGCCAAATCCCCCAACATCCTGCTTCTACTGTTTGTTAGTATTCAACATGTGTGCATTGTTTTCCTCCTGCTTTCTGCAAACACTGCGATGGCTTTTTGGGTTTTATCAGCCCTGGCTTGTAAAACATGCACACAAAGCGACAAAGAAGAATGAAAAGGAAAAGGAAAAGAAAAAAGGCAATGCTAAAGGAAGAAATAGGGACAAGAAATGGAAGGTAAGAGAAAAGGAAACTAGATAGCAGAAAAGTTCAGAATAAATGAAAAAAGACGAAGTCACTTTAATTAAGAAATGTAAAAATGGAAGAGAACAAAGACGTAAAAGAGAAAGTATGAAAAATAGGCCAAAACTAATAAAAGAACTCAAATATATTTACCATATTCATAATGGATGTATCTTTATAGCAAAGGCACACTTCTTTCCACTGGAGTCTGCTTGTTTTAATGTGACTTATTGTCGCTACCTGAGGGGATTCTGCAGTGTGTTGTCGGAGAGATGCAGAGCCTCCCGGGACGTGGATCAGAGATGTTTTCCAGCTGATCTTCTGCAGGTTACAAGCAACAAACATATATGAACACAAGCGTGTGGAGTCCAGATTTAGACTGAAAAACAAACAGGTTTAAGACTGAGACGGACAGACACCCAACAGCAAGAGGTCACACATATAGGGCATGTATGACAAGGAAAAACATCCCATAACTGCATAGTTTTGTTTTATTTTTGTGTTATTTATTTTCTATGGAGTTGCTGTTACTGTACGTTTTCCAAAGTTCTTCTCACATAACTGCTACAACGTTTTTGTAAAGTGGAAGGAAAAGAAAACATAGCTTTCAATGTTTTTTTTTTTTTACAAATTATAAAACTGAAAGCTGAGGAATGGATTTGTATTTACTCCTCCAGAGTTAAGAGGAGTAGCAAAGATCCTACGCTCAGGTCAGCAAACTGCTACTCAGGTGCCTCACTTCTTTGTCTTCTTTGGATGCAGGCAAGAAGAGAGTTACTGTTAAAAGAAAGCCAAAATACTCCCAATATAAAGATTACTATAAGCCACAGAGGATAAAGTAAACATGTGGAGGAAGGTGCTCTCGTTAGATGTTACGATAATTAAGCATATGGGCTTACATGCAAAGCCCTATGGGTGATAGAGAAAAAAAAATAACACTGCACATCTTCTGCCTCTCTTGGTTTTGCCTCAGAAACCATTTTAAGTTAAGTCAAGTTTGTTTGTATAGCACATTTCAGCGACAAGCCAGTTCAAAAGGGGTTTACATGGTAAAAACACAACACAATAAACAAACAAAAATAGGAAACCATACAAAAAGAGTCTCTGGTCTTTTGCGAAAGACCAAGAAGATTGATGTTGCAGAGCTGGCCAGCTCAATCTCAAAACCCTAATCCAATAGAAAACGTAGAATGATCCAAACATTCAGTTTCTATGCTCCTCTAATCTGGAACAAACTTCCAGAAAACTACAAAACGGCTTTAAATGAAGACTGAAAACCAATCTGTTTACAGCTGCCTTTGATAAATTATAACTGGAACGTCATTAATTCTACTCTGGATTGCAGTTTTTTTATTACCTCACTTTTTTGTCACTGTTTAACCAGAGGTTGATCTGGTCAGGTAACTGTTTATCTAAAGAGCGCTGTCATTAACCCACTGCTAAAAAAGGCTAATACGGACCCCTCCGATTTTAACAGTTATAGACCAATTTCAAAGCTTCCTTTCTTGGATAAAATTTCAGAAAAGACTGTGGCCAAGCAGTTCACAGCTGCTCTTAATCAGCATGACGTTCTGGAGCCTTTTCCATGTCTCCTGATGACACACGGCCAATGGACGCACTTTTTAACTGCATTTTAGACATTAAATCCTGGATGGCAGAAAACTTTCTCCAGCTCAACTAGGACAAAACTGAAGTTTTAGTCATCGGTCCTGAGGCTCAGAGAGAGAAACTATTACCAAAACTACAATCACTGTTTTAATCCTTCTCTACAAGTGAAGAACCTGGGCGTGATTTTTGACTCTGGGCTGACTTTTATCCCTCACATTAAAAACATTACTAAAATAGGTTTTTATCAACTAAAGAACATCGCCAGAGTCCGCCCCATTCTCTCTCTGGCCAATACGGAGACACTGATGCTTTTATCTCCAGTAGAATTGATTACTGTAATGCCTGTTTTCTGGTCAGGTTTACAACTACTACAAAATTCAGCAGCACGTGTCCTGACGAAAACCAGGAGGCGGGAGCACATTACACCGGTCTTAAAATCACCGCATTGGCTCCCCGTACGTTTTAGGATCGATTTTAAGATTCTTTTAATGGTTTTTAAGTGTCTTAATGGCCTTGGGGCTTCTTATCTCTCTGAACTGCTTTTACCATATGAACCTTCGCGGTCTCTGCGCTCCTCTGGCAGCCGTCTCCTTGTCACCCCAAAAGTCAGGACACACAAGCATGGCGAGGCGTCTTTCCATTATTATGGCGCTCACCTCTGGAACAGGCTCCCGGAGGATCTCAGGGCCACGGAGAACGTTCATGTTTTAAGAGCAGGCTCAAGACTCACATTTTTAGCCTAGCTTTTAACTTTCACGTCCATGGTTTCAAAATATGGAGCACATATGGTATTTTCCTGTGGCTTGAGAGTGATTTAAGTACTAGAATCATTAAACAAATAGGCACATGGTACATACGTATGTGTACAAAACTTTCGTGATATATTTCCCATGTACTGAGATTAGTATGAAAATATGGTTGGGTTTTTCTCATTTCAAAACAAACAAACCCCTTGTCTGGCCTCAGTTGTACTAGTCCTTATTTAATAATTGCAGAACTATTCAGGTTAACTCCATGTAGCCTCAATCTCCCATTTACTTTTACTATTGATGTGAAAATTACTGCATCTTACACATAACTTTTCTTCTGGTTGTGAACTTCAGTCTCAAAGATCATCCAAATCCTGGAGAGTAAAACATCTAGAAACAGATTAGTAAGATTAATGAAAAGCCCTACATATATGTTGATTTCTCTATGGGCCCTGATGTTCCTATTGAACAACATCAACAAATGGCAACAGTTACAAAAATAGAAGAGTAATAACAATCAGAAAAGCTTTCATCTCTTCTGCCCCTTTCAAATGGTCTCCTATGGAAAAGTGGATCTCCTGGTTCTCTTCACTGATGTTGGGACAAGTGACACCTATTGTTATCACCTCCCTTTGTAGTCAGACTTACACACCACTTTTTCTTGGAACTTCTATCCCTTCACATTGATTTAGTTCTATGAAATCCATGCATATTGATTCAAAAAGGATATTTTATAGTTAGGAATTTACCTCTTTGTGGTCTTACATTTCCTTGCAATTTATGTTTTGCACACATTGGACAGGCCAAACAAAACTTTTAAATTTTATATGACTGAAATCATATCCCGCCTGACATGACGAAAACCATGGGTCAACATTGCTGCTTATCTGTATGGGATTTTTAGCAAAACATATTTATCCTCGAGTCAGATGGTGAGACCATCAAGATCACATGTTGGTAGATTCATACAGTGTTAACTGATCCAGTCACGTATGGGTGGGCAGAATCCTTCTAAAACACCATTCTTTAGCTGCTGTTGGAAAGCTCCTTCCCTTTGACCATCATCAGTTATTCCACTATTATCGTGGAACACTTGCTGGAATCTTCCTCTAAATTCAACCACTGTTTCTCCGTCTTTTTATTTGGTTTGAGAAATTGCAGCATAGTTTGCACGTTTTTTATACTGCTGTTTAATTCTAACACAGACTGTGGTTACTTCCATTCTCAATTCCTCACCGTCATGAGGTAGAGGAACGGTTGCAGCATTGTCATAGGATTCCAATCGCCCCTTACTCTAAACTACTCTGTTCCCATTACTGTGGTTCAAACCTGTTGGAACTCTAGTCCATTTAAGTGTTTGTAAATTGATGAGATCATCGTGGAATTGTTCTGGATTCTTTTTTGGAGAAGTAATTCCTTCTTAAAACAAACTTGGATAAATACCGGGTGGTGGTGGAAACGGAGGTGGATCAAGATTTTCAGCGGGTGCGATAAGTTATGGAGCGGTTGCTGCAGTAGCAGCAGCTGCTGGGAAAACCTGCTGCTCTATTTGCATTCTTACATCATTCTGACCATTATTATCTTCTGGACACGCTATCATGCATGCTTCTGCTGTTTTATTTTTTTCCACTTTGTCTGCAAAAGGCTTCTTCTTGCCATTTTAGCACTGCAGATAATTGCTTTCCCGTTTTTTTTCCTTTTTATGTTTCTTTTTAATTGTTATTACAAGCTCACCTTGTCATTGCAATAACAAGGTCAGCCTTCTATCACCTGAAGAACATTTCTAGGATTAAAGGACTGATGTCGCAACAGGACCTCGAAAAACTCATCCATGCATTTATCTTTAGTCGGATTGATTACTGCAACAGCGTCTTCGCAGATCTGCCTAAAAAGTCAATCAGACAGCTGCAGCTGATCCAGAACGCTGCTGCTCGTGTTCCTCACTAGAACCAGGAAAGTAGAGCACATCACCCCAGTTCTAAAGTCTTTACACTGGCTCCCTGTAGCTCAGAGAATAGACTTCAAAATACTTTTGCTTGTTTATAAATCAGTGAATGGCTTAGCACCAAAGTATATTAAAGATATGCTGTTACTATAGCAACCCCCCCAGACCACTCAGGTCCTCTAATTCCAGTCTACTCAACATCCCTAGAATTAGAACCAAACACGGAGAAGCACCTTTCAGTTTCTATGCTCCTCTAATCTGGAATAAACTTCCAGAAAACTGCAAAGCTGCTGAAACACTGACTTCTTTTAAATCAGAACTAAAAACGTATCCGTTTAGAGCTGCATTTGAGTAATGCTTTGTTGTATCATGTTTTGTTTATGTTTCTTGCTTTTTAATGTCTTGAAGTATCTGTGTGTGCTTCTTCCTTTATTGCTGTTTTTACTTTATATGCTTTGTGTTTTAATGCTGTTTTTATTTTACCTCTAATCATGTGAAGCACCTTTAATCACCTTGTTGTTGAAAGTGTGCTATATAAATAAAATTTCCTTGCCTATTAGGTGTACTAAACAAACTCAACTTTTTACTTCTAATTTACCTTCAAATTCGTATTCTTTTTTCCATTTACCAAGGTATTTTTTGCTTCCTACATATTTTACAGCCATGTATTTAGGATCTGCTAACTTTTGTTTCCCATTTTTATTCCCCATTATTCAAGGTATGTGTGGGTTAATCGGAGCGAATGTGAAATACCGAAGGCCAACCTGGGAGACAAGCTTCTAGGCCAGACCTATTGTCTAGTCTGGTCTCCTACTGGGGGTTCTAATCCCAGTCAACCTCTTGTTTTAGACTTTCCAGATCACTTCCACCGTAACTCCTAATGAAGAGGGTTTAACTTAATTCAACTAACAACAACCTTCTTTTAACACCGTTACGTTTCAGCTGCTGGGTTGTTTCAGTGAATCTCTTCCAGTCACACAATCAAAGATACACACCAAAAAAATCCCACTTTAACTTAATCTTCCCCTGGACTTCTGGCCAGGTTTTTTAGAGTTACTTAATCTTCCCCTGAACTTCTGACCAGGTTCTTTAGAGTAACCTATTCATCCCCTGAACTTCTGGCCAGGTTCTTTAGAGTAACTTAACCTTCTCGTGAACGTCTGGCCAGGATTTTTTGTGTTAATCTTCTCCTGAACTCCTGGTCAGCTTTTTTAGAGTTACCTAATCTTCCCCTGAACTTCTGGCCAGGTTTTTTAGAGTTACTTAAACTTTCCCTGAACTTCTGGTCAGGTTTTCCAGGATGACCGGACTTAAATCAGTCTCCTTTAAAGGACTTTTTTTAAACATCTAAACATTATTTTCAACTGGTGAAACCTTAGTTTAAACTCTACAGTGTCTACACAATCACACCGCTTGTCATACCTGCTTTCCTCAGTCCGTTCTGCACAAAGTTCGGATGCTGTTAATACAGTCCATCGGAGCTAATCGAGTCACACTGGCCAACACAGAATTCACTGTGGTGGAGTTTTATTCCGCAAGTCTAACCTGTAGGCTTTGGAACACGGGTATGTTGGCATCCGGCTCGAAGGACCAAGTTATGTTAGATAAATAGTACCCTAGAATACAAAGAATAGAATGAAGAAAGACACAAACAACTTCTGTATTTTACTTGCAACTGGAGAATTTGCAAGGGAAGAAAACACCAAACACGCTTAGCGCCTTCTCCACCGATGCTGTCTGTCCGTTTGTCTTATATTAGATCACAAAGGTCATTCAACAGTTGTAGACGTGATTAGTTTAAAGCTTCACATGTCATCAAACAAAGGAAGATACCGTAATAGGCATGATTAGTTTAAAGCTTCACATGTCATCAAACACTCCTTTAACCCAGCTGTGAACCCAGTACATTAGTCACTCAGTAACGCATACAGTAGTTTTACATAAATCAATGATAACTTATATACAATTTTTCTAACAGTTTTTACTTTACATATTACCCCTTGGTCCTATTCTAACATCATTTCAGGACATTATCATTTCTATGCTGATGACATTCAACTGTATATTTCCTTTCTCCCAAATGAAGTCTCTAAAACGCACATCCTACTTAAAGGCCTAAATTGGCTGAAAGTGTTCTTCAATTAAATGCAGAGAAAACTAAAGTAATTATTTTCGCACCAGAAAAAACTTCAGTAAAAATAAAAGGAGTTCCTAGAGCCTATAGAGTTCTCAGCTAAATTAACTGTTAGAAACCTTGGGGTGAGCTTCGACACAGCTTTAACACTCAATAATTATGTCAAATCCCTGGTTCGTTCTTCTTTTTATCATTTGAGGAACATTGCCAAATTGACCTCTATTGTCTCCAGTGGGGAAATGGAAATTTTGATTCATGCTTTTGTGTCATCTCGTTTAGATTGCTGTAATGCCCTCTTTACTTGTCCATCTAAAGCCTCCCTAGACCGGTTGCAGCCCTTCCAAAATGCTGCAAGCAGGCACTTACCTACATTTAAAAAATATACCACATAACTCCACTACTTAAACAACTCCACTGGCTCTCGGTTTACTACAGGGCCCATTTCAAGGTCCTGGTTTTAACATGGAGAGCCCTGCAAGGTCAGACACCAGCATATATCTCTGGTCTTTTAAAACCTTATGCCTCGATCAGGGCCCTAAGGTCTGGTGACCAGGATCTGCTGAGTGTCCCCCAAACAAGACTGAAAACTAAAGGAGACAGAACATTTTCATCTGTGGCACAGAGGCTCTGAAATTCCCTTCCTCTGCCTCTTAGATTAGCTGACTTAGTGGACTTGTTCAAAGGCTAGCTAAACACTTATCTTTTTAAAACTGCATTTTGTTTAATGTGTCCTGTGATGTTTTGCTATTCAGTCTGTAAAGCACTTTGTGATTTTCTATCTTGAAAGGTGCTTTATAAATAAAGTTTTACTAACTTACTTACTGTAATGTCCTCTTTTGTTTGCTAATTGTGTTGTGTTTTTATCACGTAAAGCACTTTGAACTGGCTTGTTATAAAAATGTGCTGTACAAATAAACATGGCCTGACTTGACAACAATCCCCCGCCCTACCTTTCAGAATGTGGAAAAGTAAAGGTGTGCCCAACAGCCACTGAAAGCACTAGTTCCAGGTATTAGGAAGTGAAACTCACACAGCCTTTGCTACCACGAGCTGAAATGGCGCAGAGAGGAGTTCAGCTGGACCGAAACAACTTTTCCTGTTCCATCTGTTTGGATCTCCTGAAGTATCCGGTGACTATTCCCTGTGGACACAGCTACTGTATGGACTGCATTAAAGACCACTGGGATGAGGAAGATCAGAGGAGAATCCACAGCTGCCCTCAGTGCAGAAAAACCTTCATACCGAGGCCTGTCCTGGTAAAAAACACAAAGTTAGAAGCTTTAGTGGAAAAGTTTAAAAATGTTGGACTCCAAGTTGCTCCAGCTGATCACTGCTATGCTGGACCTGAGGATGTGGCCTGTGATGTCTGCACTGGGAGTAAGCTAAAAGCTGTGAAGTCCTGCTTAATCTGTTTGGCCTCATATTGTGAGAATCACCTCCAACCTCACTACAATGCTCCACCTTTAAAGAAACACAAGCTAGTGAACCCCTCCAAGAAGCTCCACGAAACCATCTGCTCTCGTCATGATGAGGTGATGAAGATCTTCTGTCGTACTGATCAGCAGTGTATCTGTTATCTCTGCTTAATGGATGAACATAAAGGCCATGAAACAGTCCCAGCTGCAGCAGAAAGGGCTGAGAAGCAGAAGGAGCTCCAGGTGAGTCGACAACAAATTCAGCAGAGAATCCAGGACCAAGAGAAAGATGTGAAGCTGCTTCATCAGGAGGTGGAGGCCATCAATGTCTCTGCTGATAAAGCAGTGGAGGACAGTAGGAAGATCTTCACTGAGGTGATCCGTCTCCTCCAGAAAAGAAGCTCTGATGTGAAGCAGCAGATCCGATCCCAGCAGGAAACTGAAGTGAGTCGAGTCAAAGATCTTCAGGAGAAGCTGGAGCAGGAGATCAGTGAGCTGAAGAGGAAAGATGCTGAGCTGGAGCAGCTCTCAGACACAGAGGATCACAACCAGTTTCTCCACAGCTACCCCTCACTGTCAGCACTCAGTAAGTCTACACACTCATCCAGCATCAAGATTCGTCCTCTGAGATACTTTGAGGATGTGACAGCAGCTGTGTCAGAGCTCAGAGATAAACTACAGGACATCCTGAGAGACTCATGGACAAACATCCCACTGATGGTCACTGAGGTGGACGTTCTACTGTTAAGACCAGAACCAAAGACCAGAGAAGACTTCTTGAAATACTTTCAACACATCACTCTGGATCCAAACACAGCATACAAAGATCTGTTGCTGTCTGAGAAAGATAGAAGAGCAACTTTGAGTAAACAAAAACTGCCCTATTGTGATCATGCAGAGAGGTTCAGAGCCTGGATTCAGGTATTGAGTAGAAAGAGTCTGACTGGACGTTGTTACTGGGAGGTGGAGTGGAGAGGAAGAGGTATTGAAGTAGCAGTTTCCTATCAGAACATCCGTAGAGCAGGTAACTCGCACGAATGTGCTTTTGGATTTAATGACAACTCATGGGCTTTACGGTGTGATAGCAACAGCTACACATACAGGAATAACAAGGTCCAAACTGAATTACCAGGTCCAGTTTCCTCCAGAGTAGGAGTGTACCTGGATCACAGAGCAGGTATTCTGTCTTTCTACAGCGTCTCTGAAACCATGACTCTCCTCCACAGAGTCCAGACCACATTCACTCAGCCTCTACATGCGGGGATTGGGTTCTTCTACTACTATTTTTCCTATTCAGAAGACACAGCTGAGCTAATCAAACTAATATAGGAATAGTTGATTTAATTCTGTAATTAGTTTCCAAATTTTTTCTTGTGAGATCGATGTTTTACTATGTCCTCTTTACTGGAAGTTCAACTGTCAATCATTCTCAATGGAAGCCACTTTTAACAGTTTATGTACCTATTTTTTGCTTAATACTGGTGTGTTATAGTATTTTCTTTATTAGTTACCTTGAGGAGGCTTGTTTAATGTTAATAATTAGTTAACAGGAATAATATTTTCCTCTATTACTATTACTAGCGGTTAGTCTGACTAACTTGCTGTTAGCTTGACCCCGACTAACTTTTATTCTGACTCAGCTTCGGAGCTATTTCGAACGTAAATACTTGATAGTTTTACTTTGACACGCTGTTAGCTTGATGACTGACTCTGATTCACTGTATGCTTGATTTGAACTACTCGCTAACTTTACTCAAACCAGATGTTTGCTTGGTTTTAAGTCGCTGTTTGCTTGAATCTGACCAGCTGTAGGCTTGTTTCCGAGTTTGTTAGTGAGTTTGCACTAATCTGACCAAGAACTGACAAAGTTGTTAACGCTAATGTTGCGCCCGAAGGATGCAGCTCCTGAATTTGGACAAACCATATAAGCTTGACTCTGACTACATGCTAACTTTTTACGGTAAACAGGTGTTAGCTTGGTACGGAGTAGCTGTTAGCATGATTCTTGCTAGAAGTTAGCTTTAACCTAAAAATAAAAAAATCACAGCAATTTGTAGAGTTTTATGCTACTTCCTAATCACTATGCTTAATTAGTTTGATTACTAAACTTAATCAGCTTCATTAAATTACGAGAGACGAGAAGATCAGAAGACGAGAGCATAAAGTTATTCTTTTCTGAGCGACAGCAACAGAAAACAAGCAAAGGAAAGAGAAAATCAGAGACAGTGAACGGCTTAAGAGACAGAGTGGAACTAGGCAAACAAATAGCAGCTTTTTACACATCACTGGTTCGAGCCATTTGAGGGGTGGAGAAGTTCCTGAAAGAAGAAGCTCCAAAGGGTTGAACCTTTCAGCCCGTAGGCCAACAATTCATTTATAACATTGTGTAAAACGTAGTCAGGCATCTGAAGAGATAAAAATTATGTGAATGCTGGATGGGGGTTTAATTCTGTAGTGCATGTGGAAAGGCTTAGCAACAGTGAACAATAAAGAAGAATGTAGTACATCACGCGTTGCCTTATGTGAAGAAGCTTTGATCATTATCCTGTGAACAAAGATCGATGTGGGAGGGATTTCATGCCGTGGTTCAATAAAAACTCTGTGCTGACGCAGAACGGCGCTCAGTTAAGGAGAACTGAGCTCGCGAACGTCTCGCTGTTAAAATCTGTAACTGTTGTCTGTTGTTTATTTTTATTGCTCCTTTTTACAGAAATGAACGAGGAAGGTGAAAACAAGAAACCGAGAGAGCCTAGGGGTCATAAAATTAAATGGGTGCCTGTTCCTTTAAGAGAGGCTTTAAATTAGAGTGAAAAAATACCTTCCAACACATCCCCTCAGGGATCCATTTAGATCTACATGCTGTCTGTGAATCTCTGTTTATTTGATTAAATCTGACTAAACTTCATCATTCTCCACACTTTATTCCAGGGTAAAAAAATTTGCTCTAATAAATTTTTCTTTTTTTTTTTCATCTTTAGCTACTGCATCTATGCATCCAACTCCTAAGTCAATTTATATTTAGTTTTCTATTAAAGAGAAGCAGTCAGAACCTTTTTTTGAAAGGTTGAATGAGATGGGGACTCCGGCGACACTTGGATGTACAAATGAAACAACTAATTGATAGACCAGCACGTTTCAGCATGTTGCCTTCATCCGGGTCATTTTAAAAACACAAAACAATCACAGTTTAAATAGAAAGCATTAAACAGAAAGAAACACACGTCAGTCAATCATACATTACCACATGAACAGGTTGAGCAATCAATTTACAGCGGTGGTATTTTTGATTTGATTGGATCACGTATCTAATGGACTAAACCATTACAGGGAATTATGGTTACAACTGAAGATGACACTAAAAAAATAACAATTAGGAGTTAAAATATATATCAGTATAGCTAAACATAAGAGACAATGAATAGAATTAAATAAAATTAAAGTGAAAATGGCACTACATGAAGGAAATGGGAAAGGAAAAGAAAACTTCTAAAGTAAATTCGCTACTAAAAGTGAATACACAGAATTACAAAGCACACTTAAAAACGTTCCTAGTTGGCATAAAACAAAATTAATTCATGCATGTCATCTAACTGGAGAATACTTAATAGATAATATTTTCTTGTAATATTTTTTTTATTTCAATGCAATCCTTGTTGGTATTCTTGACTGATGGTGATGCTCCGTGTTGCAAGCATAACACTACATACCAGTTAAAACAGAAGCACCCATTTAAAAAATAAATGAAAGAAAAAAAAAACGTCTAAGATCTAAACCTTCTGAAAAAGAGTTGCCTTATTTGTTGTTTTACTCTTTACTGCTCAGCCCCCCTACTATGCTGTGTGTAACCCATATTTTAGCTTTCCGGAGCACACTGAGGCCTGATTGATTATGTATGTTGAGCTTGTAGCGCTGCACTGGGTTTATGTCGGCCCAGTTCATCTCCTTCTCTCTACAAACCCCCATCGGTCACAAAGAAAACACTACTTAGGTATGGTCTAATTATATATATATATATATATATATATATATATATATATATATATGATCAAAAAACACAAACGCCTGCTCTTTGTCAGGAAGCACATCCAACTGAGTTTCTCCAGAGCTTTGTGCCGAACATCATCATGATGATGCGTTGTGGTCGTAAAAACAGGCAGAGCCATGCTTTTACTGAGATGAAACTGGCCCGATGTTGGTGTGCGTTTTACAACAATTACATTAACAGGATGAAAACACAGACACGACCGATTGTGTGAGGCCCCTCTGTGATACAATCCATCTTCTAACCAACCTAAACTGCTGTGAATCTAAAGCAAGGGAAAGAAAAGAATTAAACCCATTGTGGTTCTCATAGTGCTTGGAGTTGGTCAGTTTGTTGGGTTCTGGTATTCACTTCCTATTTACGAACTGACCACTGGTTCTCAACGAGACACTGTGACATGTTGCTGCATTATACGAGGACAAACATCGCCAGATTTGTTCCTGTGTTCCTGGAAGTATTGGCTCTTAGAAGACATTTTAACCCCACTCTTGGATTCATGGTTTTGCTCTTGAAACAAGAAAGCACACAACTTGTGCTTGTTCTCACCTTTTTTATTTTTGAACAAATGGTTTACAGATATCTCTCCTAAACGTACACAATTTTGTATTAGCGTCTTTGCTGCCCATTTTATCACAAGGGGATTTTCTCAAAAGTCTTGACTTCACTTTGTACCCAGATGTTTTCATGTTCATTCTCTACTGATTTTGGTGGGTTTGGTTGCACATTACTCACGAAGAGACAGTCTTGTTGCTTTCTGGACACTCTTGGACGTCCTATAGCCTTCTTCTCTGCATCTGAACCTCTCACCTTTACGTTCTTGGTGATCCAGAGTACGGTTCTCTCAGTCCCGGCATTGTTTCTTACAGTTTTCCTGAATCGGAGGCTATTTCGATACAAAGAAATGCTGGCTACCGTCGCTGAAACACAAGAAGACCATGCTTTCAATCACATCTATCCTTCTTCCAAAGCAATCCTTAATTGGACTCAACCGATGACTTCAGCTCGACTTTGACTCACCTCTACTTTTGATTATACCAAAAATTAAGTTACTTTATCTTTTTATTAACTTTGGGCTAATAAAGCTTCAAGCAATGATTTATCTGGCATGCTTCTGATGACTATGCATAACAATCAGAACTAAAAAGGGAATTGCCAGGACAAAAACTGAACCACAAACATTAGGTGTTCAATCAATAGCTGCCTTTTCCCTTGATGCTGCCCACGACACAAACAAAAACAGGAACTTATTCAGAAATGGGTTACAATCATCATGTTTTGGGAAACGGAGGAAAGTGGTTGAGCTTTCAGGTGGTTCTTAGTTTACATTTCTGAGGTATAAAAAGGAGAATAAACCAGTTTTCTGATACTAACAAACCTTTATTTTCATTTCACTGTTTTGTATGCGCTGTATATACTTGTGTGCCAATCAGTTCTTTGTGGTGTCAAGACGGATTAAATATCTTGTCCAGTTGAGTGCGTATCTGTGTTTTCACCAAGCTGAATCCTTGCTGGAGACTCACACATCAGTGCAATTAAATAAGGTTGTGACAGACCCAGTTACCACAGAAACCAGACCTGTCAGAGCAAAACTCCTGTGAGACTGCTGGTAGTATTGCTGTGCAGTTCTCCAGCTTCTCTGGCTCCATCTAGTGGCCAAACCGCAGAGATGTCACTATTTCACCGCCATTCTCACATACATTCAATAGAAAACGTCTTCAGGGACATGTTTTATGTTCTCTCTGTAAGACCTTCTTGTGATCTTGAGACCATTTTAAAAGTTTACTAGAACGTCTGGCTGCTTGAGAGCAAAAGGTAAAGAATGAAGACGTTTTCACAGCAGTGGATGTATCGTGTTTGATTCCACTTTTATGTACTGTTTTTATTAGCATGTTGAAGCCTTGCAGGGACATAATGACAGTTACCTGCTTTGTTTGGTCTCACCCCCCCCCCGACGACCTTCTCCTGATGAAACACATCGACCACTGTCTTACTCTTCCAGCTTTCCAGGATGAACATGTAGGCACTCCTCTAGAACCTGAACCACAAACAGAAGACACAAGGTTCCTTAATCGTTTCTGTTGTGTTGCTCAAAATAAACAGTCCTTTAGTTTAGTTTTGTGTTTACTTTATTGAACACGTTTCCAATAACCTGCTGGTCGCCATATTTCTGTTCAGTTCTCTCTCGCCTTCAACTCTCGCGACACTCAACTATACTACATTTTCCTCCTTTGTTTAGAATAAAAGTGTTTCTCAAAAGTTAACAAAAGTTCTTTCTAAATAAAAATTTTAATAATTACATCATCATTCACCAATAATCAGATGTCTTTTTTTTTTCTTTACAGTTACACAGAACCTACAATACATCAAACAATTATTTTATACATATGTCCTCTTTTTTTAGTTTTTTTATTTAAGTCTCTGTATCTGATGGGCTTTCTGATGACACGTCCCTTCCTGGTAGTAATGACATCAGACTCAGGTATATTAGGTTCAGGTGGGATCTCGGCTGGTAGGATAGTCTCAGCATTCGATACATCTGCTGTTTCATCATGGATCTGTGGGCTTTGTTCCAATGAAGGTTCAACAACCTCAAAGTCTATTTTTTCAGGTGTATGACAAAGATGTTTGACATTCCTAACCACTCTTGATCCATCCTCTGTGTTGACCAGTTCAAAAGCATTCTTAGCCGTGCTTCTTAATATAACATAGCGAAGATCCTTGAATGTTGAAGCCAGTTTCCCGGTTTCCATACTAGCGATATAGACCACGTCACCAACTTTAAAGTTGTGTTCTTTTGCTCTGTTGGTCTCGTCAGCATAATGTTTCATTTTAACTTTGTATTCCTCATGATGGTTTTTGACATCCGCTGTTATATCCTTTTCTTTAATAGTTCCATCTTCTTTCTCCAAGTTAGGACATTTAGTGTGGATATCTCGTCCAAACATGAGTTTTGCTGGTGTTTCTCCCGACGCTCTATGTGGTGTTGCACGATATGCCATCAGTATCTTTGGAAGTTCTTCTTTTCATGATTTTCCCACACTCTTAGATGTTTTGAACGCTTTTTTCAGGTATCTGTGAAACCTCTCTATTTTCCCATTGCTTTTTGGATAATATGGTGATGCCCTAATGTGTTTAATTCCACAGGTCTTCAGATATGACTCAAATAACTGTCCTACAAACTGCTTACCATTATCAGTTACAGCTTCCAGGGGATATCTAAATCTAGCAAAGATCTTTGTCAGTTCTGTAACTACCGTAGCTGAGGAAATCTCTGAAATAACTACTGCTTCTGGAAATGAGGAATAGTAGTCTATCACAGTTAGTATGTATTGGTTTTGAATAGGACCTACTAGATCGATACCTATCTTACTCCAAGGTTTTGGTGGTAGCTCCGATGGTTGTAATGGTTGATCTTCATGTAATGGTTGATTAAGCACACATGCTGAACAGTTTCTAATTAGTCTCTCTACATCAACGTCCATCTTTGACCAGTAAAACTTGCTTCTTAAATATTGCTTTGTTCGAATCACTCCTTGGTGCGTTTCATGTCCGATCTCCAGCGCTTGTTTTACCAACGATCTCGGCAGCACAATTCTGTGTCCTCTTAGTACAAGACCTCTATATGCACTCAGTTCTCCTGCACATCTTTTGTATGGTTGTAATGAATCTGGAATTGGATTTGGCCAATTTCCTGTCTCTAAAATTGTCATTAGTTGACTCAGTGTGTTATCTTCAGTCACTTTCTGTTTTATGTCTTCAAGACTAATGGCTTGTACCTCATGCATTGTTACTGACAGCACTCTGTCTACGTATGTGTCCACATACTCACTGTACCATGTCTCTGGTAGAGGAAGTCGTGAAAGTGAATCAGCAACATTCGACTTTCCAACGATGTGTTCTATCTTGTAGTCATATGGTTGTAGTCTCAGGCCCAACCTTTGTATTCTGGGTGGTGACAACGTAGCTTTCTCTGAGTTGAACATGTAAATGAGGGGTTTGTGGTCAGTTTGAAGAGTAAACTTGGCTCCCCACAAATAGGTCCTAAAGTGCTCTACAGCCCATACACATCCCAGAGCTTCCCGCTCTATCTGAGAATATCGGCGTTCAGCTGGAGTCAATGAGCGGCTCGCATAAGCCACTGGCTTGTTTTGTCCATCTGATTGGGTTTGTAGCAAAACTGCACCTAATCCTACTGGACTGGCATCACTGATGACTATGGTGGGTGCATCTAGTTTAAAATAAGCGAGACATGGTTCACTCACTAATGCATCTTTCATCGCTTGGAATGATTTCTCTGTCTCACTTGTCCACTCCCATGCTTGTCCTTTTCTGGTCAGCTTTCGAAGTGGTTCTGATAAGTTTGCATAGTTGGGTATGAATTTCATCAGAAATCCACAAGTGCCTAGAAATGAACGAAGAAGTTGAACATTCTCGGGTTTTTGTGCTTCGCAGATGGCTTTGATCTTTTTTGGATCTGGTCTGATTCCTTCTGCGGTGATCACATGCCCAAGTATTTCAATTTGTTTTAGACCGAAAAGGCATTTCTCCCTGTTGAGGGTTAGACCTCTACTCTCAAATCTTTGAAAGACTTGTCTCAGTCTCTGTTCCAGTTGATCCTCGTTCTCTCCGAAAACAACTACATCATCCATATAGCAAACAGTTCCTGGCATGCCACATAACATGGAGTCCATTGCCTTTTGGTATGCTTCTGGTGCGCTTGATAATCCAAAGGGAACTTTTCTGAAGCGGTAACACCCTCTGTGTGTGATAAATGTTGTCAAAGGTCTCGATTCTAGTGCTAAGTCACACTGCCAAAATCCTTTTCGTGCATCTAGTTTAGCAAACACCGTAGCACCCTGTACTGCATGTAAGATGCTATCTACTGTTGGTACTGGATGTCTTTCTCTAATCACTGCTCTATTCACTTCCCTAAGGTCTACACACAGCCTCACTTCTTTTGTGTCCTTCTTGGGTACGATCAGGATATTAGAAACCCATTCTGATCCTTCATTTACTTCTTCTATTATACCTTGTTCAAGCATCTTGTCTACCTCCTGGTTTACAGCTTCTATCATAGGATAAGGAACTCTCCTGAGACCCTGTGCTACAGGCTTAACTTTTTCATTCACTGTAACCTTGTGGCTGTAACCTTTAATCTGTCCTAGTCCTTTAAAAACAAGTGGGTACCCTTTACCAAGCTCATTAAATCTTTCTGCTTGTCCCACGGTGTTCACCTTTTCCTCTGTTCTGAGTATTTTTAAGTCAAAACTTGTTTTTCTGCCCAGCAAACCTTCCACATTTCCTTCTATCACATAAATGTTATCTTTGACTCTGTTATTTTTCCAAACCATTTCTGCCTCAAAGTAACCTACACATTTAAGTGGATTAGTTTGAGCATAAGCATAAAATCTCTTCTTGGTTGGTTTCAGTTTTGTTTCAGGTGACATTTTACATTTAAATAGGTCTTCTCCTATGAAGTTTTTACCACTGCCTGTATCAATGACCATTTCCAACCATTGTCCATTTATCTTCACTGTCTCAGTACCTTCAGGATTTACAGCAAAAACGAATTCATCCGAATCAGAGGTATCCTGTACTACTGCTCTTACTGGTTTACATGACTTTATCCTTTCTTTCTCCTTGTTCCAGTTTTTATTTGCATCACTTTTCTTCTCTGTTTGTGCTTTCTTTTTCTTCTTGTAACACATGCGCGCGTAATGGCCAGTTTTTTTACAGAATAGACATGCCGCTGTCTTAGCTCCACATTCTTCTGCTGTGTGAGAGTTCATCCCACATCTGTGACACAAGGTATCGCTGTTGGTGATGCGTGCCTCCTGGCACGGCACTTATCTTTCGTCTGTGGTCTGTTCGTCCGCTTTTAGTTAAATTAATACGATCATCCCCCATTCTGTGACTCGTGTGCTCCGTGAAAATTTTGGATTCTGGTTGTGCTGCTTCAAAAGCTCGTGCTGTTGAGAGCGCTTTGTCTAGACTCAGTCCATCCTCCTGCAACAGTTTGTCGCGCAGCTGTCTCATCACACACTTTTCCACAATCTGATCTCTTGACATGTCATTCTCCAGTGCGCCGAAGTCACATGACTTTGCTAGTTCTCGACTCATCAGGAAACTGAGATCTCTGCCGAAACTTGTGTCTCTCTAAGACAACATTTCTACGTGGAGTAAAATATGCATTCAGAGCAGCCACGGTTTGAGTCAGAGTACCTTTGTCACCTGGCAGATTTGCAAAAATCCTTTGCGTAGGGGCTCCAATACAATGCAACAGCGTAGCTCTTCTTACTGCATCCTGAGCATGAATTGTTCCGCTGGCGACTTCGAAAAAATTGTAAGAGTCCTTCAACAGGTTATATTCCGTGAATAAATCTGTCGCTCCAAGGTTCAGCGGGGCTGGCGGGGTCAGATGAGCATAGCTGGGTCCCGGTGCTGCACCTGCTGCTGATCATTATTCGACATGTTTCTCACTCTGTTGCCGTCTTGCTTCTGGGTTCCTGGTAAACCAGTTCCTCGTCGCCAAATGTTGTGTTGCTCAAAATAAACAGTCCTTTAGTTTAGTTTTGTGTTTACTTTATTGAACACGTTTCCAATAACCTGCTGGTCGCCATATTTCTGTTCAGTTCTCTCTCGCCTTCAACTCTCGCGACACTCAACTATACTACAGTTTCAAACCATCGTCCGCTTATCTGTGATCGGGTCCGAGAGGAAAAAGCCAGACACCGTGCAGATTGATCTGGGGCATTGGCGTAGCCACGGGTGTGCCAGTGCCACCCACCCACAGAGCCAGCTGGTACACCCAAAAATCTGAATGCATTTATATACATATATATATATATATATATAGCTTTTCCTAACATGTTTGACTTACCAGACGATCAATATGTAAAAAATTGCCACCAGGCGATGCATTGCGACACCTGCACTGGGCATGTTAACTCGATCAATCAATAATACATTGTAATCAGGCGGAGCTGGTTGTGACACCTGCACCTGGCAACGCAACCAGACTAACCTGACTGTGACACCTCCTCCCTTAACGACCTTTTTTTTTTCCAAAAAGCGCCTGGAGACATTTCTGACCACCCTTAGCTACTTTCTGTGAAACTTTGTCGCTGATATTTCCTGCAGTTTAGAGACCCAGCTTGCTCCTTCCCGACGCTCAGAAAGGGAATGATCATAAACCTTTGTCGGTTCATTTCATCCACTCACAAACGAAGTTGTTTAGTAGTTAATGTTAATTCAAAAGTAAAAAGTAAACATGCATGTATATAAGACCGATCGTTCAACGGGAATTAAGGCAGAAGCTTGTCTGTACTAATGCATCTCACACCTGTGGCGCATTCAAGGAACGTTCGAAATGTACGGTGAGTTCAAAAACGTAGGACATTTCAAACTTATGACACAAAAACCCACTGAAAATAATACCATAATACCATAAGCAATAGATAGATATTTGATATATATAAATATATATATGTATGGTATTTCATTTCAAACAATAATAAATGAGCTAATTAAATGAGGTTTTTTTTGTTTGTTGTTTTTGTAACAATGTAACTTACGAAGGCGGCATTCAGTAATCATTACAAAACATTACAAACATTATAAGATGTAGATGTATCTGATTTTCAGTTGAAGACTATGAGTATTCATATCATGATACTCTGGTTTTAAATGCACGCCTAGATGTAGTTTGAATATAACAAATAAACACAGATTCATGGATATTTGGCTTGTGTATCACTTAACGTTTACTGATTAACTTATTTAAGAACTTATCACAGAACATCCTGTTTTGTAAACAAGATGATTCACCACAAATAAACCAAAAGTGTCTCCAACCCATGAATCTTAATGTTCAGATTCAGCACCAGCTTGTATTTAAACATTCATCTCCATAATCGTGTTCACATTTTAAACACCAGCAGACCAAGACTAACTGACATACGAGTTATTTAGATGTTTTATGTGATTATATTGTTTGAAATGAAATACCATCTAATGAAACTGCTTTATTCATGATTCAATTCAATCTATCATGATGTGTTTAGTCAATTTCACCTGAGCACTGAATGTTCTGGACTCAAGAGTAATGTCAGTGTGTGTGTGTGTGTGTGTGTGTGTGTGTGTGTGTGTGTGTGTGTGTGTGTATATATATATATATATATATATATATATATATATATATATATATATATAGACACATTGCACAGATGTTCTTTGGGGTTTTGTTTTACAGTCCTGGTGTATAAATCTATCCCTGCTTTGTATTTATCCAACACACTCCAGTTGTGCTTTACAGCAGTAGAGCAGGCGGTTATTATTGGGTCTGGAAATGTTTTCGTTTGCAGGTTAGATCCACAATGGAACAATTAAATTCCCTTTTTGTTTGGTTATGTTTCTGTAATCCAGGTAAACACTATATAACATAACAGTCCTCAGGAGTTTATTGGCCTCACCTCAAAGTCAGCACCTTTCAGAGTCCATTCCAGTTTATCATGATGTTCTTGGAGTTGAGGACACCATCATCTTCCTGCTTCAGAGAGCCCACTCTCATCTGGACCAATCAGGCAGCACCTTGAGGATCATGTTCTTTTATTTTTCCAGTGTTTTAGAAACAGTTCAGTTGCTGCTATGCAAGAAGCTCCATAAATGTGGATAACTCCACAACCATCTGGATGTATGACTTCTTTACAGATCAGTGTGAGACTGAAAGACTGTCTCTTGGACTGTACTCTCCCCATTTCTCTTCACACTCTACACCTCAGACTTCCAGTAAAACGAAGCGACTCCAGGAGGAAACAAAGTACAATACCTGCTTCAGCTGGTTTTGGGCTAGACTGGATATTAACTGAGCAAAATTGCTATTTGTGGGGCCGATTGTCCAGAAAAAGAATGCTATAATAGCTGTAAAAACAATAAACGATTCTTCACGTCCTCCAACACAAAACGGTGAGGAAACAACAGTATTCAGGCAGAAGTCTTCTTCTGGAACAACTCATCAACTGTCATTCATGATATTTCCTTAAAAAACAAAACAAAAACACTACCCCCCAAAAAAAACCACCCTGTTAAAACATTGCAATTTTCTTCAGGAATTAATCAGGTTTTCACAACACCATCACACTAAAAGCAATAAGAACTTGACTGTTATGTTTGCAGTAAACTTTATTATTCTCAATTACTTTATCATTGAAACAACAACAAAACACCAAATGGAGTCTGGAGGTTATGAACCAAAAACCTCTGGCCATCATCAGCTCAGCAGGATGCTTATCAGGATCTGAAAAACAATTAAATGACTCATTCATACCTTGTTGTGCTTTACAGAATGCACCTTTTGTACATTCCAGAGGAATGAAATATAGACCACAATTGCCTTATAATCTCCTCCCATTTCCTAAGCAAGCTAGTGACCATCTTACCTCAGGGAGCATCATGTCAAAGACAAAGTCCAGCAGCCTTATCTCCCCTCTCCTTATCTTGGCTCCAACACCAGTGACCTCCTCTATCACCCTCAAAAGCTCATATATCTGATTAAAAGTAAAAATTAATCAATCCATCTATTATGCCATACGTAACACACATACATGTGACTGATGACATTTTTACCTACCCGCTGGTCACTGAAATTCAGTGTCCTCAGCTTTAAATGTTGCTTTAGACTGACAGATGTTGAGGGGTTCAGCCACAGGAAGAATCTGTTGGAACGCACCTTTCCTTTCATGAGATCTTCATTTATTGTCTGACAGCAAAGGATAAAAGGTCAACGTTTAATTGACGAGACAGAATGTAATTACTAACAGAATTGATTTAAGAATTACCTTTATCTGATCTCTTGAAAACACCGCTAAGATTCCACCTTTCTCCACAACATCTGCGATCCTGCAGATCGGAGAAGACGACAAAAACAAAATTATAAAGGATTGACACCAGTTACAGGTACCAGTTACAGGACATGATTTTAGACAGCAGAAAGTTAACTTTTTCACATGACTTGTGAGAACAGCTAAGATTTGCTGTCTCTCACGCTCTGAAGCTGGCATTTTTGCATTGTGTTTAAACATTCATGAGTATTTTCATAAGTGCAGGATATTGCTGTTCTTTATTTTATTTTTATGTGACACTAAACAGGTTTTATTGACAAGAAAAATGGTGTGGTACCTTGGCCTGTCTTCCACATCTGTGCATCCAAAGATGAATGACTTTTTTAAGATTCATACATCTACCAGCACAATCTTTGTGCAGCCAGCCCTTGGATGCTTTGCACTGCAACCATTCCAGAGACTCGACATCTGGGTACAAGAGTCTAAGCACATGGAAATACATTTTAAGTTAAAGCCGCAGTGGCTGCATGTCACTTTCACCTGCTGGTGGACCTTTAATCGTCCTGATGATGATGATGATAACGACGGTCCTGCCTGTGGTGGTGTAGGAGGAGGAGGTGCCGTCTGTGCTGGTGGGGAAGGTGACGTTAATTTGTCCTTACATATGGCAAGATGTCTCATGAATGCCATTCTCCGGAGAATCGTTGACGAACAATAACAGCAAAGATAATGCGCTGTTTCCCGACAGCCCAGGATGCCTTTTATGATGACAAAATCTAAAATGGAAAAAAGAACAGATTTGATAAACTGTCTTGTGTACAGTGATGCTTCATGCAAAGTAGCACAACAGACTTCACCCAATACCAGCCCAAGTACTTTGAGAAAAGTATATGCCTTGCATTATATGTTATTTATTGCCAATAAAAAGAAAAAGAAAAACTGACTAAATAAATGACTAAATATTCATATTGGCAAAAAGCATGTATGCATTTTGCCAATATGAATATTTTGTTATTAAATATTCTATAATTCTAAAATATACAGCAAATGTATACTTTCATAGAAGGTTTGTGAATGAATGATAGGCCAAGACGCGCAAACAGAAGAAGGGTCCATACAGATCTAAACATTTGATGCACACACAGAGTATGGAACAGTAGGTAAATGACTTAAGAAACTAATGCAAACATACCTTCATGTTTTACAGCCATGCTCACATGATTTTGTACATGATCTTTGACCTTGTAAAAATCTGCATATGCCATGTTTAGAAAGTGCAGTGAACGTTGCTGCAACACTCACTGCATCACCTGCTCTAAAGACTGAAGGGGATCCTGCCCTCTCCTCGCTATTGTCTGATGCATCTGTGCAGGTCAAACACACACAGGCACACATTTTCAATATGAAATAAAGTTTGTATGAGTTCTCACTATACACACGCTGAGCACATTCTTATTTTATTTGATCTAGCGCTAAACAAGTGCACTGGGACAGTCTAACATACCAGCTACGTTAGCATAACTACCGAGAAAATGTACCGCGCATTGCAAGATAAACGTTTAAAAAATAACTTAATGCTTATGTAGACATTATTACATGTCTTGGAAAACATTTTGACTTAATTATATTTATGTTACGTTGGGTTACTTACAGCCATTAAGTCGAAGTTCAGTCGCTTGCTCACAATTGATCACAATGTACATGCTCTGCACTTGGTCTGCTCCCACTATGGGCGGGGCTGACTCTGGTGGGCGGGGCTGACTCTGGTGGGCGGGGCTGACTCTGGTGCAGCGAGCAGCCTCTCACTTTCTGGGGCAACTTCAGCTACTTTCTAACACTGGTGTGAGAGGCTAGTTGACAGCATCTCATTGCTCATGTTTGAAAAAAAGCTTGCAGACAAACTAGACTCTGACGAAATAATACATCTATTTAAGGCCAAACCAAGCGGCCTTGTGTTTAAAGGTTGAAAAGTTATAATGTCTTTCAGAAGTTGAGAATGTGTTTGATTATATAAGTTAATGCCAGCCAGTGATTTTGAATATGTTAGTCTGAATTTATTAGTTTTGCCTGCAGGCCTGTAGGTCGGGGGAGCCCTTGGCAAAAATGTTCTATTTGTTGAGAATAAATTTGGCACACCCAGTACGCCACTGATCTGGGGGATCCCAATGTGCAATAAAGTGCGAAAGGTTCATTAAACCATCCAAGTTCTGGATCCGCTCTGGAGTCTTCTACTGGGCCAAGCCTGGAACGGGAGGCATCATCATAAGACCCCAAAAACCATCTCAGTTGACTTCATTAAAGAGGATGAGGGGCTCCACACCAACCTCCCCCCTGCAGGATCGAGCTAAACAGCTTTAATTTAAGGCAGGTTACAGTTACCCTACAGAGGGGGAAAAAAATTTATTTAAGCCACTTTCATCCAGAATTTTCTTGACCTTTCAGTTGAGAAAATTCTGGAAAGACTTGGCGTCGACAAGGAGACTTGCAGATGGATAATACAATGTTCTCTGACCAACCTTCGTCTGATAAACTTCCAGCTTTCATATATAGATGTAAAGGCAATCCCCTGGACCCAGAACCAAGAAGAGAAGACCCAGTGTTCCCACAAAATGTCTTTCCGTCCAACTATTGTCTTCCTCTCATCCAAAAGTAACGGATGCAAGAGGGAAACCCAGACATCCCTGTCCCCAGTGACTCTTCAGCTCCTTCTGGACAAATCCAAGGTGTTCCCAGGTCAGCAGGAAAATATGGTTCTATACCTCTAGTTCTGGATCTAGGGTGACCAACCGTCCTCTTTTCAATGGAGATGTCTACTTTTCACACGCTGTCCGGGGCATCTGGGGGGATTTCATAGATTGATAGAAATGTCTGAGTTTTCTAGTCATGCTGACCAATTAAAGCGCTTTACACGACAGCCGCATTCACCCATTCGCACTCACAATAGCGAGCACATTTACACACCGATACAAAGCAGGGTAGGCAACTCGGGGTTAAGTGCCTTACCCAGGGGCACATTGACATGTGTGAATTGAACCTACAACCCAGACTGGTGCGATGCATACAGTACGACAGCCTTTCTCTCATTTGACGTCCTTCCTGAGCTGCTGCCTAGTGGATGGTTCTGATCCGTATAGACGGCACTGAAAGCGGGCCGCTCCTTGTTGCGCTACGCCGTGGCTGTTTACAAGATCTCAAAGTGCAAGTGTAGCTTTATGGATGAACAGAGATGGCATATGTGTTTCCGTGTGTGACAAAAGTGGCAAAGATCCAGTAGGTCCAGATGGACACAAAAACTACAATAAGGCTGTGCAAAGTGAGAGTTCATCTATAAACTGACTGAGGATGAAGATGAAAACTAAAGACTAGAGAATACACTTTTATGTTGTCTTTTTGAGACTGCTAGTTTTTACTTTTATTATTACATTGCAAAGAAAATGCTTGTTTTTTCAAAATATTATCTCGGAATGTTTCATTTTTTGACCAGTGTGACAAAAAAAAGCTACTTGTATCTCCGAAAGCCGATCTGAAGTTTATTTAATTATTAATTCTGACCTGGAGAACACTTTGAAACACTTTCAGGACTGGAGTTAGTGCATCATGAGCCTCCACACACAGACGGATCCTGGACATGGGCTTCAATTGTCGTATTCGTCTTGTCAAGCCGCTCCTGAACAACAATGTCAGAAGCGTCTTTCCTGGGCCATAGAAATAAAAGAGAACAGCACATTTTGCATCTCATTTGGAAACCAAGGTCCCAGAGTCTGGAGGAAGAATGGAGAGGCACACAATCCAAGATGCTTGGAAGTCCAGGGTGAAGTTTCCACAGTCTGTGTTGATTTGGGGAGCCATGTCATCTGCTGGTGTCGGTCCACTGAGCTTTATTGAGTCCAGAGTCAACGGCGCCATCTACCAGGACACTTTGGAGAACTTCATGCTTCCTTCTGCAGACGGACTTTATGGAGATGCTGACTTCATTTTCCAGCAGGACTTGACACCTGCCCACATTGCCAAAAGTACCAAAACCTGGTTCAATGACCGTGGGAATACTGTGCTTGATTGGCCAGCAAAGTCGCCAGCAAAGTCGCCTGACCTTTGAACCCCATAAAGAACCTATGGGGCATTGCCAAGAGAAAGATGAGAGACATGAGACGGAACAATGCAGAAGAGCTTAAGGCTGCTATTGAAGTATCCTGGTCTTCCTTAACACCTCAGCAGCGCCACAGGCTGATAGCATCCATGCTACGCCGCATTGATACAGTAACTGATGCAAAAGGAGCCCAGACCAAGTACTGGGTACATATGCATGATTATACTTTCAGAGGTCGCACATTTCTCTACTTTAAATTCTTGTTTTATTGATTTCATGTAATATTCTAACTCTGAGGTTTTGAATTTGGGGTTTGCATTAGCTGTAAGCCATAATCATCAAAACTATAACAAATAAAGGCTTGAAATATCTCACTTTGCATGTAATGAGTCTATATCACATATTAGTCTCACCTTTTAAAAGCCGATTTACTGAAATAAATGAACTTTTGCAAGATTTTCCTATATTTCGAGTTTTACCTGTGTTTGACCTGGATTGGTCTCCTGGGCTGTAGAACCCCTTTAATCTAATTTCTGTTTCACTTATATAAGAGTCACATTTTGGTTTAAAAATATTTATTTCACAGTTAAAAAAACAAATCCAGAGGAATTGTTGGCACAAGGGTTTTTACTCCAAACCCAATTTGAGTCCCTCATCAAGGTAACTTGAAATATCCCAACTGATTGATCGCCAGTGTAAAGCTGATCGATTGAACCCATCAGAGTCGCCTCTCAGTCCTCTAAACAACCAGCACCGTCTCCGTCTTCTTTCCTCTCCCGAACCCGCCCGGGGAACCCCCCCGCCCAGGATCACCTGACGGTGCGGTACATCATGAAGTCCACTGTGGTGCACCGCGGGAACTTGCCGATGGAGCTCTCCTCCACGGGCGTGTACACCTTGATCTGCCGCATGTGCGTGTCTCTGCCGTTCTGGTGGTTGGCGAGCACGGCGATCTGGATCATGAAGGTGCTGATTGGCTCGTTTGTTCGCTGGAAAGAAAAGAAGAAGAAAAAAAAAGATGTGATGCGGCAGATGAGTCGGAAATAAAACTGGGAGAAAATATAAGCTGGGATAGAGATTAGACTGCCAACCAATGCAGCGACGCATCAGGGTTGATTTTCATTTGTGCCATGATAAATAAAATAAATCTAAATAAAAATGCCTTTCGAAAGCTTTGTGCTGCAGGACAACACTTGGAACTACACCTGTACGCCTTCAGGAGTAAATACAAGACACTTTAAAATAAATATTTATGGTATATTTATTGTTTCTGAACAACTGAGATGGAAAAACACAGATTATTATGGGATTTAAAACTGATAAAAGTACGGAGTTCGTTCTGGACTGTAAATATAAAAACAGATTTAAATCAGTTGACTAAAATAAACATCTATTCTTCTTTACCCTTTGATGCAAGTTTCTGCATTGACAATAGGGATGTGTATTGACAAAAATCTGGTGATAAGATATGTATCACGATACATTGAAGACGATACGATATATTGCGATACTATGAGTAACAGTATATATATATTGTGATTTTTAAAACCTAATTTAACAGTAGAAAAACTGTCCCAGCATTCTAAACACTCCAACCTGTTTCATACTTTAACACATCCAGTTTTATTACTAGATCTAGTTGATCCACTGGAACGAAGAAGGTGAAAACAGCCACAAACTACCAGTTATACTTTTACATTTACTACAAAAATTACTGTCATCATTGATGGTTCCATTCAAATTCTAAAAAATAAAATAAAACTCCGTACATTGCTTTTGAATATCGATACAATATCGTGACTTGTATATACGATATATCGGCGAATCGATATTTTCTTACATCCCTAGTTGACAGATATTTATACATAAACTTCAACATGTTTCGGTCAAATATAAATATAACGTATGTGAAGATCAGCAACTCTCACTGGTTTCCTTACAGCCAGAAAAAAACAATTCATTTTGCAACCTCTATGTGTTTTCATTGAGTCCAAGAACCCAGATGGTAAAAACAGAATCCATTTCTTTTTCACCTGATTTAATAGGGAGACGTGAATCCAGCCGCTGGGCTCCACCATCTCCAGCTGCTGCAGAGACGAAGGGGAACACAGTCAGACGGGTTTAAACACGAAACACCCGGTGGCTGTGATGGTCCGAGCCTCACAAAGAGACACGTCAGAGAGTTACCCTGATCTCTTGAAGATTGTGGAAGTTGTTGCCCACTCTAACGGAGATCTTGCTCGGCGTGTAACTCTCGTCCGATTTGTAATCGGCGTAGATGCACAACATCTTCACCGTCGTCCTCCTCCTGCAGACGATCGAGAGGATTAATCAGGGTGAAATATACGAACGCAGAAATCAGAATCGCAACATGAGTCAAATAAAACTACAAGGCAATTTCTGAATACAAAGAAAATATTTGTTCTAGAAGGGAAGGCCTTTGAAATCACGAATAACTTTGAAAACTGCTTGTAGCTTCTGTTCAAATAAGATCAAATTAAACCTACATACGTTTTTATTTCTAGCAAAACTTTGCAAAAAGCTTCCTTTGAATCAAACGCAAATCATCAAAAAGGGTTAAGACAGCATTTTGTGAAGTGTTGATTTTCCTGGAACTTTATTCCACATTTTGTTAAATAAAACCACAAATTTCCATGTTCTTTATTCAGATTTTGTGCCACAAACCAAAACAAAGTACCACATAACTGAGAAGCCCATCAACAAACTCACACAAACTACCTTCTGCTTATGGTCAGATCAGAGCAAAATTCAGGATTGTGGCCAACATGCAAAACGCTTTATGCCGAGTTAGATTACACCTCAGCCTGAACACACCATCCCCACTGTGAAACACGGCGGTGGCAGAATCATGCTTCTCCTCAGCAGAGATAGGAAAGCTGGTCAGAGCTGATGGAGTGATTGGTGAAACTAAGAACAATCAAATCCTGCAACCGATTTGAGACAGACAGAGCTACAATGGGATGGTTTAGATAACAGAACGGCCTAGTCAAAGTCCAGATGCTGTCCATCCCGTCTGACTGAGCTTGAGTTGTTTTACAAAGGAGAACGAACAAAAAAAAAACCTCAATCTCTATGGAACCAAAGCTGGTAGAAACGTCCCAGACTTACAGCTGTAACTAAAGTGAAAGATGGTTCTACAAAGTACGGATTCAGGGGAGCCTGCCACACTTTTCAGATTGTGTTATTATAAAAAAAAAAGACTAAAAAAAGATGCACAACGTTCCCTCCATTTCACAATTATCAACCACTTTATGTTGGATTAACCCAAATAAATTCCATTATATACAGTATGTAGACGTTTTAATGTTTTTTTATTTTCTTTATTTCGAACTAAAATAACAAAAAAAATGTGAACACTTGATAAACAAAATTTAAAGATAAAAACTTTCAAAGTTCAAAAAGGACTTTGGATGAAGTTGAACACTTATCTTGTCCAAAACCCTTTAGTCCATTATGACTTAAATTTAATGCAGAACTTTCACACCGATTCATCAGAAAATAAAGCACGTTACTCAGAAGATTTTTTTTTTTAAATAGTAACGTATGACAATTCATAATAAACAAAATCCATACGTAGCTCATAATTAGTCTAATTAACTGCTTTGTATCTTTTAATTATATCTTCTTTTAATTTTACAATTGTTTGACCATTTTTCATGTCATCACTGCAGCTATTCCATAACCGGACCTCTCTTGTAGAAATATGAGTAAGGCTTTATAAACACGTTTATTCCTCTCAAACTGGATTTACTCTCCTTTAATTGGAAAAGCTTTTGGATACAATGTGGTAATTTTTGATTTTGAACAAATAAAATGTAAAATATGAAAAGTTATGGGGTGTGAATACTTTTATAAAGCCCTGTACATTTCAGTGCATAAAGAAATTATCCACTAATGGTCTCTAAGGACTTTATTACCAACATTTCAAATAATCCTAATGAATTCTTATTTCTAATTGCTTTTTTGCGAGCTGGGAAGATCACATTTTTAACAATTAAAGCGCTGATGGTGAAGTATTGAGTTCATTGACATGTGAGGATGTAAATACAAAGTGATTTCCAAGAGATGATCTCAGGCTATTTAACATCTGTCTGGTAACAACAAGAGAGCTGCAGCTTTCTAGCGTTTACCTGAACTGAATGTTGACCAGGTGAGGCTGGGATCCATCTGACTGCCAGTAGGTCTCCAGGTTGTCGTCCCTCAGCTGATCCACCCCAAAACCTGCGCACAGGACGCAGGTTTTCAACCGACAACCCCCTCCACGCTTGCGTATGTTTCTATAGGCTCAGAGCAGCGGGTTCTACCTGGTTTACAGGAGGACAGGGACCACACCGCCTGGGAGCCGATCTCCCGGACCGTCCCGGTTCGCTCAAGCTGCTTCGGGTCGGCTCCGGGTGGGGTCTTGCTCGGGGTGGCCATCCTGCGATCACGGAGACGGATGAAAACTGATATTTAGTCGAATTCATGTTCAACACGCAAAACGGATGAATTCAAAAACGGATACATCGTACAATTTTAACCTCATTTACTCATTAACCAACGTAAAAAGGTTAACGTGTCTGGTTCTCTATCCGAGTACGTCAATCGGGACCTTGTGAAAAATTCGGCATGTCACGGAAATTAATTATAGCATGGTATTCTGACAGAAACAGCAAATGAACATTTTTTTTAAAAAGCTGCAGCTAGCTGCTGGCAAGTTTTCACACTAAAAACTCTGAAATCCACAAAAGACTTTGTTTAAAACACAACTGTAACAGCGGAACTCACAATAAGCCTTTAATCAATCCTTTAAAGACACCGAATCAACACATGAAACGAGATTTTAGCTTAAAAACGAGAGAAATTGAAGAAATATTATTTTCTGCCGCGGCTGTTTTCCTGCTCCGCGTCGCTTCTTAATGACGTCACATCTGCGTCGCAGGAAAATGTGCGTCTCTCCCGCCATCTTTCCAGCCGGCTTCAAGTAAAACACGTTGCTGGAAGAAAAAGAAGGGGAAAAAAAAGAATAGTTTTACTCCCAAATATTTGTTGCTAAACGCCGAGTCTACTAAGTCTCCACCGAAGGCGGGTTAGAGGAGCCGAAGAGGGGTGAGTTTCTAACCTGTCGCCCGGGGTTCTGTTCGCTCGTCTCGGCTTGTTGCTGTAGGAATGAGCAGCTGTCAATGGTGCGGGCCTGCAGCTAACTGCTAACTGTTAGCGTCCCCTGCTGACTGCATCTAGTGACGCTTTCCAACGTTCATCTTTTTTGGGCTTTAAAATTGATTTAATATCCACCTGAAAACTCAAATATTGTATATTTTACAGCGGGAAGCGACATTTTCCTTGTGTTCCCTATGAGAGGCCGGGTAAGCGGGAGGATACCCGCCTGAACCCCGTTTAGTTTTCAGTTAATTTACCATTATAGTCACAGTTAAAAGCCTAATATATGTTTTAACGCATACTTCGATGTATTTTGTCAACCATGTGGATCAGCTGATAATTTCGGCTCATGTTTGAATTGAATTTTTAATTATTTCGGGAGGAAATCCACCATAAGAGGCTGGTCGCCACCGCCCGTCACGTTTCATTTGGACCCAGTAAACCCTGAAAAAGTCGTCAGCAGTTCTGAGTTAAATGTTCCTCAATTATGATGCGTTTCTGGATATTTTTGAGGCCCAATCCTACGTGCTGGTGTGACGCAGGGTTGGAGTTGGTGACATCTGTTATCTGGTCAGAGAGAGAGACGACTTAATATTGAGGTTCGTCAGAACCTGGCAGGTTTGGCTGCTGTGGTTCCTCCATGTTTGGAAGCTGAAAATCCCGATCAAGCCTAAGAATAACATTAATCTCCATCAGGATCTGATTCATGAAGCTGGAGGTCGTTTTTTGTGTTGTTTTTAAGGACCTACAAATGTTGACTTACTGCACAGTTTTTGGTTTTTAAAGCATTTTTATTGAACAAATAGCAAATATACAATACAAGAACAATTGATGTGTACAGAATAATTCAACAGATACAAACAAATGTAAAAAACAAACTGCTTTTATATGGATTATTTTGAGAGCCTTTTTGTTGATAGTCTATTAATTTCATGCATAGTTACACATTTATCATCTTTTGGGTATTCTAAATAAATCCAAGCGGAATGTCATTGAATTGAATGTAAAATCATAATATATCAAGTCTGTTGGAGACTTTTCTTTTAAAAATGTCCTGCCTGATTTTTTTTTTTTTTGTATATTATGTGAAATTTCTCTAGGGCTGGGCCATAAACAAACAATTTACCGATGCCGAAATGTATGACTCTAACCGATGTCATTTTGCCCGTGTCGGTATATTCAGTGTTTTAAGTGTTTTCAATGAGAAAAACATAAAAGTCCAGCGTGCCGCACGGACATTTTTAGGAGACGGACCGGTGGAAACATCATGGCTGGCGCTAGTGCTTCAGCCATGCAGCGCGAAATGTACAAAATACTGCAAATATTTTGCTCTTTAGTTGTGAAAGAAGCATCTTTGTTTTTGTGTATAATGTCAGCAGCAACATCTTCTTTTCCCCAAACATGTTCCACTTTATCGGTGCTGTCCGGGGGGTCCTCCCCGAGCTGCAGCTCGTGTTTACCAGACGTCAGCCCAAGTGTAGCTTTAAGTACGAAACATGAAGGAAATGTCCTTCATTCCATCCCGGTGGCGACTAATGTGTGGCAGAGAGCAGCGTACTCATAGCTGGTAAATTAGTTTCTGTGTGTGACGGGTGGCAAACATCCCATATAAAGTCTTTTGGAATCCCTTTTTCAGTTTCTCCAGCCTGTCTTGTTTTATTGTTGAGAAATTTTGCTAAAGTCACTAAGTTCACGTTGTGTTCAGGCTGTAGTTTTTCCCCTCTGCCGTTTTTTTTAGAATCCTAATTCTGTTTCCTTTATAACCCCTTTTATTTGTTCTTCTGTTAGTTAAAAAAATAAAATATTGCTCTAATATTGTGGACCGTTTGAGCCGTGGAAGCCCAAAAAGATTCAGCCATTCTGTCTCCGCTGCGGGTTTAAGTCCGGTTCTTTCTTTTTTCTTTCTCTTTTCTCCGTCGCGGCTCGTCATCTTCTCTCCTCTGTCTTCCTTCAGCTCCGTCGCCGCAAGCGTCCGTCATTCCAGCCCCTCCGTCATGGCGGACAAGAACACCAGGATCGCCATCGTCAACCACGACAAATGCAAGCCTAAAAAATGCCGTCAGGAGTGCAAGAAGAGCTGCCCGGTGGTCCGCATGGGTGAGTTGTTGGGTGGTAACGACGGGGTGGGCGGGTTACTGCAGGAAGCTTGTTAACGGCGTGTGTTTGTTTGTTTGTTTGCAGGTAAGCTGTGCATCGAGGTGACTCCTCAGAGTAAGATCGTGTGGATCTCAGAGTCCCTGTGCATAGGCTGCGGCATCTGCATCAAGGTAGCAGCACCCGCAGATAAGGAGGAGCTTCTTTCTCTTTGATCCTTTTCTTTTCTTTCTGACCGCCTGTTCTCGTCGTAGAAATGTCCGTTCGGAGCGCTGTCCATCGTCAACCTTCCCAGCAACCTGGAGAAAGAAACCACCCACAGATACTGCGCCAACTCCTTCAAGCTGCACAGGTACGCCGCGTCGTTCATGGCTACAACCAGGACTGGGCGATAATGGCCTAAAATCTGTCGCCCGATGTAATCAGAATTATGCGCGGTAACGATATTTATTGGAACATGTTGTTTTTTTCTGCTTTATAATGAGAAGATGTCTTCAAAAATGTATAGGAATGCAATGTAAAGAACATTTACTCTGTAAAATGTGTTTAAAAAAAACAAACAAAACCTTTCAAGTAATTTGCGAGGTGTGTTACGAATCTTTTTCCGAACAATGCGACAGAAAACATTCTCACAACATACATGAAGATTAAGTTTTTTTTTTATAAAATACAAACTCAAAATTGTTTGGAATGAGGTGCAAAATGTCACACACAAAAAAATCTTCGGTTCTTTCTTTCCTTGTCTTAGTCCTTCCTCGTTTCCTACCTCTATTCCTTTCTTCCATCTGTCCTTCTTTCCTTGCATCCTTTAATCCTTCTTCATTTCGTGTCCTTCTCCTCCTTTTCTTGTCCTTCTTTCCTTCCTCGTTTCCTACCTCTATTCCTTCCCTGTAATACCTCCTTCCATGACTTTCTTTCCTCCCTCATGTCCTTTCTTCTGTCATTCCCTTTGTCCATCTTTCCTTTCCTTTCCTCCTTCTTTCCTTTTTTGTCTCCTACCTCCATTGCTTTTGTGTCTTTCTTTCCTCATTCTCTTTCTGAGTCCTTCCTTGTTTCCCAGCTATATTCCTTTCTTCTCTACTTCTTTCCTCTTTATACCTCCCGTCCCTCCCTACCATCTTTCCTTGTGTCCTTCTCTCTGCTAATGACTTTGTCCTTCCTTACATCCTTATATCTCTCCTAATTTCCTTTTCTCTCCTTTCTTGCCCCCTTCCTCCATTTATTTCGTGTCCTTTCCTCTTCCATGTCTTTGTCCTACTTTTCTCGTGTCCAGTTCTTTCCTTCCTCATCTTTAGTCCTTCCTCTGTCCTTCTTTCCTTGCATCCTTTTGTCGTTCCTCATTTCCTTTTGTTCCTTTCAATCCTTTCTTGTCCCCTCCCTCCATTCATTTCGTGTCCTTCCCTCTGTCCTGCTTTTCTTTCCTTATTTATTTTCTTGCATCCTTCTATCTTTTGTTCCGTCCTTGTTCCCTACCTTCAGTTGATTTCGTCTTTCCATCCTTTTCTCCTTGTCTTTCGGAGTCCTTCCTCGTTTCCTACCTCTAGTCCTTCTTCGTCATACCTCCCTTTTAAGGAACTAAGGAGAGAACTCCTTAGTTCCTTATTTGCTTGTGACCTTACTTCTTTCTTTCTATCCTCCCTTCCTTCCCTTCGAAGGTCAAATTAAGCGTTGAAGTTGAGACAATCAGATCATGAAGGAACCTGACGGTTCTCCGTCTTCTCCCTGTTGGAGGACTGAAGATGATCCGAGGTGTTTCTGCTCGTCTTGTGTTGCAGGCTGCCGATCCCCCGACCCGGTGAGGTTCTGGGGCTGGTGGGGACCAACGGCATCGGGAAGTCCACGGCGCTGAAAATCCTGGCTGGGAAACAGAAACCCAACCTTGGGAAGTTTGATGTGAGTCTTCACACGAGTCGGCGAGATATCGGACGATTTTCTCCTTTCCTCCTCTTCTGCACTTCCATCCCTCTGGGATCATCTGATGCCAAGAGACTCGGTCCAACTGGATGAACACCGCGTTAACGTTCACAGCTTATATTACCGGCCTATTGTGCCACCTTGACTCTTTTGGTTCAGTTTGCATTTTTACTTCATACCCGGAAGTCAAAATGCAACTTGAATTGATATTCATGGTGTAGATCTGAAATCTAATGTGTCGGACACTTTTACTGCCTAATTTTTTGTTTATTTCCCACTTTTAGACCTTTGTTTATTATATTTATTTATCTTTTCTGCTTGTTGATTCAAACATCTCGTGGGTGAAGCGGATTAGAAATCATTATAAATGTTTAAATCTAGGAGTTTTGGATCAAATTTGAGTCATTTGTGGCTCCTGTTGCAATATTTTCCGTCTTAAATCATCTCTAAACCTTCCATATTGTCGTATTTTCTTTTAATTTCATGCCCGCTTTTCCTTAAACCATACCATAGTTTATTTACAGAGCACATTTTTAAAAAAGCGGCATGAGAGCCGACCAAAGTGCACAGACACAGACAGGAAAATAAGAATCCCTAAGAGAGTCAAGAAGAATTAAAAAGGCCAATGAGTAGAAATGAGTGTTTAAACGAGATTTAAAATAGAGCCCGACTGATAAATAAGATTTAAAAGTCATGAGCGATGGCGCCAGCCGTATCTGTAATGGTGGAAGGTTCCAGAGATTGGGTGCACACACCGAGGAGGCATTCTCACCACGAGATTTAAAATGAGATCTGGGAACATGTGATAGGTGACGGTCAGGTGACCTAAGAGAACCAGTCTAAAGCCGTCCCTTGGATTGCCTACCAATCAGTTCGGACAGGTCCTTATCTGTGTGTTGTTTGTGCGTCTCAGAACCCGCCAGACTGGCAGGAGATCCTGACCTACTTCAGAGGTTCTGAGCTGCAGAACTACTTCACCAAAATCCTGGAGGACGACCTGAGGGCCATCGTCAAGCCGCAGTACGTCGACCAGATCCCGAAAACTGTCAAGGTCTGTGATGCCAGCAGGAGTTTGAATCCCAGAATTTAAAAAAAGAAAGACGGGTCGGCTTGTTGTAATTGTTCCTCTCTGCCTGCAGGGGTCAGTAGGGGCCATCCTGAGCAGGAAAGACGACACAGACACACAGACCGTTATCTGCGCTCACCTAGGTAGAAACCTTTTATTTCTAAATGAGGCCGCCTCCTGGTTTTATTTATTATTTATAACAGTAAAAACTCCAAACCTTTGTGGTGTTTGCGGTCAGATCTGACACACCTGCGGGAGAGGAACGTGGAGGACTTGTCTGGAGGGGAGCTGCAGAGGTTCGCCTGCGCTGTGGTCTGCATCCAGAGGGCCGACATGTGAGTCCCACCCGGCTTTTAACCGGACCTCAAGGCCGAGCGCGGAGGCTGACGGATCTGTTTTCTCCCCCCCTCTGCTGCAGCTTCATGTTTGACGAACCTTCCAGTTACCTGGATGTTAAACAGCGGCTGAAGGCAGCCATCACCATCCGCTCGCTCATCACCCCCGACAGGTGAGGACTCGCCCTGTGTTTTGTTGGCTCCCGTCGGAGGTTGTGGATTAATGTCGTTCGTTTCAGGTACATCATCGTGGTGGAGCATGACCTGAGCGTGTTGGACTACCTGTCGGATTTCATCTGCTGCTTGTATGGAGTCCCCAGCGCCTACGGAGTGGTCACCATGCCCTTCAGTGTTCGAGAAGGTGAAACCAAAGCTCCCTGTTGATATCAAACATTTATGGTACAAATGAGCATCACTTGAAGGTACAAATAGAAGAGCCTTCATGTGTTACTTTGATTTTTGTCCAGAGCCATGATAGAAAAAGAGCAGATTAAGCAACTATCTAAAGCACTCCACGCCAAATTAATGCAAGACTGGTTGATAGGAGGTTGAAAACCTGCCTCCTTGTCTTCATTCAGCATTTTTTTTTTTTAGTTTTTTTTTTTTTTGTCCTGGTTAAATAAAAAAAAGCTGTCAGACAAATATAGCAGCCCCACTGGCCATTTAAAAGGGTTTATGGCAAGCTAATTAATATATTTGTCGAAACAATGTGGCTTCAAATTCAAAAGCAAAATTGTTCATAATCTGTTCCATTTTGCTTTTGAATTTGATCCAACACTTTATTTCATAAAAATAGATAACCGTTATTCCTGGACTTAAATGATCCGTTTGACATTTGGTCTTTAGTTGACCAAAGTGTAGAGAGAGGAGGAAAATAAATAAATATATCCTTACCCCTCTTTATTCCTGCAGGTATCAACATCTTCCTGGACGGTTACGTTCCCACTGAGAATCTCAGGTTTCGGGAGACCTCATTGGTCTTCAAAGTGGCTGAAACAGCCAATGAGGAGGAGGTGAAGAGGCTCAGGCACTACCAGGTGTGTTTTTTTTTTTTTTTTTTCTATTTGGCTCGTACAAATTTATTTCTACCCGTTTCTTTTTAGACATTCATACTACCCATTTCCATTTAATCTTAACCAGTCATTAATGTCTAACTTTGCTGTTAAATATCTTGATGTATCCCGGATAAGCCCCCAATCATTTAACCCATTAGCATTCTTATGTTACGCAGGTAGGACATAACACTGTTTTGTTTTTTGTAACATGTTTTCTATGTACATATACATATTATACATCATGATGTATGCCAATCAAGGATAGAATCACAACTGTGGATCCAATCATAACTGTAGACGCAGTGAACGCTTTTGTCAAACCACTCGGAAACGCAAAATTATGTCCAACTCAACATTCAAAGCTTCTTATCATTGATACAACAAAGCCATCTCTAACTATAATGGTATTTTTACATCAACAAGTGTCCAGCTAATGTACTCCAATAAATGCTTGTCCATAACAAATCTTACGTCCACAATCCAACATAATCTGCCATTGAAAACCTTCGTAATTTCCTTCAGAAACTTCTGTTAGCATGCTCTGTTTTTTTTTGTTTAACCTTTCCGCTCTCCGGTGGGGTCACACGAACCCTCCTGTCCTTCCAACCCTTGGTTTGTGCCGTCTGGGTCGGATTGTCCCTGTTCACTCTGCCTGAACACCAAGCCAGCACTGCGTGGAGAGTGAAGCGTTTTGGGTAGAAACGGCAGGAAATTTAAGGGGTTGTTGAGACAAAATACGTCTGAATGGACTGGTGTTTTAGTATTCCTCTATTTTAATCAACCGTTTCCTGTTCTTTTATCTTTTCACCTCGTTTGACCCATTAATTTTGTGGCTTTTTTGTCCTTTGAGTTACTCATAAATCAGAGTTTGTACGATTTTGTGCTGATTTTCAGTACCCAGACATGGCGAAGACCCTGGGTGAGTTCACTCTGGACATCAAAGGAGGAGAGTTCACAGACTCTGAGATCATGGTGATGCTGGGAGAGAACGGTAAGCTGCTGGTTACCCGTCTCCATTCCTAACCGAGTTCTAGCAGGCTCGTCCTACAGGTAGAAAACCATTTGCGGAGGATCAAAATTTAATCTGTATGTGTCTGCATGTTTGTTGTATTCAGGCACAGGGAAGACGACCTTCATCAGGATGTTGGCTGGAGGACTCAAACCTGACGGAGGAGGTGAGTTTCCCTCAGAAATCGTATCTGAACTTCACTGAACCATGTTTGACCTGCTTTGTGTCCCTCAGGTGAAATTCCCATCCTGAACGTCAGCTACAAACCTCAGACCATCAGCCCCAAATTTAAGGTGAAGGGTTCAGCAAAATCCACTAAAAACTGAGAATAGGAAGACGCTCCTGTTTTGTTTTTTGTTAGATGTTTGATCTTTGTTCCTGCAGGGTAGCGTCAGAGCTCTGCTCCACGAGAAGATCAGAGACGCCTACACGCACCCACAGTTCATTACCGACGTCATGAAGCCGCTGCAGATCGAGAGCATCATCGACCAGGATGTAAGATTGTTAAAAACAAATGCATCATAAAAAAAAACAGCTTTTAATGAGAGGAATGTCATCATCACATAACAAGCTCACACAATTAGGTTTAATGACTAGTGGTTGTTGTACAAGCAAATGAACTTCACTATTGCCCCTCTTTCTCTGGTCATTTTTATGACTTGTAATCAAGTGAGCCTTAATGATTGAAAAGGTAATTTATATAAAGTAATACTGCAGCTGTTTTGAATAATTGTGAATAACTGGAGAAAACAATCATCTAGAAACTGGTCCTGATGGATTCAGGGACGACTCAAGAATTTACGGAAATGATTAATTTGCTAAATATCTGAACGTTTGACTCTGATCCACTGAGGATGGGTGTGAATTTCATGTTATTCAATTTTATTTTGTATAAAATTGGTCCATATCATAAAAAAAACCCACATAAATGTGGACACTTGTTCCAATGTTTATAGAAGCTTGACTTATACCTCAGATCTCCATGTGTTACAAAAGTCAAGTCTCTTACTGTTGATTTTTTTTATTTTAATTTTTACTCATTCAGTTGACATAAATTCATTCATATAGTATAGTAAATGATCAAAAAAAAAAATTCAGACCTCCATCTTGGAAACCAAAGGAACATACCCTGAGCTGCACAGAAAGCAGCCGAAACACGAGTGATTAAATGTTATGACGTTCAAGTCAAAAGTTTCTAAAGCTTGTGAGCAACCTTTTCTGGTTTTGCCTGTACTTTGTAAACTCATTTCAACGTGAACGATATCAGGAGCTGAAACTATCAACAAGTCGTATTAAAAACAGAGTAAACGTGCTAGCGTTAGCCTAGCACTAAAGCAATCAGGAGCCACATGTGGATTTATTGTAGATTATAGCTGTTAGTTTTGAGTCAAATATCTTTAGAAACAAAGTAAATCTATTTCTGCTTTTGGTGAGACTTTGTCTAAGGGTTATAGATTTATGTATACAGTTAACCTGTATCGTAGCAACATAGAAAAATCTGTTCACACTGCTCTAATCCTGACTATCTAAAAATACACGATCCATGTCTTGTATAAAAATAACTTGTAGTAAAAGGTAGAAGACGTAATGGGGACACCATGATTAACCTTCCTCCTCTTCCTCGTTCAGGTGCAGAACCTGTCTGGTGGTGAGCTGCAGAGAGTCGCCCTCACGCTGTGTCTGGGGAAACCGGCCGATGTTTACCTGATCGACGAGCCGTCTGCGTACCTGGACTCTGAGCAGAGGTTGATGGCTGCCAGGGTCATCAAGAGGTGCTGGAACACTCGTCTTGTTACAAAAAGCTGACTCCGGTTTCTCAGTCCCTTTTCCCTAAAAACTGACTCTAGGTTTTAATGATGCATCCCCTACATTTTCCCATTTGATTTATATGCGTTTCTTAGCTTTTTTTTAACATGTACAACAACAAAAGCCACACTTTGATGAAATTTAAATTTAGAGAGGTCATTGAATCATAGGGATGTCCCAATCCGATCACGTGATTTTTTTTAAATGATCGGAATCGTGTGGAAACGATCGGATTTAACCTCCATAAAAAAACAACAAGCATGACGTTTTAAATTCATCCTGAGATTGTCAAACAGAATGACAGAGGCTTAGTTTTAATTTCAACAAGTCCCACTACGTCAGTATTGACCATTGCATGGACGACAACACCGTAACGTCACGATACGCCTCGCCTCGCTAGAGCGAAAAAAGTCTGCAGATTGGACGTATTTTAAACTGGACTGCGAAGCAGCCACGTGTAATGTGCTCAATTTTGGCATTTGGCGTGGTGGCAAAATCTGAGCTGCATTCAACACTGGGAATCTGATACGCCACTCTGACAAAAACACCGAGCCAGCCGACACCGAAAGATACGTTATAAAAACAAGGAGAAATTATTAAGATGCCTTCTCATCACCACTTTACAGACACAGCTATGCCGGGCGTTCACAACAAGCTACGTAACCGCCTGCTAGTTCTTGTATCAAAGGTGTCTGATTTTGGGGTTACCACAGACAGGAAGTTTGTCCGATTTCACTGCTAAGCTTTACTGCACAATGGGTCGACGCGCGACACTTTAGCGAATCTCACACGATGGAGCGTCGTATACATAATAAAAGAAAACTTAAAAGGACAACTTGGATGTGTTGTCCTTTAAGTTTTCTTTATTTTGATGCATTGCGGAAGTATCGGATCGGGAGATATTCAAAATAAAATGACTGTCTCGACTAGGGATGTAAGAAAATATTGATACACCGATATATCGCAATATTTTATTTCCCAATATTCTATCGATATTCAAAACAAAAATATCTATTTTTTTTGTAATGGATTTGAATGGAACCATTAATGACAGTAATTTTTGTGGTAAAATTAAAAGTATAACTGGTAGTTGGTGGCAGTTTTCACCTTCTTGGTTCCAGTGGATCAACTAGATCTAGTAATAAAACTGAATGTGTTAAAGTATGAAACAGGTTGAAGTGTTTAGAACGCTGCAACAGTTTTCCTACTGTTAAATTGAGTTGTAAAAATAATATATCGTCTTACTCATAGTATCGCGATATATCGTATAGTCTCCCCTGTATCGCCAGATTTATGCCAATATACATCCCTAGTCTCGACTCGGGGGCATAAAAATGTGATCGGGACATCCCTACTGAAATAATTGTGTAACATCCTGAGGCAATTTTTGGATCGTTTAAAAAGATTGTTTTCTTCCAAAATGTGTTAAATGTTAAAAGAAAACATGAGTTTTGCAACAATATTAGTGTTTTCAGGCTTTCTTGTCTCTCCCCCTGTCTTAATGCAGCCATATGTTCTCCAATCCATCGTTTTCGGTCGTCTTTTACGGTGTCCGTATTTAAAGCCCGGCTGTCACAAACTCAGAGCGAGCATCAAAAATGAATGAATTCTTAAAAAAAAAAAGATGCAACATCGTGACACAAAATACCGCGGTATATTGGTGTATTGATACTTTCTTACGTCCCTATAGGCCAATAATTCAAATCAAAACGTTTAATTGTACCTTAAGTTTCAAAAAATTGTCTTATCTCTAACGCTAAATCTGAAATTGATTTAAAATAAAATACATTTTTATCAATAAGTCAGGTCTTTATTTTTTATATCCGGATTTTATTTTAAATGGCTTGCCATAATTCGGATGCCTCCCCGTTTAGTGATCCTGTTCTCGGGATCCATCACTGCTATAGTTGGGTTATTATTGCCCTCTGTTTTAATTAACAGGAAGGATTTTGTAGGTAGTGCTCATATAGTCTGTCTTCCTGTGGGGGGCGCTGTTGTCCTAACATTTTTTATTTTTTTTTTGCCGCTGTCGCCCCAGATACATCCTTCACGCCAAGAAGACAGCGTTCGTGGTGGAGCACGACTTCATCATGGCGACGTACCTGGCCGACAGGGTCATCGTTTTCGATGGTATTCCCTCCAAGGAGACGTCGGCCAACACGTAAGCCCCGCCCCCTCCAAACCGTTTGAACGTACGACATTTTGTCCCCCCCCTCCCTCTTTGTTGTTTCAAACCTCGATTCGCCTCCTTCAGGCCCCAGAGTCTGCTGGCCGGGATGAACCGCTTCCTGTCGCTGCTGGAGATCACGTTCAGGAGAGACCCGAACAATTTCAGGCCGAGGATCAACAAGCTCAACTCCATCAAGGTAATGCCGGATTGTCACGTCTCTTCCCTTTTGTGCTAACGATGCAACGCTGGAGGTAAAATTAGAAGAAAAAAATCTCTTCCGCCTCGTCTCTTCCAGGACACGGAGCAGAAGAAGAGCGGGAACTATTTCTTCCTGGATGACTAAGCCGCCGGACCGACTGCGACCTCTCCCGGCTGCAGGCTGAAGCTCCGCCTCCATGTTTTCCAGGCGGCATTGCGTTTCACCCAACGTGATTTAAACCATAAGAAGCAACAAAAATAAGACGCATCAGCCTTTCCGTACCGAGCTGCGTTCAGTATCAGCGATGTTGTGACGTGTAAGATAATGATGAAGTGCTCCGCGCCGCGTGGCCGCCGGCCCCACCTCGTGGGGGCGGCGGCGTTGTGGAACATTCAGCAGCGTGTTTTTAATCACTCATGCATTTACAACACATAATAAACAGATACTTCCTGACCTGGAACAGACTCTCTCGTCTTTTCTACTTGTTCAAAATGAAAACTGTATTTTTTATCTTTTCAAAGAGTCGTTACTAATTCTAATGTGAGTAAAGAAGCTTTAGGTCTGAGCTGTACCTACTTATTAATTTGAGATGATGCAACTTAGTCATCTATTAAATGAAACTGCATACTTTGTGTTGAGTGTTTTCCACATCTGAATAAGGAAAAAGAAAAGAGTGACTATTTTTATTTTTAGATTCTTGTTAGATTCCATTTCTTCCTCTTATTCTTCTCCATCCTCCAATATTCTCTGTATTAAGGCCCCGTTTACACGAAGGAAAAATGCAGATATTTCCCTGCGGTTTGGCCTCTCATTTACACGAAAACCCCGTTTATATCACAGAAAACGATTATTTCTAAAAAACTCCGACCAAAGCGGAGATTTGCGTTTTCTCCGTTTTAAGTGTTTGCGTGTGGACAGAAATAACCAGAGTTTTCAGCTCCGCAACGTCAGTTTCCGTGACAGAAATGCTCCGACATCACTTGTGTGACTTGTGTTTTCACTCAGAAACAGCATTTATGCCCTCAGAGATGTGTTGGCATCATTGATTGTCCAAGCGCTTTTTGGTTGCTTGTTTTTACAAGCTTAATTACTGCTCTATGTAGAAGTTAGAACATAGAAAGTTACTTTGAGTGAATAGGATTTGGGGGAACTGCTGCCCCCTACAGGTTTAGGCATGTTGATGAATGTTCTTAACAACACACTTATTGTTAAGGTGTGGACGGAGAATTTTTTTTTTAAAATGAGGTGGTGAAAATATTCGTTTTTAAAAAAACCTGGCTACGTGTGCACATAGCGTTAATCTCATTATCTTAACATTTCTTTATTCCTTCCTCACTAGCTTCAATTCCCTCCTTCTTTCCACAGTGATGTCATCCCGCCCAAGGCCTTCCATCTTGTTTTAGAGCTTGTTTTTATTTGGACTTTAAATCCAGGTTAACTCCAAGAAGAGATGAGTGATATAAAAACAAGTTTCAAAAAATATTTTCTATAATTTGTCATTTTTCTCTTTAATAATAAAAAGGGAGAAAAATATAGATGATCAAAAAATGGACTTTATAAAACAGTTTTGGATTAAAAATGAAATATTAATGTCTGATGATACGTTCAACTTTTGTACACGAATCTATAAATAAAAAAATAAGGAATGTTAAATATTGACGACAAAATAGGGATTTGTTTGATATCGTGATATATTTTTTTATATCAGTTGATTTTCTTTATCCCCCAGCAGCCCTATTATAACCCAAGTTTATCTCTCGGTAAATCACGTCAGGGAAAATACAATTACAAACTCCACACTACAAATTAACATTCAAACGTTTTTTAATGGTTAAAACTGAAAGAATCCAAAAGCGGACATCTCTTCTGCAGAAACTGTAGTTTCATGCAAACATTAAACCACAGCTGTAAAAACCACAGCCGTCCAATCAGAGAGCAGAAGGGAAGACGTTTAGCAACTACATATCTGAGCCAGCCAATCAGAAACCTTCAAAGTTCGACTACAGAAGACCCACAGTTTGTTTAACCCATAAGACAAGGCAACTTGACTTGTATAGCACACTTTCAACAAGGTGATTGAAGGTGCTTTACATGATTAGAGGTAAAATAAAATTAGCAGTAAAACACAGACAAAGCATATAAAGTAAAAACAGCAATAGATACTTCAAGGCATTACAAAGTATATAATGTAGAAACAGCAAGAAGCATAAACAAGATATATATGAAAGCATTACTCAAATGCAGCTCTAAACTGATAGTTTTTAGTTGTGAGTTGAAGGAGACAATTTTCTCGGGGTAGAAAACAACAAAACCAGCACAGGAAGTCGAAACATTTATTTTTTTACAGTTCCACAATAACACTTTTTTTTTTCTTCTTTTAGCTCTATTGAGATTTCAATGTTTTTATGCTGTGTGTTGTTTGTGCTTCTTGTATTTTACCGTTTTATTTTTTATGAAATGCTGTGGGTTTTATTTTCTGATGTTATGGAGATGGAAAATAAAGGGGAAGAAAGAGAAGATGAAGAAGAGAGGTAGGAGACATAAAAGTCAAGAGAAAGGGTGAGTTGAAAATACAAGAGAGGAATGGAAACAAAGTGAACACAGGAAAACATCGGAGTCTGCCTCCATACCCACAGGACGGCAGAGAGGGGAAAAAAAACCAAACATTGTGAACTAAGAACTACACAACCACATCATACAAAAATGGATATAAAAATATAACAATGTCACAGAAAAGCTCATGGTAGAAAAATCTAACTTTTAAATAAGTGAGGTACCTTACAAATATAATGTTTACAACAGTTGGGTACTGAGTAATGACCCCTGGGGAACGCCACAACTCGATTAAAAAAATTATTTAAAAAATGTGATAAAAGTTCTCTGTTCCTCAGACAGACTCGGCCTGAGCAGCACCAGGCCAGGTTACGTACGGTTCTAATTTATCGATCACTGCGCTGTGATTGATTGCATCGTCTTTGAGATCTAGAAATAGTCATTTAACAAGTTTTGGAGAGTTTTTTGTTTTTCCTCCCCAGCCTAAAGGTGACGCCACAGACGCTCATCCTCTTCGATTCCGCGGTTGGTCTGACTAATCTATTTGATGTTGGAAAGTCAACAAGTTGAATTTTTTAGAGACATAACAGTTTGTAATTGGCTACTAGAGCGTAAACCGTTCCCCCCCATTTGAGACAAGGAGGGACGAATGTTTTGGGGCGGAAAAGTATAGGGTCTAGGAAGCTTTATGTTTATTTTTTCTTATTGCACACTCTACCTACATATTGTTTGTGATTGATAGCATTAGGGATTTATTCTGTAGGTCCAATTAATGCCAATGAGGCTGAACTACTTGAGCTAATTTCCTATCGAGGTTTGAGTTACATTAATCTTTTTCTGATGCCCCGTTCTATTTGTCTTGTAAGCACGACAATCCAGATGTAAAATCTGGAAAAGGGGGTGGAGCTTAAACCAATCGAAGATAATTGGTTTATTACTTACTGAGTTACCAATCAAGTATATGAGCATCTAAACTTTAACGACCAGTTTGAAGAGGTTTGGTCAAGTTTTAGAGCTCATAGCACTGAAACAACACTGGTGAAGGTTACTAATGATATTCTCATGGCCTCAGATAATGGACTGGTGTCTGTTCTGGTGGTGTTAGATCTCAGTGCTGCTTTTGTCGATCATAATATTCTCTTAGAAAGGCTTGAACATGTTGCAAGGATCAAAGGAACAGCACTATATATATATGCTCCCAATTGGTGGAATCATTAGACAGTATGGGATACATTTCCACAGTTATGTTACCATCAACAGCTCGGCTAGCAGAAGCTAAAAGTCAACAACTCGGCTAACAGAAGCTAAAAGTCAACAACTCGGCTAGCAGAGGCTAAAAGTCAACAACTCGGCTAACAGAAGCTAAAAGTCAACAACTCGGCTAGCAGAGGCTAAAAGTCAACAACTCGGCTAGCAGAAGCTAAACGTCAACAACTCGGCTAGCAGAGGCTAAAAGTCAACAACTCGGCTAGCAGAGGCTAAAAGTCAACAACTCGGCTAGCAGAGGCTAAAAGTCAACAACTCGGCTAACAGAAGCTAAACGTCAACAACTCGGCTAGCAGAGGCTAAAAGTCAACAACTCGGCTAGCAGAGGCTAAAAGTCAACAACTCGGCTAGCAGAAGCTAAAAGTCAACAACTCGGCTAGCAGAGGCTAAAAGTCAACAACTCGGCTAGCAGAGGCTAAAAGTCAACAACTCGGCTAGCAGAGGCTTAAAGTCAACAACTCGGCTAGCAGAAGCTAAAAGTCAACAACTCGGCTAGCAGAAGCTAAAAGTCAACAACTCGGCTAGCAGAAGCTAAAAGTCAACAACTCGGCTAGCAGAGGCTAAAAGTCATAACTCGGCTAGCAGAGGCTAAAAGTCAACAACTCGGCTAGCAGAGGCTAAAAGTCAACAACTCGGCTAGCAGAGGCTAAAAGTCAACAACTCGGCTAGCAGAGGCTAAAAGTCAACAACTCGGCTAGCAGAGGCTTAAAGTCAACAACTCGGCTAGCAGAAGCTAAAAGTCAACAACTCGGCTAGCAGAAGCTAAAAGTCAACAACTCGGCTAGCAGAAGCTAAAAGTCAACAACTCGGCTAGCAGAAGCTAAAAGTCAGCAGAGGCTAAAAGTCAACAACTCGGCTAGCAGAAGCTAAAAGTCAACAACTCGGCTAGCAGAGGCTTAAAGTCAACAACTCGGCTAGCAGAAGCTAAAAGTCAACAACTCGGCTAGCAGAAGCTAAAAGTCAACAACTCGGCTAGCAGAAGCTAAAAGTCAGCAGAGGCTAAAAGTCAACAACTCGGCTAGCAGAAGCTAAAAGTCAACAACTCGGCTAGCAGAAGCTAAAAGTCAAGAACTCGGCTAGCAGAGGCTAAAAGTCAACAACTCGGCTGGCAGAAGCTAAAAGTCAACAACTCGGCTAGCAGAAGCTAAAAGTCAGCAGAGGCTAAAAGTCAACAACTCGGCTAGCAGAAGCTAAAAGTCAACAACTCGGCTGGCAGAAGCTAAAAGTCAACAACTCGGCTAGCAGAGGCTAAAAGTCAACAACTCGGCTGGCAGAAGCTAAAAGTCAACAACTCGGCTGGCAGAAGCTAATGGTGCGTTCTATTTGTCTTGTAAGCGCGACTTGCAACTCGAGAGTGACGTCACATCCGTGTTGGAAAACGAGTTACAGCGGGTTTTTGCGTTCTGTTTTGCACACAACACGACAGGTCGGAGAAAAGATGGACGCCTCCAGGAAACTCGCTGTTGCGCTAGCTCTGAAAGAGTACAGAGAGCTAATATCAAAGTTTGTGGTTCATCATCAAAATATGGAAGAAGATTATAGCAAGCGGAGAATGTAAGTTAATATGTAATCTTATTGGTTTGTAGTCTATTAATGTTTTAACCGCTGTTTAAGCGAAAATCCCGTAGCTCAAAGCTCGGCATTGTTGTCTCTAGCCAATTTAAACTGCACAAGCTAAAAAATCACGAGTTCGTTGGACAAATAGAACGCAGCAACAGAACGCAGCTTCTGCTAGCCGAGTTGTTGACTGTAATGCTGCGTTCTATTTGTCCACCGAACTCGGTTTGCAAGTCGGTTTCCCGATTTATGAACCGGAAGTAGCAAATAGAACGCTCCGAGGTCGTAAAAACAGGTCGTCAACTCGTCGAGGCTCAGAGGACCCCGAGATCAGTTCCAAAATGGCTACCACGAGCATCACACATAAGTAAACATTGTGGTTTTCTACTATTTTAAGCACTTTTGTCTTTGTTGTAACCAAATGTAGAAGTCGTACACATAGCAGTGTATACGGTTACCTACAGGCATGTCGCTACAGTCTTATTACGTGCTAAATTCCTCCTAATAAGTGATTTTATAGCTTGTGCAGTTTAAATTGGCTAGAGACGCTCCATGTTGCTATGACAACAATGCAAAACTCAAAGGCCCCGATAGTTACACCGCAGAGTACAAGTTATTTAAAGATCAGATCTCTCCTCTCTTATTACAAGTGTTCAATGAGGCACTGGTGGAAGCTAATATCTCACTCATACATAAATCAGGTCAAGACCCTTTAGAACCTGGCTCTTACCGACCCATAAGCTTACTTAATGTGGATTACAAAATCTCAGCAAAAGTTTTAGCTTCACGTTTAGAAAACATACTCCCCATATCTCCAGATCAGACGGGGTTTATAAAAGACAGCTGTTCTTTAATGTAAGGAGACTAATGGATATTATTTACACCCAAGAAACAGATAAACAAAATCAGGAGTTGCTGCTCTCCCTGGATGCGGAGAAGGCGTTCGACAGGGTGGAGTGGGATTATCTCTTCTCTTCTCTGCCCTGTCGAGGTTTGGATTTGGTTCCAGCATTGTTTCTTTAATCAAATTATTATTTGTTCAACCAAAGGCCTCTGTTCAAACTAATGGTCTGAATTCAACTTATTTCCCTTTGGGACGCTCAAATAGACAGGCCTGTCCGTTATCGCCATTGGTCATTACACTAAGAACTATTAAAGGATACCCTGGTATATTTATCGGAACAACAGAACATAAGGTTTCATTATACGCTGATTTATTGTATGTGTCAAAACCTGAGGAATCTCTCCTGATTATCCTGTCAGGTTATATAACCAATTTTTCTAAAAGTGTTCTTTTTCTGATTAACCGTCCAGCTCAGCAATCTAATACCTTACTTGGCTCCTATCCATTTACTATTTCAACAACCTTTTAAGTATCTAGGTATTAACTTTACACAAGAATTTTCTGGTCTTTTAGACATTGTATGAACAAACAAAACAGTTTAGGTAAATTACAGGCATGTCTGGAAGACATAAAAACATGGATGACTCTAAACTTACAGAAGTTGCCATCTTTGGACCAGAAGCTCTAAAAAAGAAACTGCTTAGTCAATCACTTCATTTGAATGGTATTAAATTGGCCTCGTAAATAACCGTGGCGTTATTTTTGACCAAGACATGACATTCAGATCCCATATTAAACAGGTTTCTAGGATTTCCTTCTTTCACCTCAGGAATGTTGCCAAAATTAGGAACATCCTGTCCAGGAGTGATGCTGAGAAACTAGTCCATGCATTTGTTACCTCAAGGCTGGACTACTGTAATTCTTTACGTAATATAACTATTTATTTGAAATGACTTGTAAAGTGCCTTGAGATGACGCGTGCTGTGAATTGGCCATACTTAAAATGAATTGAATGAGTTTATGGCCTAAGATCAAACAAAGAAAGGGTTAAAGTCGTAGCATCAGTTTGTAACCATGGTAACAATCACGCCGATTTATTTTTTATACCTTTACAAAGCAAACTTTACAATTCTATAAAAGTGTTTTAATCTATGCCAAAACCATAAAAATCGAGCTTCATCTCCTTCTCTGTAAAGATTTTAAAACTTTGCTTGGTGTTTAAATTCAAAAATACTTTATTGATCCTATAGGGAAATAAATGTTATATGGGGGCTAATGATGGCCCATACCTTGGGCAGGCCTGGAGTAACACTAGTTATATATTTCAGAGATTATTCCTCTGAAATTAGGTGATTTTAATTATTCTTTGGTATAAGTGGATGTCATATTTTTTCATTTATATATCCGTCTGAAATAATAAAAATAATTTTATATTGAATTTTAACAAAAAAAGGAAGCAACTAAAAGATTTGAACCAAGCTTTTATTTATTTAACCACATAGAAAAATCCAAGGCAGACATTCTTTAGTTCTGTACAGCAGTGTTTCTCACCAAATAAAAAGGAGCAAACTTAAGGCACTGAATCCGTCTAGAGTGAAGAAAGAAACCAGCAGCACAACATAAACGCACACAAACACACACACACAGCGCTGAATAAAACCCGAGCCCCTCAAAAGCATCCAGAACCACGACTTCACTGTTTCGGCGCCACGGAAATAAACAAACAAAAAAAAACAAACAAACAAAAAAAAAAACAGTATTTCTCTCGGTAAAGAGACGCAGCAGTGCTTTGCATCAAACAGAAAGGCCTTAAACACACCAGAGCTGATTTTCATTTCCACGCGTTAATTTAATGGCGTGTTCATTCTCAGACCCGCCTCCTTACATTCAACCGTTCAGAGATGTAAACGTCAGATTGCCCAAGCAGAACCCAGTGTCACAATCCCTCCTCCCTCATTGGCTGAAGCTAGTAGCCCCTCTCCCGCCCCCGCCCCCTGAAGGAGGAGCTAAAATAATGAGTCCCCGCCCCCTGGTCACCGTGTCGCCTCCTCTGCCCGCCTCTCCCCGGATCGTAGCTGCTCCGCCCTCTCCCTCCTCTTCCTCGGTAGACCTTCCTCGGCCCGCCGTAGCCCATGGCGTACGGGTCAGCCTCGAAGTCGTCGTCTGTGCCACACGCCACCGACAGCGGCTCCGGCACGCCAACGCCAGCCGGCGCGTACACCAGCTGGCCGGGATCTTGAGCGACCGGGACGATGTACGGCTTGGCGCCGCTGTAGTGCTTGCGGGGGCCTCGGTACGCCGACGGCGAGCCGGGGTTACTGCCGGACCTCAGGGTGGCGTCCTTCATGTCGGGGTCGGAGACCACGGCGAGCTGGGAGAGGAACAAGGTTAAACAGGGTTAAACACGTGACGTTCTTCAGATCTGAAATCTGTACTTTTAGTGTAGCGTCTTGATGTGTGAAGAATTCAGGTGCAGCGAGTAACGACTACTGACATCTAAGGGTCAACATGGTGCTCGTCTCTTTATATTTTGCTTTAAAGCAAAGGAGTTTTTTTTACCTTAAAATAATGTTTCCGAACTCGTGTCAGTGGTTGATCAACTCATAATAGGTGAAACGGCACTTCTGCATTCGCTTTGTGGCCCTCTATCGGCCATAACAGCACTATGTCACTTTGGGTCGTCGGGTAGCGGTTTTGTAGTTCAAATGCGACTTGCTTTACAAAAGCCGGTAGGTGCAGCGTCCTGCAAGGCTCTCTGGGTGGAGCATCCTCGGCAGCTACATATAAATGGAAGATACCCAGCAGCAGGTAGCTTGAACTATTGTCATCATGACGGAGCCGAAATTGTATTCATCTGTACACCGGTGTTCCGACTATCTGTGCTACCCATCAATCCTGTAGCACTGCGCATTTCAATATTACGTCACAACTCGCTTACTCAGCAAATCTGTCATCAAGAATTCCTACCTGGAAGATCCATTTCGTCTGTTTTATTTCTTTGAAGTTTACGGTGAGTTTTATTCAAATTATTTTATTACTGGCTAATTTTATTCAAAATATTTTAAGGCTTTCCTTAAGCTACTAGTTTCAAGTTTACATGTCAGCCCTTGTATGTTAGTTTCACTTCTGTGATATCGTTACACTGCATGTAAACAAGTCCCATTAATTAGAGTCGTAGAATAAATGCGATGTATTTTGCGGCCTTTTTGTGCTTATAATAATACTACATTTTAATATTTTGGAGTAATAATACTGCTATCTGCTCTACGTCTTACTGGCTTGGTATATATTCATTAGCTGCTTTACAAACTAACAGATTTCCAGAATGTGCTATTCATCTATAGGCCTATTTAACAGGTAGGATATTCTGATCAAGGTTTTTAGTGCATCTTTATGTGCTAGTTTTAGCTTTATATTAAACGGGTAGCATGTTCTGTGGATTGACAGAAAAGTTGTCTTTATTCATACATTTTTGCTATGTTAGGCATTACTGCTAAACTGCCACTTCAATCCAGTCACTTGAAAAATATTTTCCGATGATTATATTTAACATCAAAGCTAACAGTTGTTGTTTTCGGCATGTAAACATACTTTTCAAGGGGGAGCACTGACGGATGCGCGCTACGGTAGGACATTCTGAGGAGGTAGCACAGATCGTCAGAACAGTGCTGTGTCAGCCATTTAATAAAGAAATTAGACCGTATCACGTTATTACGTGATAGTTTCACGTTTTTACAATAAACCATCGTTATAACGTGATGGGGTCTAATTTCTTTATTATATGGCAGACAGCCGTATACAATGTATTGATTTTGCGGTTAGGAGAGAGCGGAGCGCATCTCTGCTAGCAGAAGCTAACCGTCAACAACTCTGCTGAGAAAGAGGAAATAAGGAAGAAACAGAATTTGTCTGAGAACCACCAGTGAAGTAAGTTATTTGTTTGAAGGAAGCATAAAAGTCACATTGCTGTTTGCAAATCATGAATATTATTGAGTTAGACTCGTAATCCTGACGTTCCCCCCCACCCACTGAAACCTCCTGAAACATTTATTCCACAGAAAACGACTCACAAGGTTAAAGTTCATTAAAGTTAGAGACCACAGCAGATTTACTGAAAAAACGAGTGAATGAGACCTTTAAAACCTTTAAATCTGTCTTCAACATTTCTTGAGGTTTTTTTTAAGTTTTCCCCTTTGATTTTGGCGACTTTATAAATTTACTTTTAGTCCAAACATTCAGTCTGACCATGACAGCAAATTGGATATTTATCAGGAGGACAGCGCAATAACACGGTCATGAAGCCGTCTACAGCAGAGAAACAAATACTAAATCACTAGAAAGTTTATATTAGCGATTCAATGCGAGTAAACCTCAGACTCAATTTATTTGAATATCAAATAAAAAGGATTTTTAGTGCACAAATGTGATGGAGATGTAATGATCTACACAATCATGGAGTAAAGACTGCAGACGGTAACCCCCCCACAATCACAGTAAGCTACTAAACGTAACTGATAAATAAGCCATCTCTTCACACAGCGCTTAAATGGAAAGTTGAGTGGAAGGATAATCTGTGGCAGCAAAGCTCATTCAGGAGTTTGGGGAAGATTGGCAAGAAGTGAATAGTGTGTACCGGTTTTTTGGACCTCCAGAACATGGAGGCCTTGTGTTGAAGCCACTCCAGAAAAAGAAAACAACAGTCAGTGGGGATCTGGGGCGCCATGTCGTCACCTGGCTCTGATGCGCTGGGCGCAGCCCTCTAACCAGGACATTTTGGAGCACTTCATGCAGATTTCATTTTTCAGCAAGACTCTGTACCAACTCACTGGCAAAGGTACAGATTCCGGGGCTGTATTGAGCTTGATTGGCCAGCAAACTAGCATGCCCTTTGACCCCCCCCAACAGAGAATCTGTGGATTGAAGTCAAGAGGAACAACGCAGACGACCTGAAGGTCCGTCATCAAAGCAACCTGGGCTGTCTGATCTCCTTTATGCCGCGTCACGCCAACGCAGAAGTCCAGGCAAAGTCCCAACCAAGAAACAGGACAAGAACTGGCTTCTCATTTCTGTAAAAAAATCAGTTTCATGCGTTCTGAGAAAGTAAAGTTCGGCTCTTTTTATTTGAAAAATATCCCCGTATGCGTGATAAACCGAAGTAACTAAACGTTTTGAGTTGAATTACTGAATCAAACTTTATTGGGATTTTTTAATTAAACGAGATCTGAAGGAGAAAACAGCCGATCTTTCACTAGTTTTCACCCAATACTTCCGTGGAAACTCCTATTTTAGAGATGAAATCTTTAAAACATTTTCTAAACTGTTATATTAGGCCTTTTCCCATCGATTTAATGTGTATAAACTGGGAAAACAATTATCTTGATGCAAGAAAGAAGAACTACTTATGGAGATATGCCACATCTCAAACTGAAGACGTTTATCTTATTAGAATTGTAATACTTGCACACATAAAGACAATTACAAGAAATTGGTTGAAACTAGGGCTGGGCGATGTGGCCTCAAATCTATATTGCGATATAACGTAAAGTGTGTGCGATAACGATATCTATTGTGATATATTTTTTTCTTTATATAAATATATGTTTATGTCAAAATTCTCACTTCCCAGATACATTGAAGCAGAACTTAAAAAAAAGTATAGAATGCCATTTAAAAAAGATCATTTATTGTGCAAAATGCATTTAAAAAAGATATTTAAATCTTTTTCCCAAAAAAATGCAACACAAAAATTCTCACAACATAAAATAAAGATGAAGATATTTTAAATAAATTAATAAAAAACTAAATGGCATGAAAACACAAAGTTCAAAATTGTCCGCTTTCCGGGGTTATTTGTTGTCGTTTAGAAATTTAATATCGCACAAAAATAAAGCTGGACATATTTTAATTAAAATGAATTTTTTTTAAAATTTTCTTCTCCCCGTTAAATGGAAAACGGCAAATCTCCGTAGGTCGGTTTGTCAAAATCTCCGCCTTTGGCTAAATTTATATCTATTCTACCTTATACCTTTAATCAATCAATCAAACTTTATTTATAAAGCGCTTTTCATACAAAAAAAAAGCAGTTCAAAGTGCTTTACAGAATAAAAGTTTTATATACTCCCCCGTGAAAACCCCCCCCGACAAACTACTTCTTAGGTTATTTTCCTTTAACGTTTTCTGTGTGTGACGTTTAGGTGCCCGCCGTAAAGGATGGGAGCACAACTGGTGGATAAGGTCAGAGGTCACCTACTATAGGTTTGTTGTTGAGCGGGGGGTCCACCAGCAGCACCGTCCGGGTCAGACCCTCTCCAGCCTCCTTCTTCAGGGCTGATGGGGAAAACGTTTTGTTATAAGCTGCATTGAGAAAGTTGCACGTTAGCGCCCCCCAGTGTACAGACTGTGGAACTGCTCAACGTTCAGGGTTTTTATTACACATCCGGACGGGGGACAACTTACCGTAGCTGGTGGTGACCACGATACTTCTGCCGCTGTTAGCAGGGGGCGGAGTCGCCAGGACTCGAAGCTGCTCCTGGGTCACCTGGAGGTCGTCGGGGCCCGGGGGAGGCTGATACCCCAGGGCGTACCCGGGATAAGGGGCTGCAGCGGGGTACAGCGAATGCGCCGCCTGCCCTGGGTGGTACCCCTGAGAGGACGGAGGCGGGGGGTTAGAGTATGGCGGGGGAGGCGAGGGATACCCGACAGGGCACGTGGGGTTTCTAGGCTGAGGCACCTGTTGCCATGGCAGCGAGGCGCAGGGCATCCTTTGCAGGGGCGGCTGGGTGACCCCCTGGTACGGGTTCTGGTTGAAGGAGGGCTCTGCCGGGGGGGCGTGGTGGTCGTACTGAGGGGAGGTCGCGGGGGCGGGGTAGGACGGCGTCGGCTGGTAGGCATCCTGCGGCTTGGCCGGCGGGCTGGGGCAGGGGTAGGCGGGGGACGGGGGTTTGTGCTGCATGGTGTAGTACTGCTGCAGGGGCATGAGGTATATGTAGGGGGGGAACATGGGCATGCTGTACGCCTGGAGGAGACAGGTTTCAACAAACACTTCATACGCAAGTTTTTACCAAAGTCATGTTAATCCAAGCAGCAAACAGTCTGAATCATCCGACATACCATAATTTTCTGACTATTAGGCGAATGTTGTAACATGAGATATTTAAAACATGGGATTGACAGTAACATGCCTGGTTAGAAAATAAAACATGCCTTAGCCTATCAGAAAAGTCACTGATCGCCATCTACATCTTCCTCTTTCCTCACTAAAACCGCTGAAGTTGTCGTCTTCAGCTTCTTTATGTCCTCTGTCTATACTCGGCGCGTTTACATGCCGCAAGATAAAAGCCGAATTATCGCCTCAGTCCGACTGAAGTCGAACCGAACCAGAGTAATCGAGCCAAGGGACCCAGATAATGCGATCGGTGAACCAAATTTTTCTGCATGTAAACTCCGACCGTGACTTAGTACGATGACAACACAGCAGCAACGACTGTAACACAATCAAACGGTTCAGTATTTACTAAATGTTCTGTGCTGCAGCGTTGTTGTTGTCCTTTCTTCGCTCAGTGTTCATATCCTGCTTTTTCTCCGTCTGCTTCATTGATATCAGAATTTGTTTACCATCTGTGTGACTCTCTAGGCCAACCAGGAAAAATCCAACGTGAAGGGGCGAATGTCACCACCTAGCGTCGCGGTGGCGATAACGCGCTTCATTCAATGATTGGATTTTCTGAGTGACATGTAAACTGGGATAAAGTGCCCCCCTTTCTGGTGAAGTTATTAGTCTGATTTTTATCAACAGCTCGATTTAGATGTGCTGGTAAACGTAGTGAGTGGCTCAGTTCTTGCCGCTGACACCTCCAACGTCTCACCATCGATTCATTGATGCTCAGCTAACATCCAGAAGCTCTATTACCTTCTTTGACGTCCAGCTCGATTGCCTTCAACCTAAAAGCTGCATTTATTCGTGTGTTTTCCATGATGAGGGTGTATCCATGAAAACTACCGGTAGTGTCTTCTTCAGCGCATAATCTTTCCCCACGTCTGTCTCGCTTTTACGCTTCCTGCTACAGCGCCCACCGGAGGCCGTTAGTCAGTAAAAATCTATAAATAAGCCGCATCATTGTTTAGGACGCTGGGTCCAAAGGGTGTGGGGGAAAAAAGTAGAGGCTTAATAGTCCGAAAATTACGGTAATTAACCTGACAGAGAAACCGATCTGCTTTTAAGGAGGGGACGCTCATCAACTCACCTTGATGCCCAAGTTGAAGAAAAATCTCAAGATGTTGACGTCTGCAGAGAGAAAAAAAGAAGAAACATTCCGTTTTTCTACGGCTTCGTTGATATGAATAAACAGTCGACACCATAGATAGAAAAATAAGAAAACTTGAGTTTCTTCCAAAACAAACGTTAACAAACAAAGCGTAATAATTGCATGGATGAAAGAGTTTTTTTCTTCTTTTTCAATCAGTTCATGGATGACTGATTATTCTTCTATTTGAATTGGGAGTATCAGATTTATAAGTCTAAGTTTAAGGCTCACTAATGGGCTAACGTTATTCCTAACGAGGCTATCAGGGTTGCATAAGCTTCTAAGCACTAAGCAATCTTGGTGATGTAGACTTATAAATCTGATACTCCCAAATCCAGTTCTCAGAACTGAAGAAGCCTCTCGGATGAGAGACGAAACGTATTCCAAGACAACAAGAAAATAATACTTTTAAAAATTTTACTGAAAACTATGCGAATGGCTAGTGGCTACGTCATTGTAGCCGAAAACGTCACTTCCGTGTCCAAACCAAATCGCGGTAGCAATGGTGCAGTGCTGTGTCCCGTGTTGCAATAAAATAAATTATGCCAATAAAACGATATGTTACTGCCGCTTTCCTCTGGACGAAAACAAGAGGAGGAGATGGCTTAAACTGATCCAATACGATGGATCTCTTTAAAAGTGTGGACTAGCGCCAGCGTTAGCCGAAATAACGTTACCTGTTGCTGTTATGATGGAGTGGGGCCACATAAAATAAAAGAGATTAAAGTCAATATTTATGGAGAATAAAGTTGTCATTTTGTAGTTTAATCTGTCAATTTATTTATAAAGTCCTTTAAGATGACCAAAAGTAAAAAACGATCGATCGCTCTCTTTTTATTTATATATATATATATATATATATATATATATATATATATATATATATATATATATATATATATATATATATATATATATATATATATATATAGAAAGTTAACATTTTATGTCCGATTATTTTTTTTCTATAAATACATGCTATAAAAGTGGCTTTAAAAATAGGCTGGGACCTAAAACACACTGTGGGTCTAAAGCCTTAAGTATTACCTTCATCCAGACCAAATTTGACAGCAATAAACCAAAAAATGAATATTCTGCACACATTTTTCGAACTACAGGTCAAAGGTGGTCAAAGGTGTGCCATTTGCGCCATCTCCTGGGTAAATGCCGTAGTCCTCACTGAATTAAAAATATCATCAGAATCATAACTTCAACTTACCCTATAAAGCTCCACGGCTTCCTTCAATGTTGTATTTTGATCATAAAGGGTGTTTGGACACGGTGCTGAAACAGTATGTTACTGGTGCGCACTGTGTGTAATCTCTTCATGAATAAGACATTTTACGCACGTCAAATACTATGGCAGCGACTAAGTCCGTCCGGTCAAGTTATATATCTGCGTTTACAGCATTAATGGCTATTCGGTGTTTCAATCATCAGAGTTCTGGACCGCGATTGGTTCGAGTTACTTACCATAACGTGACTTTCCATCCATGCGCCATTGGTTGGAGATCGTAAGGAATAAACCGGATGAATTTTTTTTCTTCTTCTTGGCATGCTCAATGACCTTTGTAGGCAGAAGTGGAAGCGGAGGAAACGGAAACAAAGCGGTAAAGGACTAAAGAAATGGCCGCAGACAATTTGGAAGTGCATTTTCACTGTTTATTTTAATTTTTTTTATCGGTTTTACTGTTGTCCTGGACTAATCACTTTATTGGAGGACTTTAATCGGACCCTTATTGATGTAAAAAGACAATTTTTGTTCGAAATGGATCGGTTTTGTCACGTTTATTGGACTACAAAGTGGTGAGTTCCATTTTTTTTTTTACCTCCATCAGGAGAACGCTTGTGTTGGCAAAAGCGCTCATTGTGTCTACAGTTATGATTGTATCCTTGATCGCCAACCATAATTGGAATCACAAGACTCTTAAGCCGTTTTCAGACAGAAGTTCTGGAATATTTTCGGACAATTCCATCCGGTCTCTAACCGGAGTTGTGTTTTCAAACACGCCACTTTTTTCCAGAACATTGCCTTTCAGCTGTTTTCACACAGCAAGAAATGTACCAGAGGATCCTGATGAATGTCTGGGGGAGTGGGGGTGGGGGTTCTATGTGGATATTACGTAAACTTAGTGCGGCGGGGGTACGTGTCATTTCCCCAAACAAATGGACTATTGGAAAGATGGTAGACGAAACAGCAGATCTACTCACAGTGCTCGTCTTTGTGATGTGTGCAATTTTGCGCACATGGAAACGTTTAAGAGACATAGATGAAAAAGCTGAAAGGAAAATAGTGACATTTACGTCATCAATGTGTGCGCTCACAGCGTTCCCTGCCCCCCTCCCCTTTTCCCCACCCCCCCCACACCCCTCCAGCTTTCGCGGAACATTACCAGACTGTCTGCATGCACCATACTGCGAAAAGTCCGCTATTGTTACTAGGTCTTCATCCGTAAAATTACCGGTAAAGGGTATCCGGACAAAGTCCGGAAGATCGCTTTCAGACACAAAAGCACAACAGACAAAGTCCGGAAAATTACCGTTTTTCATGGCCTGTTTGAAAGGGGCTTTAGCTTTCCAGTTATATAAAATATGTATAGGTTCATAGAAGTTAGAAACCAGGAAATGGGCGGGCCCACCCGCGGGCCCTCGGAACGTTAAGGCGTCAAATAAAAGTAAACCATGTATGGCTGCCGTTATTCTAGACTTAAAATCTGCTCCCTGCTCTCTTATTTCTGACTCTCTCAGGTGACAATGACACGACTTGGACCGGAAGATTCTTTGTGCGACTTGGACCTGCATTTGGACTCGAACACTAAGGACTGGAGTGTGACTTGGAGTCGAGAGATGGTGACTTGACTACAACACTCATGTACCTTTCAGCCACACCAGACTTGTTCATCTTGTCGTTTTTCTCAGGGTGAAACCCGACTGCTGCTCACCGGTTGTTTTTGCTGAACTACCGTCCTATAATCGTGGTTAATTACCCGATCATCGCTCGTTTCGTAAAAGCATTAAAATGAAACATTCATGGATTCGTGGGGTTTTAGGGTAACAGATGTTAATGGTTTCTGGAGTCTCCTTCCGGCTCACCTTTGGGCAGGTCGTCTCCGGACTTGCTGGACGAGAACGGAGGAGTCTGGGCGGGCTCTCCTTTCTCCCCCAGGGGGAAGCCGGGGTACAGGGGGTCCTGGTAGAGCTGGGACAGCTGCTGCAGGGGGACGGTCCCGGCGATGGGCTGAGGGTGAGGGAAGGGAGGGTGTAGCTGAGGAAGACAGGCGGGGGGGGGAGGGAGAGGCTGCTGGGAGGCGGCGGCGGGAGGAGGAGGAGAATCGGACTTTAGAGGCAGAGGCTCCTCTGACCTCTGGATGCTGGGGGGTTGCGGGAGGGGCGAGCCCTCAGACGGCGGCGGCTCCAGGAGCGTTTGAGGCTCTGACGCGGAGGGCGGGGCTTCGGTCTTAAACTGGGGCATCTGGTCTTGGTTTTGTGGTAAAGAAGCTGGACTTTGGGTCTGGACCTCTTGTAGAGACGGCTGGGTTGCTCTCTCGGATTGAATCAGGTCTGGAGCGACTTGGGGAAGTTTCTGAGGGGCCGACGTCTCGCTTTGAGGAAGACTCCCGTCGCTTTTTGGCAAAATATCTGGAAAATACAGAAAGAAAAACAAATAAACAATGAAATCGTAGAATATAACGAGACCACGACAAGCTGCTTGAATGGAGCTTTAAACCTACTCGTCTTGGTGGGCGGAGCTTCTTTGGCTTGAGCAGGAGGTGGGACCATCATGGAGGAGGTGGGGCTGGGGGAGCGAGGCAGGGAGGTGAGGGGGGAGAAGGGGCGCGCAAAGCCCTGAGCGGCCGTCGGACTCGGCGCGATGGGGGCGATGAAAGTCGGAGCAGCAGGCGATGACGAAGGCGGAGGGGATGAGGAAGACGGCGGCGGGAGAGGAGTGGACGAAGCAGGGGGGAGAACGGGGGTGACGAAGGAGAAGAGGCCGACGGAGGGCGGCGCGGGCGGCTTAATGCCCGGCGGCGGGGACACCGGCACCGCCGCAGCTGAGGAGTACGACGGGGCGCTCGTTTTGGTCTCCGGCGCAACGCAGGCGGGCGGCAGAACGGAGGCGGAGCCTGACGTGGCGGCAGCGGCGATATTCACGTTCAGTGAGCTCCGCCCAGCCGGGTCGGAGTTAGCAGCAGGAAGGGAGGAGCTGGTGACCGCAGGAGGCGGGGAGGAGGAGCTGGGCGTCTCGCCTGCAGAGGGCGACGGCGCTCTGATGTCTTCGTGGGGACTCTTCTATAACAGGACAAAACTCAGAATTAAAATGAAATTAATCACATGTTTATGACAAACTAAACTGGGGCCTTTAGGTAAATTAATCCCCCCCCCCCCGAAAAAAAATCTGAATTTTTTCCAATATGGTCCTAATTTATTAACAGGCGGACATGTTGGTTCTGACTCGAACTCACCGTCTTGTTTCTCTGGGATCGTCTCTTGTCTCCGCCCTTCTTCCTCCCTGATTCATTCTGCAGCGCAGCCTGACTCTATAGGGGAGAGAAATTACTTAATTAAACCTCGCAGTGGGCCAGATAGACAGCATAAGGTAGAAATTATATCAATTTAGCCAACGGTAGAGATTCTGACTATGCCGTCTCACCGCGATTGCGCATGTTGATGATGTCTGCGTACTTTGTACCAGGTACGCAAGAAAGGTAAATACTGATGTTCAGTGTTTGTATTTACACTAGATATTGCAAGTTTTTGTTGTTTTCTATTTAACGGAGAAGAAACGTGTTGATCTTGAAGCATTTTTAATTCAAACATGTGCAGCTTTATTTTTTTGTGTGATAATACATTTATAATCAGGAAAGTTTAACTTTTTACATTTCACACTTCAGTTTGAACAATGTTTTACTTTGTGTTTTCATAACAATTAGCTTTCATTTTATTTAAAATATCTTCATCTTTATGTTGTGAGAATTTTTGATGCATTTTTCAGAAAAAGATTTTAATATAATAAAAAACAGAATTTTGCACAATGAATGTTCTTTAAAAAGCATTCTAAACTTTTTTTTGAAGTTGTTGTTCGCCTGCAACGTATCTGGAATGTGAGAATGTTCAAAAACAGTCAAAAGAATATATCGCAATAAATATTGTTAACGAACATGCCTCAGATTGGTGGTCCTTTAAACACACACAGAGGGACCAGAGGACTCACTGAGAGTACCTCATGAGCTTATCAGCACAATGGACAAATATTTAAGTCCGTCCACTTCATTAAGTAAAGCAAAAAGCAAAACAAGCTAAAATTAGAAAGAATGACAACAATTATTTATTATTTTTTAAGCTTTAGAATTTTTTTGGTGTGTGGGGAAAAAAAACTAAACAAATAAGAGACACTAACTTGAATAAATTTGCTATTTGTTTAAAAAAGCTAAAATAATTTTAATTTGTTTTAATTTTCATAAAGTCTGGTTTGTATGAAGAAGATTGTAAAGCATCTAATGCACACCAAACTTTTTTTTTTTCTTCTTACATCTTATAAGATTTTCAAAATGTGACAGACCACAAACATGAGGATAAATAAAATCCTAGATTCAACTGTTTTGCTCCTATAGTGTTTGGTTGAAAATCTGTTTGTGTGTTGTTTGCAGAGTCTTGACTGTGAACACAGGAAATCTACCAAAATCTCGCGAGACTTCAGAATAAGCATGACGGACGATATGCAGGATAAAACTGCAATGATAGTGTTTGGAATGATTTTCACAGAAAGTTAATGGGGGAAAAAAAGAAATCTCTGCTGGTCCACATCTTTTTCGCTTTGTGCTGCGCCATGACTGCTTCACTCTTCAATCAGCTTGCTTTCTGATTGGATATTGTTTCGTTCCACGTGATGATCTCCACAGCGTGCGCGCGTTTGTCCTCGGAGTTCCCCCCACATCAGGATTTCTGATCCTGATGTGTGATTCTGATCGTAAATATTAAACATCTTTAATATCGGGGCGGCTCCGACGTTCTTCCGAGCAGGTGGGGACACTCTTAACACACCTCACACCAAGGGAAGATCTGACAAAATAATCTGCAGAACCATCAAGATAATCGGGACATAGCTAGGATTGTCGGAAGGGGGGAAATCGGACCAAAATCAGCCCGATTATCTTTTGGTGTGTACCCAGCATAAGTTGGAAATCTTAAAGTATAAATAATACAGTTTCTAGGAATATGAAAGGCCATTTAGAAAAGATGTTACCAGCAAGAGGATTATAAGGAGGTCCTTGGAAAGATTTTACCCACTTTAAGTTTAAGAACCACTGCTTTAGATTATCGCAATATAGATATGAAGCCATATCGGCCAATTAAACGTATCAGCCTGTTAGCGGTTATTAAAGTTTTGCTCCGTTGTCTTCTTCAGGTTTGTGGCTCAACGATCCCCTCCCGATTGGAAAAACCCAAACCATGACGGTGTTTTACGAGTAGGAAGCATCAGAACCAGAGAGTAAATGTCTTGTGAAACAGACTGAACTGACCCCGAGGGCGGGGAAGCTGTGCTCGTCTCGGAGCTGGATCTCCACCAGCGCCACGTTCATCTCCTCCTCCTCTTTGGCCAAACGCTCCTCCTCTGTTAAACCGAACGCAGGTTCTGCCGAGCCCAGCGACTTCCTGCAGAGAAAAGAACTTCATCGAACCAACTGAAGGAGCTTAAATAAAGGGCAGGACGATGATTCAATAATAAATATCGATCGACAGACGTGTGGTGACATAAAAAGAAGAAAAAAGGGTCTGGAAAAAAAAAAGTTTCCCCTCCTTTTTCATCAAGCTTACAATTTAAATTAGAAACAAATAAAAAATTGTTTTTAATCAGTTCAATAATGGTTAATCCCTTAAAGGGATAGTTCGCATTTTTAGACATCAAGTTGTATCCCATCCTCACCATCAGCATAGTGCGTACACACCGACCCATATCTGTGGTCACCTCCTGGTCAGAGCTCTGGCCGCTAGAAGTCTTTCAAGAAAGTAGACCCGGCTAGTGTCGGGGGCCAACAAACTGTGCCGTTTTGCTTCAGAAAACTATATGCGTCTGAAAACATGATTCATTCGCTACATGCTTGCTCAGTATGAAGGATTGCTGTGGTTGGAAAGTCTGTCCAACCTCACGCCAATGACTGACGCAATCTGCTGGGATTCCTTAAATAGGAAACTTTTTAACTGATTGGAATGTTTGTATAAATGTATTGAAATGACTTCTTGTTAAGTGCCTTGAGATGACATCTGTTGTGAATCGACGCTATATAAATGAACTGAATTGAATTGAATTTGCATCACACAAAAAAACGCCGGCCAAAATTCGCAACTCACTATTACTCAGCACTATTTTTTATTCCGTGTTAATTTTTGACATTTGATTGGACAAGAGACATTCCATGAGAGCTGATTGGTGCTGATGTTAGATTAGGCTACAGCAGCGCTGCCTCTCGTGTGATACTGAACAGTCGACAGGGAGAACAAAGAACGTCCACGTTATTCAACGTGCTGTGGCTTCAGTGCTTAGTTTGTAAATCATTAGGTGCCGGAACGCAAAGTACATGACAGCGCAGGCATGACCAGAGACACGCACAGGATGAGCAGTAAATGGTAGCGGAAAAAAAACTTGTAAAAACATGATGTGGGCCTTACAGGCCTGAATGTTTTAAATACTGTAATGTTCTCCGATAGATGCAGACAATGGTTGTAATAGAATGCTTTAATGCTGACTGCTGTTGGCCGCAATCACACCGTACAAAACAGTAATCAAAAGTGCTCTCACCTAAACCGGTTGTCTGTCTAGCTCTATTTACAGACACACGCCAGTTCCCCGGCACTCAACTGCGCACCTCCCCGCGCGCAGCCTGCAGGACAGCGCCCCCACCCCCCTGAACAGTGCAACAACACTAACGCATAATCATGGCATAAACCATTACATATATAAATCTGAGCTGACAAAAACGCAGATGCACGTAATGCAAAATGCTGTCAGAACCCCCCCCCCCCGCGCAAATTAGTCGATTTTTGGTGGGAATTTCAGGGTTTCAGTCGACCAAGAATTTCTTTGGTTGATTACAGCCCTAGAACCAGAGTATACAGATGCCGAACTTCAGCAGATGGATTCCTTAAATAGAAAACTAGCTAAACCTTTAAACTGATTGGAATTTTTGTATTGAAATGACTTTTCTTGTTAAGTGCTTTGAGACGACATCTGTTGTGAATCGGCGCTATATAAATAAACTGATTTGTTTTATATTGTGAAATATATCGATAGACTGAAAGATATTGTGATACATTTTTTTTTTAAAATCATAATTTCGTATCGCCCAGCCCGATGTAAACTTTTGAAAATAAATATTTAAATCCAAAATAACCTTCCGATATCTTCAAAAAGTACCAAGGAATGTTAAATATTGACACAGATTGTGATTTTGTGATATTTATATATCGATAGAAGGATACGAAAAACATTATCGTAATAGAGTTTTATCGCCCAGCCCTACTTTCTGGATGAATATCTCTTTGGACAACATCTTAAGCTCATCTGTGCAAAGTTTGGTTGTAATAAACTTAAGAACAAAAACATTGCAAAAGGACAAACTTCAGGCGACATCTCGACGATATTCCTTTGCAAATGGGGTGTATTTTCAGGAGGTGGGGGCCACAAAACTTTATAGGCCTCCTATAATCGAGGGCACACTTAATAATAATAATTTTATTTGAGGGCTTCTTTCTAAAACCCAAGGTCACCTTACAGAGAAGAAAGAAAAAACCCCACCGAAAACTAATACATAGACGAACAATCCACAAAACAATTAATCAAATAGCAAATAAGAAGACAGTACAACAACCACAATCAAGGTCTAAAGTGAATAAGCCCGTCTGAACAGACGGGTTTTGAGCTGTGATTTAAACAAAGGAAAAGAGTCAATAGTTGGGGACGAAAGGGTTAAAAGCTACGCTGCAGAATATTTCAAAAACAGGACGGAAACAAAGTGGAAGAATAATCCAACAGTCCGAAGACGACTTTGAAAGATGTTCAGAAAGCCTGAAGAGGCTCAGACTGGTTGGTACAGAGGCGCAAAGACTCAGGTGTTGGTTTAATTTTTTCGCACATAACTGTGGAGGGCCGTTATTGAGACACAAGGAAAACGCTGTGTTGGAAGCTTAGAAAGTTTCACTATTCTGCAATTTTCTCAAAAAAATAATAAAAAGTCATTACATAAATCGGACGAGAAATGAACCATTTTTACGTTCAACTCACTGACCTGATGGGCTTCTCCTCTACGGTGGCCTGAGGGGGCCACGAGTGCTGCTTCTGCATGCGCCCGCCGGAGCCGACAGCCGTCGCCTGGGAAACGGAGGATGATGACGACGCTGGGATGGCCTTCCCTCGTCCTCTTCCTCTCCCTCTCCCCTCCCAGTCTGAAAGAGCCAGAGAGGTTTCGTTTAGTCCCAGGAAGTCTCAGCGGCAACCAGCCGGGAACCCGCAACAAAAAAAAAAAAAAGTACACCCCGTTTTTTGGTAAGGCAACCACACCGTCCACCCGTCTGCATGCATGCAGAAAGCTTGAGGGCGGAACTAGAGTGCCGACTTCTTCGTTCCCTCTGTGCAACGGACTCCTTAACATTCCTGCGATCTTCGCCCTAAATGCTTTTAAAACGCATACCCCAAATTAAGATCGAAGCCGTTGTTGAACCATTTGGAGTAGAGACGCGGCCGGGGGGCTTCTTTGGAAAGAAAACACTCTGAAGCTTCCTCTAATAATAATTATTAGTAATTAATTTTCCTCTAAAAACGGTGAGAAAATGTCACCAAGTAGTATGATCTTGAATACAGGGCCGGTGCTAGCCATTTAGGTGCCCTAAGCCCAATTGTTTTTGCGGGTATATGCTAGTATGTATTCTCTTACATGTACAACGCATTTCTTATATTACATTCTCGAGCCACAGCTAATTATTTAGCAGTCCAATTAGCCTAAATGTTAATTGAGTTCTCTGCAGCACAACCTTCTGTTCTGAGTTTAATTTAACTAAAGTGACTCTTGAAATGTAGATTTGATGAATCTCATGTTTTTCCACATTTTATCAAAGAAAGTCTCTCGCCACCAAAATCTGTCTCATAAAGAGACCTGGAAACAGTAAATCCTCGTGCTCACTTTGATCTGGACCTTTGTTGGGTTTTTTTATTTGCTAAATTGGTCCCAGACTCCAACAAAAAACATATCAGTTTTTTAGTTGAGCTCTCACGTTCCTCCAGACCTCCAGGCTTCTTCTCCTTGTTTCTGATGTGACACTATCAGCGGTCTTCACCGTGAGCTGATAGAACTTATAGATGGGTTGTTCTCCACATTCATAAAACATCCCTGACTCTTGCGCCAAGCTCCGAGTCGTTTCCTCTTTCTTTGGAGGACGTCGGTGTTTCAGTGAGTTTTTTTCCGTCTGTGTGGAGAGGAAGGCAACGGAAGCCCAGGGGTCATACATACATACATACATTTTATTTCCTCCGTTTTCTCTCGTGATAACGAGACGGTGAGTTAAACCCCCCCCCCCCCAAAAAAAAAACACATAAAGGAAAGTTTCTTTTTTCTAAAGCATACACCATGTCAGCTATCAGTAAAGAACCTTGTGCTGCTATCTAATAAAATAAGTTGATTAAAATTACACATACTTATAGAAAATAGTTCATACAATTTAATTCTTTTACAAAAATGCCTGTTTGCAGATCTTTATCAGGTATTTAAACAATGTTGTCAATGATACAGTTGTGTGCGAAAGTCAGGGCACCCCTTTAAAAACAGCATATTTTATATATTTAAAAATGTATATTCATATTTACTGTCTCTCTGGTATATGGGAAAAAAAGACAATATTGTCAGGAAACATTAATGCATAGTTACATTTTATTTTATAAATTGAACAAAATTACAAAAATTAAAAACATAATTTTGGCATGTGCAAAAGTCGGGGCACCCTGAGAGTTTCAAAGTTTCAGATTCTTTTTACAAGCTCAGACCTCTACCAGCTCATTGGTCCTGAAGCATGTGTCAACAATTGTCATTAGGGAGTGCCAGCTGGTGCCAATTTGAGGGTTTCTTAAATACGGCGACTCCACAAACCTTGTACAAACACTCAGCAACCATGGGTTCCTCTAAGAAGCTGTGTAAGACAGAAAAAATGAAAGTAATTGATGCCCACAATGCCGGGGAGGGCTACAAGAAGATAGCAAAGCGTTTTCAGCTTGCAGTTTCCACAGTGCGAGGCATAATTAAGAGATGGCAGGTGAGGGGAACTGTGGAGGTCAAGAAGAGATCTGGAAGACCAAGGACACTCTCGGAGAGAACAGCTCGTAGTCTGATCAGAAAGGTAAACCAAAACCCACATTTGACTTCAAAAGACCTCCAGGAAGATTTAGCAGACTCAGGAGTGGTGGTGCACCCTTCCACTGTGCGCCGATACTTGCACAAACAAGACCTTCATGGAAGAGTCTGCAGAAAAAAACCTTATCTACGACCTCTTCATAAAATACAACGTCAAAAATATGCAACAGAACATCTACAGAAGCCTGATGACTTTTGGAAACAAGTGCTGTGGACTGATGAAGTTAAAATAGAACTCTTTGGCCACAATAAGCAAAGGTATGTTTGGAGAAAAAAAGGAGCAGCATTTCATGAAAAGAACACCTTGCCAACTGTTAAATATGGGGGTGGATCCATCATGCTTTGGGGTTGTGTTGCAGCCAGTGGGACAGGAAACATTGCTCGGGTGGAGGGAAGAATGGATTCAATTAAATACCAGCAAATTCTGGAGGCAAATATCACAGCATCTGTAAAAAAGCTAAAGCTGAAAAGAGGATGGCTTCTACAACAGGATAATGATCCTAAACATACCTCCAAATCCACCATGGACTACCTCAAGAAACGCAAGCTGAAGGTTTTGGAATGGCCTTCACAGTCTCCCGACTTAAACATCATCGAAAATCTGTGGGTAGATCTTAAAAGAGCTGTGCATGCAAGACGTCCTAAGAATATTGCAGAACTGGAAGCCTTTTGCAAGGAAGAATGGGGAAAAATCCCAAATAATGGAATCCAGAAACTTGTTGTTGGCTATAAAAAGCGTTTACAAGCTGTGATATCTGCCAGAGGGGGTGTTACTAAGTACTGAAGGTACTGATTCTGTAGAGTGCCCCGACTTTTGCACATGCCAAAATTATGTTTTTAATTTTTGTAATTTTGTTCAATTTATAAAATAAAATGTAACTATGCATTAATGTTTCCTGACAATATTGTCTTTTTTTCCCATATACCAGAGAGACAGTAAATATGAATATAAATTTTTTAATATATAAAATATGCTGTTTTTAAAGGGGTGCCCTGACTTTCGCACACAACTGTATATACGGACTAAAGCTTTATACATTGTGGTTTTTCAACTCCCTTTGGTGAAGGTACTGTGGGTTGGGGGAGGGAGTCTCTGAGCTCATCTCTGCGGACAGTGCCGCAGCCATTCCACGTCTGAAACGCTCCCGGTGGGGGTTGACTCACCGCGCCGTTGCCGTGACGCGCCAGATGTAAATTGTGGGTGAGACGCACGCGATTCACGCCCGGAGGAAACGAACCCCTCGACCGTAACGACGTCCGGTGAAACGCAGGCTTCAGGGCCAATATTCCCAAACCATAAAGCGGGATGCTGAAATTGAAATGTAATCATTTCTTGTAGCCGTTTTAGATTTAGATCCCTCCAAACAGGTTAGTTTATCTTCAGCTGAAGTGTACAGGGTATTTAAATGTTCTGAATGATTTATCATGGTTTTATTAAGATCCACGGTACGGACTCGGACATCTCATCCGTCGTGTTTCACCTGCATGTCCGTTGCTCAGCCTCTTGTCACGGTTGGTGACGGTGGTCCAGCTGTTTTCATCGTTCAGCGGGCGGAGGCTCCACAGAGGGACCTGTCTGCACACCAACACAAACCCACGTTAGCGGCAGCGTACGGCGCCGGCCATCAATAGAGCGACTGCAGAGCCGTGACCTACTTCCTCAACAGATCCTCGGTCTGAACCGTCACCAGGCCGCTGTCGGGGGGCACCTCTTTGATGGTGGCCTTGTAGGTGCGTCCGTTGTCCAGGCGAACCTGAGGGGTTTTCACAAGTCGCATAAAAACGACGCGAGCAATATTGCTCGAGTTAAAATGTAAAGCAGAGGTCACAGACCTGGCAGCGATCCCCTACAGAGAACTGCATCCCTGCAGCAATGGAGTAGTCCATCTTCTGTTGGGCTGAAATGAAACAGAGACGTTAAACATTTTAATCCCTCCGATTCTGCACTTCCTGGTTCTAACAGAAGGAAACTCTTAAAAACAACAAACTAAATGTAGTCTTTTAAAACTGAACAAACTTGGATATTGGGCCGAACCCCAGGGGGAACCGCTTCGACCAAACGGCCGCCTGGAGTCGCGACCATAAAGCGACTTCATTCGGCTGGCAGAACTGTGTCACTCTTGACTTCTCTGAGTTGCAACTCTGAACTGCTTTAAATCGAGACTAAAAACTCATCTGTTTAGAATTGCCTTCAAGTAAATGCTTGATGTCATATGTATGAAATGTGTTCATGCTCTCTTGCTTTATTATGCATCATGTGTAATGTGTGTTTCTTTTCCTTTTAATTTCCAATTTTATATTCCATGTTTCCAATGTTATATTCCCTTTTTTTAATCACCAAATCATGTAAAGCACCTTGAATTACCCTGCTGTTGAAAGTGTGCTATACAAATAAAATTGCCTAGCCCCAAATGAAAACTAAATGTCGCAAATCATATCATCCAATCATATCTTCAAAGAGCTGTCGTGTGCAGGAAAGCTCTCCAGTAGCAGTCAGTCTTGCAGTGAATCCGAAGAGGCTTCTGACTAAAGACTGCTGCTGTACAACACTGTCGTGAGACGCTAACAGCTTGACGATATTCCCATCGGTTTTTGGCTAGCACTGCTAATCCACCATCTTCTGTAAGTCTCTGGCCGTATGGTTAGAAAGATGCTGGAGTAGGGGACATTCAGGTGTTGTTTAAGCTTCTTAAGATGCCAACTAGCTGTCCACATCTTTAAAAAAAATCTCGAATCCCCAGATTCCCTCTTTGTTCTCGTGATTTTTTCCACAGGAATGGTGAACAGCGGCTCTCAAAACAAAAACAAATCCAGCTTGGTCTCGACTAGACAGGACGGTAAATCAGTCACTCTAGTTTAAGTTGCATCAAAAATGCACCAGATGGCAGCACTTCTCTATAAAATCTAGGCTTCCCTTCCTGGAAGAGGTTACATCATCAAAGTCTCTCATCAGCTTTTGGGTTAAATTTTGGTTTTTGTGGCAACCTAAAAGTTATTTTCTGTGTTTAGATTTATCAGACGACGTTCTGATGAGAGACTAAACGACGCAAGTTTGAACAGAGCGGCGACCTCGTGCCAAAAGCATCCGGTGTTTCCGTCACCTCTTTTGGTCTTGTGCCAGATGTCGTACTCGACGTTTCGGAGCAGGGTCGGGTTCAGGGACCGTCTCACCCTCTCAGGCAGCATCCGGCCGCGGCCTCGGCCCTGAAACAGACACACTGTTAGAACCGTGGGAGCCTCCGACGGGGCGGGGTCGTGCGGCCGGTCGGGCGTCGTTTACCCGGTAGCTGCCAGGTCTGGAGGAAGACGAGGCGCCTCCGTTTTCCACCCTGCATCATGAAAACGCACAAAGAACAAGACTTTCAGAGTTTTACCATGTTATAACCAAAAACAAGAACCGGACCGCGGTCTCTCTCAAACAACTCCTCCGTCGGCGGTTTCCTCACCAGAGCGGCTCCTGGGACTCCGGGTCGGACTCGTCGCTGCTGGCGCAGGCGGCCATGCAGTCATCGCTCAGGAGATCCGTCGCCCGACTGGTTCTCTGACACGGACCCAGAGAGCTGCGGTCCACGTTGAAGACGCCGTCGTACAGCAGCTCGTAGAGGATGGCTGCAGGAGGTCAAAGGTCAGACGATCAGAACCGCTGACAATGGGACGCAGGGGTCAAAGGTCAAGCGCATTAACTAGTAAATAGGAACAATATTCTGAGGAGGAACAGAGGAAACACAAACATGAGAAAGGAAGGAAGGTCATGATGAAGAAAGGACATGAGGAAAGGAAGGAAATGAGGGAGGAAAGAAGGCTGATATTCCAGAAGATGATTGTCATAGTAACCCTGTAGTTTGTGCTCATAAAGACTTTAAGTTATTTAACTGTAAATCAGCAGCTGCAGATCTGCTAAAGTTTAAATTTAAAAGCCAACTCAACATCCAGAAACTAAACATCCAGAACCTAAAGACCTAGAAACAAAAGAGCTAGAGACTAAATATTCAGAAACTAAATAGCTAAAGATCTAGAAACCAAAGATCCAGAGACTAAAGATCCAGAGACTAAAGATCCAGAGACTAAAGATCCAGAGACTAAAGATCCAGAGACTAAAGCAACAACAGTCGGGTAGAAAAATTCCCCTTTATGCAGGAAATCACAGGAATGGGCCTGAAACAATCTATATATTCTATCTATACTATATTCATATATCACTTTATAAAAGTCCATAATTTTCTGATCCTAAACCAGGGAAAATAGTTAAACACTGGAGATTTGTCAAGAATAAGCATAAAAACGTTAATCTGCTTCTTTAAAGAACAATCGAGTCGTCGACCCGTTAGAACAGAGGAACCTTCCTTCTGCAGCTTACACTGGCAGAGAGCAGCGCTCTTAATGTGACTGGCGGGGTAAACACTGTCGTAGTGATTTCCGTTCAGAAAACACAACCGGACCTGGAAAACAGAGAAAACCATCAGAGAGGTGTCGGTTACTTCTAGCTGGATGCTTAACGATTCTTAGTGATCGATCTAGAGTTCAAACAGGAGCCGAGCGGCTCAGATTTGAACATCAGGGAGGGGCGAGGCTCACTTTGTCCTTGAAGTCATTGTCCGTGATGTTTACGGCTGGCTTGCCGGGCTCCTGGAAGATCAGGAAGTCCCTCCTGACGGAGGATCAAGACAAACAGAGGAATGAAACGTGTTCAGCAATCATCTGAATCAGGTGTGGTGAAGCAGGGAAACATCTAAAACATGCAGGACACCATGCCTTGAGAACCAGGGTTGGGAAACACTGATGTATATCTCTAGATCTCCATCTCTACCCATCGCTTTTCTATCCACCCTCCGTTGTTTGAAATGTCAAACCTCCACCTTGGATGGTTCCTTGGAGGTTTGCGCTGACCACCGCTGTTGTCAGCTGTCAGTTGTCAACAGATTGCGCTAAATAGCGGTGAAATAAAATCTAGTCAGTATCCAGTCAGGCTGCACAAATAGACGAACGGAGGACAGTAATGTGAAATTTATAGCTGACGAACTACGCCGAAGGAAGCGGCTAATAGCCATGAGGAGAGTTCAACTGGATGATCCATCCAGATCCTGGAAGCCTGAGTCTGATGATAGAATCTGCTCAGCTCACTTCATTGGAGGCATGTTGAAGTTTAAATAAAAATAGTTTTTCATAAGAATATTTAATGTATTTAAAATAACCTGCCAGCCTGCAAAGCTACATCTACTACTAGCATAGAACACTAATGGCACGTTCACACCGGTCAGCGCGTCCAGGCGTCAAATCGCTCAAACGGACGAAAGTCGACGCTTTAAAATTAAAACCCATCTCTTCCTGTCTTTGTAAGAAGACGGGTCATACAATTCACGAACATTACACACAGCGACGGTTAGTTGATCCTCCATCTTGAATGAAAAACTCGCCGATCCACCCATGGAAGGAGTAACTACGTCAGTACAAAGAGTCGCTCTGATCGGTTGACGCCCCGCGTTTGCTGCCCGAAAGTTCAGTTTTCCCAACTTCACGCAGCAGCTGCTCCGACGGTCCGTCAGCGCGTCCGGGCAGCAGCCGCGTGGACGCGCTGATGCCAACTGCTCCGGGTCCTGCGGGGCAGCTTGGCGCCCACTAGATGCGTAGATACCATAGACCTGTATGTAATCTAGCTGCCCTGCTGCCTGGACGCGCTGACCGGTGTGAACGCACCATAAGAAATATATGGAATTGACAAACTGAGGATCGTCACCCCATAGCTCGTTAGCTATTTGAAACGGGTCTGGAAGCTTTACACCAAACACGGCTAGCTTGGAGCCAAATATGGCTAGCTTGGAGCCAAGCGCCATTAGCTTAGAGCCACGCGTCGCTAGCTTGGAGCCACGCGTCGCTAGCTTGGAGCCACGCGTCGCTAGCATGCAGCCAAACTTCGCTAGCTTGGAGCCAAATACGGCTAGCTTGGAGCCAAGCATCGCTAGCTTGGAGCCAAGCATCGCTAGCTTGGAGCCAAGCATCGCTAGCTTGGAGCCAAGTCGCTAGCTTGGACCCATTAGTCGCTAGCTTGGACCCATTAGTCGCTAGCTTGGACCCATTAGTCGCTAGCTTGGAGCCACGCGTCGCTAGCTTGGAGCCACGCGTCGCTAGCTTGGAGCCACGCGTCGCTAGCTTGGAGCCACGCG